>OV743444.1:12418366-13618366 GCA_928269145.1 Agriphila tristella
CATATTTTCCTCAACGATCGCATCTCTACCGCATTTATTCTGCTTTCATTCTTCTTCTGCCATACCCAAGATTCACTTCCATACATCAGTGTCGGTACCAGCACTCCGTTATGAATAGCCATTCGCGCCTTTGCAGAAACGGTTTGGCTACTCATAACCGAGTGTATAGCACCACTCACCGAATTTCCTTTCTTCACTCGTCTTTCTATGTCTTCCTCACTCTTTCCGTCCCTTGTGAACAAACTCCCCAAGTATACAAACTCACGGACTTGTTCCACTTTTTCGCCACCTAACATTACCGTACAGTCAGTCATTTCTTCATCTCTCTCAAACACCATCACTTTAGTCTTAGTTACATTCACTTTCATCCCTTTTCTCACAAAATCTTCATTCATAACCGACATCATTTCCTGCAACTCTTGCGCAGAAGACGCAAGTATAACTTGGTCGTCAGCGTAGAGAAGGCACTTGATTTGAGTCCCATTCATCACAACCCCACAGTCACGTTCTTTCAGACCTTTCATACAACTGTCCAAAAACAGATTAAAGAGCCATGGTGACGCAACACATCCCTGACTTTTAAACCCGGTCAAAGGTTCCCTAGGAATTTTCCGAATGTCCACGCGGACGAAGTCGCGGGCAGAAGCTATAGTCGCATTATAAGCGAAGCGTCACAGTATTATAAACCACCTGAAGCGTCTCCGTTTCAGTTTGGGAAATATTCTTTCGTATGTTCCCCTTTCCTTTCGTATTCGTATGCTTCGTATTCGCTGGGTGGGAAAGTATAATAATTGATCGCAGCGCTCATGGTGGCAAAAAGTAGAAATAATGAAGGCTCTGTAATCTGTTTGAAAACGATATTTAATTTATAACTAGCGATACAGGAACAACTATATATGTTTATTATCACTTAATAAAACTATTCAAGTAGCTTTATCCTCTTGTTTTACAAAATCTACAACTAAAAAGGAAGTAAACAAACCCCGATATACTTAACCAAAATAAAACACTATTTTTGAATATTGAATAGAAATGACCAATAATGATTTCACAACACTTTGTCCACCCAAATCACAGTAATTTTGAAATTTACATTAATAACACAATACAACTTGTAACATCAATGCGAAAGTCGAATCTATATTATTACATTACACGCGAATGCTTGTCAGTCAGGGAGGTATCTTCTTCTTCAACGTGTCGACTCGGTATATGTATTATTGTAATGTAATGCTCAAAGACGAATCTATAATGTTACATTACACGCGAATGCTCCCGATGAGGGAGCACCTTTATTTTCAAAATCTGTCGCAATCGCTTTCATAATTTGACAGATGGATGTGACACATTGCTACATTTCTGTGGTAAGTTTTAATTTGTGTTAAAAATACGTATCAATGTGTCACATCCATCTATCTAATTAAAGCAATTGCGATAGATTTTTTAATTAGACAATAAGTACCATTGTTCGTTAATTAAATAGATTTTTGTCGATACAGTTTTTCGAAACTTTTCGAATAAAATTTTTAACCATTTCAAAAATATCAAACGCGAGGTCTATATTGTTCAAAGAGTTTAGTTTTTTAAATGTTTTTTTTTATAAACTTTCTTCATTCACCCCCCGTTTTGTTTTGCTCTTGGGTGTAATTCCAAGTCTCAAGAAAAGAAACTTGCTTGATTCAGATGTTTGTTTTTTTTCACCCAAAATGTCAAACTCTGCCATTATGTGACGTCACACTTCCACGGTCTATTACGGCTTTTTAATGAGAGTTTGGTCAGGAACAATTATGTTTTATTTATAACGAACAATTACCTACATGAAACGTTAGAGTTTTTTGGAGTAATCATTAGTTCACAGACTTTTAGATATCAGTGTAGATATATTAGCTATCATAATAACAATCATATAATTCTAATACTGGTGCTCAAGTATAATATTCATACGAACGAAGTTGAATTAACCAATAATGTGCAACACATATTTATTGCACAATTAAAAACTCATTCTGACGTCATCAAGATACATTTTCAACCTTCCCGGACTGAATCAAAGTACAATATGAGTCATGCCGCCCACTCAATTGTCGTGCTCATTTATTTGGACCGCTTTTACTCATCCCCTGCGCACGATGATTCATTGGCATACTCGCTCAGAACACACAATATAGGAATTGTTCTACTTAGAAGGATTGTGTGTAATGTACCCTTTTATAAATCTGTTTATCCTTAAAGTAAACAACTTTTTACAGTTGCCATGCGTCTTTTAAATTTAAATAGTTATTTTAAAAATATGTTGTCCTAAAATCAAATTTGTCACTAATAATACTATGTAGTAATTTCTTTATAATTTATCTATTTGGTGTATTTTATATTGATTTTTTCAATAAAGAGTTTGGTTAAGATTGTTTACCAAATAAGAACGGTAAGGATAAACAGACATAGGTTGTGGTTTTATTATTTTTGCTAATTAAGAAACATTTGACTGATTCTACGTGTTGGTGAGCTAAAATGGACTGTACTTTAAAGGATGATAATGATGGAAACACCCAGTTTTAAAGTTTAGCAACTCATGCTTGAAATCCTCTATAAATGGTTCTGTTACAGTTTTAATACCCCTCATTATACAACAGTTGTATAAATAGCTATTATCAAATCGCTTCCTTTTCAAATACTTTATTATAGTTACTGGTTTGATTTTAAACAACAGCAGGCATCATTATCAGCCTTTCAACGCTAACTGCTGAACATAAGCCGCCTGAAAGATGTCCACAGAGGGTATGGCCCAAAGAGGGTGAAATCATAAATAAATCTTTGCCCTACTGGAAAAAACTTAAGAACAGAATACGTAATAACGTAACTCAACTAATAATCAAAGATGAAACAGTTTCAAAATAAATCAATTCAGATGTTACCTCTTTAATAAAGCTGAGAGCTTAAATTACATTATACAACGTGTTACAAAATAACCCCTAATGCCGAATAAGGTAGATAGGGACTATCAAACTTAACAACTTTTACTATGGAACCAACTCTTGACTTTCATACAAAAAATAATATCGAAAATGTAACAGTTGATTTTTTCCCGATTTCAGAGTTGGTCCCATAATAAAATTGTTCAGTTTAATATGGTCCCTACCCTATCTACCATATTTGGCATTAGGGGTTATTTTGTAACACGTTGTATCTATATGCACTAATATCATAAACAACTACAGCATTTACAAGTAAAGTCTTATTTAAATGTATCACTTAATCAGGTCGTTATCTTAGCATCGGTATTCATGCATTGATCATAAATCATTATGTACGAAGAAAACTAAAACTCGTCGCGCAGAGATGGCGTTAGTGGTCGGCGGGCGCACGACCTCTGCGCGCGCGCCGTTTCCCGGAAGCGGTTGTCGGCCATCTTGTTACACGCGTCCGTGAGACGCGCCGTATCTCACCCGCGAGGAATGTCGCAATCGACTCGTGATAACGTTAGTTTACAATTAGTTAACGACTCGTGACGTGACTTTAAAAGCTAAAAGCGGTTTTTGATATCGCACTTGGGTTTTTATATGTTATTCATTTGTAATGTTATTTTAATGAACTGTAATAGTTATAACTTCGATTTTACAATTTCATGAAGTATTTCGTACCCAAGACGGATGTTATTGTTAGTTACTCGATTCAGACAATGATGTTTAAGTAATGAATTACTTCATTGAATTGGAATTCAATAAGGTATTACGAATTTACGAAACAGAAAAAATGCTAGAAATTATAATATTTAAATGATTATCGACTAGAACACTGAATTGTACCTTATTAATGAAATCATTGGATAATATTTTTAATGTGGCTTAAGTGGCCGTACAACGCCAACACATTTTCAAACAAAGATTTCACACGGTATTACTTAATTTATCGAGCCCAAAAAATAATGTAGAAAGTAGATTATAAGACTCAGTTTGTGACTGACAGAAACATTATACCTAGCTAAACTTTTTTCGATAGAAAAAACCATAAAGAGTTTTTCACTGATGTGCCAACCAATAATAAACCTATACGCGTGAAAGCACTAAACTTAAGAATCGCCTAAGTCTTTTCTTATCTACAACACGACCAAGTTAACTTAGCGAATGACAGCTACATGACGGCTAAGTTTATGACACCGTTTCAATTTGTTCGTGTTGTATTTAGGAAAAGACTTAGGCGATTCTTAAGTTTAGTGCAATCGGCCAAAAGTCTTGAAACTAGAATAAAAAAACCTTTTAGCTCTCTTGTTTTGTGATTGACAGTTTTCCAAAATGAGAAAAAGTTTAATGTATTAATAAAAAAGATAAAATTGACAATAATTTCTATAAATTTTACTAGGTATGAAAATGGCTTACAGGGTTGTACGGCCGCTTAACTAACTAAGCGGCAACGAAGTGTTTTACTTCAGGCTCATTGGTTCACTTCAAAATGTTTGTTAATTTAGGTCCCACGATAATTATATATTCCTATTTCAAAGGAATTAAGCGTTTTTCGAATGGTGGAATCTAAAGAGTGTTGATGTAAACTTTAGTTCTAGGAAGCAAAATTATTAAATTAGTGTGGTACAGAGAGAAAACCATAATAATATAAACCAGGGTTTTCGAAACGAAGACAGTCTGTTCTAGCGGAATTTCAAATTTGAGGCATTATTCACCAAAGGTTTCATATATAACAAATAAGAATACGCCTCATATTTATTTTTTCACTTATTTTGTTTATTGTCAAGGAGAACACTATAGAGAAAAATTACAAAAAAAAATTATTACCGAGAAAATAAAATATTAACAAATGTTCGAAGCGGTACACTTTAATATGATTTTTTACTGGTATTCTAATTCAAAGATTCTAAAGTATTTTTATTGGAATAATGAAGTAGTCTAATGTATTGCGTATTTTATATATATATATGTCCATATATGTATCTATTTAATAATTTAACAGGAATTTTCAAAGTTCGCTTTCATAATGACTCCCGCAGAGTTGTTTCCGATAATTTATATTGAAGTTTAAAAAATGGAACGTGATCGCAATATACCCTCTTAAACAACATTATAATTCCAAACACGTAAACTCAAGCTAAACGCTTACCTCAATTTGTTTCAAATTAGATATCGTTAAATTATAATTATTTAATGTAAAAATGGTCTTAATTCAAGCTAGTGCATGTTTAGTTTGATACATTAAGCATATACACATAAATACGCTCCTTTTTTTGGGCAGTAGTGTAAAAAGTACTTATATGTGATGAACTGATAACGTATAAATCTTTAGTTATATGTTACACAGAATAGTATAAATGGATTTTTTGTAACTACGATATTGGTGAAATGAAAAATTGAACGACTATTGAGTACTATTATGTATTATGTAGCAATTAATAGTTTCGAATAAGTTGATATTTCAGCCCCCCTAGCCAAAGTAACATTTGCAAATTTTCGCTATCGCTTCGATTTTTAACGAAACCTTATGTCAATCCCATACATGTTTCGAAAGCGAAGCGATAACGAAGATTAGCAAATGTTACTTTGGCTAGGCCCTCTTAAAACCTTTTGGATCTTAAAAGTTCATAAATTGCTCAATTTCAATATGCCTTTAACAAAATGAAAACATTTCATTAGGTACACGTTTGGTAATGCTTACTATCCTTGACCATGAAATATGTACATACCTAATAGTCCGTGAGCCCACGACAGTATTGCCTACGTCATATGACATCACGATGAAATGCATGGCACACGGTCGGAAAAGTGGTCCTGAGCGAGTATCAGAAGATTATCGCAAATAAAATTGGCCGGAAGCTTGAGAAACTCTTCCACTTCCAGTCAAAATTTTAAGATTATATTTAAAATTTTAAATATAATCTCAAAATTTTAAGATTAGATTATATTAACTAAATGATGACACGGGTCTCTTACTGATGCCAATCAGTAAGAGACCCGTGTCATCATTTAGTTTTCAATCGTAGAGAGAGTAAACATAAGTCTGTCAGTTCTAAAATGGCCGGAATACCTTAAACTTAAAATTTTTGTTTTTTAGTCATTTCAGAACTGACAGACTTATGTTTACTCTCTATGCGATTGAAAACTAAATGATGACACGGGTCTCTTACTCATTAGTCACATGACGTCAATATAATCTTAAAATTTTGACCGGAAGTGGAAGATCTTCTTGAACTTCCGGCCAATTTTATTTGCGATAATCTTCTGATACTCGCTCAGGACAACTTTTCCGACCGTGTGCCATGCATTTCATCGTGATGTCATATGACGTAGGCAATACTGTTGTGGGCTCACGGACTATAAGAAAGATACTTTTGTGTCGTTTAATAATTTCGAACGGAATGTATCCCTACAAGTATCGGGCTGTATTAACCTCGCTTGTAAATCGACTATTGTCATTCTCTTTACCTGAACTGAGTCATGCACCCCATCTTGAGTGAGACATGTTCGTGGGGCGTTTGCAGATATTATTACCTACTAGTGCCAGTTAAATCATGCCCTAATGTAATTGGTACTTACTGCTAGTATAAACTATTATGGTTTTAAGGGCGTAAGTAAAAAGTATAAAACTTAATAATATATATATGATGTTCGAAAAAGTACCTAGTTGAAAAAAATAGATAATTAAGACTAATCGTTCATTAGTAGTTATACCTTATAATAAGATAAATAATTTTATTATGAATCTCGTAAAAAATATAACTTTGTTATTTTTTCTTCCATGTTCAAACGTTTATCCAAACATTTTAAGTGATAAAACTAATTCTTTAATAAATTCAGGCTCTAAAAGCAATTTCAATTTATTTAATCTATTCTTACAGTTAGAACCTCTATTCTTATATGAGAACAAAAGCACTCATACGTCTTAAGTTTCACAATTTGTCTAACATCAATTTATCATAACGTGTTCTTAAGTCAAAAAATCTCTTTGTGAGCCCCTTATCCCCCCTTCGGCATGTCGGTTGATCGATCCTACGGCGTACGCGCAGGTAGGCGTCCTGCGGAACCGGTTCCTTCGAATACTGAACGACGCGAGAGTTAAAAATACATTTACGACGAGCTACTTCAACGGCCGTACACGTATAATTGTCCTTATGTCCTTCAGATTATGTTGTATTTCATGCTGTGCTTGGAATTCGAATCATGAACAAAGTTATTAATCTTATTATAGACTTCAGCTGTCTTATACCTATAGATGTGAAAATTAAATAAAGTTCCTCTCCGTAACAGCATATAAAAAATTTTTTTTCACGCATTGTAAAATAGCTGTTACATTACTGAATGTACCACACGTACATTTATGTTTTTCACGATAGGCACACTTAAAGGAACTAAGAAGAAATCAAAACACTTTATAGAGATAACGATGTAATAATTTATAGCTATGATTTACGCAATCATGACTTTATTGATTGGTTTTATCGCTAGTTATTTAAGAACATAACCTTGGATAAATATCACAATGCCATCATATTATTGTAAAACAATACAGTTCCAATATCCAAGTTTCTCCTAATATAGACATTTTGTCTTCTAAATATAGACATCTTGTAAATGCCATCAGGTGACAGGGTGGTGGGTATTTAAGGTGTATAAATGATCGACCGAAAGAAAACTTTTTAAAATGAAATTATATTGTGAAAATCTTCTTTTTAGGGTTCCGTACCCAAAGGGTAAAAACGGGACCCTATTACTAAGACTCCGCTGTCCGTCTGTCTGTCTGTCTGTCTGTCTGTCACCAGGCTGTATCTCACAGATGATGTATTTCTGTTGCCGCTATAACAACAAATAACTAAAAACAGAATAAAACAAATATTTAAGGGGGGCTCCCATACAACAAACGTGATTTTATTGCCGTTTTTTGCTCGATATTAATAACGACTGCAGGTAGACAGTTGAAATTTTCACAGATGATGTATTTCTATTGCTGCTATAACAACAAATACTAAAAACAGAATAAAGTAAATATTTAAGGGGGGCTCCCATACAACAAACGTGATTTTTTTGCCGTTTTTTTGTACGGAACCCTTCGTGCGCGAGTCCGACTTGCGAGTTTGGCCGGTTTTTTCATTTTGATGTTGACTTACTTAATACTTACATACTTAAGTTAACTGAGTTCTGCTTGTTCAAGGACGTAAGTGCTGTTAATATCAAAGCATAAGTGACTCAAAAATATCCATGTACTAACATGAAATAAAGTATCTACGAAAACATCCCTTTTTGCCTTTTTGTATAACATTTATTTATTTGTCATTTCTACATAATTTCCCGTTTATTAAAAAAACGATTTACACAGGTATTCATTAATTCGCGTATTTTGCAGGACAGAAAATAGAAAGTGTCATTTTATATTTACAGAAATAATTTTCATTATGAATTAGTTATTTTATTACCCTTAGAATAATAACACCTAGAAGCCGTGTTATGTAAAGTGAGGCAACTAATACTGAGCCAAAATGGTTCAGTTCTCAGATTTATATCCTTCTACGTTACCTAATCGTAACTAAAATCCAATAATATAATAAGTAATCTCCTATAAAAGGTAGGGAATTTGAAACTGTTTTGTACTTATTAGGTATGATTATGTAATACTGGACAATAAAAATCTGAAAATGGCGCTATTTTTGCTGTTTTAGTTACCTCACTTTTGACAGCGCGCTTTGTAGGGAATTATCATTCTAGGCAATTAATAGACTAAAAGCGAGATAATATAATCTATTGCTCGTCCTTGTGCTAATCTAGATTTGAGGTGAACATAAATCAATTTGTAATGAGATGACGTCACGCCACGCGATGCTCTAAATACTAGTATAGTAGGCATAGGCATTATATTATCTGTGTCTAAATTTAAACTATTACATGTTATGTATTAGGGGTTTAAGTATGAAATTGCAGTTTTGTATGGAGAATTTTAAAGAATTAGCATTTTGTTTTAAAACTTTTATGCACAAGTGTTTAAACACTCAGCTAGCTAACTAATGCCACATGTGTTAAGTAAAAAAAAATTTGAAGTCGGTTAATAAATAAGAATCGGCTAAGTTACAACGAATTAAGTGCCTAAGTGGTCATTTCTGCTAAAGAAAAAAAGGACTAATAATCCAAAATAATATCAAGTAACTGAAACATCTTTATCATCATAGAAGATACGAGAGCCTCTGTGTGTGAAAAAAAATCGTCACTTTCGTCACGTCTATCGATATAGAACGTGTTATAATAACTAAAACGTCTTCTTAGTCGTCCTCTTACAATGATTACCTAAGTTTTTCCTTATAGGGTTATTGTTTTATTGGGTCACGTTGAAAACAGTGTTTTAAGTCAAAAATGTAAACTTCAATGAGTCAGCTTTGTCTTAATCAAGTTATCAATTTTGATTTCTTAAGACGTAATCTTTAAATACTTTATGGAACTTGGTTAGCTACTAAAATATGTATAATGTTATAATTAACAACTAAAATAAAAAGACGTTGAACTTACAAATATGACTTACTGGTACTTACCTACTTATTGAAATAAACAGAAATAAATATTATATTGGTGGCCTGATAATTAAGGACTCCAGTCGATTTTCATACAAACGAGTTAACTTTGAAGCTTTGGTTCTCCGCCAGGGATCGATCGATCTGTGATCTCATGGTCAGTGTTTCTTACAGCCCCCGGAGCAGCCTTAGTGCCCCCCGGAGAAAAATGTGTTGTTTGTGACGGGCAAACTAGTGTAGTGATCGACGAACGAGCTCCCCCGAACCTCTTAATTGCGCCCCCGGAGAATTTTGTCTGAAAGAAACACTGCTCATGGTGGCTGTCGAGGGAGTGACTAGGTAGAAGGATAGGTTAAAAAACCGCGAAAATAGCACTAAAGTGTATGGAAATCCTGAAACAGAACTCTGATACTTATTATCTCTTAGAATAGAATGCTCATCAGATAAGTTGTGTGTGTAGCGATCTGGATCTCCTTCATTCACTCCCTCGAAAGGCATCATCTTGATTCGTCCAAGGCATCATCAGATCACATATCGATCAATCCCTGGCGGAGAATCAAAGCTTCCAAGTAACCTCTTTTGTATGAAAATCGTTACACTGTACATTTTTAATTTTTATTTATTAAATTACAACAATAATAATACATTATTACATTTCTTATAACATACGCGAAGGAAGACATTTTATATCATGAAAACGTATTCATTTTTCATCGCAATGTCGATTTGCTTTTCTTATGAATTTTCCCCACAGAATTTATCTGTGATTTACCTGTGAATAATACAGGGCGCTGAACCACTTCCTCATATACAGCGTGTTAATGAATAAACGCAAAACCTCTTAGGTGGTGATTGTGCTCATGAATATGAACAACTTTTACTATGGGGCCAACCATGAAATCGCGAAAAAAAATCTGCTGTTTCGTACATTCTGGTCGAGTAGGTATGGCAACTTGTATGAAACAGCAGATTTTTTTTTGTTGATTTGCAGAGTTGGCCCCATAGTAAAAATTGTTCATATTCATGAGCACAATAACCACCTAAGAGGTTTTGCGTTTATTCATTAACACGTTGTTTATAACTATGCCTGTTTCATAAATTAATATCTTCTTCCTATTTATTTTCCTCCTTCGATTTCATTATTTGCCATCGCCAATCATCTTTTTAGAATACGGTGTACGGTATCTAATCTGACAATGTTCACGATAACCAACTTCAGAGCGCTTGTGGTGGTACAATACGATGTATTTTAATCTGTGCGCACCATACATTCTCGAATCGTTTAAAGTTGCCGCGGACTACTAGTAGACCTACTTATATCTATTCTGTGCTACTGCCATACATAATAAACATAATAGTGTAGGAAATGCAGCAATCTTTTGTATGGAGACCCCAACATTAAATCCTCAGTCGATGAAACTGTGCAGGGATGTAATATAGTATGAACCAAAACCTATGTACTAATATCCAAAAACAAAAAAATGCAATTTGGATAATTTAAAAAATGTTTCATTTATGATACTTTATCATACCTACTGTAAAGTCTCGTCTACTGAGGATTTACTGTGGGGGTCCACTACCTTCCTTTCCTTCACAATAAGATTTGGATGAGAAATAAATAAAACTAACAAAGTGAACTATACCATACTTTCCATTGTTTAGTTACACAAATCAATCTTAGGTTGAGTAAGACTGAAATAAATAAATGTTAATATTATTCAATCAATATCACATACATTGCTCCGATTCTATAGTAAGTAGCTAAAGCACTTGTGTTATAGAAATCTATGCCACAAATACGCAGGACACCAAGGTCTGAGACAATATAGAAAAATTGATCCAGCCGGGATCGAACCCGGAAATTAAATGTCCATACCTTTCCCAATACCAAAAAAAGTTTCTGATATTCGAGATTGTATTATGATCATACATCAACCCTAATTTTACCTACCTACTTACCTAATACAACGTGCTAATTTCTCCAGAACGAACTTATCCTAATTTTTTTTATTTTCATTGCCAACAGAGTGAAAAGTGGTTAACCTACGAGTCTCTCAAAGAAGAAATCCAAGAAAAGATCCGAAAACTTGAAGAAGAGCGACACACAATAGAACTCTGGCCGTGTACGGAATGGGGCCGACGTCGGCGCAAGCGGCAGGTGACCGTGTCCCCACCCTACGTGGTGTACATGCTGCCCGACTCAGATATCATGGAGGACTGGAGGCTAGTCCGGAAACTACTAGAACGAAACGAATGATCATACGAATTTAAATACAATACTTTTAAGGTAAGATTTTAAGAGTTTAGTGGAGCGCCACACCTACCGAAAGTACAGCGCTTTGCGTGGTATACATGTTGCGTGACGTCAATCATGGAGGACTGGAAGCTAGTCCGGAAACTACTAAAACGAAACAATTGATCGTACCATTTTAAAAATACGATACTTTAATGGTAAGTTTTTGTTAAATTTAGTGGAGCGCCACACCTACCAAAAGTACGATGCTTTACATTCGTCCCGCCCTAGCCCGACGCAGATATAATGGAGAACTGGAAGTCCCAAAACTACTAGAACGAAACAATTGATAATTACGATACTTTTAAGGTTAGATTTTCTTAAGAGTTTAGTGGAGCGCCACACCTACTGAAAGTACGGCGCTTTACGTGGTATACATGTTGCGTGCACTGATATCATGGAGGACTGAAAGCTAGTCCGGAAACTACTAGAACGAAATAATTGAGCTTGCCATTTTAAAAACACTATACTCTTATGGTAAGTTTTTGTTAATAGTTTAGTAGAGCGCCACACCTACCGAAAGTACGGCGCTTTACGTGGTATACATGTTGCGTGACGCTGATATCATGGAAGACTGGAGGCTTGTTCGGAAACTACTAGAACGAAACGATTGATCATACTAATTTTAAAATACGAAACTTTTAAGATTCGATTTTGTTAAAAGTTTATTGGAGCGCCACTCCTATCCAAAGTACAGCGCATTACAGTCTCCCCGCCCTACGTGGTATACATGTTGCCCGATGCAGACATGAAGGACTGGAGGCTTTAACTTAAGGTAAGGACTTAATTTAGAGTTTGTTGGAGCGCCATATCTATGTCACTATACTTTCGCTCGTTCCTACCTATCTTTACGGAACGTGACCTCGGCCGATGTGTTGAATGTATTTAACCGAATGTTTAGAGCTATACTTTCGGCAGGTGTAACGCCACACTTTTATAACTCCGCCCATTTTCTCAGAAGGCTTAGGATGATCTCTTGAAGCGGTATTAAAGCAGTTGTGAAATTAGAATGTTATACAGGGTGTTTGAATATAGCGTTATAAAGCTGAATATGGTACATAGGGTACCATGCATACAATCCGCAAAAAATATTAATACTGAAAACCACCATATGGCTTTATAAGGTTACTAGCGGCGCCGCCCGCGATTTCGTCTGCGTGGACACTGGACAGTTATTTTTATATTCCTCGGAACAGTACTTTTTTTCTCAATGAAAGGTAAAGGTATGTTCATTTCTGTACACCTGACAACGTGTATGCAAATTTTCAAGATGATCGGTTTAGTGAGTAGTTAAGAAGTCAAATCGTAACACACAAACAAACTTACTTTCGCGTTTATAATACTAGCGGCACATGGATATTGATTCGTCTGCATGGAACGTTTTTTCATCCCGAAAAAGTATTTGGGAACAATACTTTTTCGGGATGAACCCTATGTCCTTCTCTATACCCCTGAAATGTGTATGTAAAATTTCATAATAATCTAACAAACAAACAAACGGACACTCGCATTTATAAATTATTATAAATGCGAGAGTCCGTTTGTTTGTTTGTTACTATTAAGTAAGGAAATTAGTTAGGATTTGCAAACAGCCTGTATCATCACAACGACAATAATACTTCTTTAATAGGTATGGTTTTACGGATTCGCTAGCGAGATATCTCAATAGAAATACGAGCATGCAGTATTTACAAAGCTATGTTTCTTTCAGTTTGTTTTTTATCCAGTGCGTTTTTGTTTATATCAGGTCATTCTGAACTTACCATGTGTCATGATGTGCCCAGTTCATGAAATAAAACAACTTTCTCTAAGAAACATGTGTCGAATTTTGTCCACCCCATACTAAATTGATCACGTGATCCCTTTGATTTGTATAGATAGTCGATTTTTTTACATATTTGACCATGTGTTTCTTGGAGAAAGTTGTGCAGTTTCATGGACTGAACACATCCTCAAAATTTGGATGGTAAAGACAAAATAACCCTGTATAATAATTATTTAAACATTGCATTCAATGTCTGCGTCTCTTATAACAGCTATGTTATTTTTTGCTATTATCAGAGTTCCAAATAATTAGTATTCTCACAGTTACTAAAATTGTATACGTAGACAGGTACCCACGAATCACGATAGCAGCGTTTTTCTATTTCATTGTATCGCTAACCGTATTTTTAATTCTATTATGAGGGCTGGTTTTCAGAACATCTGGGTTTATATTGCTATTTTAATACGTACTTATACACCGTGAATTTTTAAGTATGTCTAAAAATGAAATGGGGATTTCAAACCTCGTAAATGAACAACTTTTACTATGGGGCCAATCACGAAAACTCGTGATTTTTTTCGCGATTCCGTGGTTGGCCCCATAGTAAAAGTTGTTCATTCACGTGGTCTGAAATCCCTTTTTCATTTTCAGATATACTCAAAAATTTACGGTGTATTGTACGCAGCTAAATTGTAACTATTGGTTTATATTACTTTTATGTTACCTTCTCGTATTGCGGTATATTGTATTAATAATATTTTAACCCTTTACTAGAAATAAATCAAAATCTTTGTAAATATGTAAGTACATTACATTTAAAAAAAATGTAACAAGAAATGTCTGTTGTTTTTATAAAGGATAGTTTTATTTCCAATTAAACTGAAGCTTAAGTTGTATTGATAATGCTCAATTAATATACAATACAAGTTTTTCACTGCTGGCTTAGTGGCTTGAGCAGCTAATGGGATTACTAATCCTGGGTTCGAATTTCAGATATGTCAGTCAATTTTTTTTTTGTTATGGGAATGGGAAATCATGATCAAGTAGTACTTTTTAAAATTATTTTTGCGTTCAACGAGTAACACTATTTATTCATTTTATTAAAGATGATTACATTTTATTTTTTAATAACTTCATTGTTTTAAATGTTTATTCGTTCAATTTTCAAGAAAACATGTAAAGCTCATTTTCCAGATTAATACAATAATCTTATACAGAGTGTTTGATAATAGCCTTATGAAGCCGAATATGGTAGATAGGGACTATTAAACTGAACAACTTTTACTACAGGACCTACTCTGAAATTGTGAAAAAATTAAGCTGTTACATACAAAAATGAATAAGAAAATATCAAAATGTATAAAAAGGCTGTTTTTTTTAATTCGCTATTTTATTTTATATTCATACAAAAATGAATAACGAAATTATCAAAATGTATGAAACAGCTGTTTTTTTTTCCGCGATTTCAGAGTTGGTTTCATAGTAAGTTGTTCAGTTTGATGGTCCCTATCTACCAGGGCTTCAAATACCGTTAAAAATTAATAACGTAAAAAAATAACGTTAAAACTGGACATTAATGACGGTAAAATTTATAAAGGTAAAACAGAATTTTAACGTTAATTTTTCGTTCCTTGATAACGTTATTACGTTACTGTATAAAAATATTTGAAAGCAATGTGTAATTGACGTTGATGCCGCCGTGACGTGATCAGTCTCTGCGGTAGGTACTAGGTAGTAGAGGTACCTACCTACAATACGCAATACTTATAAAATTACCATTAATAATAACGTTATTTTTTAACGTTATCAGGTAGATAACTTTAAAAAATAACGTTAAAAATTTACGTTAAATTAATGTTATGTTACCAGGTATCGTTAAAAAATAACGTCATCAAGGTATCATATTAAAAATAACGTTACGTAACGTTATTTTTACTGTAAATTGATAACGTTATAAAGCCTTGCTATCTACCATATTCGACATTATAAGGCTATTTCCAAACACCCTAAACTAGCTAAACCTAAAAAGTTACGTACAAAAATAAAAATAAAACATAGGATTTTAGTTCTTGTTCAAAGAGACATAATTATGTATTAGATATATGTAAATTGTAATAGATATTTTACTTTTAGTGTGATATGTCTTGATCTTTCTAATAACAAAAGTTACTACATCGTTTTTATGACAGAAACTTTTTAGATTAATATTTATTTTAGCCAATTAAGAAAAATAGCCTAAACTTCGATGATTGAACATGATTTGATTGTAAGAAAATTTAAACAAATCACAGACAGACATAAAAATTGTAAATGGATGGTTTTGTTTGCATTTAATAAAAAAGGTTATTTTTATATAACTCACTCGTATTATTTAACCCAACAATGAGGGCTTTTGATAATGACAAAAAGCTGAAGCCTCGATAGATGGCGTTGAAAAAAATAGGGGATTCAAAGTGTTTTTTTTTTCGAAGAGTACTCAGGTAGGCAGGCAGATGTAACTGACCTCCTTGTATAATAGAGGTCAGTGCAGTACATGCTTACTGGCCGGTTGGTTGGCCGTTTATTTTTAAAAGCCAATTTTGACTTCCCTCTTACCATCAACGCCATCTAGTGAGGCAAATAGTTACTTTTCTTTTTTTTAAATGTCAATTTGAAAACCCCTCATTAATTTTCTTCGCCAATAACTTTCTAAAATTAAAGCAACAGAATAAGGTTATTTTTTAATGCACAACGGGATAGTGATTGGCCTTCACCGCACCTGATGTTAAGTGACGATAAGGCCGAAGGTGGACGCACTACACCCGGAATCCTCATCACTGAGGAGGACTGAGGTACTAAAGTATTCCAATTTCCAAAATTTGAGCGTGAGCCATAAATTTCGAGGTTATTTTTTTTAACAGACAACAGAAAAAACTTTCTTTATATCCCATGCTGCACCTAGTTTTAGTCGGCTACACCTAGTATTAGCCGCGAGCAAATCGGCTACACCTAGTTTTAGCCAACAGCTAGCGGCTACACCTAGGTTTAGCCGCACTTCGGGTATTAGCCGTAACATATACATACATATTATTGCATTAATCCAAGTCCGTGTTTCAATTTAATAAATTAATTTCAGTTCATTTCTGCTACGAGAAAATGTACTCAGTGGTTTCATGAAGCAAGTACAATAAACTACTGAGTTGATTTGTACCTTTTAGCTATGTAGAGAAGAGCTTGAAGCGAGAAAAACCGTGTGAAAAATAACTTGGCCAAGCTCAGTGTGCCTATCATAAGTTTTTGTAAACTATTTTCGCTTTAGAAATCTATGGGATAAACTGCTCATAGTAAATAGTTAGAGTGAATGAGAGAAAAGACAGTTTTCGATAGCGAAAACAGTTTGCAACAACTCATGGTAGGCACACCGCACCCAGTTTAATCTAAAAGTAGTATTTTGGTCACTCAGTTATCTCGCATCGAATTATGCCTGTAACACTAATTGATTAACCCTAGAGTGGGCGCGTGGGGAGCATTTTGCCGCCACCGATAAATAATTGTTAATATTTTGTGAAAAGGCATGTAACGTTTTAGTATGGAGCCTGGTATACCTATTCGAAAAAAAACGGAAATTCATTGCAACTGATGATACTATAGAAAACGTCAAAATAAACATGAATTATTGATTGTCAAATTGTCCTTAAATGAATACTTTCGGAGAAATTAGAACTTAAAAATCATCGTGATAGAAAGAAACACTTCAATTTGCAACTCCAGATTATTTTGCGATTAATTTTTATATATCTCCGAAAGTATACATTTTACGACAATATGACAACCAATAATTTGTGTTTATTTTGACGTTTCCTATCAATTGGCACTAGTTTTATCAGTTACGAAGAATTTCCGATTTTTTTCAAAAATGATACGCGCCAGTATGCCAAAAAGGTTCGATGGTCTTTGCGAGCATCAAGGTCAAACTTTTTAGTAGCTGCCTTCCAAGTTGAATCTACCTGTGTTGTGAATTTCAGCTGCATCAGTGCACAGGACGCAGAATGAGATAGTTGTCACTAAAAAGAGGGTATTGTTTTCACAAAGTTACTGTGCAATCAACATTGTACAAGTGTGAGGAGTGTTTTGCTCAAGTATATAATGTATAGGTAGATGTCGAAAACAACATTATATTAAGACAAACATATAAGATGATAATGATTAAAATTCTAGTGTCTTAAAATGTAGAAAATTGGTTTCCTTAAAGTTTATATTCCATTTTAACATTATCATATGTTTAAAATAAACACATGTATAAACAATGCATGTGTTTATTTTATATGCAACAAAATTTTGTGCAACTAAAATGGGCAGCAAAATGCTCCCAACGCACGTAAAACAGCGCGCACTCTAGGGTTATGTGTCAAATGCCAGAAGAACATTTTTAACATACTGAATAATTCAGGATAAGAGCACCTCAATTCTACGAATTAACAGGGAACCTTCAGGGAACACGTCATCCAAAAAAGAAGCGAATCGACTGTTTCAGATACTCAGAAAAGTAAGTACGAGTACCTAAGTATAAAATAAGTTAATGTAAAAAATAAGTATAGTAAAAAAAACTATATTAAATTCGAGAAAAGGAGCAGAGCTTTGAACTTTGAACTCTTAATCTCGCTCCAAAACACAATGTTCGTTACAAAATATTATTATTGAATTCGCAAAGGTTATCCTTCATCAGCGTCTTGGCTTTCGTGAATTTTCACTTCCTGTAAGAATTTATATTTACGTAATTTATTTCTTAGCGGATGCCAACGTCATAAAAGCTATAATCCTCTTAAACCTCTTCCTTTTTAGGGCTCCATAGCCTAATGGCCAAAAAACGGAACCCTCATAGATTCGTTATGTTTGTCTGTCTCTCTGTCTGTCCGTCCGTATGTCACAGCCACTTTATTCCGAAACTATAAAGTTAACACAGTTGAAACTTGGTAGGTAGAATCAAAAAATATCATTGGGTCGAATAGATGTACCTATTCTTTAAACCGCTTTACGATTTTTACACAAAAATGTAATAAAAATAAAAGATTAAGCGGAGGCTCATACATGGAACTGAAACCGAAAAAAAAACATTATATCTAAATTTATTTTATTTATTTATTTAATTCAGGCAACTAGGCCCATACAATATATACCTTACAGACTAACATACATAATATTCAAATAACATTTTATAAACTACTAGCGGCCGCCCGCGACTTCGTCTGCGTGGAAAGGGTTTTTTGCTACCCTTCAGGAACAATACATTTTTCGGGATGAAAGATACCCTATGTCCTTCTCTGTACCCCTGACAACGTGCGTATGCAAAATTTCATGATGATCGGTTCAGTAGCTAAGACGTGAAGGCGTAACAAACAAACGGACTTTCGCATTTATAATATTAGTAAGGATTTTCCACGTATTGATGGCGGCGACGTGTTGCGCAACGCAGTGTCCGGTATCAGACCGCGAAACCGTCGGAACAAAACACCTTTCGGCCAAAAATCGTCTTTCATGGAGGTCGACAGATGTTCGGTCGGTGCCCTCACCACAAATGAATTGAAGTTTGTATTGTGGCGGGACTCCAACCGCTCGACCCTCGAGACAGAATTTGGTCTTCACTCTGATGTACTCTACAATATCATCAGGTTTCGTACTGTATTACAGGCGGGACACGTACAGCAGCGTTGTCGGGATGGCCGGACGAAGTGTGTATATGTGCGGGGTGTCTATAGATAGGTATTTTCCTAAAACTGTTTTTCTTAAAGTCAACCGTTTGAAACATAGACAATAGACATAGAAAAATTTTCGCTGGCATTCTATTTCTATGGTTTGAAAGCTTTATTTTTTGCAAGATACTTTGAAAAGTGGTAGGTAAAATGTATGTCGTCGTCGTTTTTTGAAACCAAGGTACTTACATCATTATCGGTACTAGTCGGATACAGAATCGATCAATAAATAACATAAATTGGTATACAAACAGAGTTGTACAAGCATTGTCTGCAATCATTAGGTAGACACTCAACAATACTGACAAAAATGAAACGCACCTTTTTCCGTATAATCCACATAGACTTAGAAAATTTTTCGCTTGGATATTAAGTTTATGATAATCCATTACTTAACATAATACTGTTATGAACACATTTCATAAGATAACGAGAAGAACCAGCAAAAAACTCTTCAAGGGCTGCTTTTCTCATTCTGTTTTATTTCGTACTGTCTTCAAAGAAAAAAATACCTCGGCAAGTAAACTACGGTTTTTTTTCAGCTAGCGATTAATCGCTAAACCGCGAAACCGCTTGAGACGCACTCACTATACGATTAAAAACCGCCAAACGGCCTGTGATCTTCATAGTTTTAAGATGGATTTCAAGATAGCAGCATGTGTTGTTGCTCTGATACTAAGAAATAGAAAGAGAAGACGTCAGCGTAAATTTCGCAAATATTGGATCCACTAGCCGTAGATTCGAGAAAGGTTTCTTTCATAAGAAATATCAAAGTTTAAGAGATCATCCTGATATTTTTTTTTTAATTACTATAGAATGTCAGCTGCTCTTCACGACAGTCTACCGAATACTGACATAAAAACCGCCCGCGGTTAAACGCAGTGCGTGCGCGCCAACTAAGTTCTATGGATTACAAATTCTGCCGCGGTTTTTACCCGCGAGCATTTTGTAAAATTCCACGGTTTTAAAATCAGTCGCGGGAAAAAACCGCAAGTGCGGCCGCTTGTATTAGTTTTCTAGACTCACAAATTCACGCGATTAAAAACCACAGCAGCGGTTTAGCCGTAGTGCGGCCTAGGCCTTAATCAATAATAGATTGATGATGTTGATAAATCCTTAACGGTAAAAGATTTTATGAAAATGGCGCGTTTCTGTCTATGCATGCGCTAGTTTCCTACCTACTTATAAATTGAAATCTTAAAGAAGCGAAATTTGGTCAAGGATGTGTTGTGGCCACGGGTCGGGATAAATTACCCGTAGTCTACGGGTAAAAAAAATCCCACTGTCACACTGGTGTGGTAAGTTGGTGTGACTACGGGTCGGTCGGGAAATTTTTTGAATAGGTATAAACAATTTAATATGGCCCGCGACAAGCATTTTGATGATTTCAGATATATTTTTTTACAATAATCCGTGAGATTTGATTTATACGCAATTTAATAGTTGTAGTTAGAATGATACGTTTCTAACATTCTTATTCCTAGCGAAAGAAATTATTTTCTTAACTCTCGAAAAACTCCTCTACGGCAGCCATAACAGCGTCATTATCGTGAAAGTTAGTTCCACGAATTTACGGCAGATTACGTTGAGCGCTTTTTGTTTTCGTCAGTTAACATTCGTGGCACCAATCTTAGCGACACTTCTTTGAACCCCAGTTAATCAATTAACATTGATTGAACGCTACCAAATGATATCTTTATGATCTCAGCTATATGTTTTAAAGTTATTCTTCTGTCTTCCAAAACCAGATTCTCAACCTTTTTGACATTTTCTTTCGTAACGGAGTTTGAAGGCGTGGGTCATCTTTACAGCTTGATCTACCTCTCTTAAATTTAACCACCCAGTACACAACCGTAGAATAGGGTACAGCATCATCCCCAGTGACTGCTGAATGTCCGAAAAAAAATCCTTCGTAGACATTTTTTTCAAGCTGAGATATTTTATCACACCGCAATTAGAGAATAGAATATAAATAAATCCAAATCAACTACTTTCGTCTTATGTATCTCAAACACATACATTTAAGCACTTTTTATGTCGACAGTACAAACAGAAAAGAATATAAAAAATAACAAAAAAAATATAAGTAATCATCGTATTTGGGGTCCTCCGGGACAGGGGCCTCGGGGATCGGGGTACCCACAAGGAACCCATAAAAAGAAACTCCTTTATACGCGGGAATCGAACCGACTACGACCGTTTCATTAAAAAAGCAGTGATTACGAAATGCCCTGATTCGTGCTTCTTTTAACACTATATATCCTACTTATTAATTGTATTAATATTATGATTTTAGTATCATTATTGACAAAGAGTGATTTTACTTTTCGTCAAAAATGACAAAGAGAGTCCATGACATTGAAAGTTCTATACTTTTTAATACATAAGTATTCTGGATCTGGTCAAATTACACCAATCCAAGAACTTTAAATTCATAAGAATCTATACATATTAAACTCTAAATTGATTCATTGATTCATTCATTCATTGTTGGGATAAGCATGGAGCCCTAAGGTAAGGCTGAAGGTAGAGACACCATTTTTGGAGGGTAGATACCTTTCATGATGATGATGAGCTGAGCACTAAGAAAGGATTTTAGAAAATTCCCGTTATACAGGGTGCTACAGGTTGTTTAAGTTTGTATGAGAATTTGTATAGGGTTGAAGTAGAGACACAATTTTTGGAGGGTAGATACCTTTCATGGTGTAGGTGAGCACTAAGAAAGCGTTTTGTAAAATTCCCGTTATACAGGGTGCAACAGGGTTTTCCAGTTTGAATAGGGCTGCAGGTAGAGATACAATTTTTGGAGGGTAGGTATACCTTTCATGGCGTAGGTGAGCACTAAGAAAGCATTTAGGAAAATTGCCGTTATACAGGCTGCTACAGGGTATTCCAGTCTGTATGGGGATTTGTATGGGGCTGAACCATTTTTGCTGGTAGAGGTACCATTTTTGGAGGGTAGATTCCTTTCATTGTGTAGGTAAGCACTATGACAGGGTTTTGGAAAATTCCCGTTGTACAGGGTGCTACAGAGTGTTCCAGTTTGTACATGATTTTTTTTGGGAATATTTAAATGTGTGAAATAAGGTTTACTGATAAATATCTAGGTATTTTGGTAATCCGTGACTTTCAAAATAAATGCACAACTATCTTAAGCACGCGAACGAAGTCGCGGGCAAAAGCTAGTATGAATATAAAATTCTTGCACCAATCATATCCCAAACAAGGCTAAGCTTTTAATGGTAATCAGTAACTAAATAACGGATAGATAAACATAAATCGGAATATATACATCTATGATACGGGAACTGTGCTGATGATCAACTTTATGGACAGTGGACACCTATCAGGGGGTCAAGTCTGCTAATGTTAACGTTGAAATCGTGGTTCAATGGTATTTGAATGGCAATGCTTTTTGACACAGTTCTTGTTTCTTAAATCCAAAATCGACACACTAACTGTCTTAATCAGAGTGCGTTCGTTAAACTAGGGCCAAAGTTAACATGGCGTTAGACTGCGGACTAACGCCATTTTAGCGCGAATCGTATTCAGAGTGGCAGTTTAACGTTTAGTCCCACCGTTTAAGGATTAAAAGGTGCATTGTGATTGGCTTACAAGCATTAAACCAGGTTTTGTTAGAACAGTCTTGCACTGCAGTTTTGTGAAACATCTCTGAATAAGACAGTTAGTATTTCCGTTTTGGGTTTAAGAAACACAACGTGTTTTGGTTTTGGGGTTTAAGAAACAAGAACTGTGTCAAAAAGTATTACCATTCAAACACCATTGAACCACGATTTCGACGTAAACATTAGCAGTATTGACCCTCTGGCTTCGAACCGGAGATGGCTCAGAAGGCCAATTTTAAAACAATAATAGAGATATACAAAACAGTAGGTTCATATACCTATATCTTCCAATAAGTAAGTACATACATCTAAATAATAAAGTAAAAATTTTGCGTATATTATTACACTGAAATAAAAGACATCAACGAGCTTGCAATCTTCAGTGTCACGGGATCCCTGATTTTTAGGGTTCCGTACCCAAAGGGTAAAAACCCTATTTCTAAGACTCCGCTGTCCGTCCGTCCGTCTGTCTGTCTGTCTGTCACCAGCCCCCCTACTTAAATGGACAACTTTCTATTCGTTTGAACGCTATATACGCTTACGATGATTAAATCACATGTCGCAAACTTATGTAAATCACAGACTTCAATGTATTGTATGGAATTGTCAAGCTTATGGCAGGTAATTTTATAGTTTACTGCTTATTTTAAAGTTTTAATAGTAAGCGAAGCGTTCAAACGAATAGAATGTTGGCCATTTGAGTAGGGGATCAGACTGTATCTCATGAACCGTGACAGCTAGACAGTTGAAATTTCACAGATGATGTATTTCTGTTGCCGCCATAACAACAAATATTAAAAACAGAATAAAATAAATATTTAAGTGGGGCTCCCATACAACAAACGTGATCTCTTTGCCGTTTTTTGATACGGAACCCTTCGTGCGCGAGTCCGACTCGCACTTGGCCTGTTTTTTATCGATTATTTTTACATAATTGGTTATGGCTATTTTTGTACGTATTATTTAGTAGTTAATCTTAAAACATCCGCAGCCATGGTTTTTATAATGGGGAAATTTGCGATGTGAATAACGAATGCGATGTGATATTTTGGGAAAAGATTTTTGACCATAGTACATAACAATTCCCTAAACAATGTAGGCAAGAACTAAAAATGCATTTTCTTCGTAAGTTAAAAATAGCGTACGAAACTAAAGTTCGTCCCACTCCGTGAAAATAAGGTTCAATAGGTATCTGAACGACGAATAGGGAATATGCATCAAAATTTTTTTTTAATTAAAATCAATAGTATAATGTGTGAGAAAATCAACTGTAATATTGAAACTTTTCTCTTGCGTTTTTTTCTCGTAATATGGTTATACCTATATACTTGAAGTTAGCACGCATCAGCTCTCGCCGAAAACGCTCTATACAAATATGTGACGTCACTTATCACGTTTCAGTCATACAAAACATTATTTGTTATTGGATATTCTATCTGACTGTTAAGTGCATTATATCCGAAAATGAAAAAAAACGTTATTTTCCCCTGATTCCTTCATGTGATAAAACTAAAATAATTCATTTTTTTTATTTTTCTTTCTGTTCCATCATGTTTTTACAAGTGTCCCTGGATCAAGCTCAATTTTATGAAAATCGGTGATTTATGCATATTCCCTATTGCGTTTTTTTTATGTATTAGACCTGCAGGACCTAAGAAACACTAAAGTAGTTACTAACAGAAACGGTTGGTTGGTAGACAGGTCGTCCGAAGCGTGGCTAACTTTCCCGCCCCTGCCCTCCATCGGAACCGGGTCGCGACCTTGCGCGCTGCCTGAATACACACAAAACCTATAAACCTGAACAGTTAATCTTTTATTAGGCTCACTTCAAGGCAGACTTACCTTTTGTGACCTTCAAAGTAATTCTAGTGTTTTCTTGTACTCACGTAGGTACCTATCAGTGGCGAGGAGTCGAAATATGGCAAAGGTAAGCCGGACCAATAATTTCTCTAAACATTCTCCTAACTGTATGGTGGATTTCAAGGGTGGGATTTCTAAAAGGGAAGCCGATAGGAATCGGCATGTACTATCCGCGTCAATTGGTAATGCGCCTGGCGGCCATGATTTTTAACCTCAAAAACGAAAAACAATTGTAATTTTCTCATATACCTAGACCCTTTCTTATTGAAAATAAGAATTCAATAATTAATATATTATATTACCTATTAGAATTTTACTGTTTTTTGTCATTTTTAATTGCGTATGACGATGATGTGTATGTTAATTTGACAAGGTTCCAGCGTATTACCAATTGAAGGGGATAGTATGGACCCTTCGCCACTGGTACCTATGTTATGTTATTTTTACCTAATATTCAGTAAATACTTATAACTAAAAAGTTAAGCTTTCAGTACTTAACTTGTTTTTATTTGGAAGAACGTTTGTGCTGAGAAAAATATAGAAATCAATACATAGCATTTTATGAAGACAAACATTATTGCTTGCAAAGAACAGAAACAAAGCCCATGGATCTCACACGACTAGAGAATCACCCTACATTAATATTAAATATATCGAAAAGTTACTCATATTTTGTTTGACAGATGAAGCCAACATTTTCATAACGCGCGACGTCAGCACAGCTAGCTAAATAAACAAGGGAAAACTCGTTTCAGCGCAGGAAAAGTCTTATCCTGTTTAACGCGGGATAACTCCAATTTAATCCCAAATTGGACGATTTATTTTCGTTATAATGTCGACGGAACGTCACGTGAGCCGCTTATTATTTATTAGATATGACATTTACCTGGAGCTCGTTTGGGAATAAAAGGCTTATTTTTATAGGCAATTGTTTAAAACTAGCGGCAGCTTGCGATTGCGACATAGTTTTCGAGGTATTTAAGCTTTTTGTGACTTTTTTTAAATTATTTTTTAGTTCTCGACTACATAGTAAAAGTATACAGTAGGTAAATAAATAAAATAAACTTTTTTTAATCTTTGACCAAAATGACTTACCTAGTTGTTTCTATTTCTAAGTTGAAAAATTCCTAGTCTAATTGTTAAAGTTGTAAGTTGTAACTAAAATCGGACGTAATCATTCGTTCAGATAGCTATCTAGTTAATTAAAATAATATAATTATTGTAAAGCTTAAGTTAAGGTTTAAACCTACGTAAAAACAAATCCTTGTTGCACCAAAACGCTGTCAAAGTTAAAGTATTCGTTAAATGATAATGCTACCTATTGTCACGTCAAACTTGTCAAAGGACATCATGCTGGCTGGCAACCTCTTTTTTTGGCTAACTTGTGCTTAACCGGTACTTTAACAAGCTTGTTATCGTTAAAATAAGCCGGTAAAGTAAGCTGGTGCAACTGAGCCTTAGTCGTATTAAATTTCATTGCTTGGTTTTAAGAGTTGAAAGTTTATAGATTTTTGTTGTTGATATTGGACTCTTAAGCTGATAAAATAAAAATCAAGCTAAAAGATATACACAAGTACATTATTAATGTACTTACCTACATCTTGTTTTGATTATTATTTTTAACCGACTTCAACAAAAGGAGGAGGTTCTCAATAAGATTGTATGTTGTTTTTCTTTATCGTTGTTCGCGCGTATCTTCGACATTTATGGACCGATTTTGATGATTTTTTTTGTTCGATTGAGTTTACTTGCGAGTAACAGACAGATATTTTAATTGACAATAAACATAATTATCTCGCACTAGTTTTTTTACACCATTCTATCCCTACTAATTTATGTCTGTCTGCTACGAGTTCACGCCTAAACTAGTTTGGGGGCCTCTGTTACACATTTGTAAAACATATCTTCTATGCAATAAATATTTATTTCATTTATTTATTTTATTTCATTAACTGCTGAACCGATTTGTATGAAATTTGGTATAAAATTAGCTTGATTTATTCGATTTTGAGATGGCGAGTTGACGCATAACACAAATTAAAATTCGATTATTTTTGAATCGCTCGGCTGGCGTCGAGCGCTCGTTTCTACTGATTTTCGTTCGACATTTGACTCAAATGTATGAGATGTCGAACAAAAATCAGTAGAAAAGAGCGCTCGACGTCAGTCGAGCGATTCAAAAATAGGGCCCCAGATTCGACATGGCGAGTTGAAGAAATCTGATTAACTTTGCTCGATAGAAAAAAAATCCAAAGTTGCTTCTGTTTATTTTAAATATATTTTTTCATATTTTTTCAATACTATGCCTACAATAACAAAACCTGATTTTTGTAGCAATCTTTACATCATTTTTCTTGACAAATTAACAGATTTTTAAGTATTTAATTTGTATATTTCCACGAACTAACAACAAAACCTTGAAAAAATTAAAAGGTAAGGATATTTTCTTTACAATTTCACATAAAAAAGGCAGCTAGACAGAGTTTCTGGGAAAACCTGTCCTTAATGTTAGGTAGTTATTAATTTACCATTAAGCTGGGTGCCCACTTCGATTCGCGAAAAACCTCCGCGCTCCACGAACCTAATAGGGGTTACTCCTGAAACACGAACGAGAAACTGAGATCGAATTGGTATCGAGAACGTCAAAACAGTACAATGGAAACCATGGCAACCGTTTTCAATGTACTAAAATAACAGATTTTTGACGTTTATTTTACCCTGAGCTGCAACAGTGCGCCATAGTGTGTAGGTACGTGTGCAAACACGTATTAAGGGCCCTATCACATTTTTTCGTCGAAATTTCGATTTTGATGGATTTTAGCGATTCAACCTAGAGAAACCTTTGGGTCTACTAAATACATTTATATGTGTCCGCGACAAAAAGTAATATGATGATTCACGGGAAAGTTAAAGGGTTAGAAAGGAAAATGAAAGTTGGTGAACGATTTCTTAGAGTCAACTTTGAACATACACAGAAAGACAAACAAGTACAAACAACAAATAAAAGTATGAAATTTGATTTTTTTATGAAGTAAAGATTATTATGATATAACTTTTACGTAATAATAATAATGTATCTAGGAGAAATCCACAGTTTATTCTGAGCGTTTTTAGTAGTTTTATGGTTTTTGATTGGATTTTTTTTCACATATTCTATACTTAATTTCAAAATTTCGAGGCCGCTATGAACTATTCGACTATATAAGAGATAACATTTAATTTTTTTTTTTTTTTCAATTGTTTAGCACAGTTGTTCAATCCATGAGCTCAAAAAAGTGCCTCCGCGCATTTTATGAAAATCTTTCTCTGCAATTTCGGGTTTAATTATAAAGTTAAGCAAATTTTCAAAAAAGCGAGGCCGCTATGAACTATTCCAATAGCTATTCTGCACCATCCAATAAGTCAAAAGTGTTAATGTATTATTGTTTCTGAGATCGATAACGCCAAAATTGGCCATTTTACGCAAATATCACAGTCGAAATGTAATATGCCTCTTAACCTGGTTCGCAGTACACACTATGGCCACAGGATAAAAAAAATGCTATAGCCCACTATTCAAGCGTAAGAGTACCCAGCTTAACGAAAATGAAAATATCGGAAAAAAATCTTGATTAATCGGCAAACTCGCAAATATAGCAAGACGCGAGCGTAGACACATTCTTTTCATGATTTACGTAGGTAAACAATATAGTATCTTTTGATTAGTTACGCCCGTGTAATTCTATGAAAGAGCTCTAAATCCAGAAATCACTTAAATTTTGGGACATAAACAAACCTCAATATCTTGACCAATTATTAAATATTGAAACTTTTAACTGTACAAACTCGATTAGGATAGGGAAGAGATAGACTCATTACATTTATAGATATTATTAAAAACTAGCGGCCGCCTGCAACTTCGTCTGCGTGGAAAGTTTTTTTGCTATCCCTCGAGAACAGTACTTTTATTCTGGATAGCCTCCGCCCGCGAAATCGTCCGCGTGGACACGTAGAGAAATTTATTTAGCGTGGCGAAGACAATAGAAACATCCCCAGGTAGGTATCCCTTTTGGCCGCGATTTAACAATAAGGCGACCAGTTTAAATGATCTCCTTAGTGTATGAAATCTAGTACTACGGAGAGTTCAAGCTGTTTCTTAGGTTCTTACCACCCGAATTAGATGAAACATAGCCTAGGTTTTAAGTTAGACCCTATGCTAACAAACTGTGAAAATCCCATCAAAATCTGTTCAGTGGTTTTTGAGTTATTTACGCACAAACATTTAGAATCTTCTGTTTTATTATATGTATAGATTAACCGTGTGTGTACTTATTTTTTTTATACACAACGGGATAGTGCTTGGCCTTCACCTCACCTAATGTTAAGTGACGATAAGGCCGAAGGTGGAAGCGCACTACTCCCGGAATACTGGCTATCTTACCTCTAACTGCCGGAACACAACAATTTTTTTTATTGTTGTTATGGCGTCAGACTTAGGTAAGATGGTGGTAGCTAGCCAGGCGGAATTGAAATAAGCCCTACCACCATAGCTGGGCAGAAAACCGTTAATCCGTTAACAGTTAATTAAGGAAGTTAACAAAGTGCTTAACGATTTAACGTTTAAGTTAACTCAAAAATCATTAACGTTCTTCTTAACTTCCGTTACTTTTACCTTACGTTAACTTAAGACCGTTACATAGCTTATTGACGTTATTTTGTTTTTAATTTACGCGCCATGGCGCTGTCCGCGCCATAGGCCATAAGAGCTAGCTATGGAAAAGCGTTTGCAATGTATAGGTAGATAGAGCAACGAAATCCCTTTAGTTAGCTCGGCGATTGATTTGTCATAACCTAACTTTTTACTATAAAGTGACATTTTTTTTGTGTTGTAGTGTTGTTGTCTGACTATTAATTTATGGTTGGTGAAATTAATTATAACAAATAAAATTGGTATTACATCATGCATGGACACTGAAGATCAAGAATGCATTGAATCTGTTAGTTAGTTTAGTGAAAGCAGCAATGCCAGCAATAAACCTGCTGTTTTTTACAGGACACGATTCAAAACTTTTGGCCATTGTGTTATATTAGGTCTTTACCCAAGTATCTTAGTTCGTTGTCTTTACCTATGAAATTGCCGTTTTGTTTGAAAAAAGTTAAAGTATTTTTTTTTCGAACTTATTTATTTCTTTTATTCAAATTAATCACCCCTGCAATCAATGCATCTTTGCCAACGCTGTGGCAGTTTATGGATGCCCTTCTTGAAAAAATCAGCTGGACGGGAGACAACAAACTCTTCAAAGGCGTTTTGTACTGCCTCTCGGGAATTGAATTTTTTTCCCGCTAAAAAGTTGTCCAAATTTTGGAAAAAGTAATAGTCGGTAGGCGCAAGATCTGGTGAGTATGGCGGATGAGGGAGAGCTTCCAAACCCAACTCATGCAGCTTAGAGACGGTCTGTTGTGCAGTATGGGGTCGCGCGTTGTCGTGAAGTAGCAGTGGGGCACCCATCTATCAAGCTTTTTTATCTTGCCAATCTGTCGCAAATGGACCAATATTGTTTTGATGCTAACATCAAAAGCTGCTGCCAGCTCAGCTGTAGATTGCGATTCATCTGCTTCCACAATCTCCTTTAATTCATCATAGTTGACCAAAGTTTCCGGACGACCACGAGGTTCATTTTTCAAGTCAAAATTCCCAGAACGGAACCGAGCAAACCAATAACGGGTTGTACGTTAGTTTGTACAGTTCTCTCCGTAAACGTCGTTGATGTTACGTGTCGTTTGTGCCGCGTTGGTGCCACGACGGAACTCATATTCCATAATTACACGAAATTTCGAAGTATCCATTATGAGGAAAAATGTTGAAATGTAATGAAAATACAACGCTAATCAATAAACAAAAGACTGATTTTGTAAATAGAATGTCATATTTTTAAAACAAAATTAATTTGAATTTAGAATTCATAGCCAATCAAAACTTTTTTTTGTTTGAAAAAGTCTGTACTGCAATACGGCAATTTCATAGGTAAAGACCTATTATTTAAATCAAGATTAGGATAAAAGTTGATTTATGAACGCAAACTGTGTCTGCCTAAACCTTAGGTTTGGTTTGGTTAACTTTTAACGGATAACTTTAACTTGCGTTAAATTCTAAAAAAGTTAACGCTTTAACGATTATCGAAGTTAACTTTTTGAGTAGCGGATTAACGATTAACGAAGTTAACTTTCGGATTAACTGTGCCCACCTATGCCTACCACCAACCAAACCGAGTACAAATTGTACCCCCCCTGGGAATCGAACCCGGGACCTCTGCGTCTTACACGGGTGAACAAACCACTAGACCACAGAAGCGGTTGTATATTGATTGTGTAAAAGCTAAAATTCTGGGAAAACCACGTTATGTGCCTACGATAGCGAGTCATATTTACCCTTAAGCTCTAGGCTTTCGAATAGCGAATAGCCTAAGTTAAAGAATTTTATCAGCCAAACACCATAACAGATAATACTTTTTATGGTATAACTGATTTGTTCTAGTAAAATACCGGTCGCTCACTAATATGGGAGCGAGTTTTATGCTGACTCAGTGTGCTCTCATTATAGCACCGTGTAATCTGTACAGCTATCGATATTGTTTCACACATACAATGCAAGACAATGCTATCCAGTCCAATCCAACCAATCAACAAATATTTAAGTACTAGTGTCGACTAGTGGACCATGTGAACTTCGTATCACCTACAATTTATATGAATTAAATTTTACCTGGAGAGGAGAAATATTATTTCAAAGAATTTATTAACTACTAGCGGCCGCCCGCGGTTTCACCCGCGTGGTTCCCGTTCCCGTGGGAATATCGGGATAAAAAGTATTCTATGTTTATGTTATTCAGGCTATCTACTATCTGTGTACCAAATTTCAACCAAATCCGTTCAGTAGTTTTTGCGTGATTGAGGAACAAACATCCAAACATCTAAACATCCAAACCCACAAACTTTCACATTTAGAATATTAGTAGGATACTAACTCACAATTAAGGAAAACGTACGTTTAATTAAATGGTTTTCTTATTATAAGTGCTGGATAAAATAATAAAGTGAGAAATAAATTATAGCAGTTGTATGTATCTCAGCATTTGATAAATTAAATTTTGATAAGTTTCAGAACAACCTACCTACGTAACATGGTATAAACAGCCAGTGCGAAATTAAAAATATTGGACGGAGAGGCCGGCCCTTCCGGACGACTTCGTCATTTTCTTAAACTTGACGCTTTCCTAACTTGTCTCAATTTTAACTATAGGCTTTTTCTAATTTAGTCTCTTTCTTAAACTTGTCTGGACGACTTCGTCATTTTAACACGTTTTTATTGGGTTGCTTTCTCATTTGTTCGTTTGTTTGATTGGTTGTTTGTTTGTTTGTTCACAAAGTTTGCGAACGCAGTTCGATCCACCTACTATAAGGTAGGTATGGTAGGGCATGCGAAATGTTATATTCAGTCAAAAGTACCAGAGCAACATAACTAACGAGGAGTTATTTTGATTTCATGCCGCGAAGATTACTTTTAGCTCTTTAATTTTTCAAAAATATAAATCGAAATGACTCCTTTTAAGTTATGTTGCCCTGGTACTTTTGACTGAATATAACATTTCGAGTGATTCTAATATAGACCCTCCCCTCCTAATCCAATAAAATCGTTTGGGGGCTTGACGAAAAAATACTTATACATAAATTTACCAGTGGATCGAAGGGAAAAAATATCCTTCGATCCACCAGTGGATCGAAAAAACTGTTTTTTGATGTATATTTTCTGACAGGGGGGGTGCAAGTGCAGGTGCACTTGCACCCCCGTGAAATGATCTGGTGGACCACGGCTAAGAAGAGAGCGAAAGAGACAGAGCCGAGTTAAAAATGTGTGAGTAAAAAATGAGTTAAAAAATTGTAGAAAGAGCCGAGTTAAAAATAAGACGAGTTGGGAAAGTGTCAAGCATAAAAAAGAGACCAACTAAGAAAGAGCCAAGTTAAAAATGAGACGAGTTGGGAAAGTGACAAGTTTAAGAAAGAAACCAACTAAGAAAGAGCCGAGGTAAAAATTTGGCGAGATGGGAAAGTGTCAAGTTTAAGAAAATGACGAAGTTCCAGAGGGAGGCCGGCAACGCAGCGTGTTCCAAATTTAAATTAAGAAAAACTATAAATTAATATTAGCGCGATACCTAACTCTGTGACTTTGAGCTGTGTGTGCCGTATTGAAGTTGTGTTGATTTTGTATGACTAAACATGAGTTTAAAAATAAAACAAAAAGTTCAAACTAAATAAAAGAAACAATAAACCTACGCTCTAATTCGCCTCAAACAACTACTTCAGAAGAGTCTCTGCCATGGACTTCACCGTCTAATCAAAGACCAAAGAATATCTTCAACATTTACAGGCATCACTTAGATTATCAATAATCTAAGATCAAACAGTGTTAATATTCCAAGCAAGAATTTAAATTTAAATTTCAGAAATTATTCAAATTTTTCAATTAGATATGTTAGTGTAATAAATATAAAGTCTAGGCACCTATGTAGTTACTCAATGTTTTTATCTACGTGTATTTTTTTATTAATAAATATTTTGGAAAAACTAAGAATTTTTTACTTTCCTTATATTCGAAATGAAAAGTAGAGTGTTAAACACGGGTAAAAGTCATCAATTCCATCCTTATGGGTAATGCTTCCTTTTGACCCTTATAAAACAATCTACTATTTTTCCGTTGAACATTTTCCTCGGTGTAAGTGATTAAAACTTATACCTACTTTGTTTGTAAGAACTCTCTATTTTTTATGAATCCTTTTTAAGCAAGCGTTATAGTAGTTTTTTACATTGCCAGAAAATGATCCCAACGGATAAATTATGATAAATTGTGCAGAAATAGGGCAGAGGGAATTTCTTGAGGGAAGAAGAATAATTCTATTGCCCTTCAAAACTCCAACACGGCTCTAGCCACCCCAGAGCCTCCCCCCCCCCCCCCTAGCTTTGCCCGGGAACAGGAGGCCAGGCCCCCCTTAAAAATAACTCCAGATACGCCCATGAAGGTAAGTCTTCACCGAAGACATCAACGAAATGAAATCATACGATATTTTTTTAAGATCTAGAAAAGTAATGGCCGTATCTCTTTTCTTTACTAATTTAAACCTTACAACAATAAAGAAGAAGAAGAAATAATCAAATGTGTGCGGTTAAAGTTTTAATATTTCATATTTAATTAAGATATTGAAGTTTGCCTGTGTCCCAACCCAAAATACTAATTTCTGAATTTAGAGGTAATTATCTTGTTTACGTAAATCATGGAAAGAATGAATGAGTGACGCACGCGTCTTACTATCTTTGTGAATTTGTCGATTAACTAGGACAGGGTTGGCAAAGATACGGCCCGCGGGCTGCATCCGGCCCACAAGTCATCTCAAGACGGCCTGTGACCAGAATCTATCCAGTGAGGATTTTAGACGGCATTAGATGCTACTACGCCCACTTCGTTAAAGAGACCTCAGGTATCCGGATCCTCGAGCTCAAGATAACCTCTTTTTATTACCTTTGTATGAAAATTTACCTAAACTATGTTAATAAATAAAGACTTTCATTAAGTATGTGTTTGAGTTTTTTTAATTTTGAATCTGGTCCGCCAACACAACCTGTATCCACCTTTTTCCACGTGGTCAAACTGGATAGTCAAACTAATTTGTCCAACAGGAATACCTTTTCTAGATAGTCTTATAAATTTCTCAGAATTTAGAAATAACAGCCTGACTGACACCCCTGAACCAGGATATTCTTGATCGAAGTTCTTTTGTCATGAAAATTTCATGATGAGGAGCTAAGAAATTTTCTTTGATACACAAATAGCAACTGGTCAAATTGCAGACTGCACAGCAATTTGCGATAAACTTAAGTTTGCAAAAATTTACTATGATTCACGATTTCTATCAAAGTGTATCTTACATTTACTGACTTTTAGGAATTACAATTACAGATACTAAGGTTTTGTTAAAAAATCAATAATTGTTGCAAAACTTGCAATTTTTTTTAAATAATAATAAAACTTAGGTTTTTCTTCAAATACAATATTTTACCATTGAAAATGGTTATCAGATGCAAATCGCCTGAGACATGTTTTTGACCATATCTCCGAGGATTTTGAGAGGATTGAGATAAAAATAGTACCAAAAGCTGAGGAATTTATCGAGACACCTGTGAACGTTTGAATTTTGAAAATTTTTTGGTAACTTTTTTTGGAATTTTGCAAAATAACAAAAATTCCGGGTTTTTTGGGGGGTGTTTGTTTACTAAATTGTAAATATTTCGGAAATAAAACCAATTTAAGAAAAAATGAAAAAAAGGGTCCTAGGGTATTAGTTTAGCTACCAAATTGAAAAATAATTTTGAAAATCGGTTAATAATTCTGACCTGTAGGTGGTCCCTTTAGATTTGGTATTGTAGAAAAACGGGTGTTTCCGTACATAAAAAGTGATGTAGCTTTTATGATTATTGACCGATCGTCATGGTAATAGTGGTTAAAAGATGCAGAAGCAGACGAGAAGTGCATTCGTTGGAATTTTGAAAATCGGTTAATAATATTTCGGCTACGTCGAGGCAGTCAGCGGGCGCTTTTGTGACACGAGGCGGAGCCGAGTGTCACAATCGTACAAATAAATATGTTACTAAGTAACTTTAAAAATATAATAGGACTTTGCATTTTATTTTATTTTGGTTTTTCGTAAATTTTGGTGTTCATTTTCAATGCTCCGATTGTTGCGGGGACTGTAAAATCTGTGAATTTTTTTTTATTTCTGGTGGTCTCTTTTTTCTCCGTGTCCGCACCATAAAGGCTCTTCCTCCGGTCTCGGCCTTTATTCCAGCTTGTACATCAAGAAGGGCTGCTGCAACTGCAACAATGCTGACCGCGCTGTGACGGCCTGGACCTCCGCTAATCGCTGCCAGCAACGCTGTCATTATATACCGCGGCAGTAATGTACTGTTTTTATTTACCCCTTAAGGATAGGTACCCCGATTTAATGTAAACAGAAATCGGGGTACCTAGCTATTTTTACCATTGAAAATGGTTATCAGATGCAAATCGCCTGAGACGTATTTTTGACCATATCTCCGAGGATCTTAAGAAGATCGAAATGAAAATAGTACCAAAAGTTGAGGAGTTTATCGAGACACGTGTGAACGTTTGAATTTTGAAATCTATTGGTAACTCTTTTTGGAAAGTGAAAGTGAAAGTGAAATATATTTTATTTAAATAAGCTCACATAATAAGCATTTTTAAATCGTCAATTCTTTTACCCTACCACCCATTATGACGTCTTTTAACTGACAAGAAAAATGGGCGCAAAAAACTTGTCAGCTTTATCAATCAGATGGAACGATATTTACAAATATGTATATCGTTTCCAGACTTTATATTAACAAAGATTAACAAATAAATAACATTATTGAATTAGCTCATTTCTTAATGAGTTTCAAATTTCTTAATCAATTTACAGATTTTAAGCTAAATTCAAAGTTTGAACTTGTTATTCAGTCTAGGCTGTTACAATAAATAAAAATAAAAGAAAAACATACAATTCAATATGCATTAAGATAGGTAGTCAGAAGCAGACCCATTCCCACTGGCAGCACCAGTTCCCGAACATGACGCATGAACCAGCCATCTCTTCGCTCAACCATATTTGAGCCTCATACGACACCACCGCAGAAATGATTAAAGAGAGCATGACATACTAAGACTACCCATGTTAAGGCATCGAATTGAAAATTTATATCCAAAAGCTTTTCATAGGTCTTTCACTAAACTACTGACTATAGAAAGTAAAAATATTGCAATTAAATAAATCAAAACAAGGTAAGCTATTAAGAATTATATTTTTTGAGTAAGAAGTGCCATACATACAGACAATATAAAACAGATCTTTTATATACGAGTTATACGACGCCCTTAATACAAGCAGACAGAAGCAGACCCATTCCCACTGGCAGCACCCGTTCACGAGCATGATGCATGAACCAGCCATCGCTTCGCTCAACCATATTTGAGGGAACGTAACGACCCGCCTCACACGACACCACCGCAGAAATGTTTGAAGTGAGCATGACATACTAAAGCTACCCATATTAAGTCGTCGAGTCAAGAAGCCAGAAGTACGTTTTTAAGTAGGTAGGATACTTCTCACAATTTTATACTTAGAAAAGAAAATCACGATTCGAGTTTAATAAAAGGACTTTTATCTGGAATTTTGCGAAATTCCCAAAATTCCGGGTTTTTTGGGGGATGTTTGTTTACTAAATTGTAAATATTTCGGAAAAGAAACAGACTTAAGAAAAAATGAAAAAAGGGTCCTAGGGTATTAGTTTAGCTATCAAATGGCAAAATAATTTTGAAAATCGTTTTATAATTGTGACCTGTAGGTGGTACCTTTAGATTTGGAATTGTAGAAAAACGGCTGTTTCCGTACATAAAAAGTGATGTAGCTTCTATGATTATTGACCGATTGTCATGGTAATAGTGTTAAAAGATGCAGAAGCAGACGAGAAGTGCATTCGTTGGAATTTTGAAAATTGGTTAATATTATTTCGGCTGCGTCGAGGCAGTCAGCGGGCGCGTTTGTGACACGAGGCGGAGCCGAGTGTCACAATCGTAAAAATAAATAGGTACTACCTAGGTAACTTTAAAAATATAATAGGACTTTGCATTTGATTTGATTTTGGTTTTCGTAATTTTTGGTGTTCATTTTCAATGCTCCGATTCTTGCGGGGACTGTAAAATCTGTGAATTTTTTAATGGTATCGACTACGAAGTCTATGGCCGATGGTAGACATTGTTATTGTTTGTGCCAACGAGAAAATGCAATACCAGTCAAAAATTCTAATAACGTGACTGCAGATGAGATGCGATGCGATGTGTGACGTCAGAAAACCTGAAAAGACTACGAAATTAAGATAAACTATTTTATTAGAAAAAATGGACTCACCCGTAGCATCTCAGACGGGACTACGGGGCTACGGGCACAAAGTGCTACGGGTAAGTCGATTTTATCTAGTAATTATTATTTTTTTAAATTTGAGATTTTTGCATTCACAATGCTATTTTTAAACAATACTAAATAATATACTAGAAAAAATACGACTCGCACCAGATCAATACTCAGACGGGAATCGAACCCGCGACTTTTGGATATCCGGTCCAATGCTCTGACGGCTGAGCTACCGAGTCACTAGTGACATCGTCGAATTTTTTCCAGTATATCCTATACTACTACTCTTACGCTGCAAGCCAGCGTCATTTCACCAATGTGAGGAATTACCTCGACATTCAATTGAAATATCTTTCAATTGAATGTCGGTAGCTCAGCGGTCAGAGCATTGGACCGGATATCCAAAGGTCGCGGGTTCGATTCCCGTCTGAGTATTGATCTGGTGCGAGTCGTATTTTTTCTAGTATATTATTTAGTATAGTAATTTTTTTTCTAATATTATATCACTATAATAGCACTGTGAATACGAAAAATCTAAACATCAACGGGATGGGCCGAAGTCTCGCCGAAGTTCGTTTTACATTCGGTTTAACCGAAATTCTGTACTATTGGTAAAGTAACATTATTGATTATTTCATCAAATCTTCCTAAGTCTTCTAGTTAAAAGAGTTCAGTACTAGTATCAGTTCGTGGGTTAAAATTAGTAATTTGTAAACATTTTCCAGTATTTCCTAAAAGAAAATTATAATTCTCGGAAATAACTCTATGCCAATTAGTATTGATTTAGAGCAATAACGCACTAGCACAGCCATAGACTGTAAATTCTACTAGTTTATATGGACGCGTACGCACTTGGTCGACCGGTCGCTCGGCGACTCAGAGTCGTCGGGCGACTAGCCACGCCCAGTCGCTCGGCGACCGAGAGATACACGGGTTCTAATGGAAGCGTACGCACTGCGAGTGACTGTCGCGACGACTGGATGTCGCGCACAAAATGGCTTTTGATTCTTCAGTATCTAAAATAATTATTTCAATATTTATTCTAGAAATAGAATTGCGAAAACCTATTTGGGATTTATCAAGTAACCAATACATATTTTAATAATCGGGATATAAAGAAACAACACTGGGAAATTGTGGAGTTATTTGGAGGTGAAGGATTAACAATCGAAGAAAAAAAACTTTAGGTAGGTACTTATTACAATGTCATTTATTTTATTACTTAACTAATGAACTCTGCTCATCTGCCATGCCAATTGACCCTCCTTAGTTCAGTCATAAAATAATCAGCAAACATATCTCTGTGCAATATACCACGTCGCGTACAGGGTTACCAGAAGGTATATCTTAAAATGCTGACAAGAAGCCTGTTTTCTACTAAAAAGTCCTGATATTTTGCTAAAGCCACCACACGGCTTACGAAAACACATTGTAGATATACCTAATAAATTATTATTTTTTCTTGTTATAATGACGTACAAAATTAATATTTCAAGTAAGACGAAAAACCTTTAGTTTTTCGTTTTTATATTTATTTAGCTTTTGATTATTTATAATTTTAAATGTGGATTATTATAAAATTGATTATTTATTGCAAAGTTAGTTTATTCTGTACGACTGTACCAGAAACACTACACGTGTCGAGTCGCTGGCTTAGTCGTCGCGCGTCGGCCCGTGCGTTTTGAGTTGCAGTCGCCGAGCGACTGTCGACAGCGACTGTAATTTCTACTAGTTTATATGGACGCGTACGCACTTGGTCGCCCGGTCGCTGGGCGACTCAGAGTCGTCAGGCGACTAGCCACGCCCAGTCACTCGGCAAATGGCAGCGTACGCACTGCGAACGACTGTCGCGGCGACTGGACGTCGCGCACAAAATGGCTTCCGATACTGAAATATTTTTTTTTAATAGAATTGCGAAAAGCTATTTGGGATTTATCAACTAACGAATCCTGCTAATATTATAAATGTGAAAGTTTGTGGGTTTGAATGTTTGGATGTTTAGATGTTTGGATGTTTGTTCCTCAATCACGCAAAAACTGTAGTAACAAGTAGCAAAATATACTGTGTACTATCCGAGTCAAGTGGTAATGCGCCTGGCGGCCATGATTTTAACCTCAAAAACGAAAAACAATTGTAATTTTCTCATATACCTAGACCCTTTCTTATTGAAAATAAGAATTCAATAATTAATATATTATATTACCTATTAGAATTTTACTGTTTTTTGTAATTTTTAGTTGCGGATGACAATGATGTGTATGTTAATTTGACAAGGTTCCAGCGCATTACCAATTGACGGGGATAGTATTTTGCAAAATAATCAAATCTTTATTTCATCGCAATCGGTTCACTCAATCAAAAGATATACGACTTTTAAGATTTTAAGAAGAGTTTACGATGAATTCGTTGTAACAATTATCTTTGGGGAATTATACTGTTAGAACGACCGACTACCTGCCCCCCTACTCAATTGGTCAATATTCTATTCGTTTCGTTAAATAAGCAGTGAACTATAAAATTACGTGCCGTAGGCTTGACTTGATTTAATCATCTATTGCTCATATTTATGCTTTAAAAGTAAGCGTAGCGTTCAAACGAATAGAAAGTTGGCCATTTGAGTAGGGGGGCTGGTGTTTCCACATCTGGCACGGTAAAATGGTCAATGGCTTAAGAGTAAACAATAACCTGTCGAGGTTTGGGTCTTTCTTTTGTGAATTCTCAGAAACAAAATGCACGGGCATGCGGTAAAATCTAAGCCCGCTTTCTGTTATTATATTACTAGCTTCCGCCCGCGACTTCGTCCACGTGGACATTCGAGAAAATCCTAAGGGAACCTTTAACCAAGATACGAAGTATTCTATATATTAACGTCCTGCCTCGCTAGGCAGTACGCTTGGTGTGGTCGTACCTCTTGCGGCAGGTTTGCCGCTTGCGGCAGGCCTCACGTGGCCCGACATCGCACTCTATACCTTGTTCGCCGAATGAAGCTAGTACGGAAAAGATGCGCTTGCACACGATTGGACGTTAAGGCCCGTATAGTCGAGCGTCGTAGGCACTTAGCGCTACCTCCCTCCCCGCGGAGCGAGCCGCGCGTACGCATTTTCAAATGAACTCTCTGTGTTCTCTGACCCCGCAGACCAAGCCACAGAACATAGATATTTACTACGTGCAGAAAGGACACTCCCCGCCCGCGATTTCATGTGCCGAATCTAGTGCTCTGTCAACTCTCATGCACTGCGTGAACGCGCAATATTTATTTTGATAATTCGAACTAAATAATTATGTTTTTTATGTTTATGTATTGTTATCAATAATGTTGTAAATCAATAAATAAGTATGATGGGTATGGGTACTTACTAGGTAAAAAATACATTTAAGACACACAATAAAATTATAGGTAGCTAGGTAGTTAATTCGAAGTAAATAATTATTTTTGTTTATTCGAATATTATAGTTCGAATAGGTACTTGTTGTATGGTCTCTGAGTTTGAATTAACTACTTGAATGTGAATAAACAATGAATTCATTGAGTAAATTCGTTAGTGGAGTGTCAACTCAACTGCCAATATAATTATCTACAAATAAGTACCTAAACATATTTTAGCACTCACAACAAGCTTTTTTTGTGTAACCGATATTTTATTTTAATTGTTTTTTTAATAATTTGCCGATGAAAAGGGACCTCCAAAAACGAGTAATCAAATATTAGGGTCAATTCATGCTGCAACCGAATCGAAGCGCATCGAATTGTTTGATGCAAAGCAAATTCACTCTTATTGTGTTATACTTCCCAGCAACACCACCATGGCGTAGAGATTTTTAGATAACCTCAAATGAAAGACCATAAAATGTACCTAATTGTACCCTAACTCAAAAAATTGTACCTCTGATAGTTTCAGAGAAAAAATCACTTGATTGTGGCGTTTCCAGGAAGTATACTTCCTGGCAACGTGACACTGTACCAGATTCTAATTGATCTTATAGTAATGGCCAGAAATTGTACTTAATTTGTACCCCATTCAATAAATGAAACATGCAGAGTTTCGATAAAAAACATTTTTAAATCTACTCTTATTTGACCTGCAATACATGCAACGGACGTTGGGAAGTATACTTCTTGGCGACGCCACGCTGTACCAGATTCCAATTGATCTCATAGTAATGGCCAGAAATTGTACTTAATTTGTACCTCATTCAATTATTAAAACAGGCAGAGTTTCGATAAAAAAAATAAAAAAAATACTCTTACATGATTTCATCTGCAATACATGCAATGCACGTTGTTATTGATATAAATTGATGTTTGGCTAAGGAATTATTATGCATTATGCAGTAGTAAGACCATAGAGGCAACCGCCTCTGTAGTCTAGTGGTTTGCCCACCCGTGTAAGACGCAGGGGTCTCGGGTTCGATTCTCAGGGAGGTACAATTTGTACCTCCGTGGTAGGGCTTAAGTCAAGGCCGCCTGAATAGCTACCACCATCTTACCTACAATTACTTACAATTAATTTGGTACAAATTAGTGACATTCATTTGGTACTATTAAGTACAATTTATTCGGTACCATATAGTACAATTTATTAGGTACTATATAGTACAATTTATTTTGTACAATATCGTACAATTAGTAGGTACTATTTAGTACAATTATTTTTTTATTAGGTACTATTTATTACTATTAATTTGGTATTGATAAGTACAATTTATTTGGTACCATATAGTACAATTTATTAGGTACTATTTATCTATTCATTATTTTTTTTTTGTGTACAAATACATAAAGTAAGGTAGAAATGGCGGACTTAATGCTAAGAGCATTATCTATAAGTCAACCAACAGCAAACCAATAAACACGAATGTGGAACAAACAAAGAAAAATGATAATCACATGCATACAAAATATATTAATACATACCATTAAATACATCTAAATATTATAAAAGAAGATACTGATTGGTGACTGACATATCAACGCACAGCCCAAACCGCTGGGTTTAGAGACTCCAAATTTGGCACATTGTTTCCTTATGAGGTCTAAGGGTGCACTAAGAAAGAGTTTTTCAAAACTCACCCTCTAAGGGTGTGAAACGGGGGTCCAAAGTTTGTATGAAAGTCCCTCAGTTTCGAAGCTAGGGTCTTCAAATTTTGTGGTTAGACTGACGATTGAAAATTAATATACACGTGTTTAAGCGTTTTTGAAAATTCTACCCCCGAAGAAGTGAAAAGGGAATTAATTTATGAATAGAAAATTCTTCATTTTCTATGTAAAAATCGCTAAATTTATAATTTAAGCTTATGGATGGAAATCTAACGCAACGTATATCGTTACTGTTAGTATTTCAATACTTATGGGGATGAAATGGGTGTGAAATGGGGCAAATAAACCTAAAAATCGATATGGATGTCGTTATTGGGGTTTCCTAGGATGACGATTGCGAAAATAACATTTATTTTGAAGTTCAACACGGTGGACATGATGTAACCTCTAAAGGGGTGAAAATGGGGTTCAAATTTTGTATGGAAAATAGAATATAAAATTAAAACTTTAACTCTAAACTTCGCAGAAGCACGTCTAAAAATAAATAGGCACACACATGTTTTGTGATTTTGATAATCAACCCCTTAGAGGACAAATAGGGTAAGTAAACCTAAAAATCGATATGGATGTCGTTCTTGAGGTTTTATGGGATGGTGATTGCGAAAATGACATTTATTTTGAAGTCCAACACGGTGGACATGATGAAAAAAAAAAAAATCGAAATTACAACAGCATAAAAAAATCGTCGGAGCACGTCTAAAAATAAAATCAAACACATAATTTGTTATTTTGAAAATCATCCCATAGGGGGTAAATGGGGTAAGTAAACATAAAAATCGTTATGGATGTCGTTCTTGGGCTTTTATGGGATGGTGATTGCGAAAATGACATTTATTTTGAAGACCAACACACACGGTGGACTTGCTTCAGCCCCTAAAGAGGTGAAATAGGGGATCAAACTTTTGTTAAGGGGTCGGGGACGGAAAGGAGTATGGGAGAGGGAGAGGAAGAGGGAGAGGGGCAGAGAGAGGGAGAGGGTAAAGAAACGGGAACGGGATAATAATATTCTAGACCCAATTCTGATTATTGCAATAAACTAGCTTCCGCCCGCGACTTCGTCGCGTGCATATTAGAGAAAATCCTTAGGGAACTTTCAACCAGGATCCGACCAGCCGTTTTTACGCGATTAGGCGGGTCCTCACCAAGCGAGCAGCCTCGTGCGAGGCCCGCCACACGCGGCAAACGTCTTGCCTCGCGAGGCAGCGCGCTTGGTAGGGACCCGCCTAATCACCTCAACATGTGGGTGTTTTTGTCAATAAAATTAGATGTATTTCACGCCTTTAAATTATCGCTAGTTTAAGAACAAAGGCACTGTATAGAGTAAATTTACTGAGAAAAGTATTTTTTTAAAACACGTTTTTAAAACGGACTAAATTATTCCAAAAATCGGACTAATAATATTAAAAAGGACAAGTAAAAACAAACTAAAAAGTAAAAAATAAATTCTTCTGTAAATATTTATAACCCTAATAACTTATACCTACAGAAATTTTAAACCAAAAAACGTGGGGCGCATGCTATAGACAATATAGATGAGAAACTTTACAAAACGCGCCCCACGTTTTTTGGTTTAAAATTTCTGTAGGTATAAGTTATTAGGGTTATAAATATTTACAGAAGAATTTATTTTTTACTTTTTAGTTTGTTTTTACTTGTCCGTTTTAATATTTTTAGTCCGATTTTTTGGAATTATTTAGTCCGTATAAAAAAGGTGTTTTTAAAAAATACTTTTTTTCAGTAAATTATTATTTTATGCTTTTTAGTTAACGAGCTAAGACTAAAAATATACCATCTCCTATCGGAGCACTCGTCAAAACGATTCAAACGAGCCCAAACTCGATGGGGTTGCATGGTTTTATTATTCATGGTCATTTGACCGGCAGCGGCGTCTGGCGTCTAAATTGTCGGCGGCGGCGGCGTCATCGGCGTAATCGGTGTGGATGGTCAAAATAAGTAGAATAAAAGACCTTTAGAAGTTTTTCAATTCCGTCATCGTTGAGGGCAGAACGCCGAAGACATGGAACATAAGTGAGGTCATTCTGTTCTTTAAAAAGGGTGACAAGGCCCTCTTGAAGAATACGAATCTTACGAATCGTTGCGCTCGCAAGTTCGACGACTTCCAATCTCCCGAACTAGCCGCGTTCTGAAAAGGCTTTGGCACCATATACCACATCCATACGCTGCGGCAGGTTATACAGAAGACCGAGGTGTATAAACTGCTACTTTGCTTGGCGTTCGTGGACTATGAGAAAGTTTTTGATTTGATTGAGACCTGGGCAGTGCTGCAGTCTGGTGCACCAATAGGACCAAGAGGAGGAAGGAAAGGAAGGAAGAGGTGTTGAGGCACTTATAGGAAAATGTCACCATTTCGGCTCGAGTACAGAATCAGAGCACAGATCCCATCCAACTACAGCGAGGTGTGAGACAGAGACAGAAGTTATTTCTCCGAAACTGTTCACAGCTGTGATGGAGGATGTCTTGAAGCTCTTGGACTGGAAAAGACTCGGTATCAACATTAATGGCCAGTACCTAACTAACACACCTTTGTTTTGCCGATGATATAGTTTTTATTCATGGAAGACTTGAACACAATCCTCGAAGTTATCCGTAGTGCCTCCCAGAAAGTGGCTCTTAGAATGAAGATGGATAAGACGAAAATCATGTCGAGTGCTCATGTTGTACCCACTCTAGCTCATGTTGGGAACACTACACACGAAGTTGTTGACCATTACGTATCCCTAGGACAGACAGTCCAGTTAGGTAAGTTCAACTTCGAAAAGAGATCTCTCGTCGAATCCAGCTCGGTTGGCCAGTATTCGACAAATCTTCGAGTCCAACTTACCTCGGTGTCTTATCTCAAGACTAAAGTCTAAGTTGTGTGTGTGTGTGTTGCCATTGTTGACTTATCACAGTAAAACGTGGTCGCTAACTACAGGTCTCATAAGAAGGCTCTCACCCAGTGTGCAATGGAGAGCCATGGTCGGCATTTCCCTGCGTGATCGAACCAGAAATGAGTATATGCGTAGGAGAACTAAAGTAACCGATATCGCTCGAAAGATTGTTTAGCTGAAGTGGCAGTGGGCGGGACAAATTAGCGAGACGAACCAAAGGCAGTTGGGGCGGAAAGATTGGAATAGCGACCGCGTACCGGACGACGCTCCGAGGGTAGGCCCCCGACAAGGTGGACCGACGATCTGGTGAAGGTCGCGGTGCGCCGCTGGATGCGGGCCAAGCAGGACCGATCGTTATGAAGACCCATGAGGGAGGCCTATACCCAGCAGTGGGTGTGGTGCAACTGATATGATAATGATGACTAAATACTATTATAAAATCATAATAAGAAAAACCTCTATAGCAACAATCAAACTAATACAAAAAGAGAGGAAAAGCATAAAATTTTATGAGATTTCAACGGGGAAGTACCAATCGCTCCTAACTGAGACTTTTTTGAGAAATTAACTTCCTTTAGGTGTTGAATTCAAAGGCATCATTGTTAGGACTAGGAGATATTGGCACTTCGCCGTCGATATGTAGATGCAAGTTAGTTTAGCTTTTGTACTTGTTTCTTACAATTGTACTCTATGGTACAAAATTAATAGTACTAAATAGTATCTAATTAATTGTACTAAATGGTATCTAATAATTGTACTATATGGTACCAAATAAATTGTAATAAATAGTACCTAATAAACTGTACTGTATAGTACCAAATGAATGGCACTAAGTAGTACTAAATTAATTGTATTATTATGGTACCAAATAAATTGTACTGTATAGTACATAATTAATTTTATTAAATAGTACCTAATAAATTGTACTAAATAATACTAAATTGATTGTACTAATTAGTTTGTAATTAGTACTTTATTAATTGTACTATAATATGTTACCAGATAATATGTACCAAATGAATGCTTTTATATAGTACCTATAAAATTGTACTATACGGTACCAAATAAAATGTGCCTAATAGTACCTAATAAATTGTACTATATGGTGCCAAATTTATTGTACAAAGTAGTACCTAATAAATTTAACTCTATGGTACAAAATTTATTGTACTAAATAGTACCTAAACTACCTTCTAATTGTACTATATGATACCAAATAAATTGTACTACATAGTACCTAATAAATTGTACTATTATATGGTACATAATTAATTGTACTTAATAGTACCAAATGAATGGCACCAAATTAAGCCCTACCATCAACCAAACCGAGTACAAATTGTACCCTCCTGAGAATTGAACCCGGGACGTCTGCATCTTACACGGGTGGGCGAACCACTAGAGCACAGAGGCGGTTGCCTCTGTGGTCCTACTACTGCATAATGCATAATAAACATCAGTTTATATCAATAACAACGTGCATTGCATGTATTGCAAATCAAGTAAGAGTTTTTTTATATCGAAACTGCATATTTTAATTATTGAATGAGGTACAAATGAAGTACAATTTTTGGCCATTACTATGAGACCAATTGGAATCTGGTACAGCGTCACGTTGCCAGGAAGTATACTTCCTGGCAATGCCACAATCAAGTGCGTTTTTCTCTGAAACTATCAGAGGTACAATTTTTTGAGTTAAGGTACAATTAGGTACATTTTATGGTCTTTCATTTGAGGGTATTTAGAAATCTCTACTCCATGGTGGCGTTGCTGGGAAGTATCACACCGTCGACTCGTAGGTAAAGTCGTGATTGGTTGACACTTGATTTTGAGCCGTGCATCCTCACCGGCCAACGTACATAATTATTTTTCTCCCTTCAGCAGACAGATTCACCCAGGTGATTTATGTGTACCCTTAAGTAGATTAATGCACCCAGGCTAAAAGCAACCTCATTATCACCAGCCTATTCATGTTTCAACTGCTGGGGCATATTAGGCAATAGCCAGAAGAACAAATAATGTCGGGGAAAAAGTGAAGTTCGCTAAAATTTGTAGTGATTACTAGTAAAAAAAAACAGGTGCAAGTGATTTTCGACCATATTGACATTTATCAAAATAACTGTTTTTAATGAAACAACAAAGTTTGTGAACAAAACTATGGGAAAAAAACAACCGAATTTCAAAGTAAATAAGACGACTAACGCTTGCGCCGATCTCGGCAGCAAGCAGCAGTGCGCTCCAAGTTGAACCGTAATGTTATGAACAAAAGGCTCAATTTGAAGTGAACGGAAAATTGTCGCGACCGCATAGCTGTGCGGAAGCATACTTTTAGGCTGCGTTCAAACGATAACACACGACCCGACCTCAACCCGAACTCAACTCAAGCTCAACTCAAACTCACCTCAACCACAGCCCACCATGAAATACATCGCTTACAATTTTGAGTCTTATGACACTTTAATAAGGTCCTGTGTAATGTCCAGGTGAGTTTGAAGTGAGTTCTGTTTGAGTTCGGTTTGAGTTTGATTTGAGTTTGGGTTGTGTACGGGTTGAGTTTGAGTTGAGTTCGGGTTGAGCGCGGGGAGGGTGCAGTTGCATCGACAAAATAAAAAAAGAGCTTATTAATGTGTCATAAGATTCAAAATTGTAAGTGATGTATTTCAAGGAGTAGGCTGCGGGTGAGTTGAGTTTGAGCTGAGTTTGGGCTGAGTTTGGGTTGAGGTTGGGTCGTGCGTTATCGTCTGAACGCAGCCTTACGGTACAGTCAACGGCATGCTGGGCTTCCACAATGTGTCAAATTACTTCAATCATTTTTAAACTTTAAGTCGAACAGTTTAAGGTTCAAAATTCATTATAGATTTTTGACAGTTTTGTACTTATAGCTTGATATGCTGTTGACTGTACTTAGTTTTCTTCTTCATCTTCCGATATAAGTAAAATCATTGCAAAGTCAACCATTTTATAAATTATACGATAGGTATATTTTTTATTTTATATTTTATTTATAGATAAGTATTTATTTCTTAAAAGTCATCAAAATTAATTACGCGTTAGCTTGTACTTGGTTGCTGTATCCAAATACCTACCTACCTACTCTATGCATTTACAAATTAAACTAAATTGGTAATTTACACTAAATAAAATTTTACACTTAGATTACCTACTGCGTTTCCAAGTCTTATACTACTCTTCGAGTATCTAAAAGATTCTCAATCAACTAGACGCGAGAGGGGGAACACAGCGCGGCAGCAAAAACGACACAGGTCCTACGCCGACGACGCCTCGCAGGCTACTAAACCAAGATTCGTCGTGCGTTTTATTATATATTAATTTTTAAATAAACATAAAGTCACTTTTTGAAAAAGTAACCGTAAAATATTCTGCTATATGTCATTACCTTTTTTTCTATATATTATTTGTGCGTAAGAGATTTATAATCTTTAAGTATTATTCAAAAAACAATGAAAATATTCATTGTCTTTGCACATTTTTATAGTCGAGTGAAAATACGAAAATCGTGTTTTTAACCGTAAAATAATCAAGTTCGATTATGAAACTACAACATATATTTTTATCTGCTCAAAATAAATAATGCTTGATTGTTTAAAACTGAATCAAAAATAAGTTAATTTGCAATTCACAATGCGAGTCACGATTAGTCTGTCGTTGCTCTCCGACTACCGTTAAGACGTCTACCGCGTACCTTGTTCGTTGCAATCATTGTGCTTATGATATATTTTTGTGTTATACTTAAACCTAATATTTTTTTATTACAATTTTTTAGTTTATGTTGTTACCTACTTAAATATATTATTTTAAGATTAAAGAAATGTTTAATTGAAAAAATCCCTATCTATTAACCACAAAACAAGACAAAAAGGTATTAGCAGTATGAACACGCCTTACGATTTTATACCTGTTGCGGGCGCTCGTGGGCGGCGCTAGGTCATTTGTTGTCCTTATTGTTTGTATGCAAATGTGAGAAAGAGACAGCGCTTTGCTAGCTTGATTCAGCGAACAGGGTATAATAGTACGGCTCATTTCAACCAAACACGGTCCCATCCGGCAGAAAGCATGAAACTTGGCAGGCGTGTAGCTTTTACGTATATAATAAAATATAGACGTAGCAGCAAGTCGTAACCCCCCCCCCCCCCCCCCCTGTGATTGCGTTTTGTGTCCCCAATTGCAGTTTTTATTTTTTTAATAAAAAACGGTGAAGGGTACAACAAAACTGTTTATTTGTCATTAAATTCTCTATTAATCATTTTTTAAATGAAGGTGATAGCACTTATAGTTTTCAAATTATGTTTGAGTTTCTTCCGATATTTTTTGAAAAACATCACCCTGTGGGAATCGTATAGGAAAACACCGATATTTTTGGCATTAAAGAATGAGACTTGGCACACTTATTCCTTAGATAGACCAGAGTGGAAAACGCTTGGAAGACAGCGGAAGACACCCTGCTGGGGGGGGGAGGGGGTGAAATTTTCTAACGCCACGCGTACTGTTGGGCGTAATAACTGCTAATTTATAGCTACTATGGGAAATCGGGTATCATTTTCGGATAAATAATGGATGGCCAATCATTTTCAAAAATAAAAAAACACCTTTACATACAAAAAAAATAATTGCCGTAATTGAAACGCCGAACATCTAAAATTTTTAAAAGAAATTCCAGTGACGATAAATTTCTAACGAATACTGATATCGGCTTGAAAAAAATTCGATAAGAAAGCCATATTCATACAAATTCCAAAAATATAAGTTTCATTGGAATAGTTTCATAAAAAATGTGTTAAAAATATAATATAAATCGTGGCAGTGGCATAAAAAAATCTATAAAAACTCCCCATTTCTTATTCTAATTTAAAAAAGCTACCGTAAACAGTAAAAGCTACAGCAAAACTCTCGAAAAACAATATACTCTTCATTAAATTTCCTACAATAATTTTTTGGAAGTATGTTGATAGGACTTATAGTTTTCAAAACAAACTCACAATCACTGGGTTAGTAACGGAATTTAGATAATTAATAAAAATACCTACCTATTTCATGACTAATATTTTTTTTTTATTTAAATCACACGAGTCTGTACTAGGCTCTGTTACTGAGGGGTACACTCTGGTCTGGTCCACTCTGGTCTATCTAAGGAAGTGTGCCAAGTCTCATTCTTTAATGCCAAAAATATCAGTGTTTTCCTATACGATTCCCACAGGGTGATGTTTTTCAAAAAATATCGGAAGAAACTCAAACATAATATGAAAACTATAAGTGCTATCACCTTCATTTAAAAAATGATTAATAGAGAATTTAATGACAAATATATTGTTCATAGACAGTTTTGTTTGTAGCCTTCACCGTTTTTTATAAAAAATATAAAAACTGCAATTGGGGACACAAAACGCCCCCCAGGGGGGAAAAATCACTTTACGATTTGCTGCTACTTCTATATTTTATTATATACGTGAAGGCTACACGCATGCCAAGTTTCAAGCTTTCTGCCGGATGGGACCATAACTTAGTATAATATAGGTTGAAATGAGCCGTACTACTGGTCGCGTACGCTGTCACCAGAGGCCTGCCGCGTGCAAGGCACGTCTACACCAAGCGGGCTACCTAGCAAGGCAGGACATTCATTCTGTGTACTAAGTATCGGGAATTTGTCAATAAAACAAAAAATACAAATTATTCATCTAAATTTATTTTATCGCCTTCAAAGTAGGCCCCATCGCTTGCATTGCAATACAACATCTCCACCGCTTCACCCAGTCTTCCATACATTTTTCATAGGCTATTTGCGGTATGGCCTTTAGCTCATTCAGCGAATTTTCTGTTATGGCTTCTATCGACTCAAAACGTTTTCCTCGAAGTTAACTTGGGAAATAAAAAAAAGTCAGACGGAGCCATATCAGGTGAACACGGTGCTTGGTCGAGAACTTTTGTTGAATTTACTCTAAAAACTCTTTCACTATAATGGCTGTGTGTGATGGTGTATTATCATCAAAATCGCCGAGGACTCAACATTTTGCGTATTGTACATTTTGCGTATGTTCATTTTGCGTTTTGTACATTTTGCAACAAGTGCACATTTTGCGTATTGTACATTATGCGACGAAGGGCTCAAAACTATCACCAACAAAAAGTGTAGTTTAAAACAAATTAAATGACAGATCCCGCTCAAATTTTGCGCGCTTAATCAGTACAGTGCTACCAACATGCAGTAAAAAAATTAGAACGACCTCTTTTACGCGGATCTTTTTATTGACATATTCCCGATACTTTTTATACAGAGTAGTAAGAACACTTTTTATCCAGGTTAATGCCTCGATTACATACGCCAATTTAGCTTCCTAGCTAGGAACCAATTTCGGGCTGCCACAATAAAATATTGTAGAATAAGTTCGATTTTAAAATCGAATCTACACTATAACGGAAAAGTAAACATTGTTTAAGATTAGAGATGAGAATTGAAAATAAAAAATCATAAAAAATTTTGACCTTTCCGTCATTTGTGCAAATTCACTGTTAAAATTTAACTTATTTATACGAGTGGCAACTCTAAATTGGTTCCTTAAGCCCCTTCTTACACGGCGCTACTGAAACCTGACGAAACCAGTTAGTAATTATAGTTACAAACTAGTTTGTGACAAAGATTCGTACACGGCACTACCAAATTTATTTGAAACCTACACGAAACGCGGTATGTGTGTTGTTTCGGGATATTATTGAAATTGCTAGCGATTCGAGCGATGAGGAGTTATTACTTCTATACTTCATCAGACTACATCCCATTTCACTCCAAGCTTTCTCGGTCACATCCCAACGCGAATACTCTTTTAATGTGCGATTATACAAACACGGATGCTTTTCCACTTCTTGGACAAATTGTATATTTACTAATTGGTCATTAATTTTCACTGAACCGCAGCAGAGTTTCCAGTTTCAATTAGTAATCAGTCGCGCGCGACCAGCATGGCCGGTCGCCGGTGATTAGTTACTAAGGCGTTACAAACCAGTTTGTGATTGGTAGCGTCGTGTGCGGAGCGCCATTGGAATACTAGTGCTGTGACGTTTTAGAAACTAATTGGTGATTTGAATTTGTAACTAGTTTAGTTTGAGTAGCGCCATGTAAGAAGGGCCTTAGGCTAAGTTCATATGAACGCGCGGTGCCGCGCGTCGCCGCGCGGTAGGAGCATTCACATGATAGCGTGCACGCGCGGCAGTTTGGCATCAAAATCACTGAGAATGAACGCGGAGGAAGCAATTTGTTTATGGATTTATTTATTTAAACAAAGTTATTGTAACAAAGAAATGCAACTAATTTGTAGATTAAACTTGCCCATGGTTTTCTTTTTTTCTTCAGAATCATTATTATAGGAGAAAATTAAAACTAATTCTTCCCAAGACCTTATTTTAATAATTTATTTGAATTGTCCTTGGAGTTAAGATTCCAAATGGCATTTCTTTTTTTGACTTCGTAGATAAGCAAATCGATAGAAATTTCGTCTTCATTTTTCTAACTAAATGGAACCGTTCGTCTCAAACCGCGCGGCTCAACTGAACGGGTCAATGCAGGTTTGTAGATCTTGAACCGCGCGGCACCGCGCGGCTGTGGCGCGGTACAAGATCTTGCGCGCGGTGCACGGTGCGCCGCGCGGTGACGCGCGGCACCCCGCGGTAATGTAAACGATATAACACAGTTTAGTATGATCTTGCACCGCGCGGTTGGCAGTGCCGCGCGGCACCGCGCGGTCATATGAACTTAGCCTAAATCGGCGTATGTAATCGAGGCTTAAAACTTCCCTAAGTATTTTCTCGACTGTCCACGCGAACGAAGTCGTAGGCGGAAGCTAGTTCATTAATAATACTAAAACGACTAAAACGTATTCTTTTAATCACCCCTAGTAGACATAATCGATATGTTTTTGGGAGAATTTTATTTGTACAAATAAATGCATAAAACCGTGTTGATTTTGTCGCGTATTAATACGATTGAAAATACGCACCCGATGGTAGCATTTCTAATTCAAAAACTTCAAAATATTTGTTTTACATATATTCTTTATAGCACATGTATCACGCGGAAGGGAGTGCGATTACTCAATATACAGTACAATGTTACTATTGTTTTACCGCCGCTTCAGCCATAGCTATTCTGTGGTCGGGGGACCGTTATGTAGAACAATTTTTAATCAAAGAGGTCCCCCGACTGCAAAGTGCAATGACACTTTGTTATTTTTAAAACTTTTTAGTTCGTTTTGGCAGGGCAGTTAATTTTCTTAGTTTATTTATTTTTATTTCACACATTTTAGTGACAAGTTATATAGTTTTGGGATGTTCATATCAAGTTCTTTCATTTGATGTCCAATCCATATTGTAATAACTGAAGAAATACACTTTTTCACCTCTCCAGCACGAAAAGGGCGCTTTTGGCGCGTAAAAACTCGCAGCAAAATCGATTTTTGCTGCGTGAGGCAAAGTGCTTAATCAATGAGCGGTTTTCAAAAGGCAGTTTAAAAAACAAAAGTAGTACCTAAAAGACGGCTAGATGTCGTTGTTCAACTAAGTACGTAACTTTTTTAGTGGGGAGGAAAAGCGCAATTTTATCCCGATAGGTGGCGTCTGGTCTTTGGTACCCGGCCGCCTCAAAGAAAGTGTCAAAACATATGGGAATCTCTTGGAGTATTGCACTTTTTAATTTTATACTGAGAAAATGCCGCATGTAACTTGTAAAATGTTGGAGTTCATCGATTTCCCAGTAACAAAAAAAATAGTGGGCAAAAAAATATCAAAAAAATATGCTTTTCCCTCGATTTTCTCCTTTGCTGAGCCTGAGAAATATTATAAATCAAAAGGAATGTTTCATGAATTTGATGAAGCTTCGCCAAAATAAAACAACAACAAAATAAAATAACAGCTTTGTTCTTTAATATTTCAACCTCAGCAGTTTCTAACATATTTATAACTTGGATGAATTTGATAGGTATATCAAATATGGAATAAGCCCAATATTGGGGCCAAACAGAGAATTAATAGAATTTTATATGCCAGAGTCATTCAAGAAACTTAGAATAATAAAATAAATAGAATAAAACGGTTCGTGTAATTTTGGATGGTACAGAAATTCCAGTACAGAAACCTGAAATTACTATTGCACAGAAGGCATCATCAGGCAACTATAAACACGGAAATTCACACTCAGTCGCTTTGTTAAAATTTAAATCATATGCTTCTAATCTGAAATAAAAAGATTACTTGTAAATCTTACACGAAATTTAAAGAAATGTAATGCTTGTTAGCAATTTTTTGTAAGTTGCTATAAACTTTCTTGCCTGTTGTTTTGGCTTTTCTTTTCCGTAATTCTTCTTTTATATGAGCTAAAGTTAGCATAGAATACATTGATTGTCCGCAAAACCGAAAAAAATACAATCTAAGAAAGTAAAATCACGTAATACACAGTCAAGACAATATAAGCTCAAACTGACAATTGTTCCAAAGACGAAGCGCCATCTGTAATTCACTTTGCCTTCGCCTCCCCATTGGACAGTTAAGTCGCCTACCGCCTAACTCTATCGCTTTGACTCTGGCTTTGGTTTATGACGTCAGTGCACTCTCCGTCCTTGTCATCGTGTTATGATATGACAAGGACGGATAGAGCCTAGCTATCGCTTTAGCTATCGCTTTAAGTTAGGCGGTAGGGCCCCTGGGAGTAAAATAAAAAAAACCTACGTAGTTGAATAGCGCCATCTATCAACATAAAAATAAACTAAAATTTAAGCCCCACCCGACTTCATTAGACGTGTTTTATTAATATTGATATGTGTAACGAATGATTCGAATTTATTTCTTGCTTTTTAGAGGTATTTCATTTTTAAGCTGTTTTTGTTTTCAGTTTTTTGAAGGCGGTTTTTCTTTTTTTTTAAAAAGCTTCTTTATTTTCAACTTTTTAGTGGTAGGTATTTAAGCGCAGCGTGTAAATATTTTTCATTTAATATTATAATATTTTCAATGGTAAAATGCCCATAACTCAATTTCCAAATTTACGCTGTGTCTTCGTTGTGTCTTCGTAGTCAAAGTCTAGTCCAGAACGTTGCATTGCAAACCATGATTTGGTTTGTTTTGGATTGCCATAAACTTACCAAAATCTAAATCACTTTACATATACTATTTGACTTTGAGGAGTTCCCTTGTGTATCTTCGAAGTTCGAAATCCAATAACGATGAAATTAAATTGTGACCACTCTTGAAGTATACCCTTTAAAACAAAAGAAGAGTCATCTAAATCGGTTCATAAACAAAGATGTTATGTCCAAAATTCCATAAAAACTCGTGCGATGGCGAGCTAAATAGTTGATATTTTTCAGGATTATGAAAAAACTACTAGCCAGATCTCTGTAAAAATTTTATGGGACCACACACGAACTATGTTCTTTGAGATGAAAAAAAAAATTGAACAAGTCGGGTAATAACTGACGAAGCTATTTTAAAACATACATAAAAAAAAATAAAAAAAAATACCGTCGACTTGAGAACCTCCTCCTTTTTTTGAAATCGGTTAAAAATAAAATGTCGCCATGAAGTTTTCAAAGCACACAGTAGATACACAGTACATATATAAGAAAAACTTATATATGTACTGTGGTAGATACGTGAGTATTCGCAGCTAGATGGTGCTTCTAATTTTGATAGTTTTTCAAAATGGGTGAGTATTTTTTTTATAAATTTAGAAAAAATGGCTTGACTGAACAGTTATACATAATTATCGAACCTACTCACAACATTTCACCAGAATCTGTTGAGAAATGCGACCTGTATAGGAAATTAAACAGCCGGAAAGCTGGAATGAAATATGGTTTTTTACATATCTCCGTCATTTTAACAAATTTCAAAAAACTGTCTCGACAATAAAAAACTATGTATTTATCAAACCTGCTCACAAAATTTTACCGAGATCGGTTGAGAAATGCGACCTGTAGAGGAGAACAGACAGCGCCGGAAATACGGACTGAAATATGCTTTTTTTACATTATCTCCGCCATTTAAAAGAAAAATATAAAAACTGTCTCGACAAAAGAAATCTATACAATTTTCAAATCTGATTACAAAATTTCACGAGAATTAGTTGAGAAATGCGACCTGTAGAGGAAAACAGACAGCACTGGAAAGCCGGACTGAAATATGTATTTCTGACATATCTCCGCCATTTAAAAAAAACCGGTCAAGTGCGAGTCGGACTCACGCACGAAGGGTTCCGTACCAAAAAACTGCAAAAAAACCACGTTTGTTGTATGGGAGCCCCCCTTAAATATTTATTTTATTCTGTTTTTAGTATTTGTTCTTATAGCGGCAACAGAAATACATCATCTGTGAAAATTTCAACTTTCTAGCTATCACGGTTCATGAGATACAGCCTGGTGACAGATAGACAGACAGACAGACAGACGGACAGACAGACAGACGGATAGCGGAGCCTTAGTAATACCCCGTTTTTACCCTTTGGGTACGGAACCCTAAAAATTAAAAAACTGGCTTGACAAAAGAAATCTATACAATTTTCAAACCTGATTACAAAATTTCACGAGAATCGGTTGAGAAATGCGACCTGTAGAAGAAAACAGACAGCACTGGAAAGCCGGACTGAAATATGTATTTCTAACATATCTCCGCTATTTTGAAAAATTTCAAAAAACTGGCGTGACAAAAAAAATTATATTATTTTCGAACCTGAGGCCGTACCGGCTAACGAATCGATTATCGAAAAGTCTGCCGGGTTTCAAATTAAAACAGATAAATCGAGCCCCAATTGGGCCAAAATGGCGAACCCCAATTCATGATATCACACGAACATCGATATCTTCCAAATTACGTCAACAGAAAGTACAAAACGAAATTTCTTACTTTGATTTTTCTGTTTTAAGTTGAAACTCGGCCGAATTTTCGATAATCGATGCGTTAGCCGGTACGGCCCCTGCTTACAAAATTTCAGGAGAATCAGTTGAGAAATGCGACCTGTAGAGGAGAACAGACGGCGCTGGAAAGCCGGCCTGAAATCTGTTTTTTTTAACATATCTCCGCCATTTTAAAAATTTCAAAACACTTTCTCGACAAAAAAATTCTATATAATTTTTAAACCTGCTAACAAAATTTCACAAGAATCGGTTGAAAAATGCGACCTCTAGGCTGGCACAGACAGCCGGACATACGAAAGATTTTTTGCCCAAGCTGAAGCAGAGACGCTTCGCTCGCACTTCGTGCTCGCTCGGTCAATAATGCCGAATTTCCGTATTTTTGAATCGTTCGTTTCCGGTGCTGCACGTCTTCATAAAACACGTCTAATGAAGTCGGGTGGGGCTTTTAGAAAAATTGTTGTCTGCCAGCCCCACCCGACTTCAATAGACGTGTTTTATTAATATTGATATGTGTAACGAATGATTCGAATTTATTCCTTGCTTTTTAGAGGTATTTAATTTTTAAGCTGTTTTTGTTTTCAGTTTTTTGAAGGCGGTTTTTTATTTTATCGCGAGGTCTACAGCTCACGGAGCCACTAGTGTTATTTGGAAGGCGAGTGTGACTAAGTCGCATGCGACATCACAATGTCATAGGTACGAGCGATTCAAAAATTGAGCCCCTGGTGTGTAAGTAAGTACCTACGTACTAACGCATTTTCTCTTCAAATACGGCAGTGAGTATACCAAACTCAGTTAATCCAATACTAATTGATGATGAGGTAGTTTTAAATTTTAAGTAAAGGATTTAAGCAAGACAATCTATAAAACTACTAGTACGATTTTAATAGTACATTATGAGACAAGTTAGATTAGCTTAGGTTGCTCATTGCACACGAGGCTGTGGGTTGCATTGCAGCCCAAGCAAGAAAAAAATTAAATAGACTTTTCAACTTGAAACTATATGGGAGTACTTCTAAAAACAAATAAGTAAACACGTATTTCGTGGTTTTCCGAAACTCAACCCTTTCGGGGGTAAATGGGGTAAAAAAAGGGATGTATTGAATAGCACTTTAAATTTGATGAAAACAGGTATAAAATTGTATATCAGCACTTTAAAATAATAATAGACTATAATTTAATATTATCACTACAAAAATAATGGTTTGCACTTTAAAATAATAATAGATCTATAATTTAATATTATCACTACAAAAATAATGGTTGCACTTTAACTGTGTCGTAACCATTGGTCCCAACTCAGACTGACCACCATCTGACCACTGTTAAAATGAAATGGAAAGATGAAAACAACTTGTGGCCTAATGCATAATTATACGCCATCAGGTCGGTTCTGGCGTTGTTGGTCACAATGGAACCTAAGCTCCTCCTGGGTTCCTCTCTCGCTGCGTCCGCTCGTCGTTGCACCTAGTCGTCTGTTTACCAGTGCTAAAGTTTTAAAATTAATTTGTAAGGTGCAAAGTATTAATTTTAAAGCCAATCAATTAAATTGTATAGTGCAAAGTATTAATTTTAAAGCTTAGCATATTTATAGTGGAAAATATTATTTTTATAGTTCATTCAATAAATTTAGAAGCTAAACATTTTAAAGTGTGTTACATTATTTTTAAAGTGCATTTATATATTCCCCTAAAAAAAGCCCAACATCGATATGGGTGTCGTTATCAAGGTTTTATGGGATGTTGATTGCGAAAATGGCATTTATTTATAAGTAGTAGACATTATCCAACCCCTAAAGTGGTCAAATAGGGTTCAAACTTTGTATGGAAAAAATAATATTAAATAGACATTTTGACGTGAAACTTCGTAGGAGTACTTTTAAAAACTAACAACTTTTAAAAACAAACACGTATTTTGTGATTTTCCGATAATTAACCCCTTAGGGGTGGATGGGGTAAATAAACCTGTAGAATAAAATAGAATATCATTTATTTGCATTTGATTAAGGTACACTGGACGTCTTTAAAAGATCTGCCTATTCAACCATTGACAATAGCATGCAAACATTATTTTAAATTAAAATTAACAAGTACTTATACTTTTTTTTTTCATAAATCGATATGGGTATATATTTTTATTAACTAATTTAATATCTTGTTCTACTAATTACATACACATATTTTGAAAGTACGAAGCTGCTAACATAGAAAAAAAAAACAACATCCTGTTTTTATTCAACGAGGAAAAAAAAACTTATCATAACATAATAACACGATGTGGGTAGGGAGTGCGAATGGCGACCGCAGCGCCGAACGCGCGCGCTGTCACGGTAATTAACTTGGCGCTGTCGTCATACGAAATGTCTTATTACTTATGTTATGCTATGTATCTACCTACAAAATTGATAATTTATCACTATCAATAATTGTTAAAATGTGTTAAGTATGTATAGTATGTGTTCCTTAAATATTTTAAATGTGCTTTATGTATAAAGACGACGAGTTACGGTGTACAGAAAAACCCTTAAAGGTTTATGAGACACCGTCTTTGCATGAAAATAATTGTAAATGTGTTTATTCTAATAAATAAAATAAAAATAAATATTGATTTTGAAGTCTAAGACGGTGATCATGATTCAAATCAAAGGGGTAAAATGGGGCTTATTTTGTATGGATTTTCTTGAAACTTTGTATGAGTACTTTTAAAAACTAAGCCAAAACACGTATTTTGTGATTTTCCGAAAATGTTTAGGTTTATTTACCCACTAACTTCCAACCCCTTGGAGGTTAAGCTAGGGTTTCCTAGAATGACGGTACTGTCATATTACGGCCGTAATTTAGCGGCGTAGAACATTTTCTATGTAAACAATACAGCGCGCCATATTGTTTTCATAGACAAAGTTCTACAACGCTAAATTACGGCCGTAATATGACGGCGCCGTTATCTTAGGAAACCCTAGCTTTAGTGGTTACCCCTAAAAATCAAAGACTTCTATGTTGTATCGATAGGATGTCGTTAAAAGGTTTTATAGGATGTTGATTGCGAAAATTACTTTATTTTAGGATCCAACACGACACGGTGGACAATATTCAACACCTAAAGGACTGAAACGGGGGTTATTTTTTTTTATGGAAATGTATACGGGAACGGAAACAGGAATGAGAATGAGAACGGGAACGGGAACTGATATTATAAATGTGAAGTTTAATGTTTGGATGTTTGTTACTCAATCACGTAAAACCAGCTGAACGGATTTGGAATAGCACACAGTTATAGCCTGTGGTAAAACATGAATACTTTTTATCTCGGTCAAAGGTTCCATAGCGATTTTCCGAATGTCCACGCGGACGAAGTCGCGGGCAAAAGCTAGTTAGAAATAAAACACTTTTTATGGATTACAGCGCGTGTACTGGTTAATTCAGATGTTATATGAATTACGGGACGACTCCCGTGACCACGGCCCCTGGAAAGGTGTCGAAACGTCCGGAAACCCAAAAATACAACAAATCAAAACGAAATAATTTTAAAATAACATCTGAATTAACCAATATACGCGGTGCAGTCCAAAGTGTTTTCTTTCTAAAAATTTTAAGTCTCTAGGTCCATTGGTTTGGGCTGGGCGTTGATATGTCAGTGAGTCAGTCATCAGGACTTTTAAATTCAAATATAAGTAAATGTATAAAATAAATATAAGTATAAGTATATTCATATTAATAGACTTGGTGATGATGATGATGGTGATAATCTTCCAAATATAAGAAAAATTACGTTTAAACGATAATTAATCACTATGTAAACTCTAAATATCACAAAACATAATACACTTCCGTGTTCGTTAGTAAATATATTTAGGTACACTAACAAATTATCAGAAGAAACAAGTCATTTTAAAGATCTCTCTAATTTTTTATGTTTTAGGCAGTTACTAATAAAGTCGAATAACAGCTTATTATTCAAAGATGAGCAAAGGGTTCTATTTGTCTATCACTATTTTTTTGGTTCAATAAAAAAAATTACTCCGTGCACATTATTGATATTGAAAACTTAGCAAAGATTGTCTGCGGTCACAAGATACGGATAAATTCAAAGAATACTTATATAAGAATACAAACAACCATGAGTCGGAAACAAAAATTCTTTATGCCCATCACACCACCACCATAGTGGATCTTTATGCTCATCACACCACCATAAGTCGATCGCTTTTGTTTTCATGATATTAATGTCTTATTTTTTATTATTTAAGCAGTCAGAAATTTATCCATAAAATATTTTTCCTTTTTATTCAAATCAAAAGTTAACATTTTGATAGGTAATATTTGGGTTTAGAGCGCAATTTAATTGCAGTACGCTTCATCGTTGTTGCGCTCGCACATACTAAATGGTTTGGAATTGTTTATTTCCACGATCGATGTTATCATAGTTACGTAACCCTGATGTCTCTGACACCGCTATCAGAGAAACTAAACGGATATTCGCCAGTTGCCTATTCTAATAGTTCAATTTCAACAATTGCGTGAAAATGTTCATGATTATTTCATTATCTTTTATACATATACAATATGTTACAAAAAACCCTTAAAACCGAATATTATATTTAAACTATGCGACCAACTCCGAAATCACGAAAAAAATTCAACTGTTTTATACAAAAAAAATAACGTAATTAAATACCAAAATGCAGATTTTTCGTGATTTCATAGTTGATGCCATAGTAAAAAAAAATCAATTTGATGGTATCTACCATATTCCGCTTTAGGGGTGATAAAAAAAATCTCGAATAAGTAACTTATTTGATCCCTGTTACTAAAACAGCACTCAAGATCCCACTTATGAAATTATACTTTTTAAGTACGCACTCTGAAAGTTTTGCGTTACTCATAAATAAAACAATGTTTATGTAAACTTATATATTTATTGCGTGCCACAATATTCTTCATTATATTTTAAAAGGTTTCTTATTCGTGCAAACTATTATTTTAAACCATAAGCATCATTTATCTGAGGACATGTTTTTCATACGCTATCACGGCTTCCTCTGGCTCCATAAATGTGAAATTTCTCATCGTATTTTTAATTTCTAGGATAATAATGAAATCGCAAGATAGGTCTAAACTTAATACGGAACGGATCATGAACTCCAAATTTTTAGAGACGAAAATTACTTTGTCCTCATCGCGGATTGCACTGAAAAATTGTCATGTGCAATAGGATGTTACTTCTTGGCCGTTTTTCTTTGCCTTTTTGACGACAGTTAGGATTAGGAACCAAAAATCTTTTTTTAAAACACGTTTTTAAATCGGACTAATTACAAAAAAATCGGACTAAAAACATTAAAACGGACTAGTAAAACAGATTAAAAAGTAAAAAATAAATTCTTCTGTAAATATTTATAACCCTAAACCAATTTTCTGTAGGTAGTTTTAGGGTTATAAATATGCATGGTTTTATTATGGAGTTCCTATGGCCTTCCTCCGGCTCCGTCATCAGATCCTCGGACACTATTTCCCATTAAAGTACTCGCCAAGATGATTCAAAGGAGCCCAAACTCGACGGGGCTGCATGGTTTTATTACTGAGTTCCTATGGCATGGCCTTTCAGCCTCATCGTCAGACCCTGGACCTCGGCTCCCTTTCGAGTACTCGTCAAGACGATTCTAACGAGCCCAAACACGATGGGGTTGTATGGTTTCATCATAGAGATCCTGTGGCCTTCTTCCGGATCCATCATCAGATCAGCTCAATGACACCATTATATTGCAGTGCTTTCAAATTCTGACCTATGTTTAAAGTCTCTAGCTTATCGGGAAGCTAGTATAAAATCGTTCGCAAACTTTGCGGACAAACAAACAATCAAACAAACAAACGAGAAAGCAACCTAATAAAAACGTGTTAAAATGGTATCTACTCAGATTAACTGTGTTTTGTTCCTCAAGTAGATGATTTCAGATAGGACCCGTCTGGGAGAAAAATAATGCAGTCAAATCCTTGCGCACGATTCTCGCTAGTCGAATTTTGTCGATTTACTGTCGACTTCGAACATCAATATAAAAGACTGTTGCTTTTTTTTTGATTCCGGAACAATACATGGGCTGTTCCAAAAGTTTTTAGCCACATGGTAAATATAATATTATACACCGTCATTTTGTAGTCGTTTTAATTAACTTAAGGGAGTGTTCTACTAATGGAACTAAACATTTTTGCCCAAGAAACATGGGTCGAAAAACGACAAAAAATTTTGACTTTCCCATACTAATAAAATGTTTTAGCCGTCTAGTTAGTATGGGAGATCCAAATTTTTTTGTCGTTTTTCGACCCATGTTTCTTGGGCAAAAATGTTTAGTTTCATTGGTACAACACACCCTTAAGCTAATTTAAACGACTACAAAATTACGGTGTATATTTTTCTATAATTATTTTTATTTGGCGGGTAATTTTAATAAAAATACCCTTGGTGAAAATCAATTACCAACTCTGCGTGGTTTTTTAATATATTTTTTAAGTTAATCTGTCCCTCTTCCTTTTTTGCAACAATGGTCGTCTTGCGAGAAGCTTTTCGTACGATGATTTACCATACTTACGAAAACTTACATACTGCTTTTTGTAAGTCTTTTCCTTCGTTAGCAACAGTTTTTTATTTATATAAACGTGGTTGAAAGAATTTTAACGATGTTTCGAGACCCGGACGAGCATGGACTGCAGTAACTTATGAAAACTTCAACAGGGTGAGTGGCTTATAAAGGAACATAGGCAAATTATACATATATCGAGAGATTCGGGCTGAACTGAAGATTGAATCACGGGCAGTTTCCACTATCTTGCATGAATAACTTAAAATCTGGAATGGTAGGTTGCCTCCAAGCGGGTACCTCATTAACTAAGAAATTGGCAAACCGTCGTGTAGTGTAGTGTAGTATTGTCGTGATTGGTGTAGATTAATGTTGGAAAATTCCAAAAGAGGTACTTCATAATATGCATTCTACATCCTAATAATAGAAGAATCTAGGATCCACAGTAAACGATCCGGAGAGGAGCTCGGTGGCGCAGTGGTTTAGCGCCTGGCCCAGCGATTGCGGAAGTTAAGCAACGTTCGCAAGGGTCGGTCATGGGATGGGTGACCAAAAATTTATTATCTCGAGCTCCTCCGTGCTTCGGAAGGCACGTCAAGTCGTTGGTCCCGGCTGCATTTGCAGTCGTTAACACCCACCAATCTGCATTGGGCCCACGTGGTGGGTTATGGCCCGTCCTTCTTATCCACCCATAAGGAAGGCCTGTGCCCCAGCAGTGGGGACATTAAAAATGGCTGATGGAGTAAACGATCCGCTCTCAAGGCAGCAATCCAAGCAATGGGTGTTTGAAGAGGATGAGTTACTCAAAAAAGTTGTTCAGAAGAGGAGCGTTATTAAAAAAAAGATAGGTAACGTTCTTTTTCGATAGCAGTGGACTAGTGTCGATAATTATTCTACCTATATAAAATTGTAGGATAGTTACTAGTGAGTGGTATTGCGATGTTTGACTAGCTGCCGCTACTTGGGAGTCTCGTAGCGGCAGTCGTGGTATACCTGAATGAATATGCGCAATGAGTTAAGAGAGGAAAGCTCTAAAAAGTTGTAAATAATGTTTTTTTTTTATATTCTTGTTATTATTTGTTTCACTAAAAATTTTTGGAACAGCCTATTAAGGGCCCTATCACATTTTTTCGTCGAAATTTCGATTTTGACGGATTTTAGCAATACAACCAAGAGAAACCTTTGGGTCTACTAAATACATTTACATGTGTCCGCGACAAAAAGTAATATGATGATTCACTGGAAAGTTAAAGGGTTAGAAATGAAAATGAAAGTTGGTGAACGATTTCTTAGAGTCAACATTGAACATACACAGAAAGACAAACAAGTACAAACAATAAATAAAAGTATGAAATTTGATTTTCTTATGAAGTAAAGATTATTAAGATATAATTTTTACGTAATAATAATAATGTAACTAGGAGAAATCCACAGTTAATTCTGAGCTTTTTTAGTAGTTTTATGGTTTTTGATTGGGATTTTTTTTCAAATTTTCCATACATAATTTCAAAATTCCGAGGCCGCTATGAACTATTCGACTATATAAGAGAAAACATTCATTTTTTTTATTTCGATTGTTTAGCACAGTTGTTCAATCCATGAGCTCGAAATAGTGCCTTCGCACATTTTATGAAAATCTTTCTCTGCAATTTCGGGTTTAATTATAAAGTTAAGCAAATTTTCATAAAAGCGAGGCCGCTATGAACTATTCCAATAGCTATTCTGCACCATTCAATAAGTCATAGGAATACTTTTGGGATAAATAAGGAATTTGAAATGATATTATTTTTGTGGGTTGAGTAAGAAACAAACCTCTGTTGAGTAAGGAAAAATAATAAGTGGGATGTGACGTCATGGGCTGAAAACGGAACAACTCCATGAAATTTTACATACCTACACGTTGCCAGGGAGGGATACAGAGAAGGGCAAAGTTGATTTGCCATTTAAATTGATTTTTCATTCTTGTCCTTTTGCAATATTTTACTACCTATTATTCTAATATCCTACATATAGAACAGGGCTTTCCCTGAAAGCCTTTCAGTCCAGCTTTTTTCGGGGAATTTAAACATGTTTTCTAAAACATATTTAACTAATAATACGAAATGTTAACGATTTTCAGAACAAAACAGTTCCAGGCTCAAATGGGTTAAATAATCCTTACTAATATTCCTAAATGCGAAAGTCAGTTTGTTTGTTTGGACGAACTCGCGGGCAGTCGCTACTTTGTGAAATTCAATGCTATATTTTCAAAGGTTTTTTTTTTTGCACACTTTTTATCATTTGGTACTAATACCGGTACATTGAGTTACGAGAGAAAAGAATCAATATATTTTTTAAACAATTTTCAAAAGTAAGGCCGTCCGCTGCCTTAAGCGGGATCCCGCCGCGGGTACACGGCGCGGGAATATAGATTGCTGGTTTTTGACGGACAGATGCTAGCGCAGTGCATGAGCAAGCTGTAATTTATGTCGCCCCGCGCGCGTGTCCCGCTCAAGGCAGCGGAGGGCCTACGATTTATTTTTCTTATTTCAAAACCAGATTCGAAAAAAGCATTTTTACTGAAACTGGTTACGAAAAGGGCCGAAGGGAGGATGAATGTATTCGAAATCAAATGCGTTCACCTTTGGCGTGGTTTATTCATTCAAGACTTTGACTTAGCTTCCGCCCGCGACTTCATTCGTGTGGACATTCGAAAAAATTCACTGGGGAGGTCCCCTATAATCAGGATAATAAAAAGTATTCTATATTTTGATTTCATCAAAAAACAATCAACCCGTTCTCGTTCTTGTTCCCGTTCAACCTCTGGGACCCCGTTTCATCACTACAGAGTTCTAATCTACAAATGTATATTTTTCCCGTTCCCGTTCTACCACTACAGGGTTCTAATTCACGAAGTTTCAAGTCGAAATGTCTATTTTACATTATTTTACTTTAACCCTTTAGGGTTTGAATCATGTCCACTATTTGACATTTCAAAATAAATGCTACTCCCCAACACCCCATAAACGACATCCGCAATCCGCATCCGCATATCGATTTTTACGTTTATTTACTCCCTGAGGTAAGGGGTTGATTTTCAGAAAATTACGAAAAATGAATTATTGCTTTAGTTTCCAAACAAACCTAAATAATAAATATAGTGAGTTAATATTAATTGTCTGCCTCAACACAAAATTTTAAACAGACGGACTTTCATACAAACTTATTTTACCCCTTTATGGGCGAGATTTCCAAAAATTCTTTATAAGTGAATATCTACACAGTATCAAGTATTTATGTACAAATTTTAAAGTCTCTAGGTCCAGTGGTTTGAGGTGGGCAGTTGATATGCAGTCAGTCAATTATCAAGACTTTTAATTTCAAATATAAGGGTTACTTGTAAAACATCAACAACCTCGCAGGAGTAGATTACTATCATCATAAACAACATTTGTTCTACGACTTTTCCGAAAACAGACAAATAAAATCGACTCTCCAAACAAATGTCCGAACAGCTGATAGAGTTTTGTATGAAAAGTCGTAGAACAAATGTTGTTGTATTAAGAGTCACTTATCTACTCCTGCGAGGTTTTTGGTGTTTTACAAATAACCCTGTATATAATAATATAATATTCTTAATAGGTGATGATGATGGTGATAATGTTCCAAAAATAAGGAAAAAAATTACGATAATTAATCAATCTGTAAACTGTAAATATCACGTAACATAATACACTTCCGTGTTCTGTTGTTAGTAAATATATTTACACTAACAAATTATCAGGAGAAACAATTCATTTTAAAGATATCTCTAATTTTATGTTTTAGGTAGTACTAATACTAAAAAGTTAAATAACAGCTTATTACTCAAAAGCTGAGCAAAGGGTTCTATTTGTCTATTACTTTTTATTCGTTTTCAATCATGTTTCAATAAAAAAAAACCGAACACTTAATGCCAATTATTAATATTCAAACTTAGCAGAGATTGTCTGCGGTGACAAAATACAGATAAATTCAAGGAATACAATAATTATGAATACAAACAACCATGACTCGGAAACAAATATGCTTTACATCACACACCACCACCATAAGTGGATCTTTATGCCCATCACAACAGACAGGTTGTGGAGGAGGAAAGGTATTTTACTCATCAATGAGTAAAATACCTTCTGTATCCCAAAAGACAGTCGCCATGATCTTCCCGGCCGATTTTAAGACTCGGTACTTCTTGGGCGGTGGGTGCCTTTTTTATGGCACTGCATTGACTCCTGCTTTGACTCAGGTTCAGGTTCATAGTGATGAACCCAAGTTTCATCTCCAGTAACAATCCGGGCCATAACTTCATTCCTCCACAAAGCTTCAAAAACTGACGAGTACATTTGACATGTTCTCGTTTTTGATGTAGAGAAAGCACTTTCGGAATGAGTTCCGCACGGTGAGCCGTGCGCTGACCTTCTTCATACCAAGATGATGATGTAGAATATTCAAAATGGTTGTTTCGGATGCGCCAACCATTGCTGCAAGCTGTTTCTTCTTTAAACGGGAATCTTCCAATACAAAATGTTCGACTTTTGCAATCATTTCTGGTGTGGTGGCTTCAATTGGTCGTCCAGAACGTGCGTCATCTTCAATCGAGTTCCCTTGTTTGAAAAGGTTATGCCATTTATAAATCATGGTTTTGCCAGGGGCAGAGTCTCCGTAAACAGCTAACATTTCTTGAAAAATAGTCTGAGCGCATTTTCCTTGCTTGGTGAGAAATTTAATGACGGCGCGGTATTCAATTTTCTCCATATTGTTGATTTTTCCAGCTTGGTTTGAATTCACGTTGACAACTAAAAGGTCAACAACCCGATTATGTTCAAATTTGGAATATAAAATAGTGATGAGTTGCTCGATTAGTGACTACCTGGATAAATGAATCTACTCCCGCTGTGTCCCCCATTCCGCGAACTTTTTGACCTCCCCTCGTAGGTAGTTACTTGGGTGCGAAACAAACTAGAAACATTTTATGGCTAGGTAGGTATGTACACTATCTATGGAATTTCCAACGCAAGCAAATAAGGCTTAGTCGTGCTTTTTTACTTTATTTTGAAAAAAAATTTAGGTAGATCAAAATAGAAAATTAAAACCCGGTCGAGTTAACTCGGGACCTGAAGCGCGATAGACCCCTCTCGTTTTCTCCTTACCTCATGCCACTGTCGTCATGCCAATTGCGTAAGTACATTCGTTAGAGATAATTTATCGATAATACACCGTCATTTTGTAGTCGTTTTAATTAACTTAAGGGTGTGTTGTACCAATGAAACTAAACATTTTTGCCCAAGAAACATGGGTCAAAAAACGACAAAAAATGTTGGTCTTCCCATACTAACTAGACAGCTAAAACATTGTATTTGTATGGGAAAGTCCAAAATTTTTGTCGTTTTTTGACCCATGTCTCTTTGGCAAAAATGATTATTTTCATTAGTAGAGCACTCCCTTAAGTTAATTAAAATGACTACAAAATGACGGTGTATATCGAAAACTTTCAAAAAATTGACGACGGTGGCGCGAGGAAAGGAGAAACGCGCTTCAGGTCCCGAGTTAACTCGGCCGGGTTGTATTAGGTTTTTATGTTATTCAAGATTCGGTATAGAATAATGATGATTAATATACTTACTTAATTGAAATTATTAATGCCAAAAATCTAAAAATTCAATAATAGAATAATGAGTTAGAATCTTTCCTAATTGTTTCTTAGTCTCATTAATTTTGAAACTAATTTAAGAAGTTGTGAGCTTTTAATAGTAAGCTTAGTTTTCAAGAAAAAAGTTAGCAAGTAAGAAGGTACATGCAAGGGCTTAAGGGGCCGTACAACGATGGAACCATTTATAGTAAGTAGTAAAAAATATCGACATTATTGTCCATTTTATCGTTTCTAATTAATAACAACTAAACTATTTCTTATTTTGGAAAACTGACAATCACAAAACTAGATAGCTAGTTAAGGTTTCTTTTTATTATAGTTTCAAGATTTTAGGTTATTATTGGTTTGGGTTCACTGATGTGCAACATCAGTGAAAAACTACGGAATGGGCTTTTTGACTAATTTTGGAAAATCATTTAAAATTATTTCTTATTACGTAATAAGCGCACCACGTTGATATTTCAGGAAAATTAATGCATTTCATTAAAAATCAATGTTAAAGTTTAAAATTTTAAAACCGCGCCAAAAACGCTATGGCGCTTGACACGTGACTTAATTGTTGACGTCACAAGCCTAGCCATTTGACAGCCTTCATTCGCGGATCCTAAGTCTATGGTCGTGTCCAAGAATCTTAATATCCATCGCCTGAAGCCATAGGGAGGAATGAAACACACATGATGAAATCGACGAAAGGCCCATTTATTTACAGGCATGTGACGTCATTAGTCATCTTATTGCGTTTTTATTGCATTTTTCTAGGTGAAATTAATAAATTAAAAGACTTAATTTAGTCTATATAGGTGATAGTTGAATATGTTTTTATGCCATTATCTGTTAGGATAACCACTATTTGTAGTAAGTATATTTTCAATGTTGTCAAATACTCTATTGGATTGATTGGAAGTCACTTTACGATTTTTTCTATCGATAAAAGTTTAGTTATCATGATTCTGTCAATCACAAAACTGAGTACTATAATCTGATTTCTAAATTTTTTTTGGACCGAAAAATCAAGCTAATACTGTGTGGAAATCTTTGTTTCAAATAATATGTATTTGGCGTTGCAGGCGGCTCCTTAACGATATAAATTGAGGGTGCTCTACTTTCTATGCAAACACGTCAAAATCATGAATAACTTGGCAACACTGAGGTTCATTTTGTATTCACAATCCAAATTTTGAGGATGTGTCAAAATTTTATTTAATTTCTTGCCAAGCCTTGCTATTTACTGGCCAAGCTGTCTTCATTCTTATTTAGCGGCCAACAATGTTATTTGGAAAACTCATATCTGTCAAGCAATACAAGTGAAAAGAATACGAATACGAAAGAGGTAAAAAGCATAGATAAAACAGTAAAAAGTAACTCATCTTTATTTAAATTTCGAACTAGCTTGCAAATAGAAGTAGTGATTATTTCCTCTGTGTAGAAAAGGCTTTGAACTAAAAAAAAACAAATAAGCATCTTGGCGCGTGAAAAATATTGTTGTTCGTTTAGGTAAACAAGTAGGAGTAGATGTGCTATTAGTTCAAACATAAACTTAATATTCACTGAAATAGACGAACAGAGTTGACTTGGCTGCGAAACCAAAAGTGAGATGAGCCAGTGTTTGTAAATATGTAAACGTGTGCGTGAATTTAAAGATGCACTGAAGTCCATTTTAGGTTGTCGATAACCATAATGTATTATTGCCCTAATAAATAAAACACAAACAAAATTTTGAACAATTTTATTTAAATAATTTCTTAAGGTCTCCTTTGAGGCTACCTGCTTATTTATTTATGACATTTATCCAGTTTAATTTAATCACTGGATTTACAGAAAACCTGGAAATAATTGTTAAATTAGTACATAAGTTGGTATAATTTACCATTTGAAAACTGTCGGTTACAAGCAACTTTAAATAAAACTATCAGTGTTCACAAAGACAAACAAAGTTATATTGGAAATCATCGACATGAGTATCGATAGGTATCGATAATTTTTTATCAATATCTACGCTTTATTTTCTCAAGTTCACGGACATAATATCTTTTTATCTAACACATAATGTTTAGAAATCAGCCTTTATTTAGGAAATAGGCGTTTAATAGCATCATATTAGTATATAACTTAGTGTGTTTGGGAATATATTCAACTAAAATATGAATTATGAAAATGGTAATAGTACAATCATATTTACCTGTGAAATGAGTGTTTATTTGGGTTATTATCGTAAGTAACATTACAATCCAGTACAGAACACGACACCATTATTGATTTATATAGCTTTGAGAGCCAAACCGACCCGATCGCGATCAAAATTGCAAAATAATCTTGTTGACGCTTTTCACCAAGGTGATAAACGATGATATATGAAGTCAAACCCGGTTTACCTGTCAGTTTGTTTTTACTCTTTTTCGCACATCGCATAAGCCGTAAGAATCGGTTTCTCACTCGCACCTTTGTCCGTCTACTTGAGCATAGCGAAAAATTTTCTAAGTCTATGAGTTCAAACGAGGAAAACAAGAGTGATGGAAAATATTTAGAATTTCCACTCGTTATTTGAGATAAACATGTAAGTATGAGTAGGTACTACATAAATAATAGCCATAACGCTAATAGCTAGCTAGCTACCTTACCTCAAAATATTATGGACATTTTTCTTTATATTTTCTCATATTACATTATTAATATTACTTACTAAATTAAGATCCAAAGTAGACTCTTCTCAATTGCTACCTGTCACTTTTAACGGAACCAATCTGCAACTCAGTGATCAAGTTAAGAACTTGGGCGTATACTTCGACCGCAACTTGAGTTGGTGCATAGCCTTCTTCATTTCCAAGCCGTGAACATAAGTTTGGCAACCTCTGTTACTGTCAGTTCGTGGTCATGTCGTCCACCAGTCTCCATACTAAATGTATGGGAATATTTCAATTTTAAGAGGTCGATATTTTTTTTCGTAGTAATCGTATGAGGTTCAAAATATGAAAATAATTTAGTTCTTTTATTGAAATGCTTTGTATATTAAACAATAAGAATATCAATGTTAACCAGGAAAAAATGCCTGTCAAAGATGTCATCTTTTTTAATAATAATAATAATAATAAAAACACTTTATTGCACACTAAGACAGGACATATTATTACTTTTTTGTTGATTTTCTTCAGCAGAGAGTTGATTCACACGCCCTCTAGCAATAAATGATATATCATTAGAAAGGTCTTTTAAAGACAAATATTTGCTGTTGATAAACTTTATATCAATTGTTAATACTTTTGGAGTTAAAGGTTATTAAAGTATAAGAGTGGTTTATTGTCTATGGGAGTTGATCTACCACACCTATAGAAATGAATTATATATCATAAGAAAGGTTTTTATATGACAAATATTTGTTTCAAACATACTTTCTATTAATTGCTAGTATTTTCGGAGTTTTAGGTCATTAATGTTAAAAAAATTGGTCAAGTTCAGAGTGTTATAACTCTCAAACTACTAATAGTTGACGTTTATAGTAATGCAATAAAGTTTTTCAAATTTAAATACCTTTCCAATGATGTAAGATTTATTGCTAGAGGAGGCTTACATCAAAATGCTCATCGTACTAAAGGACCCCCGAAAAGTTCAAATAATTTGACTCAAACCTTATGTTCTAATAAATAAATAATAATAATAAATATAAAACTTTATTGAAATAATCTTACATCACAATTTACAACTAGTTTAAACATAGTTAATATAGGAAAAACAAATAATAAATAATTATTAAAATAATTTTATACTATGTGCTTGACCACATGCGATGTTGCCGTTCTGCTCAACTTCAGGGCTTGGAAGATATAGAAGGCTATGTTGGTTTGAAATACGACCATTTCTCTAATAGCGGCGTCAGTAGGGTAAAAAATACGGCGTTTTGTGAACCAGAGATTTCCTTTGGTAGGATTGGTCCTTACGACCCTAGGATAGATATAAGAAGTGGAGCCACCACGATTTTTGTAGTAAATTTTTTGAAGTTTTGGCTTTTAGCCCAATCTCGATAGATGTATTAGTTAAGCTGCTACAAATTGGAATATTTGAAAAAGAAAAATACCTCGTAGGAGGTCTTATATCCTTTTATTTTTAAAATAATAATAAAAGAAAATATTCTTGTTTTGGCTAATTAAAAAAAATAACTTCGTTACCGTTGTAAGGAAGTTATTATTTTTATTAAATATTAAAATTTTAAATATCAATTCGAAACTTGTTTGTGATAGGCTCAAATTGTAGCAAATTTAGTTAGCTTTATAAAAGTGTAGAGTAGGAATACCTGAAAAACGCTTCCTTAAGGTAGTTTTTTCGAAAATACTGAAACAAGTGCCAAGTTTTTCCAGCAGTACAGGGTTTCCAAGGGTTAAAACTTGGGTAGAACTACTCTCAAGGTACCTAACAACATCTGAAAAAAATTGTAGTTACATGCGCGCTTGTGATATTTGTTTTTTTTTGTCGATATTGGCTGCCATTTTTTGTTTTTCTAATAATTTACTGATATTTTTTAATTCTGCGTTATACTTTTTAAGTTTATTTCAAAACAGTTAAATAAAAGTGTTATAATATATATATATATATATATATTTGGAATTGGCTATTTATTACCTTTCATTTGATACCCATATTGTTATAATAAAAAATAATAATATTTCCATAGGTGTAAAGGAAATTGACGGCACGCGACAGTGAATTTTTTTTTTTCGCTATTTATTGTTAATAAAGAAATGTGTAATTTATATTTTTTCAACTCTTCATTCTATAAGCTTTGTTATCGTATTTTTTGTTTGCAAATAAGAACATAAGTTTAATATTTACGGTGACTTAAAGTAAAAAAAATGTAGTTGAAAATATTGGTTATTGTGTAATGTTTAGGAAACTTCTTAATAAATTGCTTTTTTTATACCAGAAATGAATTCTACGTCATTGATTTATCCGAAAATGATACCAAACTTGGCTTAGTATCTAAACTTAGGTAGTTATTAACCTCGGACTTCGTTAAGGCAGAATTCCCCCTCCCCCCACCTGCTTGAAAAATCCAGGTGGCTCCACTTCGTAAACCCATTTTAGGAACCCAAGGATCAATCCTACCGAAGGAAATCTTTGGTTCATGGATAACCGTATTCTTCGTTTTTTTGCCTCCTACGACTAGGGCTATAAGTTTCGTGCTAAGTTCAGTTGGTTGCCTATTCGCCTTCGCCGGAATACCCCTAAAACTGTCTTCATTATACAATATTCTTTTTAAACCTGCCACCCCTTTTTATCTTAAAGATCATTTCAGATTTGTAAAAGACTCACATTCCCGCTTTTTAATGGAAAATGCCAATGCCAATGCATTCTACAACGTTTTACGACCGATCGTTCTCAGTCCAGGCTGTTCGCCCGTGGAATGCATTACCTGTCTATCACGCAATAAGGGCTGCATGCACATCTTTAAAAAAATGGTAAAAGAGCACTTCATATCCTAGTAGGTGTATAAATAATTCTGTAACTGAGCTTCTATTTACATTGTAAGTATAATATTATAGATTACAGAAAAATGTTACGGCGCGTAACATGGGGGGGAGGGGGGGTTAAAAATCCGAAAATTGCGTTACGTAATACTTGAATGCTCCCTAAGTACCTAGGTATAAACTTAGAAAGAGCAAAGTTAATCTATGTACCTACCACTTATACCTTGTCGGTAGCTAAAAAATACATTGAAAAATATTTCAATTTATCGTAACATTAGCACAATAAACATTACTGTGCTCGTTAAGAAAAAACACTTATATTGTGTGTAATTGTGAGTTTTGCTGTGGTTAAAAAAAAAGTGAGCAGAGCATGACATCAGGGGGCTGATTATGTAACTTTGTTGAAATCAACACTGACAGAAATCGCAGTAACATTGCTGCTTTAGTTAAAAACCAATGTGACAACTATCTTACTTACAGCAGCAATGTAACTGCGCTTTCAATCGATGTCAATCGAGAATTGTTACCAATAGACTTACGTTATCAACGGTCTGGTGCGCATGCCCCAACTGGCACGCGTAGGTACCCCAGGCGTACCCCACTTGGGAAACTCGAGGGACCGGAAATAGGACATGGCGTAATTCACGTAGGTACGGTACAGTACGGTATTAAAGCTTCTGTAACTTTGCTTGCCGTTCGATCAACTTCATACACGAATCAATTTTGCTGCTTATTCTATTTCTTGTTTGATATGTTTATTTTATTTCATTTTCATTTCATTTATTCATTCATTTGTATAATTATACAACCTGGAGACGATAATGCGACGGTAAATTATGTCGTATATAGCTAATAACACTCCCAGTCTGCATAAAAAGAATAATTAAAAATACCCAATAGTTTAGTCACTGGAAATATTTTTCAGTTACTGTTTTCACTACTTACAATTAATTTTCGTTCTATTTAGATCTATTTAGATTCTATTTAGATTTGTTTGATTTTTTTTTATTTCGTTTTTAGGAATCATTTGACAGTTTTTAAATACTTAAGAATAATAAGATTATGAACTAGTGTCACCAATGGTTCACTTATAATTTACTAGCGGCCGCCCGCGACTTCGTCTGCGTGGACAGTTATTTCTCTATCCCTCGGGAACAGTATTTTTTTCGGAATGAAAGGTATCCTATGTCCTTCTCTGTACCCTTGACAACGTGTATGCAAAATTTCATGATGATCGGTTGAGTAGTTAAGACGTGAAGGCGTAACAAACAAATAAACAAACAAACAAACAGACTTTCGCATTTATAATATTAGTAAGGATAAATGTAACACTATGTTATAAATTTTATAACATAGAACGTTTCATTTGGCATGTCATAGCGTTACATTGAAAAAACTTAAATACGTAGGTAAGTACTAGGTTTAAGTCATAAATATACATTAAAATAAAGCCATTCTATGTTATAACAGGAGACTTCAATGTTAGTAGACCAATTCTTATTATATCTCTATTTCGCCATCACAGTCAATACTGTTATGCCTTTATATATGTCCAAAAAGCCCTATAATAAATTGAACTAAAATAAATAATATAATTCAACTATAAACTTTATCTTTCAGTACAGGGAAAACAGTGACTTTCGGTCTAATCATGATTATGTCCCTAATTAAATTACAAATTGAAATTATTTTGCTTCCATTTTTCTGACATGAACTCATTAATTTTGTAATAAGGACTTCTTTAGGCGGGTTGACAGTAAAGCTTTCTTTACTTTCAACACGCGTAAAATTTATTGAGTTGTAAATTATTCATATTTGTAACCCTAACGAGTTAGTTAATTGATAAGTACTTTTTAAACTACTCTTCACAATCCGCAAATATTTCAGTAGTGGGTTTTTTAACAGTTTTAACATTGAAAATGTTTTTTCGATCGCTTCAGTAAGGTACCCAATTTCAGCCAAAGTTAGACATTGCCCTGGTCCTGTGAGTTTTGGGTCTACGTGTATGTACTAAATGTCAAAAGATGCGTCTCAACAACGGCTACAATATGATGAAAAAACATTTTGAAAAAGTCATAAACTTTTTTCGAAAATCGCATAAATGTAGAAAAATGACACACTTTTTTGGGGTCTTTTCTCACTAAATCGACAATTTCTCAAAAACGAAAAGCGATATCGAAAAAATGAAAAAAACCCCTAGAGATATTGAGTTAGGCTACCTACTGAAATTAGTATATGTCCCTGATTCTTACGGTCTGGGCTGTAGCTTATCCTTTATGTAGCGAAATGTTGGGATACCGCGGGCGACGTGCGCGGCGCGGGATAATAATAATACGTAGTACGATTGAAGTTTGTAAATTATTGTATATTTCAAAGCTTGTAATAGTGTTTTATATTTTGTATTTTTTATTTATTTCCACATTTTTTATAAATAAAAAAGTATTTAGATATATATTAAAACCATAATATTGATATTGATTAGCTCTAGCAGGTCAACAGATGGTATGACGTGAATAGAGCGTGAAGCGAATGCTGATTCCAGATCTAGTCAAAGATTTAAAAACCGTTACCGTACCATAGTGTGACTGCACTGAAATGTCTCCATAAGTCCATATTCAAGTAAGTGACGTCGCTTACTGTGTGAAAACGAAAGAGAAAGTAGTGTTAGCAATAACTGTAGGAGCAAAAGAGATTACGCTATTATCTCCAATACACGTGCTAGGCGTCGGTCGTAGTGAGTTTTTGTGTGTAGAGAAACGGATAAACGAATCTTGAGCGAAAGTTGAACAGAAGAGTGGTTTTAGTTTGAGGCCCGAGGCGAAGCCGAGGGCCTTTATTAGTTCCAAAATATTATATATCGTGGGTTGCTGTTATTTCAATTTCGAGATTTGATATTACTCGATCAGTCACGTCTTTCTTAGTGACTCTGCGATTCCAAATGAATTTTTACAACGATCTCTGAGAATGAGAGTGTGATGATGATGCCTAGGTAACATGAGGGTTGTTATCGCAGATTCGAGTGATGATGAAGTCAGCGCGAGAGTCTCGCATGCTACATTTGATTTTGATTTATTTTTTTATTAGGATTAATTTATTTAGAAATTCAGATGTTTTAGTTAAATAGTACTTAGGTTACCTTTAATTAAAATATTAATATCTATAAGAAAGGAATAAAAAATATTTTGTTAAGTTCATTTTCAATGTACCAGAAGTTCGTGAAAGGCACGAGATCTGTGAATTTTTTTCAGCTGTTCGCTCTCCACTTTATTGTTTTTTTATTCTGTTTCCTACTGTCTATCTATACTTTCTTTGCTGATCTTGATGATTTATTTTTAAAACAAGTTGTTTCTTATAATAGTTTTATTTGTAAAGACATTCACAGAATGTTTCATAATAGCCCGTAGTTTTTTCCAAAACTGCAAAGTGACAACCCTGAACGCAAATAAACTATTATTTTCGATAATCAATTCCATTAATGGGCAAAATCAAAACACAATTCAGTTCTAGGGTTGCAAGAGGTGCGGTTTAGTACTATGCAGTTAATCAAAATAAATTTTCTTTTTCAAAAAGGTGACGGTTTTCAGGCTTTTTAATAATTTTCCAGGGTTGTATGCATTGCACCCGGTTTTTATGCCTTTGTTTTTATTAACTACCTACTATGTTTCTATTATTTTCTCATTGTTATTTTACTGAACCTAATCATCTGGTTTTAAAGTTGACTTAGGCTGAGAAAGGAATTATAGAAAATCACACGGGAAGTGAGATTTCACGAATAGTAAATAGTTACCTGTTTCTCAGAGTACCTACCTAATTAAGTTAAGTAATCAAACCTAGTTCAAAAATAGAGATAATTATACCTACATAAAGAGCTTATTAGATCATCCTGAATTAAGGATCCGGAATTTAGAGTCCGATTTAGGACGAGAAATTCAGTCGCCAATTAGACCGTCCTGAATAACGGATCCGATATCACAGCTTAACGATCATACAGTTGTTACACGAATGTACTTGCGCAGAGCAACGGAGGGGAAAATACAGTGACCGTAAAAACACATGTAGGTAGGAGGTAATAGGTATTGTGACGGTCATGACGTCACATTACGTAGAAGTGATATGGAGCACCAAGGGATGACCAATTTGGCCGCTAGATGTCAAGTCACTTTGGCGTAATGGTGTGGCTACTCGCCTTATACACATAAACTTAATATCCACTGGAATAGACGAACAGAGTTCGCTTGGCTGCGAAACCAAAAGTGAGATGAGCCAGTGTTTGTAAATATGTAAAAGTGTGCGTGAATTTAGAGATGCACTGAAGTCCATTTTAGGTTGTCGATAACCATAATGTATTATTGCTCTAATAAATAAAACACAAACAAGATTTTGAACAATTTTATTTAAATAATTTCTTAAGGTCTCCTTTGAGGCTCCCTGCTTATTTATTTATGACATTTATCCAGTTTAATTTAATGACTGGATTTAGAGAAAACCTGGAAATAATTGTTAAATTAGTACATAAGTTGGTATAATTTACCATTTGAAAACTGTCGGTTACAAGCAGCTTTAAATAAAACTATCAGTGTTCACAAAGACAAACAAAGTTATATTGGAAATCATCGACATGAGTATCGATATCGATAATTTTTGATCAATATCTACGCCTTATTTTCTCAAGTTCACGGACATAATATCTTTTTATCTAACACATAATGTTTAGAAATCAGCCTTTATTTAGGAAATAGGCGTTTAATAGCATCATATTAGTATATAACTTAGTGTGTTTGGGAATATATTCAACTAAAATATGAATTATGAAAATGGTAATAGTACAATCATATTTACCTGTAAAATGAGTGTTTATTTGGGTTATTGTCGTAAGTAACATTACAATCCAGTACAGAACACGACACCATTATTGATTTATATAGCTTTGAGAGCCAAACCGACCCGATCGCGATCAAAATTACAAAATAATCTTGTTGACGCTTTTCACCAAGGTGATAAACGATGATAAATGAAGTCAAACCAGGTTCAGCTGTCAGTTTTTTTTTTACTCTTTCTCGCACATCGCATAAGCCGTAAGAATCGGTTTCTCACTCGCACCTTTGTCCGTCTACTTGAGCATAGCGAAAAAATTTCTAAGTCTATGCTTATACACGAGAGCCCGCAGTTCGATCCTCTGTCGGATCAGAGTGTTTTAATGGTTTTTACGATATTTCTAGGATGTTTACGTATTTATACAATCTTTATTTACATATTTGATAGAGAAATAGAACTTTCTAGTATAGTCATTTTATGGAAAAGATGAAAAAGGACAGAAAATGGCTAGAAAAAGACAATCGAAAAGAATAACGAAAATGACTATCGAAATTCGAGTTACTAGAAGGTTCTATTGGGTATATAAGCAGCGGCGAAACGCACCATAGAGGAAATAATCACTACGTAAACGCACAATCGATGTAGTTCAGTAGAGAAGCAGTAGCTGGGAGAAGAAGGGAAAGGAACAAGGAAAAAAAGAAGATGAAGAAATTGTAAAGTGGTAGAGAAGAAGTATAGTAGAGTGGATAAGTCAGAAGATGAAGTTGTAGTGAAGAGAAGTTGCGAGGTCAGGTACTAGCGATAGTACCTGAGAAGAGGATGTCGTCGTGTTCAGCCAGCGTTGCCAGATGTACCGCTTTTCCACTTTTTACTTCGCCTTTTTGACTATGGATCCGCTTTCCACTTTTAGCCTACGCGGTTCCGCTTTTTTCGAATCACCAACAACCAATCCTTTTTGGCGGTTACACGGCACGTCGAAGATAAAAATCTACGTTTAGTCGTTCAGTTTGATCCGTTAGTGGGGAATGTCCGAAAAATCGAATATTCAGGGGTCGAAACTGGTCAGTAAAGTCAGTTTTTTGGCTTCGGTCAGTAAAAGTCAGTTTTTCAAAAAATAGTCAGTAAAGTCAGTTTTTTAGCAAACTACGTTCATTTTGATACACTTTTTTATCATTACCCTTTGTTTTTATTGTAAACAGGCAAGAGTACAAGATAAGTGGATGACACTGACTAAAAGTCGCGCTGCGCGGCAGTTTGTTTTTACTATAGACAGGCAAGAATACAAGATTACTTGAAGAAACTGACTAAAAATCGCGCTGCGTGGCTGTTTTTTTACCATAGACAGGCAAAAAGTACAAGATTAGTGAAAGAAATTGACAAAAAATCGCGCTGCGCGGCCGTTTTTTTACAAAGGGCGAGCAAGATTACAAGATTAATGGATAAAACTGACTAAAAATTTTGGTCGGGTTGCCACTATTCCAACCAAAGAAAAAACTTTTTTTTAAAAAAAGTGGCGATTTTCCGGGGTTGTGTTTGTATGTGTCGTAGATAATTGTACAAATAGGATTTTTACAAAAAATCCTAGTATGATTGTAAAATACCGGATAATAAGAATCTAAGACAGATTTTTGCAATGGTCCGAGTGATGTTTAGGTATTTTACAAAAATCCAGCGTATCTTAGGTAAATCGCCAGTGACCATCACTTTGCGCGCGCTGATTGGCTGACGTCAACGTTATGGACTGACGGATGCTCCGATTGGCTAACGGCAACATTGCTGCATCCATTGCTATTATTGTCAAATATTTCTCCAGCATTTTGTTCTAATTTTACGTTTTTTATTAAAAAAAAGAGAAAACTGAGTGCTCGAATCAATCAAGAGACATTAATGTACAATGAATTGAGTGAATTGGATATTATACAAATGCTGGGGTCGATCAGTGCAGACAATTAGAGGTTAATTTTTACCGAAAAATAACTTTTCTACACAGAGCTAAAAGTTCTACAGCGCTCGTCAACATATTTGTGCAAAACCTTGTTAAAACTTTGATTGAAGAATTTAATTCGGCAAAATTACGAAATAACCTCAAAACCCATCAGCAATATGTTTTGACCAATCAGATTGAAGATGTTATAAATCGTCTCTTAGATTATCCAATCAGCATTAAAGTTCGGACGATTGCGAAAATCTATCTTAGATTTCAATTATCCGGTTCTTTACAATCGACCTAGGATTTTTGTAAAGATCCGGCTTATACGATTATCCTACGACATATGCATTGCATGGTATCTCATCTAACATATTCGGCTTTATAAGGCTATTAATCGCCTGTATAAGAGAACCATTTAATGGCAGATCGATTTTTTCTAGAAATATTATATTTAAAAATAACATTGTGAATGCAAAAAATCTCAATAAAAAGATTGTCAACTCTGTCTTAAACCCCTCTTTTTATACTCACGCATTTAAACATAGAAATTAAGTCAGTAATAGGTCAGTATTTTTGAGTCTTACAGTCAGTAAAATCAGTATTTTTGACACTGCAAACAGTTTCGACCCCTGAATATTTTTTATAGGTAGGACGTAGGAATAAGCTACCTTATTAATAGAAAAAAGTTTCAGAACTTTCGATTGCGTGATTATAAGTCTCCTCGACTTCACAAATATACAAAAGTTACAGCAGAATGGAGATTATACCGCGTGTGTGAAAATTTTTTTTCTCTTGTCTTTGTGTGAAAAACAATTAATAAGCACACGAATCGAGAGAGAAAAATAGATGTAAATATTAAAACAAGAAATTCCACTTTTTTGTCGAAAATCCCCGTTTTTAGAGCACAGCTACCGCATTTTCATTTGGCTCATCTGGCAACACTGTGTTCAGCGCCGAGAGGCTACGTCGTTCGGACGTGACGCTACTTGGAAGGGCGGACCGCGATATCGGAAGAGTAGTAGGGGGAATGTCATCGAGTAACAGCGCTGGGTGGTTACAGCTCGCGCGGCGAGTTAAGAGCGCTCGGCAAATGTAGAGGGGGTATGCGCAGTAGGAATTTGTTATGAAAAAATGATACTGCGCATACCCCCTCCAGACTGCCGAGCGCTCTTAACTCGTCGCGCGAGGTATACGTCATTCGCAGGAAGACTACGCCACACAGAAGAGGGACCGCGACATTCAGAGTTTATGGTGTTACCTTTGGAAATAAAGCGTCGTCTCTGCAACCGAGTGTTTTCCTTCCAATCCCGTACCCCGCGTCCGTAACAGTATGTAGGTAGATAGTAGGTACGTGTCATTTTCAATGTTAATCTGAACTGGGTTTATTGATGTAGGTTAGTATGTAATTTGCGAATAACTCATCTAATAACATACCTAAAATCAGTTTTAAAAGCAAATACCAACAGATAACAGCTGTCAAACTTAAAACAGCAATATCTCGAAAAGTACTCATCCAAGACTGGTGGTGTCTTTGAAGAAATGAAAGGTCTTGGTCAGATCTTCATTTTCGTTCCAACTTGCGGTGAAAAATGGAACTAGGTACGTTGCAGCCGTAGATTTTTGACACTAATGACATTCTGATGTTCACTATTAACATTTGTTCACCACTAGCGAAATTAAAAAAAAGGTTAAAAAAATTATAATAATATTATTGTTTATTTTTTTTATAAGTATAGCTTTTCATTAACCACAGCTTTTATGATATGTTACGCAGTTCATTTAAAAGAAAACAACCCTATCATTGTCAGAAGAGAGAGAACGCGATAGAAAGAGAGGCAACTTCTAGGTTAACTTCGCGACGCGCAACGCCCCGTTTAGAAAAAGGTTGAATTTTCGAGTACCCAATTATTTATCTTTATTTTTTAGGGTTCCGTAGCCGAATGGTAAAAAACGGAACCCTTATAGATTCGTCATGTCTGTCTGTCTGTCCGTCTGTCCGTCCGTATGTCACAGCCACTTTATTCCAAAACTATTAAAATTACACAGTTGAAACTAGGTAGGCAGATGTATTCTGTGAACCGCTTTACGATTTTTACACAAAATAAAAAAATTAAAAAGATAGTGGGGGGCTCCCCATACATGGAACTGAAACGGAAAAAAATACATCAAAACTATGTGTGTGGGGTGTTTATAGATAGGTCTTTAAAAATGACATTGAGGTTTCTAAAAGTACTTTTTCTCAAAGTCAACCGTTTGGAAAATATACACTTCCAAAGTGGTAAAATGTGTTCCCCCCCCCCCCCCTCTAACTTTTATACTAAGAGAGTGAAAAACCTAAAAAAATATATGTTTTAGATCTTTATAAACAATATCTACGAAAATTGGTTTGAAAGAGATATATTTAGGAGATATAGCACATTTTCCAAAACCGCAAATATAACTTTGTCGTTTATACACACTATAAAAAACAAAGTTATTTTGCAGATGAAAATGATAGTGGTATTAAATAAGGTATGGTATATGGTAACTACGGAACCCTACTGCGCGTGGCCCGACACGCTCTTGGCCAGTTCTTTTTTTAATTCAAATCACAGAGTGATAGACGAACGGCGGCTTTTTTTTCACCAACATAAAAAGCGTTGACTGACTGTATACTCTTTAGGCTGTGGTACTACTGTGTCGAAGCAGAGCGTTCTGAATGCGATTACACTGTCCTAAGTGCTTCCGATTTAGCATCCTTAACGCCGGAGACCATTTCCTATCCTAACTAGGATCCTAACTAGGATCCTACCTTCCTGAATGCAATTACACTTCTCTGAATTAAGGAGCGACTTCATTCCGGATCCTTAATTCAGGATGATCTAATAAGCTCTTAAGGAAATAAACACGACAAAGCTAAAAGATTCGGAGTATTTTGTATCTTATTTTATTTAACTCAACAGCCTTTTTGATACAATAGGGTATTTTCCACATTTTTGAAAACTGCTTATATTTAAGGATTGGGACGAACAATTTAACAGAAAAATAAAAAATAATTAATTAATGTCTTTTTTTCTCCATTAAACCAATTAAAATCAAATTTATTTTTAATTGTTTTGAATTTACCGTCAAAACGCTCGGTTCACTGACATCTACTGAGTGACGTCAACTTTGTGTCAACTATAGAGTAAATTGCAAAGTAAATTGTAACTTGTTTACACAAAGTTGACGTCACGCAGTAGACGTCATCGAACCGAGCGTTTTGGCGGTAAATTCAAAAGCATCAAAAATATATTTGATTTTAATTGGTTTAATGGAGAAAAAGACATTATTTAATTTATTTTTATTTTTCTGTTAAATTGTTCGTCCCAATCTTTAAATATAAGCAGTTTTCATAAATTTGGAAAATACCCTATTATGCTAAAAAACTTATTATTTTACTGCATGTTATATTAATTTTGCAGGCAAAATAAATAAATAATAGTACATTATGAGACAAGTTAGCTTAGGTTGCTCATTGCACACAAGGCTGTGGTTTAGGCGAGGGCGTAACTCAGCTGAGTGTGCAATAAGCAAGACCTCACGAGTTTCATACGACGTTTTTTAACACACTTGCGAGGAAAAAACAAAGTAATTTACCACACAGCAACAATTAAGACAAAAACCAAAAAAATTTATATGAATTTTCAGCGGCATAAAAGCTCTTTATTGTGACTAAAAAAATAACTGTATTACCCGGTTCAATTGGGAATGCTCTGTTTACTCGTATATAACTTGCAGTAAGGTACCTATTTAACTTTGAAAAATAGTCTTCAACACACTTGCTCGTAAAGTGAGCCCTAATATATCGCTTTTAGGGCCATAAACCGAGCTATAACATACACTCGACGTCAGAAAAATCGCACCTCTTCGATAGTAAGTTTAGACTTGGCCACCTGCTATTGCTAGCTAACGTTCTATTGTGTAAATGTTGATATCTATTGAAAGTAAATTTCATGAGCTTTTAATTTATATTTGTTTGATTTAATTAACATAACAGTTACCATAATTAAACGCTTAAAGCGTTATTGCTTGCGCCGCCATAAAAGAAGAATAAAAGGGGTCAATTCAGGAAAGGCGATTAATTTCGCTATCGAGATGATGGAGAAAACACACTTCTACAGTTCAATAAAAAACGTGTGAATATTTGAATTTTGAAAATCTCCTGGAAACTTTTGTTGGAATTTTGCGAAATTCCAAAAATTCCGGGTTTTTTGGGGGATGTTTGTTTACTAAATTGTAAATATTTCGGGAAAAAAACCGACTTAAGAAAAAATGAAAAAAAGGGTCCTAGGGTATTAGTTTAGCTATGAAATGGCGTTATAATTTAAAAATCGGTTTATAATTGTGACCTGTAGGTGGTCCCTTTAGATTTGGAATTGTAGAAAAACGACTGTTTCCGTATATAAAAAGTGATGTAGCTTCTATGATTATTGACCGATCCTCATGGTAGTAGTGTTAAAAGATGCAGAAGCGGACGAGAAGTGCATTCGTTGAAATTTCGAAAATTGGTTTCTATTATTTCGGCCGCGTCGAGGCAGTCAGCGGGCGCTTTTGTGACACGAGGCGGAGCCGAGTGTCACAATCGTAAAAATAAATAGGTACTACCTAGGTAACTTTAAAAATATAATAGGACTTTGCATTTGATTTGATTTTGGTTTTTCAAAAATTTTTGTGTTCATTTTCAATGCTCCGATTCTTGCGGGGACTGTAAAATCTGTGAATTTTTTTTAGTCACAACTAAGAGGTTTTATGCCGCTGAAAATTCATATACAAATTATTAATAATTCATAATATTTTGTAATAAAATATTAAAACATTTGCATTTTATCAGTATCACTTAAAATTATACACCGTCATTTTGTAGTCGTTTTAATTAACTTAAGGGTGTGTTGTACCAATGAAACTAAACATTTTTGCCCAAGAAACATGGGTCGAAAAACGACAAAAAATTTCGATCCTCCCATACTAACTAGACAGTTAAAACATTGTATTAGTATGGGAAAGTCAAAAATTTTTGTCGTTTTTCGACCCATGTTTCTTTGGCAAAAATGTTTAGTTTCATTAGTAGAACAATCCCTCAAGTAATTAAAATGACTACAAAATGACGGTGTATTTTGAGGTAGGCTGTGTGCTCACAAATCCTGTTGTTCGCAAAATATTATTGCATTGGGCGTGTTAAAGAAAAAAAAATACCTACGCGCCTTTTCCCATCATAATTATCATATTTTGTTTTTGTCGTACTTATTTGTTTCTGTGTGGTAAATTACTTTGTTTTTTCCTCGCAGTGTGCTCCCTCGCCTACGGCTCGGGCTGCACTACAACCCACAACCTTGTGAGCAATGAGCAACCTACGCTAACTTGTCTCATAATGTACTATTAAATAGGTAAAGTTATAATAAATAAGTAAATTAGACTAAAATACAAACTAAATTAAGCAAGAGGCAGATCGCAGATTTATTTATTATTTTATTTTATTTTATTTTATAATATTTGGGGGGCTTACAGCTAACGTTACAGAGTAGATACTTAAATAAAATATAAGAAGCCAATTACAAGCCTCCACAGATAACAGTGAATATAGCTAATTATGCGCTAACTTCGTGATTAAACAGGTGATTGCAATCTACAATATTAAAATAAAATTAAAATTAAATTTGTAAAGTTATACACTTATATCTATACTTACATACACTATAATACATTCACATTTCATATTTTTTACTCATAGGTACTAAGCTTGCCTGACGTAGCTTTCTAAGATTTATTAATTAATATTTCCACTTAGAATAAGCTTAGGTACTTAGAGCCAATACGCACTGTCGAGCTGTCGATTAGTCGCCGAGCGACTGTCGACAGCAACTGTAATTTCTAAAATGAACGCGTACGCACTTGGTCGCCCGGTCGCTGGGCGAACTGCGAGCGACTGTCGCGGCGACTGGACGTCGCGCATAAAATGGCTTTCGATACTGAAATATTTATTTTAGAAGTAGAATTGCGATAAGCTATTTGGGATTTATTAAGTAACGAATATTCCAATAATCGGGATTTAAAGAAACAACAGTGGGAGGAAATAGTGGAGTTATTTGGAGGTGAAGGATTAACAATCGAAAAAAAATCTTAAGGTTGCTTGTCTAATTGAGTTGAAGTTTTTTTATCGTAAATAATTTAATACTTTTGATTCTACAGGAAAAAAAATATTTACCGTGGTACCATTAGACTGTCCCATTGATGTACGTGTCAATTATTTGTATACTGCACTTGCTCGGAAAGGGGTCCATAATGTGAATTAATGCATAAAATTTAAAGTCATAATAATTTAATACTATGGCATAACGCATATTAATTTCATTCCGCATAATAGTATACATAATGAGACAGGTTAGCTTAAGTTGCTCATTGCACATGATAAGTTTTATTTATTCTTAATTCGTCCAAGATTCCGAGCCGTGTAGGCAAGGGCGTAACTCAGTCGAGTGTGCAATAAGCAAAAGCTCACGAGTTTCATACGACGTGTTTCTGTTGAAAATGTGTTCATTTCCGAGGAAAAAACAATTTACAAGGGAGCAAAATATTTTTGACATTGAAAATGTCTTTTCGTTCGCTCCAGTACTTACCTATAGGCACCGACTTCACGAAAAAGTGCGATCCCCTTATATCACTGAAGGTTGTGAAGGTATGATATTCAAAAAGAAACAAAAGACGCGTATTTACGAGAGCGCTGCGAGAGAGGTGCAAAATGAATTATTCGAGAAAATAAAAAACGTAAAAAATTATGGCCGAAATAAGTGGAAAAATATCTCATTTTTTTCCGATTTTTTGATTTTGGCGCTCGATATTTTGGAAACGAAGAATGATATCAAAATTTTGAGGAAAATTCACAGATTTTACAGTCCCCGCAAGAATCGGAGCATTGAAAATGAACACAAAAATTTACGAAAAACCAAAATCAAATCAAATGCGAAGTCCTATTTTATTTTTAAAGTTACCTAGGTACTTATTTTTACGATGACACTCGGCTCCGCCTCGTCTCACAAGAGCGCCCGCTGACTGCCTCGACGCAGCCGAAATAATATTAACCAATTTTCAAAATTCCAACGAATGCACTTCTCGTCTGCTTCTGCATCTTTTAACATTATTACCATGACGATCGGTCAATAATCATAGAAGCTACATCACTTTTTATGTACGGAAACAGCCGTTTTTCTACAATTCCAATCTAAAGGGACCACCTACAGGTCACAATTATAAACCAATTTTTTAAATTATTTCGCCATTTGATAGCTATACTAATACCCTAGGACCCTTTATTTCATTTTTTCTTAAGTCGGTTTTTTTTTTCGAAATATTTACAATTTAGTAAACAAACATCCCCCAAAAAACCCGGAATTTTTGGAATTTCTCAAAATGCTAAAGTTACTAATAGATTTTCAAAATTCGTTCACACGTGTCTCGATAAATTCCTCAACTTTAGATACTATTTTTATTTCGATCCTTTAACCTTTAACATTGAAAATGCTTTTTCGATCGCTTCATTATAGCCCCCATTTTCGCTCAGAGTGCGACATTGCCTTGGTGTCGTAAGTTTTAAGGAAACGTGAATGGTTGAAGCCTCAAATCAAAAGACGCGTATCAACGAGGGCTACAATATTATTATGTAGCGTGTTGGCGTAATTTTGGGAAGCGCGCTTCTTAGGCGTGAAATACACAGAAGAGATGCGGCGGAGATAAGGCGCAGATACGGCGACGATACGTGTATTTCCTTTGCCATAAGTCTCACATTTGCACCGATCTGCGCCGTATCGCCGCCGTATCCGTGCCGCGTCGCTTCTGTGTATTTCACGCCTTAGATCCGCATCGCGTCGTTCGCTGAGTTGACGTAGTTTTCAAAATAAATCTTAGATTTTTTATATATTTTAGGTTACTACCTTTCAATAAAATTGTAATGTTTATAACAATGAAATATTTTTATATGAATTTCATACACACGAATCACAGAAAAGTAAATCCAAATTTTTTCATGGCTTTGCTGTGATTTCAAAGTATTGTAAGTCGAACGCATACGTCACCAGAGGCGAAAATATTGCGGCCAAATGCTCTACTTTTCATCCCGTCTTTGAGCAAAAGAAATAAGAGGCGCTTTACGACTAATGAATGTATTTATGAATTGTATTACCTAGTATATAATGTTATAAAGGCTGCATTTGCAGTCGTTAACACCCACCAATCCGCATTGGGCCCGCGTGGTGGGTTATAGCTAGGGTTGCCAACCCTACTATATAATATAGTATCCTACTATATTCAGGGGTCGCCTACTATATTTCTTGAAAAAATATATAGTAGGCAAAACTACTATATTTATTCGTGTGAAAAAATTAATAATTAAACAAAAGCAACAAAAATATTACTTATATGCACATAAGTAATTGCATAATTTTTTTTGTGATTAAACACTTGTCTTTATGATTGTTGAATAAATTTATGAAATATGCAACTTCTTTAAAATCCTCCATACAAAACGGCAACCTACTATATTTTTTTGGACTTTTTCGCCAACTACTATATTTTTACACTAAAAATCTTGAAACTACTATATTTGATCCAAAAAAAGTTGGCAACCCTAGTTATAGCCCATCCTCCTTACCACCCATAAGGAAGGCCTGTGCCCCAGCAGTGGGGACATTAAAAATGGCTGATGGACAATGTTATAAAGTAAAAAAAAGCAACAGCTAAAAATTAATATTTATATTTGAAACACTTGCACAGAATATCCTCTACGGTACTTCGGAGAAGATAATAATTAATGAAATGTCATAAAACGGTCAAGCGCGATTTTTTATATTTTCCTATAGGTACTAATTTTATATAAAAGTATAAAAATGTCATCTGTACCTATGTAGGATGCTATGTAGTGTCCGTCCATGTAATTGACCGAGCGAGCACGAAGTGCGAGCGAAGCGTCTCTGCTTCAGCTTGGGCAAAAATTCTTTCGTATGTCCGGCTGTCTGTTCCCACCTACAGGTCGCATTTCTCAACTGATTCTCATGAAATTTTGTGAGCAGGTTCGAAATTATATAGATTTTTATTGTCGAGCCAGTTTTTTGTTTCAAAATTGCTTTTTTATATTCCGTGTGGACATTTTTCGATGTCGTTTTGGTCATTTTTAATAATTTTCACTCATAAATGGTTAAGATATGACAGCTAATTCACTGTTTTATTAAAAAACCCAACATTTACCAACTATCATTGATAAAACCTAGCATGTGCCACACTCTAATGGTAAAATACCAAAAAAAGGTCTCCCTTTTATAAAATCCTTACATTTATCAACTCATGTTGTTAAATCTTAAGATTTTCCAGTAAAACCTAAGATTTACCAATATACGGGCTTTTACAGTACTTAACATATAATTAGATATATTAGGTACAGCCGCATGGGTGTAGCCACGGTGGGGCAGGGTGGGGCGCTTGCCCCACCCTGGCTCCTGGCACCTGTAAGGTACCTAATCTTCCCTAAGTAAATATAAAAATGACGCAGAATTAATGAGAGACCCGTAGCAGTACAAAATGCGCATGGATGCGTGCGCAAAATAGTCAAAATATAATAATAATACTCGTAATAATAATAATAATAATAACTCTTTATTCATACCAAAATTACATTGTCACATTAGAAATAGCTATAGCTATAGTAAACAAGTAACAAGTACAGATTTTAAGGCAAAAGGAAAATATTATAATAGTCTTAGCTGACCCTACTAGGTTATGAAATAACCTGTAATTAGGGATTCAGCCCCTACCCCATATTAAACCTTAAGTAATATCATCGTGGCTAGTTTATAGGATAGCACTTTATTTTTTTGTGTAAGTGTTGTGTTGCGTGCGAGTATGCCTGTGTGTGTGTATGTGTGTGAGTGGGTGTGTGTGTGTGAGTGTTTGTGTGTGAGTGGGTGTTTGTGTGTGTGTGTGTGTATGTACGAGTTTGCGCGTGTAAGTATGAGAGTACCGTACCCTGCACTTATGATACCACTACCAACAAACTTTCTGACTCGTCGTAGGTTTGTATATAAATAATCAAAAGTCTCTTTTTAGGGTTCCGTACCCAAAGGGTAAAAACGGGACCCTATTACTAAGCCTCCGCTGTCCGTCTGTCTGTCTGTCTGTCTGTCTGCTGTCTGTCTGTCTGTCTGTCTGTCACCAGGCTGTATCTCATGAACCGTGATAGCTAGACAGTTGAAATTTTCACAGATGATGTAGATATTTCTGTTGCCGCTATAACAACAAATACTAAAAATATAATAAAATAAATGTTTAAGGGGGCTCCCATACAACAAACGAGATTTTTTTGCCGTTTTTTTGCTTTATATTAATAACGACAACAAGTAGACAGTTGAAATTTTCTCAGATGACGTATTTCTGTTGCCGCTATAACAACAATTACTAAAAACCGAATAAAATAAATTTATATTAAAGGGGGGCTCCCACACAACAAACTTGATTTTTTGTCGTTTTTTGGTACGGAACCCTTCGTGCGCGAGTCCGACTCGCACTTGGCCGGTTTTTCCCTTTAGTCCGGTGTGCTCAATAAAAAATACGGCGTTTGGTGATCGAGCTATATCCTTTGGCAGGTTGCACCTTCTGTCGCCCTGGGGAGTCGCAACGCTGTTTTCCTCGCTGGGCAATTTCTAAGCTGGACCGGGAGCTCGCAGAAGAGGCAGCGTTAGTCGAGGCATGGAACCTTGAGGGGAGCCACGTCGAAGAAGAGGGGGTAGACGATTATGCCAGGCGGCTGTCTCGGCCATGCCGAGAGTAAAGGGCCTCCCCCACAAACAAAGTGTATATTGGTGGACGCAGCAGATTTCCTCCCTCAGAGAAGAATGCCTGGCAGCAAGAAGGGCTTACCAACGCTCGCGGCGAAGGGTAAGGCAGGATGCTGAGGAAGAGTCCCAACTCCGTCGCACTTTCGTGGATGTGATACAGGCCCTTACAGAGGCCATATGCAGGTCAAAGTCCGCTCACTGGGAGGAATTCCTCGAGGACCTAGACAGAGATCCGTGGGGGCGCCCGTACAGAATGGTGAGGAGTAAGCTCCGGAACCAGGCGCGCCCCACCGAGTCCATGGAGCAGGAACTTTTAATGCGGGTAGTGGACGGTCTCTTTCCTGCGTCGCCTCCGGTGGTGCCCCCAGTTGTGGGTCCAACGCCTGACGAAGCCGATCCGGCGAGCGGCTTTTCCCCCGTAACGGAGGATGAGCTTAAATATGTCACAGAGCGTCTTCGATCCAAGAAAAAGGCGCCAGGACCGGATGGCATCCCTGGCAAAATACTACCTGGCGCTCTCAAACATATGGGCGAGCATATCAAGGCTCTGTTTACTGCCTGCCTCCAAACGGGGCAATTTCCAACAGCGTGGAAAAGGGGGCGACTCTGCCTCCTTAGAAAGGACCGCCGGACTCTCCGTCGTCGTACCGGCCCATCGTCCTTCTGGACGAACTCGGCAAGATGCTTGAACGCATCATTGCCGATCGGATCGTATCTGATCTGGATCTGGATTCAGTGGGGCCGAATTTGTCGGATCGCCAGTTCGGCTTCAGGAGACAGAGGTCCACCATTGATGCTTTGCTCGCCCTAAAGGAGATGACGCAGGCGGCAGTGAGTCGGGGGCAGAGGGTTGTCGCGGTATCTTTGGACATAAAGAACGCGTTCAACTCTCTGCCGTACAGCGCTGTACGAGACGCGCTACGATATCACGGGGTTCCCCCTTATCTGGCCCGTCTGATTGACAACTACATGGAGGAGAGGGAAATCGTGTTTCTCGCCCCAGACGGGCAGTTAAAAATCCGCCGAATGGAATGTGGGGTTCCGCAGGGGTCCGTTCTCGGGCCGCTCCTGTGGAATCTTGGGTATGACTGGGCGTTGCGCGGCACTCTCCCCCCTCGGATGGATGTCATCTGCTATGCAGATGACACGCTTATCACCGCCCGAGGGGAAGACTTTGCAGAAGCGAGGCGCCTTGCAAGAGTTGGGGCTGAATATATCATAGGCCGTATCCGGGCTTTGGGCCTTGAAGTTGCGGTATCTAAGACCCAGGCCATTCTTTTTCACGGGCCTAGGCAGGGGCCTCCGCCAGGGGCAGACATTCTCATTGACGGGGTTGTGGTTAAACTGCGCCCCACAATGAAGTATCTGGGGCTGGTACTAGACGGGCGCTGGAAATTTGAAGTCCATTTCCAGCAGCTAGCTCCCAGACTGGTGGGTGCAGCAGCTGCGCTCGGGCGACTGTTGCCCAACGTAGGTGGGCCGAACCCTACCTGTCGAAAATTGTACGCGGGGGTCATCCGTAGCATGGCTATGTACGGAGCCCCCGTGTGGGCGGATGCTCTGAATGAGGCCAATAAAGCCGCCTTAAGACGGCCCCAGAGGGTAGTGGCCTCCCGCATGGTGCGAGGTTACCGCACCGTGTCGTGGACGGCGGCATGTGTTTTGGCCGGTACGTCTCCTTGGGAACTGGAAGCCCAGGTCCTTGCGGAGGCGTACAGGCGTAAGAAGGAGCTAAGGGCGGTGGATAGTCGCCTTGCTCCACAGGAGTTTGCCGAGATCATGCGTGCGGCAAAGGCGCAATGTCTTGAGGACTGGGAGCGGCAACTGGCGAATCCAATCGCTGGCCATAAAACGGTGGAAGCAATCCGCCCAGTCCTCAAGGAATGGAAAGAACGAGCCCAAGGGGCTCTAACATATCGTCTGACACAGGTGCTATCCAGTCACGGGTGTTTCGGGAGGTACCTGTGTCAGATACAGAGGGAGGAGTCCCAGGTGTGCCACCATTGTGGCGCACTGCAAGACACTGCACGCCACACACTTGAGGAATGTTCAGCGTGGGCGGTGCAGCGCCAGGAGTTGGTTGCTGCGGTTGGGCCGGACCTCTCGCTTCCCAATATCACTGTTGCGATGCTGCGAAGCGAGGGGGGATGGCAGGCTGTGGTCTCCTTCTGCGAGGACGTTATCTCACAGAAGGAGGCTGCAGAGAGGGTTTGCGAGGCGGACGTCGCAGCGAGCCAACTCCGACGTGCGCGGCGGGGGAGAGCGAGACGCCAACGTGCGCGTCTCGTTCTCCTCTAGTCGCAAGGGGGGGCGCAGTAAGGCCCTCTGCCCCCCATAGGGTGGAGCCCTAACGGGCCGCTCTCCCCGGGACAAGTGGAGCGTGCCAACGCGTACCCACAGACCCGGGAAAGGAGAGGCGCAGGTCTTCGAGAGGAGGACCTACGGGACCGTGGTGTCAAGCACCTTGTGGTCCTGACGTTGACGCCTCATCAAGCCCGGCACTTGGGGGAGTACTAGGCCAGGGGCGGCCCTAGGGCCCTAGGGCTGGGCGAGCGGTGTGAGTGTGACCGTAATGAGCGCCCTCATGTGGGGCATCTAAACATTTTTTCCAGGGGGGCCTGGCCCAGTTTCACGGCAATAGAAAAATATATAAGATTTATCTGGGGTGGCCACCAGACTATTTTGGATTGGGCCCGAAAATAAAACTTGCCTCGGGTCGCCCCTGGACTAGGCAAACGGCCGTCTCCTTTTGAGCACTAGGGGGGGATGAGGTGTGAGTAGTGCCTCCTTCTTCTCCCTAGCCGTCGTTGCCTGAGCTGGTCCGCGTTGACGTCTGTCTCTCGCCCGAACCCGCTCTGACGCCTCCTTCTGTGATATAACGTCCTCACAGAAGGAGGACCACCGCCTCCCATACCTTGTCACTTGGGTAGTGAGAGGTCCCCTCCCTCTGTGCCATCAGCGTCTGTCGCCTGGTCGGCCACACGGGGCAATCCAAGGACGAGCCGAACGGTGTCCTCGGTGCACCGCAATCGTGGCACACCGGAGCAGCTTCTCTCTGGACTCTGGATTCAATGCAGGTAGGTAGGCTACATCTGTGCCTAGGTAATGAATGAACTAGTCAAACCACTAAGGTATAAATTCAGGACCTAATCTTATTTATATTAATTGTAGATGCCTAGTAGGTTATCATTAGGGATAAAAACTTTCAGGAAAGATTCCACTTCTAAGGAAGTATTCCTGAAAACTTCCAAAACTTCTTTGGAAGTTTTAGAAAATGTTTTTTTGCTTACAATTAAGTACCTACAATAATTTCGTTACATTAAGATAAATAATTAGATAGGTACCGTGAAACCCGGTGCCATCTTTCGCCGCGTTTTGCACGTAATCGGCTATTACTCCAAAAATAATTGAGATGACTAGTTTTTTTGATTTGTAAACCAAGTGCAACCTCTTGATTATAAGACTCGAAAATGGCTTTGCTTAAGTTTTAATTAAGTACCTACCTACAAAAAAAATTAGGTACTTATAAAGTCGAACAAAGTTACCTCAACTTCCTGCCAACATTTTCCACTGCTTATACTCTTGAACTAAGTAATAGTAACACAGTACCGAAGTAAGGTTCAAAGTAGGTAGGTATGCCCATTTTTTTTTAAGTTAATAAATCTATTTTGCAAACTTCCAAAGTTGCTGGTTATTTTGGAAGTTATTAAGAATATTTCCAGAAGTCCTAGGTAGGTATTTACCTATTCCTGAAATATTCCAAAGTTTCGTAAACATTCCGACGTTTTTATCATATCATTATTGCCTTCTAGGTACCATGGGCAACAGCGTCGCTTAACCACTGCTAAGGTTAAAATCGCTTGCACGCCGCGCCCGCTGTCACATACGTTTAGTTCGCGCAGGGGAGATACGCGCGCACACGAATTTTGTTGCAAACAGGGGGGTTATTGTCTAATTTCAAAATCTATCGCAATCGCTTTCAGGATGTGATACATCGATGCTTCTTTTTGGCATAAATATAAACTAACCAAAGAAATGCAGCAATATGTCACAACCATCTGTCAAATGAAAGCGATTGCGATAGATTTTTAAAATTAGACAATAATAACCCTGGTTAAGCGACGCTGTTGCCCATAGTACCTAGGTGCATGTACCTACGCTAAACAATAAATACGTAAGTACCTACCTTAGGATAGGTATTTGCATAGGTAGGTAGGTAGGTACCTACCTACCTAATTTAATTAAAGTAAAGCTTTAAGTAAAATATTTACATAAGCCACTGCACTGGGTAAGTACCTAGGTACCTACCTACAAATCTTTAAAATGTTTGAAATTAACCACTTATTTTGGAATAGGTAGGTAAGTAGGTACCTACCTACCTACCTAAATACTTTTGTTTTAATCTAAGACCTAAAATACCTACCAAAAACCAAACAATGAAAAATATCCATTTTGATAACAATCCACCCCATCCCCTTTTTATAAACAACAGCTAAGTAGATACGTAGGTAGGTATCTATAATAGAATAATGTGTACACGTGTTGCTGAAAGCGCTAACCTTGAAATTCATTATACCTACCTACCTAGGTAGCAAGTAGTTATGTAGGTAGTGCGTACTTTATGCTTGTCTCATTTTACGTAATACAGCCGTAATACGTTAAAACATCAGTCTTTGATTAGCACAAACGACCATTAATGAGGTTAAGCATGCGTTTAAACTAATAATAATTACATAAATTACCTAGGTACCTACCTATTTATCTACAAAAGATATTTCGAAATCGTAGGCTGACGAAAAACGTAACCTGTAAGTTAATATTTAATATCTTTAAATCATTTGATTGAAAACTGAAAAGCAACTCAAAGCATACCTAAACCTATATCGAGTAAAAAGACAGAAAAGTTGTTTTGAACAAAGGAGTGGACTCGAGTCGAAAATACATATCGCAAGAGGCCCAGCTCTCTGTGAGCGGATGTTATATAGCTACGTAGATAAAACCTTCCGCCGTCGCCAGCGCCCCTAGCGGTGTCTGAACAAAACCAGCTTCATGCTGTGTACACCGCTCCGAAGAGCTTTCGCCGAACGTTAGCAAGTTTTATTAACTTTTTTTTTTGCTTTTTGAGAAAATTACGTAGGTAAGTAATATTTTTATGAATTATTATTAGAAAACTATCGTTTTTAAGTATCTTACAAGAATTATTACTTAGTTTAGTACCTATTATTTTCTAAAAACATAGACTACTTGAATTATTACTAGCGGCCGCCCGCGACTTCGTCTGTGTGGAAAGGTTTTTTGCTATCCCTCGGGAACAATACATTTTTTCGGGATGAAAGGTATTCTATGTACTTCTCTGTACCCTTGACAACGTGTATGCAAAATTTAATGATGATCGGTTCAGTAGTTAAGACGTAAAGGTATAACAAACAAACAAACAAACTGACTTTCGCATTTATAATGTTAAGTAAGGATTAACATTTTATTACCATTTAAAGCTCATCAGATAAAAACCCCATCAGAAAAACCATAAAATAAACCCATTCACACAATAATTTGTTCTATGTTAAGTACTTACTTGTAGGTCGTATGAATGAAAATGAATAAAACTTTATTTGTTTACTTACATAGAAAATACAAAAATAATAATACAATTGATTCTATTATTTCTGGTCTTCAATTTCGTTTGGCCATTAATAATAGTAATAATGACCTAGAAGCTCAATAGGTAATTTATAAAAACCAGCCAAGTGCATGTCGGGCCACGTGCAGTAGGGTTCCGTAGTTACCTTTTATACCATAACATTTTTAATAGCACTATAATTTCTCGTGTGCAAAAATAACTTTGTTTTTCACAGAATTTGAATGAATGACAAAGTTATATTTGCGGTTTTGGAAAATGTACTATATCTCGAAAACTGATTACTATAATATTATCTCGTTCAAACCGATTTTCGTTGAAAGTTGTCATTAACATCTAAAGCATATAATATATATTTAATTTTCACTTTCCTATTTTAAAAGTAATAGGGGGGACACACATTTTACCACTTTGGCAGTTAGAACCTCAATGTAATTTTTGAAGACCTATCTTTAGACACCAGGCACGTATTGATTTGATTGTTTTTTTTTCAGTTTCTGTTCCATGTATAGGAAGCCCCCCCTTAATCTTTATTTTTTTTTAATTTTTGTGTAAAAATCGTAAAACTATTTACAGAATACATCTTCCTACCAAGTTTCAACTGTGTAGTCCTAATACTTTCGGAATAAAGTGGCTGTGACATATGGACGGACAGATAGACAGACATGACAAATCTATAAGGGTTCCGTTTTTTGCCATTTAGGCTTTAGGGTTCCGTAGCCGTGTTTTTATTACAATTACAATATTTATTTGATTATCATACCCTAACTAAAGTTACAATCAAAGGCAAGATAGTAATAAAACTCATTTTTTACTAAATTTTTATTTATTAGCATCAACTAAAAACTAGAATCCTTTAGAAAATGCCCACTCTTTCACATCGTTCACGAAGTCTCCTTTAATTTCAATAAATCTGGCTAATTCATGTACACGTGTTTCAACGTATCTCTGGTATTTAGTTTTTAAAAGATTTTTTATTTCGTCGTTAAGAAGCCAAATATCTCCTTCTATTTTCTTTATTTTAGTAATTTTACGTTGACCTTTGAAAGAAACATCCAAATATATTGCAACCTCGTGATTTTTCGTTCTTGGAATGAAATAAGGCAAGTTTTTGGCCTCTTCTCTTGCTGGCATCCACCCAGAAGGATAGGTCTCTTTCGGTGTAATTTGGGGTATGGTTTCGAATGGCAATAGTCTTTCCACATACTTCCATTCAGGTGGATTCTTCACAATTTCAAAGTTATATTGTTCAGTGATTCTATCCGCAAAAGGTGATTTAGCGAAATTCGAATATTGACTGGCGAGGATTGTTACCTGCAACAAATTAAATTAAATGACATTAATAAAAAAAGTTATATTTGTATTTTTTTTTACTTTGATTATCACAGACTTACGAGATTAATAACTTATTCTACAACCTGATAAAAAGCATTTACTTAATGAATACAAAATTTGTAATTAAAATAAAAAAAACTACAGTTGCGTCATTATTAAAAAGTCCTGAAAATAATTCACAATAAAAATAAAATGAGCATACTGCAAGACAAACTTGAGTGAATAGGTGTACAGCCTTAGTACTGTCACATGTCGCAGTTGAAGCGACATTACAACATTACGCAAGTAGAAATTTATAAAAATAATTACCGATTGTGATTCCGGAGTGATTTTTGTACCCGAATCAATTGTGTTGTTCAGGATTCGTTTAGTTTTTCCAGCAAAAAGTCGCGCAAACGCGCACCGTGAACGCAACACCGTCGCCATTTTGAATAGCGAATAGAGCGAATTGCTACAAGAGCAATAAGAACTATATTATTCGTTTCGAAGGAAACATTATGGCGGACGCCTGCAGACATTTGGGCTTTTCAAAAATCGTTTTCTAAGTTTAATCGCGTGTTTATATTGAACTTTTTCGCATATTATGGTGCATTGTGTGTCCAATTAACTGTTTAATAAGGTTTTTCGAGATTCCATTGGATAAATTGTGAGTATTTTGTTGGGACATTGCTGAGGTGCGCCACGGCTAGGGAAATGATTTGGTGCTTTCGTTCGACGCACACGCACTCGCTCAGCTGTAGGTGGCGTTAGGTGTCACTTGCGAGTCGAGATCACCAAAACATCAAGTTTTTCATGAGTTTTCCGGCGCGATTTTCTAGCCACTGACGAATGTAAACAACTGTTTTGCTTGATATTTGTGTCATTTAACACTTAGTTAAGCTAAATATGAAGCAAAGTTCGGAATTAATGGTTCAGTAAATGACAGAATTGTGCGCGAGAACTTGGGGATAGCCGCGGTGGTGCGTTTTGATTACCTATCAGTATTTGTTCATTGAATATATATGAAAATTATGTTGAAAATAATATTATTGAGTTCAGAAATCTTAAAATTATTGTTTAGCTGTGTAATTAATGTGAACATTTCCATCATTTTCTGTGTATTATGTCGTTTAAATTAGGTATTGTTTTATGGTATTTTTATTACCATTTTACTATTTTTATTGTAGTAGAAAGCCTCTTATTTTGTTTTTTCTTTATTTCAGATCCAAATGGCATATTTTAGAAGTGAATCATGTATCAAATAAAGCTTGATGAATCAAAGAATAATTGAAGAATAATAAATTACTTAAGTTGTTATATATAGAGACTACAGTGACTGTGAAACCTGTCCTGAAGTGAGCTTAGTATACGTTTAATGACGAACTGACAAAGCTTATTTAATCTACTATTACTATCAACTTTGAGCAATCTAAAACTGTATGTAACCTGTTGCACCTAGAGATCTCTTTTAGATCTTCCAACGAAGTAGAGCCGAGTTGCAGCCTTTACCTGATGTCGAGCGAACGGGGACACCTCCCTCCTCACATTCCAATATGAAAACCAAACAGGCCAAGGAAGAGTCGGACAAGAGTATCGATGAAGATACTGTGATCGAACCTAAGACTAGGGCTCGCAAGAAAGCTTCTGACATTGAAGATGAGAAAAACAAACTCTCACAAGATGACCCCAAAACATCCAAAGAAACTAAGAAACCTGCAGCCAAACCTAGAGCATTAGCCAAGAAACGACCACTGGGTATCAGAAAAACATTAAGAAGCAAGAAAGCTACTATTACTAAGGATAAAGTCAAGGCTGCCATCAGGCAGACAGTAACTCGAGGAAGAAAAGCAGCAATCAAAAGTGAACCTGGTAATTCTCAAGAAAAAGAAGCCGTCCCACTGATACCTGCCGCTGAAATAAAAAAGGAACCTTTAGAGGACAATACACCAAACTCGAGGTCCTCGAGCCCAAAGACAGCCGGTCGGAGACAAAGACTTACTTCAGACATGCTAATGATGAAATCTGTACTTGCTGACTCTCCAAGCAGTCTAGTGCTAGGATCACGCACAAGTCCTTACTCAATGAGATCCGAAAGAAGTAATAGCCCACTATCTGAAGGAAAAAATCTTCGAAGTGGAAAACCTAGAAAAGTAAAAAGCAATTTACTGAACGAAGTTGTTATGAAAGAACAGAAAAAGAGACGTAGACTTTTATCGGATTCCAAGACTCCCGATGCCACAGACGCTACTGAAGACTGCAAGAAACTGAAAAGAGGACGTTCATGTTCCCGTGATGGAAGTGAGATCTCAAAATGTTCTGATGTCACTGAATCTGACTTAAGCCTTAGTGAACCACTCAATGATACAGAAAGTAAGGAGCTCATCAAAAAATTAGATAAAACGAAGACTGACCTAGATATAGATATTGAAAATAATTTACAGATCTCGACTACTGAAAAAGTGCCTTCTCCTATTGTCGACTCCAATGTAGCTGAGACTAAGCCAGATGCTGAGACCAGTTGCATTTTCAATGAAAAGAATAAGAAAAAATTGAGCTTAAAAAGAAGTACTTCATTAGACTCGGACAACAATAATAGTAATAGGATAAAATTAGACAATTTTAATTCATCGGACATAGAAGAAAAATTATTGATGAAGACTGAAAACGATACGCTTTTTGATGCCCGTAGTAGTATACTGACTAGTATGTCCAAGACATTTAATTCCAAGGAGATGTCAAAGAATATTAGAAAAGCTAGGAGAGGAAGGAAAGCGGCTGCTGCTGCAAAACCTACTCCTATTATTGCACCTAAAAATATTTCTAGCACTATAACAAATGACACGGATGAAAAGCAGGAAACGCTAGAAACTTTATCAAAAGAAATAGATGATTTAATTAATGACCTGGACCAAAATATTGACCGTGACCATCAACTGGCTAATTCTAGTAGTACCTTTGAAAGTATTAGTGATGAAGCAAAAACTAAAAATGTCAGCAAATTTTATGGTCTCTCTAAACCACTTTGCGCTAATAATAGCATTATAACACCAGAAACACCAGTAAAGGATAAAGAAGCAATATCTATTACTAATGAAAACACACCTTCAAAAACAGATGACAGTGAAAATATTAGACTGCATTATGATGAAGATTCAGTGGAACAGTCATCAGAGAATATCAAGCACACTGAAATAACATACAAATGTAATGCTGTAGCTAGTATAGATAAATTGATGGACCGATTGAAAGAGTTTGAAGAATTTGATAAGAGAAGGCAAAGACAAGAATCTGAAGGTAAACCCACCGACTCCAAATCTGTAATGGTCACGAATGATGTGGTTTTAATTCCTAAATCAGGAGCAGATATCAAACTAAAAGATATACAATCAGTACGATCACCAGAAAGACCTATTGAGAAAGAAAATGTTTTAAGCTGTTTTGAAAATAACTCGGCTATATCAATAGTTAAAAGAGATCATGTTAGAAAATCTATAGATGTTGATCTTCCAAATTCTGTCACACTGATCAAAAGAAATAGCGTAAATGCAAGGAAGGAATCTACTAGTTCGAATCATTCAAAAGAAGCAGATGCTATTAGCATTTTTGAGAAGTCTCTGGGCAAAGATGTAACCCTGACAGAAATTAGGAAATCGGTAGACAAGACTAGTTCTACCCCACAGATTGATTTGCACCAGTTCGCGACTTTGCATCCTAATACGCCTAGCCCGAATTTAGGAGGTGTTGTATTAGACTCCAATCAAATATCTATAACACCTCGCGTTATGACTGAAGCAAAACTTAATAGCAATGACAGTAAAGTACATACTAAACGTAAATCAATAGAATCCATCACCAGAAAGTCATCAGAATCAACCAATGAATCAGAGGAAAAGTTAATGGTAGTAGACAAAGTAAAATCACCACCACCTCAGATTAAGTCTCCAACAATATCAATTGCGCCTTCACCTGTCGCTGCAAAATCTGAAGTGACACAGCCAGTGGAGACTGAAGCTTTACCTCCACCAATAGAAAACATCAAAGCTATTCCTGAGGACATATCTATGACCACAGAAGTCCCAAAAACTGAAAGCACTCAAATAATAGACAGTGCACAACTAAATAATGCTGACACAGTAAAGGAAGACGAATCTCCTCCAACTGTGGAAGAAATAAACCAGACTATAGTTCCAGCTGCAAGTGTCTTTACTCCTATTGAAAGTACTAGAGTACCTGACAAAATAGAAATAGATACAGTGCCTGACAAAATGGAAATAGATACAGAACCAGTGCCTGTTGTACCAAGTGAATCAATCAAAGAAGTAATCAAAGAAGCAGAAGTACCAATAGATGAAAACAAAGCCACTACGGATCATAAAGATCCGTTAGTAGAAAACAAAGTAACTGAAGTACTTGAAGTGGCCAAGACTGTTAAAAGTGTGGGGAGAGGAAGCAAGTCTGCTCGTAATTCAATTGAGAGCATCCCTGGGCCAAGCAATATATTGTTAGAAACTCCTGAAAGTCAAAAGCGAAAAGAGAATGTTTTGAGAACATTGGGTTTGTTGACTCACAAGGCAGCAAAAGAGGCTAAGATAGAAAAGCTAAAAGAGAAAGAGAGAATCAAAAATAAAGCAAAATCTGGATCAGGTCCAAGTGTGGTGCCTACTGGAAGTTTAAAGGCTGTGATAAAACTGAACAGGGGGGCCGGGGATAGAGACAAGAAGAGGTATAGAAGCTCTCTGAAGATGACTTTCCAGAAAAGCAAGCATAGATCTGGGAAACCGGCGCCTGAAGGAGAGGCCGCTGAAGATGATGCTTACTACACAATCGAGAGGCGTGAGGTGAGAGTTAAATTATGTTTTAATCCATTACTTTTTTATTCTACAAATTCACACAGACAACTAATTAGTGGCCAATCCCTTTAACCCATTTGAAACGTGTTGCGAAACGGCGTACTGAGTAAATTTTTTGGTCCACAGGGTGGCGCTGGCGCAACTACCGATGGTGGGCACAGAAAGTCACATTACAGTAATCGCCTTAACAACCATGGTGTGTGGACATTGCACTCACACATAACACTGTAAATTGAAGCAAACATGTAGTAATCAGTGCTCAGTAGTAATACCGGAAAATACTAACTGGAAGCTGGAATATTATTAATTTAGTAACTTTTTTTCATTATCATATGTAGCGCTTTCAAAAGTGATGAAGATTTTCCAAAATCTCTAATTTCAAATCTTGTTTTAATTTTAAAATAATACTTATACTTATTGATGTATCTTAAAGTGATTTTGTGGTTGACTGACCCACAATGTTGAAAAGTTAATCCTACATTTGCAAGTTTAATAGTAATTTTGAATACAAGATCTTTTTTAATTTATACAATTCATTGCCAAATTAATAGTGCATCAATATTAATTGTGATATTAGGAGATGTATTGTTTCGAGTTGTTTGAAATTTATCGTCAAACACATTATTAAAATTTCGTTAATGCTTAGAGCTTAAAGCTCTGCTTATAAACAGATTATCTTAAAATCATGTTTGCCTCAAATTATTTTGTACAATAGAGTTCTGGGGTCACTTGGTTGATATTATTTTGACATAATGTTTAAATTTTATTCAAGTTTTTTATATATTATAAAAGAACTCTATTGTCTCTTCATGGCCGTAGGTTTTGGCTAGCTTAACTTAACCATTATGTGCTAATAGGTCTGAATTCTGATGCACATGAATAAATACAATATATCTTTTACTAGAAAGTCTAGGAGATGACAGTATACCAGATGAGTACAGTTTTCTTTATACAACGTGTCATGGGACTAACTCTGAAATCGCGAAATAAAAACTGTTTCATACATTTCCATATTGTTGTTTTTCATTTTTGTATGAAACAGCTGATTTCAGAGTTCATACCTTAGTAAAAGCTGTTCAGTTTGATGGTACCTATCTACCATATTCGACTTTATGGGGTTTTTGTCACATGTTGTATATCACATATTTCATTTCATGATCCTGACTTTGCATATAACTGGAAAGTCTGATTACAGTCACATCCTGAAGTTGTACTTAATTTTAATTTTAAAGAGTCATCAGAATGGAGCCTTAAAAGCACATTCAATTCAAAGTTCATGGTTTACTGTTAAACTGATAAGTGCATATGTTGAGTCCAATTTTCCGGTTGAAGGTACAATAATTTAGATCACAGAAACAACACATACATTGCACTTATTTTTTGCTTTTTTTGTTGTGTAATTAAATAATTTTGTTTCTTTGACCTAAAGCATGATAATTTAATTTGTTAAAGCATATTGCATGATAGTATAATCTACCTATTAGGAGGTTTATTAACCTCTTATTAGGTTATTATTAATCCTTAACTAAATCATTATAAGATAATGTTACTCATAGATTATTTATTATAAACCATTTTTGTTTCAAATTCCAGCCCAACTTTGAAAAAATAATAGATGCATTTGTCTGTCCCAGTCGCATGTTCCCGTCATCTAACTTGGTATTATTGATATACCCAAAATGGCCTAGCTTAAAAAAAAATAATTGATCGCCAAACTATAGCATCATGCTACAAACTACTACACGTTTGCGATAAGTTTGCCGCTGAAACCAGGCACGTATCCAAGGGGGGGGGGGGGGATAGTTGGGATTTATCCCCCCCCCGAAATCCGGAACACACAGAACAGGAGTAAATTTGAAACGTTTTATCGCGAACGGTAGTTCCACCACGAGTTGATGCAAATTATTTTCGCTGCCGTAAACTATCGGACATACTGCTCACAGTCATTGCGAGTGAAAGAGAGAAAACGATAGTTTACTTACGGTAGCGAAAACAGATTGCATCAACTCATGGTAGGGCCACGGTTTAGGTGTACCACAAAAACTAAACCTAAGCGATTCTCACACTGGCTCCGCGCTCCGCGACGGGGCAGCGACCATCAAACATTTCTCCCGCGACGGGGCGCGGAGCCAGTGTGGTGCCGCGCGTGTTTTCTATACAAACTGGCGTACTTGCATATAACGTTAAAATCTGCCGCCCCGCGCTCCGTAGCGGAGCGCGGAGCATAACCGTCTAATGGCCGAATACTCAAATGCTAATTAACTTTGAGGGGCTCTCAAACGTCGTCCTGTCACATTAAATGTCAAAGATATGACAAAGACAGCATGCTGTTTGAGAGCCGCTCAAAGTAGCGTTTGAGTATTCGGCCGTAAGTATGACAAACTCATATTATTTGCTTCTGTTTTCATGGTTGTTGTTCAAATTCCATATAATCCTCAGATGTGGAATCGGTGCCAGAGCCCGTGGAGCCGAAGGAAACCTTGAACCTAGTGATCCCCGAGAAGGCATCTTCGTTCAGCATCCACCCTGGCAGGCTGTGCCAGGACCAGTGCTTCTACTGCGGCGGCAAGTTCGGCCTCTTCGACACGCCATGCCACATCGCGCAGATGAAAAGCGCTGAGCGGCAAAAGAAGGTTTTGGCCAGTAAGTACTTTGAAGTTCACCTCTCAAGCTTACGCGCTCACTAAATATGAAATCGGCACCTTGACGTATAATAACTTGAGTAAACTGACTCAATGCTGCCACCCCTCCACTAAATTTCCATACTTATTGGCATTAGGGTTTCTGCTCGAACTCGAGAAAACTCGAGAAATTTGGCTTCATTCGAGACGAGAAAAAAATGGCTGGAGCTCGAGAATTCTCGAGTCTCGAATTTGAGTCGATGGCAGGTGCGACGCGTGACCATTTTTCGCCGTTAAGGCGCTATAGCTGTCCACGAGCACCACCAATTCATTTATTTTCATTAACGTAATCCAGGTCAATATTAAAAAAAAGGAAACAACCTGCCCTCTTAAATTGTGTCTAATATTTTAACTCTTCAATAGTTTTCATTTTTTCTGTAAGTTTTACATACATACATACATACACTCACGCCTGTTTCCCATGGGGGTAGGCAGAGACTATGGATCGCCACCTGCTACGATCCTTGCACACTTCTTTCGCTTCATTCATATCCATCAATCTTTTCATACATGCCCTGCGGTTTTTGTCACTGCGTACACCAGCCTTTCTTATAATAACCTCTATTTGGTCCGCGTAGGTTTTTCTGGGACGCCCTCGTGCAATCGTTCCTTCCACATTCGCAAAGTATATCTCTTTCGTGATTCGCCTTTCATTCATCCTCTCTAAGTGACCAAACCACTGGAGCATTCCTTTCTCAATTCTTGTCACTATATCATCTTTCAGACCACACCTTTTGCGAATCACCTCATTGCTCACTCTATCACTCAGTTTTACTCCACATATTTTCCTCAACGATCGCATCTCTACCGCATTTATTCTGCTTTCATTCTTCTTCTGCCATACCCAAGATTCACTTCCATACATCAGTGTCGGTACCAGCACTCCGTTATGAATAGCCATTCGCGCCTTTGCAGAAACGGTTTGGCTACTCATAACCGAGTGTATAGCACCACTCACCGAATTTCCTTTCTTCACTCGTCTTTCTATGTCTTCCTCACTCTTTCCGTCCCTTGTGAACAAACTCCCCAAGTATACAAACTCACGGACTTGTTCCACTTTTTCGCCACCTAACATTACCGTACAGTCAGTCATTTCTTCATCTCTCTCAAACACCATCACTTTAGTCTTAGTTACATTCACTTTCATCCCTTTTCTCACAAAATCTTCATTCATAACCGACATCATTTCCTGCAACTCTTGCGCAGAAGACGCAAGTATAACTTGGTCGTCAGCGTAGAGAAGGCACTTGATTTGAGTCCCATTCATCACAACCCCACAGTCACGTTCTTTCAGACCTTTCATACAACTGTCCAAAAACAGATTAAAGAGCCATGGTGACGCAACACATCCCTGTCTGACACCCCTAGAGATGCCAAACCAGTCAGTGTATACGCCGTCAATCCTGACGCATGCACGGGAATCCTCATAGAGAGATTTCAGTGCATGAATCAGTCTGCTCTCCAATCCGTATTCGGACCACACCTTCCATAGCTCATTCCTGTCAACTCGATCGTAGGCCTTCTCCAGGTCCACAAAGGCACAGTAAACCTTTTTGTGCTTAGCCAGGTGTTTTTCGGTTAAGCACCTCAAGGAGAAGACCTGATCCGTGCATCCCATTCCCTTTCTGAATCCCGCTTGCACATCCCAAATACTCTGATCAGTTTTTTGCATCACTCTTTCAATCAGTACCTTTGCATACAATTTACTGACAATGCTGAGAAGACTGATCCCGCGGTAGTTTTTAGCATCCTGCCGTGACCCTTTCCCTTTGTACAGCGGTACGACCACGGCTTTACGCCAATCTTCCGGCACTTTGCCACTGTTCCAACATTTATTAAAGATCAGGCACAGCCAGGACGCAACCAGCTCTTTCCCACCTCTCAGCATTTCAACAGTAATTCTGTCATATCCTGCTGCTTTCCCTTTTTTCATGCTCTTCATTGCACTAATAATCTCATCCATATATATATCTCTTTCATCCACTTCTGTCTCTTCCTCGTCTTCCACCCTTTTACCCGAGGCTTCTAGCATAGAGCCATCCGCCTCAAACAAACTCTCAAAATATTTCATCCACTCCTGTAGTACACCTTTTTCATCTGTCACTAGCTCACCTTTTTCATCTCTTATCACATTCATTTTAGACTTATGTGATCCACTTCGAGACGTTTTCACTTGTTTCCAAAACAATTTTATATTGTCTCGAAAGTTATCACAGAGTTTGAAGTCACACTTTTCTTTCATCTTTCTCTTTTTTTCGTCTACTTTTTCTTTCACTACTTTCTTAATCCTTTTAAACTCCCTTGCAACTGTATCAACATCATCTTCTGTAACACTTGCATTCACTCTTTTACTGGCTTTGATGGCCAGCAGATCCTGCCATACTTTTTTCTTTTCATTCACTATCTGTCTTACCTCACTATCCCACCAGTTTATTGGGGGAGCATTCTTCCTTTTACTCACTCCACATATTTCCTCAGCTGTTTCAGTCACACCTTTTTTAAACTTTTCCCAAACTTCCTCAAGCTTGCCATCTTTCACTTCAGCCACATTTCCCAATCGTTCTTTCAATTTGCACAAATATGTCTTTTGCACTTCCACTTCATCCAGGTTCTCAACTTTTACTCTAGTCAGCTCCGTTGTTGACACTGTGGGACGATGACGCCAACTTTTGAACAGACCACTAACCCGAGACACTACAAGAAAGTGGTCTGTTCCAATGTTACTACCCCTAAAGACCCTGGTGTCTACAACTCTGCCCTTCAGTCTTTCATCAACAATCACAAAATCGATCATACTCTTCTTTTCCCCTCTCTGCCAAGTGTACATATGAATTTCCTTGTGGTCAAACATGGTGTTCGTTACCACAAGATTCTTTTCTAAACATACCTCAATCAAACTCCTGCCATTATCATTTACTCTTTTGTCTCCATATATTCCTAAAACTCCCTCACATCCCTCTCTTCTCACACCTACCCATCCGTTAAAATCTCCAAGCATAACTATCCTTTCATTATCTTTGCATTCATTCAAGATGTCTTCCACACTTTTCCAGAAATCCTCCTTTTCCGTTGCTGACTTGGATATATCGGGAGCATACACGCCAATGACGCGTATCCGAAGTAATCCTACTTTGAGTCTAACCCAGAGAAGTCTGGGACTAACACACTCATACTCAGTCATGCATTCTATCATCCTTTCCGACAGCAGGAGTCCCACGCCCATACTCGCGTGCTCATTTTCGGCAACGCCCGACCACAGAACTTTAAACGGACCATGTTCTGAGACTCCTTTGCCCTTTCTTTTCGTCTCGTTCACGCATAAAACATCCAACTTCTTTTCTTCCATAATCAAACACACCTCATCCATTTTCTCCTCCATCGCTCCACATACATTCAGCGTAGCAAAACGGGTCTCCGATGCCCGCTTTTCGCCCCGAGAGAAACAAGTTACGCGTGATGAGTGGCGAGCTCTATCGCCGCAGCCAGGTTTATTAAAAAAATTTGAAACCATTTTGTTCCCACGATTAGCTAGGGAAAGACAACTGTCCACCACACAGAGCCCCGCGTGTGTGGTAAGGCTATTTACGCCTGGAGGGCACCAATTTCCAGGGTGGCACGCTTATGACTAGGCACGCCCCTAGCCATGCAGCCATCGGCACGGCAGACCTTAGCTTAGCGGAGGGGAAGGAATAGGATTAGGATAGGGATGTGAGGTGGGTATAGGAGTGTGTAAAATGGGACGGATCAGGGTACAAAAAGGACACCGTTGCTGCGGGGGGGTTGAGAGGTTGCAGCAGCGGAGGCTGAGGGTCCGGGGGCGCTTACCCGTACTTGTCATAGGGAAACCGGACAAGTCCTCTGAACTTGTAAGTTTTAAAATCCATTTAAACTAAAAGTGACCTCTGTCATTTCGACTGCGTTTTAAAACTAGTACAAAAATGAAAAGTATTACTTAAAGAATTATTAAAGAAATATTAGAGACAATTTAAGAGGTCACGTTTGTTCCTTTTTTGGGTTCCGTACCCAAGGGTAAAAACGGGTCCCTGTTATTAAGACTATCCTGTCTCTCACCAGGCTGTATTAAGACTAATTATCTGTCTATCTTTCTGTCTGACACTAGGCTGTATCTCATAAACCGTGATAGCTAGACAGTTGAAATTTTCACAAACTATATATTTCTGTTGCGGCTATAAAATAAATACTGAAAACAGAATAGAATAATACGGAACCCTTCGTGCGCGAGTCCGACTCGCACTTGGACGGTTTTTAAATATTGACTTGGTTCACGAGAAATATAAAATAAAAACGTTTTGGCGGCGCTAGTGGACGGCTATAAGCGCCTAAACACCGCCCACGCTCCGTGCTCTTTCATTCATTTGTTCACTCTTTCTTCTATTCTTGAATGCCTATTTTATAAGACAAAATTAAGTTATCAAATTATTTAATAGGATAACGTTGCTTCTAGGCTGGTCTAGTCCAGGAATAGTCAACTTAAGTCTTTATAACTATTGTTCCTCTTAGTTGATTACTAAGTTTTCATTATGTGAATAATATGAATGAAGATTTTAATTTTAGTTTCTTTCCTTACCCAACTAAAAGGTACCTACCGAATTCTAAATATTGATTGTGGTGGTGCAATAAAAGTATCTTAGGTTTGAAAAAATCCTGTATTTTTATTAAATTTCAACAGATTTCAACAGTTTCAATTAAAAGACTCGAGACCCGAGAAGACTCGAGAATTTGGCCTCGAGAATTCCCGAAACTCGAGAAATAAAAAACGTCGAGAAATCAGAAATCCTAATTGGCATTAAGAATGAGGAAACCTTTAAGTCAACTGTGTTGTTTTAAAATATCCATTTATATAGTTGATTGTTCTTCTTATTGTGGCAGCACTGGCATTATGGTAAAAAAATAATGTTGTGTCCTTTAAAAGGCCAATCAAATGGGTATTTTACTACCCTACTCAAAAGTTTTTACATTTCTTCTATCTCACGAAGGCGGTTCGGCTATTAATGTTGTTAGGCGTGCACATTGCACATTGTTTTAGTGTGCGTCTGCACGCTTTCGTATTACGCACACTAAAACAATGTGCACGCCTAACAACATTCAACAACGCTGAACCACCTTCGTGAGATGGAACAACTGTAAAAGTTATACTCTTTTCTGTAATAAAAAACCTTTCTACATCTGGGTGCACGCACAGAATAGAAATAAGTACTTACCTACCTGTCGGGTTATGTTAGGGTCTGGTAAACGAAAGATGAGATTGAAATGGCGGCGCAACTTTCCCTGTTAAATTGACGTTTAGAGGTTAAGTTATTGGAAACTAACCCTTAAAATAAGGCGCAAAATTAGTTTCATTCCAACCGAGTCTCATCTTTCCTTGATCAAACTTTATCTGTCTTATTCAGAGATGTTTCACAAATAGTCAGGAGGCAAATATTTAATAAGTCGTCTCCTTCACGATTTTCGTCGGACTCTCTTCTATATACCTAAAACTGGTATGTATGTGTTCCTTGTGCTCTACAAAACACGAAACTGACGGTTTTAAGAGGAGAAAGTGGGGACACGCATAGCTATGACGTCACAAAGATGGCGCCGACCGTAACAAGTTTTTCTTCATTTCTCGAGTTTTATTACATCAATTTCGTTGTTTGATATGTCATTTGAAAGGTTTTATAATTGTCTATGATTGTTCTTTTGAAACCTACTAATTTAGTTTTGTCTTTTTTGAAATATTAACAAAAATATGATTTTTTTTCATAAACTTTTTATTATTTACAGGTTTAAACTAAATATAGAAAAAGATTTGTGTACCTAAGTTTGTAATTTTATAATAAAAAATAAAGTGCGTTTTCATATCTTCTCAAAAATATAATTATCATTGTAGTGCAATAATAAACAAACGAGTTGTGACCAATTCTGTAAGGAGAGTACTCAAAAATTTTTTTTCATTTTCTTTTTATTTATTGGAATTTTTCTTCATTTCTCGAGTTATACTTCATCAATTTCAATGTTTGATATGTCATTTAAAAGGTTATATAATTGTCTATAATTGCTTTATTGACAGCTACTAATTTAAGTTTGTCGTTTTTAAAATATTAACAAAAATATGTTTTTTTTACACTTTTTCTTATTTTCCGGTATAACTATAAATAAAGAGAAACATAAAATATGTGCCTAAGTTTGTTAGTTCATAACAAAAAATTAAGTCAGTTTTATTACTTTCTCAGAAATATAAACATGATTGAAGTGCAATAATAAACAAACAAGTTGTGACCGAATCTGTAAAGAAAGTACTCATCTGATTTTTTAAAGTTCTTCTTTATTTCATCAAGTTATTCTTCATTTCTAGAGTTCTACTGCATCAATTTTGTTGTTTGATATGCCATTTGAAAGTGTATGTAATTGCCTATGATTTTTCCTTTGAAAACTGCTAATTAGGTTTTGTTGTTTTTAAAATATTAACAAAAATATGATTCTTTTTCATACACTTTTTCTTATGTACCGGTATAACTAAATAAAGAGAAACATAAGTGTACCTAATTTTGTATGTTTTAAACAAAAAATAAAGTCTGTTTTATTGCCTTCTCAGAAAAATAAACATGGTTGTAGTGCAATAATAAACAAACAAGTTGTGACCAATTCTGTAAAGAAAGTACTCATCTGATTTTACCGCCGTTTTCACTATTGATTTAGAAATGATAAGTATTTAAGAGCTGTGAAAAAGAAGCTGTGCTTTTTACAAATTACAGTATACATATAATATACGTTTACTTTTATATGTATTATAATATCACACATCAAGCAATTTAGATGTACTTGCTAAGCTATTATAAAAAACAATGTACAAAACCAAAGTAAGTATTATTTATTGTAATTACCTATAATAACAGTGCAAATAAAAACTATTCCCAATGTGTAGTGAAAATCACTTATTAAGTAGGGAAATGATTAATGAGATAATGTGTTTAGTGAACAGAGCATAGCAAGCAACATAATATAAGTACTACTCATCAACATCAAGAAAGTTATGCTGATTAAAACATAATTAATTCTTTTCCAATCCTATCATTCGTTTTTGCTTTGAGCGTGCACAGTCGCATTTCGTCGTCCGGCAGTCTGTCTTACACTGGCATGATATGAGCTCGATATCTTGCAGACATATTGGATGGAGGTTTCAAGCTTGTGATGGGAATTAGGGAATTGTTATATAACCTCCAGCCACAGTTTTCTGGTAAGAGTAGGGTTTGGATCGGGATATTCGCAGTTTTCCAAATAAGTCTGGTTTTCCAAATTAGCTCTGTGTAGATGGTGCTTCTGACTTCTCTAGAAGGTGGTAATTAAATTACCACCGGTTTTCTCAAATGTTAAAAACCTAGAAAAACTGAAATTACCAAGATATCAAGCTCATATCGTGCCAGTGTAAGACAGACTGCCTGACAATGAAATGCGACTGTGCACGCTGAAAGCAAAAACGTATATTGAAAGGAGTAGAAAAGAAATATTTTAATCAGCATAACATTATGGATGTTGATGAGTAGTATTTGTTGCTTGCTATGCTCTGTTCACTAAACTCGATAATTCAATTATGTCAACATTATTTCATTCATTATTTCATTGTTATTTTCTATTTTGTACAATGTGATTTACGTATAAATAAGTAATTTTCATTACACCTTGGGAATAGTTTTTATTTGCACTATTATTAAGATTACAATAATACTTTGTTTTGTACATTGTTTCTATAATAGCTTAGCTTATATTACTTCTAATTTACTGGATGTGTGATATTATAATATGAATATCCTACTAATATTATAAATGTGAAAGTTTGTGGATTTGGATGTTTAGATGTTTGGATGTTTGTTCCTCCATCACGCAAAAACTACTGAACGGATTTGGTTGAAATTTGGCACACAGATATTAGATAGCCTAGATTAAAACATAGAATACTTTTTATCCCGATATTCCCACGGGAACGGGAACCACGCGGGTGAAACCGCGGGCGGCCGGTAGTATGAAATTATATTACATCTGATATTATAATAAAAACGTAAACACATATTAGATTTATACTTTAATTTGTAAAAAGCACAGCTTTTTCTCTTAAATACTTATCATTTTCAAATCAATAGTGAAAACAGCGGTAAAAATCAGATTCGTACTTTCTTTACAGAATTGGTCACAACTTGTTTGTTTATTATTGCACTACAATCACCTTTATATTTCTGGAAAGGTAATAAAATGGACATTATTTTTGTTATACATAAACATACAAACTAAAATACACTTATAATTCTCTTTATTTAGTTATACGTATATAAATTAGTAGGTTTCAATAGAATAATCATAGAACATTATATAACCTTTCAAATGACATATCAAACATTGAAATTGATGCAGTAGAACTCGATAAATGTAGAAAAACTTGATGAAATAAAGAAGAAATTGAAAAAACTAGATGAGTACTTTCCTTACAGAATTGGTAACAACTTGTTTTTTTATTATTGCACTACAATGATGTTTATATTTTTCTGAGAAGATATTAAAACAGATTTTATTTTTATTATAAACTTACAAACTAAGGTACACAAATGTTTTTTTTTATTTAGCTTATACCTGTAACTAAGAAAAAAAATATGAAAAAAAAATCATACTTTTGTTAATATTTCAAAAACGACAAGACTATGTTAGCAGGTTTCAAAAGAGCAATCATAGACAGTTGTATAAGCTTTCAAATGACATATCAAACAACGAAATTGATGCAATAGAACTCGAGAAATAAAGAAAAACTTGTTACGGTCGGCCGCCATCTTTGTGACGTCACAGCTATGCGTGTCCCCACTTCCTCCTCTTAAAACCGTCAGTTTCGTGTTTCGTAGAGCACAAGGAACACATACACACCAATTTTAGGTATATAGAAGAGAGTCCGACGAAAAATCTCAAAATGCTTCGTCGCCACCTAACTAAAAATTGAGGTACAAGACTGTTCTAACAAAACCTGGTTTAATGCTTGTAAACTAATCACAATGCACCTTTTAATCCTTAAGTGGAACTAAACGTTAAACTGTCACTCTGAATACAATTTGCGCTAAAATGGCGTTAGTCCGCAGTCTAACGCCATGTTAACTTTAGCCGTAGTTTAACGAACGCACTCTGAACAATACAGTATGTGTATGACACTGCATCACTTAAACTACCCTCGAAACTTGTAAAAGCTTGGCTCTATAAAAGCTCCGGTTTTTGTTGTGTTTTAATGAAGCATATTTTAGTAAACTTATTAAATTTACTACCCTTAGCCACATAGGAATAAATGTGTTATTATTACTATGTACGAGGGTGGTTTGATAAGTCCATGACTTTGAAAAGAAGAAGTACTTTTTTTTCATAATTTATTTTTCTGTCTTAAAAAGAAACTCCTTAAGACATCTTTACACTATTTTTTTTCAAAGTTGGCAAAAGATTGTTACTTCTGGAAACAAAAAGCTCAAGCGACTTCTCACTTTTCTTAATGACCCCGTCGACCCTCTCGGCGGCACTCATGACATCAAAACTCATCGAATGAAGATGCGAATCCTTCCTATTCTCTAGATTCAACCCCAGTGAGATTTTTTCTCCTACCAAACATGAATAAATGTCTTGATAAATGTCTTGGCGGGCAAAGATTTTCATCAAAGCATAAGGTGATGTCTGAAATGGGCCCTCATTTCAGTTACCAGTTTTCAGGCGATGATAGAAATAAATAATGGGTTAAAGAGGTAGGAACTTCGTTGGACTGAATACTCAGAGCTACAATAAGGTTATGTACAGAAATACAACAAAATATTCCGAAAAAAAGTCTTTCTTCATTAAAAAGTCATGGGCTTATCAATCCACCCTCGTAAATGTTATGGGAATAAATGCTGTTTTCACTTAGCTACGAGTTGTCGCATGATATTCGTGTATTAATAAAAAGCTCTGTTTCTCTGGCATCATTCCAAATGGTTTAAGTTTCTAATATTAACAGCATTGTAGCATTGAGTAACTGAAGAAATGCTGTTCCTAATTATTTTCAAATCTTCATTAATGTTATAACATGCCCACCCATTTGAGTCATAGTTGGAAATTAAAATTGATAGGCATTGATTATAGTGATCAGTTGTCAATTTTCAGTGCGTCAAGATTTGCTGGCATCGTATGTTGTAGGCGAAAAGGGATTAATTTTGGCATTTGTTTTTTACGCCTTACTATAAGGCCTTTATAGCCTATTAATTTAAGAAGGAAATAAATTATTTGTCAACTTAATTCACTCTAGCTATTTATTGATTTTAAAGCAAATAAAAATCACTTTTTACAATTATCTACAATTAATTGAAAGATGTCGAGTTTTCGGGCCTTATACAAAACAGTTGTTTTGCGTCTTGGTGATAAGCGTGTCGTAGTCATGAGCGCCTGTCAAGATTTGAATTTGAGGGTTGCGCCCTTGGCAGCCGCTCCCATTGCCAGCCCCTAAGCTACGGCGCTGTTGGTGATATTTAATGATGTTATATTGTCGCACTGTACAAACACATTTTAAACTCAATCGTAATTGCTCCAGACGAGGAGAAACTGACGATCGACAGCTGCCTGTGCGACGCGTGCTACCGGCACGTGGACCGGCGCGCCAACTGCCCCTCGTACCGCAAGCGGCCGCTGGGCAGGCAGCCCGAGATCGGCCCGATGCTGCCCTCGCCGCCCTTCAACCCGTGAGTACTCATCTGCAGCTTTTTGCTGCGTAAAACATATCATAAATAAAAAATAAACAAATCATAAGTCAAAAAATAAATGCGTTGATTGATTATTTATTGAATTTCAGTGATACTTTAACAAACAATACATTCCTATCAATTAAGTGTATTAACAAGAACGTTGTTTATACTTGTAATGCATATTATACAAAAATTAATAATTTCTTCAATTGATTTTAAACCTTAACGTGTTAGACTTGAAGGTCAAATTCGAATGAGGAAACAAGTTGCGGCAATTCTGCGCGATAAGTTGTACTCCGGTACGGACGCGACGGTAGAAAGCCTTACATCCTGCCATCGCACCAACCGCAATAAATCCTTATCCTTACTTATATTAAGATTAAAAATATAATTGAAAAATACTAGAAAAAATCGACTCACCCGTAGCAGGCTCTTCTCACGGGATTATGCACTTTGTTTGTCCTGCCCTCTATGATGATTTTTTACTACTTGTAGTATCGCTCTTCGTACTTGCTGGCGCCACATAAGTTAAAAGAATAATAAATGAAGCGTTTGGAAATGAATAAAATAACATTTCTGAACGCATCAAGTAACGAGAATGCATACTTGTGCATCTGTCATTGTCTATAGTCCCGCGCTGTCATTCGTTTCTTATGTCACTTCAAAGGCGCCACGAAATTCTCGCGTAATCCTAAAATAAGTGCAAAAAACCAGTTTTTATTAAGTTCAGAACATTCACAATGAATAAGAAAAGAAACTTAGAAGATAAAACATCGAAAATTGAAAGAAAATTACAGAAGTTACTCAAGCAAAAAATTGGATTCCGACCAAGACTTCTATGTTTGTATTCTACACGATGGTATTCAGGGTATGTTTTACATGTTCCCTTGTTCTTTCAGCTATGAGTTTTGCTACTGATATAGGCCCGTCTTCTGGATGACGCTATATTGTAAAGTATCAAAACCACTGAGGTACTTAACCTACCTATAATGTTTATGCAATGTTCACACTATGAACAAAACGGATATAGGCCTCCCTTCGTGGTTCAGCTGTATCGTAACGTTCGTTTGCAATAATACAAAGATGTACCTATTAATGTGTTTATGCAATGTTCACACTATGAACAAAACGGATATAGGCCTCCCTTCGTGGTTCAGCTGTATCGTAACGTTCATTTGCAATAATACAAAGATGTACCTATTAATGTTTATTAAACCTTAATGTCTAAAACATGAAACAAAGATTGTTGCTATACACAGTCAGTACATACCCAATACCAAAGGTAAAGAGAAGGAAGCAGTACCTACCTATCTACATGAAACTCGACTTGTGTCTGAGATATGAAAGAGTTGGAATAGAATTATAATTGGCAATACTTAAATTCAGACCTGACTGCGGGGTATGGAGGAGTCAGTGATGTAGTTACTAAACTACACACTAGATCACACTACAATACGTTATACCATGACTGCCATATGCCATATATGCCTGCATATCGATTCCATAAAAAGGAAACAATATAATCACACCAGATTGTGGGACGGATGATAAACAGTTCACCGCTGAAGCAGGCTCAGTTCTCAAAGATATATTATAGGTACCTATATTGTTTTTCCTGAATGGAAAGATTTTTTGTGCATTGAAGAAAAAACGTGAACAGATGAAATTCAACAATTTTACCCACAATTAAGTCTGGAACTCTGAACTATTAAAGAGACATAATTACCTATATATAAGTTTTTTGGATATCATAATGTAACCAAAACTTAGTATCAAGCAGCAGTGTTAAAACAAGAACTTGCAACAGCTGTTTATTATTATGGAAGAAGTACAAAAATAATTGGGCACAACTTTAGCAGCAAATAAATTGGTGAGTATAAAATAAATTGTTAATATGGTGAATTTACACCTCTTCAACAAAGGAAATAAATTTGACATTGTGTGCGATTTCAACAATGCTGCTAGAAAATTGTGTGTTTTCACTACACCTGAATAATAAGATTATAAAGGCAGCATACCAAGCTTTTTTTGACATAATACAGATTTTGACTTATCAATTTTGTCAAAAGTTGTCAATATTATTAAATATTCAAACTATACAGTATAAAAGTCTGTATAAAACCTTAATAATGATAGAAATTACTCGATCACTAAGGTTTCTAACTAACTGCAACCGGAGCTTTAAACTGAAGGGGTACTTGTCTTAAAGGTCCAGAGAGCAACAGTTGACAACGGGAAGAAGCTACATACAGATATCTAAGATACCTACTTAATTATTTTTTACCCAATGCCTATATGAGTTAAATTGGCCATTATAATCTCTTAATAATTAATGAGTACCTACATACAATAATTTAAATTGTATTTCAGATTTACCTTATTTTGCTTCTTTTATAGATAGGTACTTAAATGCAATACTCGATAAAACTCAATGTTCATATTAAATGTTCATTTAATTCGGACAAGAAACTTAGATTTATTCGAACAGTACCTATTGTGTGAGTTAAAATATTTAAAGATGCATATTATATTATATGTGTAACATTATTCCATACATATTAGCACATAATGTGCCTATGTCTTACAATACATAGTGAGTACCTACTTAATAGAATCAAGAACTTAACTCCCTCTTATTTGGTCTTGTGTGTATGAAAAAATGTCACATGTCTCAATGCTAATCATGTTAAAGTAAGTGACATTTTTTTAATTTATAATTATGTAATTGAAAAGAAATCATGTCATTTTGTTCCTTCTAAAATGAAAATTCCTTGGTTTGATATTCAATACATATAGGTAAATACAATGACGTTACATACCTACATACATACAGATTCATACAAACTAGTAATGAAACTAGATTTTTCTATAAGATTTCTTTGTCAGGACAACCTGCCTAGATCTACTCAAAATGAAAAAGGAATATACCTACTTATCATTTTTATAAATTTAAAGATAATTTAGTTGCTTAACAACTTACCAGTCATGTTAATGTTGGTTAAATAAGTCAATCTATCAACAAATAATTTTAGCCTGAAAATAGACAGATTTAAGAGTGCATCACTCCATCTAGAGAAGAGAAATCACAGTTACCTAAAACATACCTACTGTTATTATTATAATTTTTATCTTATAGCTAAAATCATTTAGACTTTAATTCAGTCTTAAAACTTTAAGTTTTAGTCTTATAATTTTTTCACAATATGATAATTCTTGTAAAAAATAATAATGCCAGTAGGTTATATTTACAGATGTTATAGAATACAGTATATCATTACCTGCACATTAATAAGATAGCAAAAACCATTCAGCAGTACCTATTTTGAAGATTTACATCAGATTAATACCTTCACGTCAGGGTACAAAAAACCAAATTAGTAGCTTGATTGAAGATTTAGCTTCAAGAAATATATTAGATTACACTGAATATAGGTGTATAATAATATAATTATATTATCTAGATTCTTAGTACCTGAGTATTGTAACGAATGTTTGTTTGCTTTAAGAAATTTACCTAAATATTATTCTTATAACATTTTTTTATAAATACCCACCTACATGTTACTTTATACATTTTTAATGCATCAAATGTATTGAAAATTGTATAGGTACCTGTTATAATCTTACTACCTATCACTACTTGAGGTTTCTTTTTTATAGTTACTCCACTCCACAGTTCCACACCTCTACAGAGAAACAATGCATTGGTTTGCAAATTCAAATTATTTATTGAAGGCTGCAATTGTTTATACTATATATAATTTTTTTTTGTAATCTACATATGTAGTTTCAATACATCACAATAGTTAGTTATGCTGCACACGGAGTATATAATAATTCCCTTTGATGTTGCATGCATGCCTCTTAAGGTGCGTTCCCACGGCCTGTCTGTAGACGCACGAGAGAAGACCGACACGGCACCGCGGGGAACGACGCGTTCGCCGGTAACTTTAATGGATCGGTGCGTGCTCGCCCTCGTGCGGCTCGGTGCGGTGCGTGGTAGCGCCGATCGTGGGAACGCGGCTTTATTAGTGTTTTGATTATGGTGAATTACTTAGTTATATGTAAGTAAGTACAGTCACAGAATACACATACCTAATACTACTTATTTAGTCAATATTATTTTACCATGCCCACCAAAATTAATATATAAATATAACTTTAAATGGGCAGTTTCTATTTGAATGTTGGTAACTATTTAATAGAATCAATTTCATTATCTGAAGTAACACTGTCTATATGACCACCTCCGTGGTCGAGTGGTTTACACACACCTATTTTCGTGGTGTTGCCATCTCTGAGTTCCTGGTTCGACCTCTGGCAAAGTCAAATAAAAAAAAAAAAAAAAAAAAAACTTTTCTATATTGGCTTAGTTTTGACTGTTTGAATCACAACTGTTATCTCTAATTTACTTTACACAAGTACTTCAGCTAGGTACTTTGAAATTGAGTTGGAGCAATATGTATGTGATGTTCAATATTTATATTTATCTATTTATTTATTAAAGAAGGCTCATTTTATTAACACTACAATTTTTTTTCTGGCTGTGAGCTGAATATACCTCATCATTTTCTCCACTGACTAGTAGTGTTTACATGATGACATTTTACTCTGCTACCTACCTTTTGTTTGCGAACTTGGTACTCTCACAGAATAACGAACCGACTTGATTCCTCTCACATCAACATTGTTTGATAAACACCACACCAAATACCCATACTTAGTAATGGCAGTGAAGTATTTTTTGAAATTATTACTAACCAACATTATTACTTATTTATAGTATACCTAATTGTATAAATAAAATTTTAATTATAAATTCTTCTAAGTTTTTGGAAGAAACATTAATTTATTCAATACTAAGATTTTAATTGGTACTTAACCAAAATGTCAATAACTTATTGAATCGACACCAATTCTGAAAAATAAATTGAATTTACTTTTATATGTACTTAGGTATATAAATTTCATTTAGCATATTTTTTTTAATCTTTATTGTACAATATAAAGGTACAAAAGACTGACTTGCTGTTAATGACATTCTCTACCAGTCAACCTACGGAAAAACGATATCTATTTATTAACGTGGTTCAAAATAAGAACATAATATAAATATTAAATATCTATTTTAGATGCTTATTTACACTTAATATTTAATTTTTAAATGATTAGGCACCTCTACCTATTCAAAAAACTGATTCTGCAACTGAACTTTAAACATCTACAAGTAGTAAAAAATCATCATAGAGGGCAGGACAAACAAAGTGCATAATTGTACAATCAAACAAACTTACCAAGTGATGTTCGATTGAGATTATGCACTTGTTTGTCCTGCCCGAAGATGATGAATCCCTCCCACCCTTACAGGTACATGTACCTATACCCTATAGTTGCAGAATCAGCATCAACTACCTACATCAGGGCGTATGTGACCTAAACTTTAAACTTAATGACAGCGCGGGACTATAGACAATGACAGATGCACAAGTATGCATTCTCGTTACTTGATGCGTTCAGAAATGTTATTTTATTCATTTCCAAACGCTTCATTTATTATTCTTTTAACTTATGTGGCGCCAGCAAGTACGAAGAGCGATACTACAAGTAGTAAAAAATCATCATCTTCGGGCAGGACAAACAAGTGCATAATCTCAATCGAACATCACTTGGTAAGTTTGTTTGATTGTACAATTATAAACATTACTAATATTATAAATGCGAAAGTCTGTTTGTTTGTTACGCCGAGCTACTGAACCGATCATCATGAAATTTTGCGTACACGTTCTCGTGCTGTTCCATAAGGTTAGCAAAAAACTGACCACGCAAACGAAGTCGCCGGCGGCCGCTAGTTTATTATAGGGATTGCTAATGGTCCTCCATACATACAACGCAATGGCAGAAAAATTTTGCTGATTCACAAATCGTCCACCAGTCGACGCATTAGCCCTAAGTTGGCGCTAGTGAAGAAGTATACCTATAATTTTGGTGTATAAATTTTTCGATGTTGAAACTTTGAAAATGAATTTTCGTAAATATATAATTTTTCTTCGAACACATCTTGGTTTTCTTTTTTAATTTGATTTTTTCGTTTAGTGTTCAATTTCTATAATCATTTTATTATTATTAACAATTTCTAGACATAATGGAAAAATAACCCATATGCACCCTTAACAGTCGGCGCCAAAAGGATCTGAGCACTACCAAAACAGCTAATCATTTGTCAAATTCAACCTTATCTCAAGACATTAAGGTGCATTTTCATTTGTTGTCTGAGAACAAGCGAAAGTGCACCTTAATGTCTTAAGATAAGGTTGATTTTTGATAAATGATGAGCTATTTTAGTAGGATTGAATGCACAGCTCATTTTGGCGCTGAGTGTACAACAGGTCTCCACCTACAGCAGTGCCACCAAGTGGGATAATTTTTCTATTATTCTGTCACTGTTTTGCATTTTTTAGTGCAAGCTTAACTTTAATATAATTTGTGTTAGGAGAGAGCCAGAAAAGCCAGCATCACCGCCGTCCCAAGAGTCCGAAAGCGAGGAGGAGACTGGTTCCCGGCCGGCCACCTGCCACACGGAGGACTGTACTACGCCCGCCGACCACTCCATCCGCCGCAAGTGGCTCATCAAGATGCGCTCCAGCGTCAACAAGCTGGTCAGTATACTACTTACACATAAAGTGTATTTCTGTGTGTCTCTGTAATGTTGTCACCTTATGAGGGCTTTTGTAAACGTTCCCAAGAATGTAGACTAATGGGAACTATAAAAACTAATACGTATAAATAGGAAACTCGTGTAATTATAGTTTAGGAAACGGTAGGGAATCGAATGTACCTGTAGGACATTGAATGTAGCTGTATATCCTTACCGGCGGGCATGTCCGCCGGGAAACTATTACGAGTAGGGTTTCGATACTGCTCTTTCTTCGTGTAGCATTTATTTTTATCACTTATTTAATATTTTAATTTCATGTTGTAAAAAATGGTTTATTTATAAACAAATTTATGTCAGTATAATTGTCATAGCAACGCGCTAACTTTTTAATTCGATGTCAAAACTCTAGATTTTTAGCCTAGCTATGGTTAAAACCTCGGTACAATACTGTTCTGTATTCGTAAATTCGAATGTAGAGTAGAAATTAAAAAAATAAAATATCGACGGTATAAAAGCGCGGTTGGCAGCTCAGATGACTCAGTCCTTCCACGAGGTTGTCCGTGTACACCATAACCTATAGCTGCCGCCCTATTTCTACTCTACGTTCCATATTCTACCATACCATTGTAAAAGTAACCAAGTTTAAAATAAGGGCATAGCGGCTTCTTCGAGGCACGGTCCTCGACCTTCGGCGAGAACCATCTCAGTGAATAACGGCACGTCTTCGAGGCACGGTCCTCGGCCTTCGGCGCGAACCACCCGGACGTCGTGCACCTATCCCACCTGTCCTATCGAGGGGACTCTACGTCGGACCCCTGGGCCTTATGCGCGCCCTAACCGCGCCGTTACCCTAGCCAGTCGACTACGCTGCTACGTGCCCAGCGACGTGTCCTGGAGTGCCCCTACGTGCTCTGCGCTACGACCCCATCGCTACGTCCTGCGTCCCCACCTGCACTGCCTGCCTGGACCTGCTGAGGCCTCCATCTGATCACCGGGATCCAGCGTGCCAACCTCGTGCGCCTCCTTCACCTACCTGGCCTGACGTTCCCGTGCCTTCGCCGTCCCGACCTGCTTCGCCTTAACTTAATCCTACCTCCGTTAGTCCTACTTGCTTAGCTTAAGTTAGCCATAATTAGTTAGTTGGTTAGCCTATACCTAAATAATAATCCTTGTACCTGCCTAGGACGTGACATTTTACGAATAAACTCTTGAATTGCAGCTCTATCTTTTTATTTCGGTTCCTTCCTCTAGCTTTCTTCCAAATTTTGCTCCGTTACCTTCCGTAACGTGACATCTCTTAGACGATTCTCACATTACGAGAAGTCATCATCGTATCCGCACCATAGAGTTTTATCCCGCGGGCACTTTGCACAGTGAACTAACCTCGGAACCAAAAGTTATGTTTTGTGAATACCATTTCAGTACTCAAAAAGTCCAATCACTTATTTATACAGATACTTCAAAGGTTTTTTTTGTAATAATAACTATCGGTGATAATATTAATAATAATTTAAATGTACTTAAATTATAATTTATTTGCTCAAAACTTGTAGGAATTTTAACGGATTTGTCACACTGGATGCGTTCTGTGGTCGGGTCAACTGGAACACTGCGTTCACCCTATGTAAGTATCAGTTGACCGGACCGGCAGAACGCATCCAGTGTGACAAATTATTGAGTAGTTTTAACCGATTAACCATTGTGAGCCTTTCTATTGTCCAGTTGAAGTTGAAGTGCGACTACCCGGGGCTGCACACGATCCCGCTGTGCGGCGAGCACCACCGCGCGCTGGCGCCGCTCATGTCCTGCGCGCTGTGCCGCCGCCGCCTCACCAAGCACCACAACATACACCTCATACACCACGTGAGTCATCACTGTACACACATACACCGCGCGCTGTGCCGCCGCCGCCTCACCAAGCACCACAACATACACCTCATACACCACGTGAGTCATCACTGTACACACATACACCGCGCGCTGTGCCGCCGCCGCCTCACCAAGCACCACAACATACACCTCATACACCACGTGAGTCATCACTGTACACACATACACCGCGCGCTGTGCCGCCGCCGCCTCACCAAGCACCACAACATACACCTCATACACCACGTGAGTCATCACTGTACACACATACACCGCGCGCTGTGCCGCCGCCGCCTCACCAAGCACCACAACATACACCTCATACACCACGTGAGTCATCACTGTACACACAAACACCGCGCGCTGTGCCGCCGCCGCCTCACCAAGCACCACAACATACACCTCATACACCACGTGAGTCATCACTGTACACACATACACCGCGCGCTGTGCCGCCGCCGCCTCACCAAGCACCACAACATACACCTCATACACCACGTGAGTCATCACTGTACACACATACACCGCGCGCTGTGCCGCCGCCGCCTCACCAAGCACCACAACATACACCTCATACACCACGTGAGTCATCACTGTACACACATACACCGCGCGCTGTGCCGCCGCCGCCTCACCAAGCACCACAACATACACCTCATACACCACGTGAGTCATCACTGTACACACATACACCGCGCGCTGTGCCGCCGCCGCCTCACCAAGCACCACAACATACACCTCATACACCACGTGAGTCATCACTGTACACACATACACCGCGCGCTGTGCCGCCGCCGCCTCACCAAGCACCACAACATACACCTCATACACCACGTGAGTCATCACTGTACACACATACACCGCGCGCTGTGCCGCCGCCGCCTCACCAAGCACCACAACATACACCTCATACACCACGTGAGTCATCACTGTACACACATACACCGCGCGCTGTGCCGCCGCCGCCTCACCAAGCACCACAACATACACCTCATACACCACGTGAGTCATCACTGTACACACATACACCGCGCGCTGTGCCGCCGCCGCCTCACCAAGCACCACAACATACACCTCATACACCACGTGAGTCATCACTGTACACACATACACCGCGCGCTGTGCCGCCGCCGCCTCACCAAGCACCACAACATACACCTCATACACCACGTGAGTCATCACTGTACACACATACACCGCGCGCTGTGCCGCCGCCGCCTCACCAAGCACCACAACATACACCTCATACACCACGTGAGTCATCACTGTACACACATACACCGCGCGCTGTGCCGCCGCCGCCTCACCAAGCACCACAACATACACCTCATACACCACGTGAGTCATCACTGTACACACATACACCGCGCGCTGTGCCGCCGCCGCCTCACCAAGCACCACAACATACACCTCATACACCACGTGAGTCGAAATATAGACGATTCAAAAGTACTTAATAATTAAGTTTATTTGAATAAAGCTTATTTGACTTTGACTTTGAGTCATTACTGTACCACACATACACCCGATCCACCACCATCCCGACCACGTGATCACAGAATTTATAACAGTACTAAACATACACAAACCCCATCGGCGCGAGGACAATCAAATAAATAATAAGCTACTCTCGCTGCACGGCAATAAAATACAATTTCAAATGGGGATGCAAACTGAGGAACTAATGGCGCCACAAGCGGTTGTACCTAAATCGTTTGATTGGTTTTGGTTTCAAATATCAAATGTCATTTGTGACATATAACGGTTTAACCAATCAAAGTATTGATAGCGGTTAGATCGCCGCTGGCGCCATCTGCGATTACCTTTGCGTTGCCAATCCCATTGGACAGCATTGCGTGCCTATATAAACACCTCCGAAGTTCTTCTGTTTCTGTCGTGTACCTCTGTCTCATCCAACACATACATGACATCCCTCGTGCACTGGCTCCACTGAGTGAGCCGTGAGCCTAATCTAAAAGTTTAAGCGGGAGTGAGACTCCCTGCGTAAGACGGTTTACAGATTGACTCCGCGGCGGAGAGTGTACAACAACTCCGCCTTGGGAACGAACCTGAATCATTTCAATCGGTTCAGCCATCTTCGAGTAATCGGGGAACACACCTAAAAAAATAATATACGCGGCGAATAGATAACCTCCTCTTTTTCCTTTTTTAAGTCGGTTAAAAATGCTCGGTCTCTTTAGATTAGTTATAGACTATATTAAATATTGCAGGGCTACTTGGAAATCAACCCGCACCTAGTCGAAGCGGGCATCCCGGTACAGTTCACGGCGCGGCCGCTGCTGTGCAAGGTGTGCCGCGTGTACTGCTCCATGCTGCAGCGCTCCGGCCACACCGAGCCCAAGGCCAAGGGCTACAGGAGGAAGTAAGTCATCAATATTGCAGCTACTCGGTCATAAACCATCCCGGGCCCAAGGCCAAGGGCTAGTAAGCTATTAATATTGTTTGTGAAACAGATTCTAGGTTATGAATTTGGCACTGATCTATAGGGTTGTGTTCCGTGGCTCCGATGCGCGCTTTAACCGTTCCGTGACTTCCGTGGCTCGGTGAAATTTTGATCTGACTGCTGTAAAAGAGTAGTATCATCCGTTCCGTGGCTCAGAGCGTAGCAACCAAACAACCATCAAAATCTGTTGTTGAAAAACGCTCTGACGTTTATCTCTACAAAATAATGTCATTGACATTGACATTATTTTGATGTTTTTTTGTGTCTAAATTTCAAAAAGGTCATGGTCGCTCCTTAAAAACAGATTTTATTTTTTATTTAGTTTAAAGAAAAGTTTAAATTATCCGTATTCCAAATGGAAAACGAAAACTTTCTCCTTAATGATATCTTTGAGGTTATAAAAACAACTCGATCATTTCGTGGCTTCGTTACAACTCAAACAGGTTAAACTTTAACCAAACAACCCAAAACGACGGACGCAGCCCAGAAATTACTTTTATAAGCTATGGTTCTTGACAAGTATCTGAGTATAACCACAGAATAGACAATAGGTACTAGCGTACAGAAGTTGCACTCCGCGAAATCGTTTAAATAAATTGCGACTCTTGCTCGGACACAATAAAGTGCAATAGGGAATATGCATAAGTCACCGATTTTGATGAATTTGAGCTTGATCGCTGCGGACTCTTATAAAAACATGATGTAACAGGAAAAAAAATAAAAAAAATGTATTATTTTAGTTTTATCACACGATGAAATCAGGGAAAAATAACAATTTTATTTTTTTATTTTCGGATATAATGTACTTTACAGTCAGATAGAATATCGAATAAGAAACAATATCTTGTATGACACATATGTACTTAAACGCAAAATTTAGGGAGATAATTGAAGATTATTGGCTAACTCCATATTAAACGCGCCGAAACACACCTGAAACGTGATGTGTGACGTCACCATTTTGTATGGAGCGTTTTCGGCGGGTGCTGCTCCGCGCTAACTTCAAGTAACTATATCACGAGAAAAAAACGCAAGAGAAAAGTTTTAATATTACAGTTAATTTTCTTACGCATTATACTTTAGATTAAGATTAAAAAAAAAATTGATGCATATTCCCTATTCAGGTCGCACAGCGCTCCCTTCGCTTCAAAACATTTACCTAATAATTGCCGCTCTTTCTATCGCGTAGGTCTTATCTTTTCTGACGTACGAGTGCGGTTTGATAAGTCCATGACTTTGAAAAGAAGATTTTTTTTTCACAATTTTTTTTTGTTTTCTTATAAAGTAACTCCCTAAGGAATCATTACACTACATTTTTTCAAATTCGGCAAAAGATTATTACTTTTGGAAGCAAAAAGCTCAAGCGACTTCTAACAAATGTGTTGGTGGGCAAAGATTTTCATCAAGCCAAAAGGTGGTGTCTGAAATTGTAAAAAAAAAAAATAAGTGGCGCATGATAAAACCTATGTATATCGATAGAGGAACTATATAAAAACAAAAAATGTTAAGCATATAAAGCTCTAAAGCGCAACGTTTTCCAGATAATCTATAGATAAAACCCAAACTTATTACCCGTCCAATTAAATACGTAATAAGCTGCGCACGATAAAACCTATACACGCTGAAATTTTAATCATTTGGTTCCCGCCGTGGGGTGGTACCACTCATGATAACAAGCAACTTTTACTATGGGGCCAACACTCCTGCTCGCAAAAAAAAATCAGCTGTTCCATACATTAAGATCGAGTAGGTACTGCACTTTTGTATGGAACAGCTGATTTGTTTTTGCGAGCAGAAGTGTTGGCCTCATAGTAAAAGTTGCTTGTAATCATGACTGGAACCACACCACGGCGGGAACCAAATGATTAAAATTTCACGCTGTATATATATCGATAGAGGATCTATAGATGAACAAAAAATATCAGTGGTATAAAGCCCTAAAGCGCAACGTTTCCGAGATAATCCATGTTAAAGATCCTGGGGACGCATTTTTGAATCATTCGAAATGAATCTTAAATTCATGCACGAAAGCAAAACGTATACGAAATTGCTCCCAATTTTACGTATTTTTGAAACAATAGAAATGAGTGTTGCCCTAAAACTCGAATCTTATAACATTTTTCATTTCACGCAGAAAAAATAAAGACCGGAAAGCGTTGATTTTAAAAACCGGTATTGAGTTTCGGGAGAACGGAACGTAAATTAAAAAGTTATAATGTCATTGTCTGTCAGTCATTTGATTTTGATATTTCTCTCTCTCTCTCACGTCATTTCTACTGGTAGAATATCGAAAACGAGTGGGTCGGACCACTCGTTGCAAAATTCACGAGTATGAATATTCATAAATAGCGATTTTAGGGATTCGCATACGAATCTTGCGATTTCATACACGATTTTTAATTCTAATGATTCAAAAATTGGGCCCCAGTATAGATAAAATCAATCTTATTCCCCATCCAATTAAATACCTTACAAGCGGCGCACGATAAAACCTATACATATCGATAGAAGATCTATAGATGAATAAAAAATTTCATGTGATATAAAACCCTAAAGCGCAACGTTTTCGAGATAATCCATGTTGAAGATCCTCCAACTGGGAAAACGCAACAAGGTGACTTTCATCATCATCATCATATCAGCCGCACGACACCTACTGCTGGGTATAGGCCTCCCCTAAGGATCTCCACGACGATCGGTCCTGCGCTGCCTGCATCCACTGGCTTCCCGCGACGTTCACCACATCGTCGGTCCACCTTGTCGGGGGCCTACCCACGGAGCGTCGTCCGGTGCGCGATCGCCAAGGTGACTTTATTTAGGAATTAATGACCTCAAGTTAAAGAGCCCAATGCTCTTAACCATTAGACCATGGAGACAGTCGTATAAAACATTATAGAAGTAGTATCTAATTGGAGAGGGAATAAGTTTGAATTTTTTTCAATAGACAGGATCTTCAACATGGATTATCTCAAAAACGTTGCGCTTTAGGGTTTTATATCACATGACATTTTTTGTTCATCAATAGATCCTCTATCGATATATATAGGTTTCATCGTGCGCCGTTTATTAGGCATTTAATTGGATGGGGAATAAGATTGATTTTATCTATACAGGATCTTTAACATAGATTATCTCGAAAACGTTGAGCTTTAGGGTTGTATATCACATGATATTTTTTGTTTATCTAAAGATCCTCTATCAATATATATAAGTTTAATCGTGCGCCGCTTATTAGGTATTTAATTGGACGGGGAATAAGTTTGTATTTTATCTATAGATTATCTCGAAAACGTTGCGTTTTAGGACTTTATGTCATATGACACTTTTTGTTTGTCTATAGATCCTCAATCGATATATACAGGTTTTATCGTGCCCCGCTATCACAGCATAATAAACCCGCTATTTCCGAAATATCCGTCAAAAACAAACCTAATGGTTACCACTATGCCAGCCTCTCTTACTAATTCAGAGGTTCAAACCCATATGTCCTCTCAGAGGACTCCGAGCGCTTCATACTCGCGCGCGGAGTGACGGAGCCCTGCTATGGCTCTCAATTTAACTCAACGTCTACAAGTTCAACCTCGTTGTAGAAAATTCTAATTTGTATATTCCAAAATAATTCGAGTTTCTTTTAACAACCGTTTCTGCAAAGCAAAATGTTGCTTATAATAAAGAAATAAAAATATATAGCATTAAAATGTATTCATAACCTGACTCTATTCCTTACACAAGTCATATTTTGTTTTGCAGAAGTTACCTATCAAACAGGATTCCGTGTTTGAAACAAAACTATTTTCCTAAATTCTGTATCTAAAGCAAATCACAGCTGAACATAAGTAAAAAATAACAATTTACCTATTTCCAGACTACTTCAAATGTACAACATTGAACCACCGCCAGAAAACGAAAATGAACCAGAGGAATCCATTATGCAGGAGGAAAGCCTCGTGAACAGCAAACAAAAGAGAAAGCAACGCACCAAATCCAAGCAAAGAAAATCCACCGACCCAGAAAAAACGGATGCGAGCGAATCTTCGGAGACAACTACGCCTCCTGACGAACGATCGCCAGAAAAAATGAAGGACGAATCCAACGAAGGTTCATTGGCTTCGTCGTTGGCAGGATCAAGTGAACCTGCCAACCAGAAACCCGCGCAACCAATCGAGGAAGACATAGAAAGCCTCATATCCTCAAACAAAATCCCTGTACCCGGTGCCTTGAAGCCCAATGAACAAAACGCACCAAGCGACGGCTCAGAATCAGAAATGTTTGACTTAGACGCGCCACTTCTACCTCTAGACAAACAGACTGAACTGCAATACCTCTTACAGAAACAAAATAATCCCGCACAGTTCCTACATACGAATGTTAATCTTACACAAAAGCAGAAGAACATAATGAAACTGCAATCGATGTCCGGAATACAAAAGCCAGGGCATCAGCATAGAATAAGTGAAAAGAATGCAAAGAAAATACACAAAATAGGTCAAATAGTAACACATAAAGACAAAAGCAATAAGAAAGAGGGTGAACTCGAAGTTTTCGATCCCGATAAGCCTAAAGAAGTGGGAATACCCGTCCTTAAAAACATACCACTCAATGACGAATGTACGATAGAAACTGTACCAAACAAGAAACCGGACAAACCAGCAGACATCACCACTCTCAAGAGCAAATGGCAAATGTCTGAAAGCTTCACACAAGTTAAGAAGAATTTGAGCGAGTTGTCAAAGAAGTTGACAACCGAAAAAGAGCCGAAGAAGACCAATGAGGTGAAATACTCAAATCCTGTTAGAAGATTAGAGACAAATCCATCAATATCAGTAAGGGAGTTGTTCCCTGGGGAAGAAGAAATGAACTTGCAATGTAATATAGAGTTTGGAAACGTAAAAGGAGTCACTCCAGAAGGCTGGGAGAAGTGCAACACTATGATTCAGTATGATAATGAAACTAAACGTTTGTGGAACGAACTGCAAAGGCCGTACGGCAATCAGTCCAGTTTCTTGAGGCATTTGGTATTGTTAGAAAAATATTTCCGAAGCGGGGACTTGGTTTTGTCTCATAATGCGTCCCCTCACGCGGCAAACTACAGTGACTCCGTTCAAAATCGGTTGCGAGCTTACGATAATATACCAAATGATCCACCGAAACGTTCTGACCAATGCGCCAGCCTCATAGAATACAGGAAGAAGCCTTCAATGAACGGCAAAAGTCTTTTAAAATCCAATCAGAATGCAGATAGTGAAAAGGACCCGAAAAAGTTTATGCCTCCACCGGGAATATTTCCGAAACCGAAACCACCGAAGGCTAGCGACAAATCTAAGTCTAAACCACTGCCTCCTGAGCTAATAGCCATAAATACTCCTAACGCGCAAGGTCGTAAAGCTATCCAGAACGTTCTACATAACATCCAACAATTAGTAAAAGGCGTATCTGCTTCGGACCCCACTGAAGTAGCGGCAGCGCCTGTGCCTAAGTTTGATACCTTTAGAATGGACCCTCCTAAAATAGACCCGCCTAAAATGGACCCGCCTAAAATGGACCCTCCTAAAATGGACCCGCCTAGAATGGACCCTCCTAAAGAGAAGAAAGAGGTTCCCAAGGCTGACCCGCCCAAGAAACCAAAACCGACCAGTAAACCATGGAGACCCACCCTCATGCCTATTACTCAGGTAAGTTTCTCATTGTGTTTTTTATCATTTGGTTATTCTAGTTGTTGCCCTGCTGCCCTTGCATTCCATCTTTCTCTCGTTCTTTCCATCTTTCTCTCTCTCATTCCTTCTCTCTCTCATTCCATCTCTCTCACTTTTTCTGTCTCTCGCTTTATCTTTCTCTCTCTTTTTCTTTCACTCTTTTTCTCTCTCTCTCTCTCTCTCTTACTCTCATTTCTAAAAATGCTTTATAACAATGCTTATGATAAGATCGACTTTTATTTCAAATTAACTAAATAGACACAAACATCGCAAGAGTCTGTCATGGGATGGGTGACCAAAAATTTATTATCTCGTTAAGCCGTTGGTCCCGGGTGCATTTGCAGTCGTTAATACCCACCAATCCGCATTGAGCCCGCGTGGTGGGGACATCAAAAATGGCTGATGGTCAAATAGACACAATTTAGGTCTTCAGATTTAAGTTATCAGACAGACGCAGCACGTTCCACGAAACGAGCCCCAAACAAAAACCTTCAATATAGCTAGCCTATAGCCTAGCTCTAGCCGCGCGCATTGACCAATGAGCTGCGAGCATAAGAATAAATGAAATTTACTAGAACGGACACTCCCGCTCCGAACGGGCTCAAGGTCACGATATTAGCGCGTCCGTTAAACAGAATACTCAGTCGGGCTGACACGGTCGCCGCACGCGCGTTTGCCTGTTTTTGCGTTCCGTAATATTTTCTCTGTGCGTAAGATCTTAGAATTAAATTGTATTGCAATGGCGCCAAGTTATTGTGCTGTGTTTGGTATTGGTTGTGCAAACAATTCGAAAACAATGCCACAATTAAGTTTTTTTAGTTTTCCCAAAGATGATATGTGGTACCTAAGTACCTAATATTATCAAAATATTATTTCGTTTTCGTAGTACCTAATTAATAAAAAGGACCTGACCTGAGTATTTATCAAAAAAGATGTACATTTGTAAAAAAAACATCGTCACACAAGTTCTGTGCCAAAATATAAAATAAAAGGAATGAAGAAAATATCTACCTACCTATATTCATAATTGGGTTTGGGTTTGGATTTCGTTACGTGTTGAAACACAACGAAACAGTAAGCAGATCACAACCTAAAAATGTTTAGAAGTACATTTTTGTTCAAAATTTAATTTAATTTCCATACTAAATGTTTAGGTATTTACTTTATTTATACAAACTCAGCAGTAGGTAAGTACTTACCCAGAAAAAGTGATTATTTCATATCAAATCAAATCAAAAGTTTTTTATTGCACTCATGTGGTTAACAAAGATGATAATAGATATTAGACCCAAAACATGAACCCTGTCTAAGGTGTAGCAACTTAAAATAGTTATTAACTAAAGTTAGAAAGGAAATAACAATCATTCACGTTAAATTGAAAATAAAATAAAATCAGTAGTAAAAATAAACACACAAACCTAAGCCTACATTAAAAAACAAGAAATAAATTAAAACATAAAAATATGGGTTTCAACGAATTGGCATGAAATTATAACTTAAAATAATTATTATATTAATTAATACAGTTACTTACCTACCTAAACAAAATAATGTTAGTATTAGTATATTAGATTGGACAGTTAGAAATTAATGTCTAATTTACTTATTTATAATCATAGTATTCTTGTAAAGAGTAGAAGCTATTATTTAACAAAAAATCTTTAAATAACTTTTTAAATTTAATTATGTTGTCTTCTTTTTTTGTATGATCGGGTATTTTATTATAGATTTTAACAGCCATTGCAAAAGGACCTGAGTGTACTAATGTTAATTTAGAAATAGGTGGAGCTAGTCTTAGATGGGGTCTTAAATTTTTGGGTTGTTCCTGCTGGGGGAAAATATGGGAGTTTTTTCTTACGAAAATGCTTAACTCTAATATATATAAACATGTGATAGTTAGTACCCTTTCACTATTTTTGTATCATTTTCATTTTTGTATCTACTAACTAGAATAAAATAATGATTTTAAACAAAAGAAAAACTAATATTTTAGCGATTATGATCTTTAAACGTAAGCAATATTTAACAGTAAGCAACCCTGGCAAACACGCTTGGACGACAGCGGGGCGTAGCGACGTGAAGGGGGAAGTAGTTATATAAATGGCGGCATTTGGGACTCGCACAAAGAAGAGTCCGTTCTAGTAGTACCTATTGTTTATTCTTATGCTTCGAGTATTTATTTCCCTAGGAGTACGATTCGTGGAACGGAGTATTGAGTTCATTTATTGTACTAAATTGTCCAATTTAGAAATTAAAGTTCACTCTAATTTCTAAATTGGACAATTTAATGGATTCGCCATACCTTCTGATTTACATATCTAATTGATTAGATATCTAAATCAGAAGATATCGCGAATCCATTCCATCCATCCAGCATAATATAGGGTACAGGGAAGTTGGTATAGTTGTTTCATCTCACAAATGCGCGTAATTTTTTGAATGTTGTTAGTCGTACACATGCACATTGTTTTAGTGTGCGTCTGCACGCTTTCGTATTACGCACACTAAAACAATGTGCATGTGCACGCCTAACAACATTCATAGCCGACGCGAATTCGTGAGATGAAACAATAGGGTATTTTCCACATTTTTGAAAACTGCTTATATTTAAGGATTGGGACGAACAATTTAACAGAAAAATAAAAATTAATTAATTAATGTCTTTTTTTCTCCATTAAACCAATTAAAATCAAATTGATTTTTAATTGTTTTGAATTTACCGTCAAAACGCTCGGTTCACTGACATCTACTGAGTGACGTCAACTTTGTGTCAACTATAGAGTAAATTGCAAAGTAAATTGTAACTTGTTTACTTAAAGTTGACGTCACGCAGTAGACGTCATCGAACCGAGCGTTTTGGCGGTAAATTCAAAAGCATCAAAAATATATTTGATTTTAATTGGTTTAATGGAGAAAAAGACATTATTTAATTTATTTTTATTTTTCTGTTAAATTGTTCGTCCCAATCTTTAAATATAAGCAGTTTTCATAAATTTGGAAAATACCCTATTGTATTTAATTTATTCCTTCCTTTTTAGGAAAACATACAGAGAATCGCAAGGGAACCGACCCAAGTGGCAGTCGACGGGCGCACGTTGCCCAGCCTCGTCCAAGTGATGTCATCAGGCAAGCGCTACCACATCACACTGCAGGACTACAACAAAATGTGCATCATGCGTCGGGAGAAACTCCAACAGTTGCACGACGGCGAAGTAAAGACAAAGAAACCCGACGAAACAACTGTCGTCACTGAAATACAACCCTCCACCATGCTCGGCAATGGAGGAACCGTCTTACAAAACATCACTACAGAAGACAAGAGAGAAATGCCCGAGCTCGCTCAAATCGGAACAAACGCCGCAACCATACTCAAAAATGTCGGATTGAAGAACATCACTATAGCCCCCATCCCGCCTAAAACGGCCACAGTGACGTCACACACCCTAACCTCTCCTATAGCGACGTCCCCATCTCTATTAGTAACGACGCCATTAAAAATCCCCCAACTCGGACCGGCGGTTTCAATAACGAGCGAAACAGTACTTAATCCAGTGGTATCGCCGGCGATCATCATGCCGAAGATCCCCAAATCGCTAACAGTGATCCCCCAAACGGTAGTTGCGAGTATCCCCCAAAATGTAGTAGTGACGGCGAATAATGCTGTCCCTTCGCAAGCGGTCGTACAAATGTCGGACGGGCAACGACCATAACGAAGTCTGATCTTTGTGGTCGTTTAGCGACGACCGCACGCGAACACTCGAGCCCCACAGTGAAGTGAAGTGTACTAAAGTGTAGTGTCACTAAAGTGTAGTGAGTGTGTCGCGATTCGAACGAACGAAACTATTTAATACCCCTAAATTATTAATAAAAACCATATTTTCATATCGCTTATGTTTAGTGACCCTCGGAAGAACGCATTTGAGTGAGTGCCGAGGCGAATGCAATATGATAGGTAAGTGAGAACACCGGTTGAGCCTTAATAAATATATACTGTGTATATAGTAGTGTAGGAAGATGGACATATAAATGCGCTGTGAATAAAGGTGACAAGGATTGTGTTAAATAAATTGTATTACTCTCAAAACTTAGGTGTTATTTTTGATTTGTGCAAATGATACGTAGGTGTTGTTTAGTGAGTCTTCACTTACATGCATATATTTCAATCAAAAACAGCCTTAATTTGTACCTTTTTACCTTTTAATTTGATATAGAAAACTTTTTTGAGATTTAATCATGTAATTATGCAAGTTTACTGCCTACCTATAACTAAGTCTTATTTGTAGTGATACATTTGCAATTAGTGAAAAAAAACATTCAAAATTCTCTAGTCAGGTTGTTTGATGCATTTATAATTTATTATGAAACATTAACGAAAATGTCTCAGTGGTTCGTGACCTCGTATCATTTGCGTGAAAATAGACAATTACTATTATGTATAGATTTGTATAGCATTAATAATTAGTTTCAATATCACTGGAGCATATTTTTCCATTGTTGTAAGTAAGGTCTCATACATAACTCACGACATTTATGTAATAGTACACTAAAACTACCAAAAATGAACATTTTCTTTAAAAATAAATATCTTTTCAAAGGTATTTTTTATTGAATGAAATCTTCATCACAATTTACAATTCATTTTGTAAAGCTAGCCTTAATGAAGAACGACATTGGTCCATAATTAGGTATAATAACTTTATTATGCATACATAATATTATAATAAATCCACATAACTTATCCTCATAATTATAATTATCTTAAAACTGACATTGTACCAAACAAAAAGTGAATGGTACATATATGCAACAATCATAAAAATCGTGATTCTTGTGCCTATCAAATGAATAAGTACTTGTTTAATATTACACTGCACGGCACAACCTGTATATACAATTCAGGAACGGTGAAAGAGCTCCAATTTTATATTTCTTAAAGCTCATGGTTGAAATTGTACGTTTAAAAAATATTATATATCTATTGTTGAGAATTACTAGTATTTTATTTTGGTCCATTGATAGATACGGTCCAATGATAACTTAAGGTGTTGTACAGAAACAAATTATGTTTGCTAAGGCGATGCTTTTTATTCAGTAGATAATGCTCATGTTGATTAGTCGGTGATCCGGACTTATTTAAAAGCCATCGCCTTACCAGATCATTTTGAATGTTATAATACTGCTAGTACTAATTACTATTTGGAAGTTTCATCATGTTTCTTTATTTTTCATTGGTTGTCATCATGTGGTTTATTGCTCACAAGTTTTGAACAAATTGTAGGCCCTTATAGCCCGGATGTTTAGTTTCTTCCAAAGATAGTGTGTTAGTAGGTATACAATATTATTATTTTTTTTAGTTATATGTTCGGCACGCTATGTTGTTACGTGCCCGAGGTATGAATTGTCTAATAAACATATCCTTATCTCCTGAACTTTGTGTTTTCTTACTTTTACAAGTAGCACATCATATATTTTTAAATAAGTTAACATACCAACCTATTACTAAGTACATTACAAGTAATGTTTAATAACTATAAAACAGTTTTTCGTATTTTTTTGTATAAATCAGCAACAGCAAGTGTTATTTGGTCTTTACGAAACATTATTTAAAATTATGTTTTACATCTTAGTAATAAATATTTTACAAAAATACTACCGTAAAGTGGGGATATTTGGGATCGCGTTTTTATTTGATATCATGTATTTTTTAATAAAAGGACTCATTTTTACCATTTCTGTTAAAACTATAACTTGTGGCAAAGTAGTATACTACAGTAATAGTGATACTCTAGAGATTTGAAGTAGTATCCGAAATCCTAAATATCTTTTTATCCCAAATGTCCCCACTTGCCGACATTCGTTTTTACTAGGCTACAAGTGATTTTGAACCTTGTTTCATTAGACATAAGGCTCATATTCCATTGAGACGTATTGGTAACGCATTAAACTGCTCTATGTGAACACAAAAGTTAAGATATTGATAAGCTGATTAAATTGAATACACTTGCCCTTATATTAAAGTTATAACACGTCGGAGTGACGTTTATGCGCGTCCTTTGGCATTTTTATGTTGCTCTATATTGCACAAAGGTCAGTCAGTGGCACGAATCATGAAAGTTTTTCGACGGAGTGGGGATAAGTTCGCGCATGTGCTCTTTTGAGCGACCAATAGCGCGCGCCTCTCTCCCGCCGCCCGCGCCCCTCACCGCAACGCATACCCAAAATACGCGTTCCGCTACTATTATGTATTCTGTGGTTCCGCGCAATCCCCACCCGATTTCATGATTCGTGCCACTGACAATGTGTACAGTTAAGACGCATTTGTGTGTTCGATAGAAAGAAATATAATTTTTATTGGTACCTATAATGTAAAATCAAGAGATTACAATTAATTTGTTCACCTCGTGTTAATCACACAGATTTTATTATTCTCTATTTGGATGCTTGCAGGCCGTCTGAGTTGACGCTGGTATCTTTTCTCTTGACGTGCTTCGAAGCGCCGCCCTTCGTTCGTTTCCACTTCATTCTTCTATTTTGGAACCATACCTTTACCTTAAAAAGCAATACAGTACTTTAGTTAACTAGTAAAATGTGCGATTCGATTTGTATCTCAATTTATACGTTAAATACAGCTTGACCATAAAGAGTTGACAAAAATTTAAGGCGCCACTTTCTATGTGAACACGTCAAAATCACGAATAAATTGGCTACACTTACTAAATTTTGTACAGAAAAATTTTAGTTCTATTTTATTTAATTTCAACTCTTTATGGTCAAACTGTAAACATGTTTAAACTTTAGGTACATGAAACACGCACGCAGAAATCTCCATGTCCAATCCAATCTATCCCTACAAGACGACATTAGGGCGAATTTATATTTATGTGAAACTAGCGACCCGCCCTCGCTTCGCTTCGGTTTCTTCCTTTTTTTTGCCAACCGCAACCTTCTAACAGCACCCAAAAAGAAAACAAATAAGTACCTTCTAGTCGTCATCTCCATAATTGGCTCCAAAAGTTAGGACTTTTTGGATTAGGATCCATTCTCAAGTCAAATACCCAATTCAATCATACATTATTTTGTTATATCTCAAAAGGTTTATGCAGCGTTACCGATGCAAGCGCCCAATAGGCTTAATTTTTGCCGACATCTTCGACAATGATAATGATCGAGGGAATGTCCGAAAAAAATCAAATTGGCTGAATATTTTTCTATAGGTAGGAATAAGGTCCCTTAGTAATAGAAAAAAGTTTCAGAATTTTCGGTTCCTTAAAAAAATTAAAAATCAAAGTCTCTTCGACTCGACTTCACAAATGTATGAAAATAACAGCAGAATGGAGATTATACCTTTGCCGCTAACTGCCACAACCACTACACGTATTTAAAAAAAAGTTTAGACATTTTGTCTTGAATCTTTTTTTTAATACCATGTTGTGGTTGTGGCAGGTGGTGGCAAAGGTATAATCTCCATTCTGCTGTTACTTTCATACATTTGTGAAGTCGAAGAGACTTTGATTTTTAAAAATTGTTTCATGCATCCGAAAATTATGAAACTTTATTCTATTACTAAGGGACCTTATTCCTACCTATAGAAAAATATTCAGCCAGTTTGATTTTTTCGGACATTCCCCATTACATAAATCCTCAATTCATTATACACCTAAACCTTCCTCAGGAATCACTCTTATCAATTGGTGAAAACTGATTGAAAATTCGTTCAGTAGTTTTTGAGTTTATCGCCAACAGACAGACAGACGCGGCGAGGGACTTTGTTTAATAATTAGTGATGGTGAATGGAAAAAAAGATCCAGAGTCAATAAGGAGGTTTTTGTAATCAATGTTACCTGGCGTTCGCTAAGGTTGAGAGCCACTGCGATCTCGTACCGGCGCAGCCTGGTGAGGTAGTTGGCTCTGGCGAACTCTTCTTCCAAGCTCCGAATCTGTGCCTTCGTGAATGCTGTGCGCTCCTTGCGACTGCTGCTTTCGGAACGCACTTCTGGAAATTGGCAAATCATCATAACTCTACGTCATAACTGGACTTCATCATGTAAACTTTACATGTAAAGTAACATTTTAGAATAAATATTAGCGCTGTAGAACTAGTTAGATTAACGGTAGTGACTAAACGCTAGAGACCAAGGACTTATTAAAATATTAACGAAACGACAATATTTATTGGCCAAAGGGAAAATTGTCTTTTAGTCTTTTTTGAAAATTAGTTTCTTCTTTCGTTGTCCGTTAATTCCATGATTGTAATGTAAATTGCCCAAGCACATGCAGTTTTGAAGTCGTTGAAATTATTTAACGATAATGCCATGAAGAAAAGAATGTCATCAGACTTTTACTTTCGCAAAATAATAAAAATTTATCAATGATAATAAAATAATATCAAATTCTGTTATAGGTAACTGGTAATAGGGAATATGCATAAGTCACCGATTTTGATGAATTTGAGCTTGATCGTTGCGGACACCTATAAAAACATCATGGAACAGGAAAAAAAATAAAAAATATGTATTATTTTAGTTTTATCACACGATGAAATCAGGGGAAAATAACGATATTTTTTTTTCATTTTCGGATATAATGCACTTTACAGTTAGATAGAATATCGAATAAGAAATAATATTTTGTATGACACGTATGTACTTAAACGCAAAATTTAGGGAGATAATTGAAGATTATTGGCTAAATCCATATTAAACGCGCCGAAACACACCCGAAACGTGATGTGTGACGTCACCATTTTGTATGGAGCGTTTTCGGCGGGTGCTGCTGCGCGCTAACTTCAAGTAACTAAGTATATCACGAGAAAAAAACGCAAGAGAAAAGTTTTAATATTACAGTTAATTTTCTCACGCATTATACTTTTGATTAAGATTAAAAAAAATTGATGCATATTCCCTATTGTACCTACCTATGTATTGTGAGACTTGTTGTTAGAGAATGGAAGTATGTATCTTTCTATTCCCTAACAACAGGACAAGCTTTTCTTAAATAATATAACTACCTACCTATTTACTAAGGTAAGTAACCTACCTACTAGAAAAAAATGGCTGTGACATACGGACAGACAGACAGACATGACGAATCTATAAGGGTTCTATTTTTTGCCATTTTGGCTACGGAACCCTAAAAAACGACTCGCCATAGCTTATCATGAGGGAAAACTTTTCTTACAACAACATAAAGTCCTTTTCAACAAAAAAATCATATCTTTGTGATTTTCAAACTTATTTTTATGCCCAATGTACGCAATCACCGACATAATTATCACTGATAGGATACCTAATCTATAACAAATGTCCGGCGCCGGCGCCTGCGCAGCGAATCTAGGTGTTTACGACCCGGTTTACGACTGTCGCTGTTTGCGAGCCTTCCTGGCACGCAGGTCGCAGGTGCGGTTTATGGCCGATTCTCAAACTCATGTTGTCGGGCCAAATGGATTTCACAAAATGACAACTTGGAATTTTCGTAGCCTTTGTTATTTTATAACGTGGTGTTGATCAAAGTTTTGATGATGATAAACCCATTTCAGCGTTGTTAAGAAAGAGGCCCACTTGTACTATTATGTATTCTGTGGCAGTTAGAGCTTTGCCATTTCTTAAATTATTTTATTCTTATTATCCACCCACCAATCAGCTATTTACAAAAAATAGTTGAGCAAATTGCCACGTTTATCCTAAAACCTTAGAATAATTACACCTAGAACGATAATTCCCTACAAAGCGCGCTGTCAAAAGTGAGGCAACTAAAACGTGCTAAAACAGCCACTCATACCTAATAAGTACAAAACAGTTTCAATTTCCCTACCTTAAAGAGATTAATCATAATATTATTGGACTTTAGTTACGATTAGGTAACGTATGAAGGAAATAAATCTGAAAACTGAGCCATTTTGGCTCAGTATAAGTTGCCTCACTTTGCATACGCGGACACGGCTTCTAGGTGTAATTATTCTAAGCCTAAAACCTAAAAATATTTTCTTTGTCCAAATACAAACGAGCTAGCGTAGGTTCTACCTAGTTTTTTTATCATTACATTAACTTTGATTCTACTCGAATACAAAGTTGGTCACATGTTCTCCCTGGGGGACTCATAGTTGGAATTCTTTTCTAACCAGAAACCGTGACTTTATTCACCTATAAGAAATTTTATGACGAAGTTCAATCATAGCGAAAGGGATTTATAGTCTATGTATGTCAATCGTCCAAATTATTAGCAAGGGTTATCCAGAAAAAAATTGAAAATCCCAGCGGTCCCCACGCACGTGGGGACAGATTGGGATCGGTTGGGAATAAACCCTTTTCTCACCTTCCTCACTATAGCTGGAGGTCCCACCGCCAGCTTCCAAATCCGCTTCCACCTTCACAAATACTTGACGTTCATTCCACTCCGACCAATCCCAAGTAGCCTCGCTGCCTTCCTGCCTTCCAAGCTGCCTATAGTCACAAAACACTGGAAAGCACGGGTGACTGAAATCATTGTGCCCATTCTCCCCTTGATATGGAACACCATCAAAATAAATATTTTCAGAATAATTTTCCATTGTTTCTTCTACGGGAACTAAGAAATCGTGTTTTATGAATTCCATTTTAAGTTTTAAAACGAAAAAAGGGACATTAATTTAATTTAACACCGTATAAAATTTACATCAGGCCACTTTAACCACATAAACGGTTCACGACCAGAATTTGACTTGACTATCTAGTTATGACACATGTGTTTCAGAAGTATGGAGAGCACTAACTCCTGAATCTGTAGCGGGCTGCGCGCGAGTTGTAGCTTTCAGGAGGCGGGGCTTATTTTTGGGCGGGGACAGAATCTCTCTAAAATCATACATTGGATACTATGGACTGTTCTGTTTTTTATGGTCGATGTCGATTGTTTTTCTTTGGATTTTTGTATGGACTAATTTGTTTTCTAACACTTAGATATACGCTTATATTTTTCCTTTTTTGCTTATCGTGCCACCTTGGAGGTAGAGCATCGTGCCTGTGTAGTTCCACTGGTGGCACGAGCAGAAATTTTCATCCCTGCCGTAGGTACCACTGAATGCGGTAGGAAAGGTACATACATAGAAGATAGAAGATTACTCTACTTAATTTCCTTTTAGATATCACTCTAATAAAATTGTGAACAATCGCCCACTCGTATTTTATGTTATGTTACTAAAACGTTATACCTACCTACTTACCTACAATAAATCATCAAATGACATCATCTAATTGGATGATGTGTATGCGAAAGTTTAAGCTGGCGGGTTGTTTGTTGTGTTAAGGCCGGGGTCCCCCAGGGACCGCTCTGGGCCCCCTTTCCCACGGCCGCCGACGACGATGTTTTAATTACTTCTTAACTATTTACATATCATTCTCTTTATTAGCTGCTACTTTTCTACACTTTATTTACAACTCTCGACCTTTTATAAAATGGGGTAGTAGAAAATCGGCGCACAGTGCGTGGTTAGTACCTACCTACAATGTTGTTCAGTAAAGCTGAGGTAGGTATAGGTACCTACTTACTTCCTACTATTATTTGTAGTGAAGGTCCCATTTTCTTTCTTTTTTGTAATAGAAATAATACTTCAATAAAGTTTACCAGTGCAATACTTTGAGCTCGAAAAAAAATATGTTACAATGGCGCGCTTTTGCCAAAGGTTTTATTTAATTACTTTTCTTACTTACCTATTAACTACTTACCTAAGTTGCCCTTGTTTTAAAGGTTTTAGAGATCATTTACTTATCTGCTAGATTCATTCAAAAAAGTTATCTGAAACTTATCCGGAACCTCTGAATCGCTAAGCAAATCGGCGGATGTCTAAACAAATTCTCTATTACGCCCAGCGAACTAATAGTTCGTTGATTACGCCCGCTGCTGGTCCATCGTCAGTTAGGAGCAACCCTGTGCCGAATGCGCCAAAAGTTCATGTCATGGCATGGCAAAGGCAAATATATCTCCACAATTATTGTTTTCGAGTCAAGGATGTTTACTCGTAGGTATATCCTTATTTATTGTATTGTATTTGTTATTTAGTTACCATGAAACCTATGCTTAACTTGGTGTGCGTTATCCAGGATTATTTATTTATTTGCCGCGATACCTCAGGAACATTGACCTCTATCAAAAAAAAAAATTTCAGGTCAGTGCTCAGGAACCTTAACCGATGCATAGTATAAAGTTATCAAAACTTTAAGCGCCTATTATTCTTGGCTATAATACAGCGTGAAATTTTAATCATTTGGTTCCCGTCTGGGGTGGTTCCACTCATGATTACAAGCAACTTTTACTATGGGGCCAACTCTCCTCCTCGCAAAAAAAATATTAGCTGTTCCATACAAAAGTGCAGTAGGTACCCACTCGACCTTTATGTATGGAATAGCTGATTTTTTTTGCGAGGACAAGAGTTGGCCCCATAGTAAAAGTTGCTTGTAATCATGAGTGGAACCACCACACGGCGGGAACCAATAATGATTAAAATTTCAGCGCGCAGGTATATATTGCATTGGCGTGAATATAGTTAGGTATTATAGTGGATATGCCTAACTCCCCCCCCCCCCCCTAATACCAGCCCCCAAAAGTTCGCTTTGCTTTCATTAAAAAACAGTGAAAATCGGAAACTGTTTAATGGAGCCACACCGCTAGTTAATCCTCTAAGTTGGAAAATCACTATTACCCCGTCACGTCACCTACAACTCACACAACGAGCAATAATGTTCACCGAGACCGAGTAGAGGTGGCTATGTTTGAAAAACAGCATAAAAGCTCGATCGATGCGAACTTTGGGAAGTGTGTTTACGAAGGCAAGATGCATTTTTTTTAAGTTTTAAGCTTTGATACTAGTAATAGATTAGATATGTATAACGTTTTGACATTACTAGTTTGTAATTAAATTTACTAATTTCGAAAAAAATAGGGGGGCTGGAGTTTGACTGGGTGATTTTCAATAACTTTCTATTATCAGCCGGGGCTGGTATTGGGTATTTAACTTTCGTTTAAGAAATCAAATTCATCTTAATTTTCTCGTCTCAAGGTTGGAATTTGTAGTGCTATTCGCTAGAATTACTAACCCTGCACCCAATGACCTAATTACAGCCGGGTGAATAATGTTCATTTCCTAAGTTATTTGTTTTGCAAATTAGGGGCTGATATTAGGATATGTATGAGAACCTAACTCCAGCCGGTCATCTAACTTTACGGCAATATACAGGGTGTTCTCAAATATGATTTTAATTATTTTGTTTTTTTTTTTAACATTAGATGTAAAAAGTACCTAATAATAATTAAAATCATACTTTTCTTCACTCATAGAAACAGAAAATAAATTCAATAAAAAAAAAATTAATTCCACTTCTTGGAAAACGCTTAAAAAAGTTTCAAATAATTAAAACGATTTCATACTCCGTGATTATATGTTTATTAAACCAAAGTTTACTTTTTGTTACGCCATTTTTAATATATGTATATTCTAAATTGATTAATATCTACAGGAGAGGTGTAAGTTTCAATGACTTGCTATGGGAATCATAATTTATAGCCTTTAGTGTTTTATTATCACTATTGAGTAATATTTTTTTATTTTATACTAACATGGTTGTATTATTTTAGAACACCCTGTACCCGGCTGGAATTAGGGAGCAAAGCAGCTGATATTAGGGCAAAGGCGGCTGGAATTAGGGTTTTTCGCCCTTCGGACATTTAAACGCTTTTCTATTTTTTTCCCACAAAACTACGTAAAACTTAACTAGTACTATTTTCGTAATAAAGATTAATCAACCTACCTAAAACTGTATCAACAATATTTTTAAGATAGAAATTGTGGCAACAACAGAGATTCAAAGTTGAAAAATCCTTGGGGGGGCTGGTAATAGGCATATTCACCCTACTTGGTTTAACTTTTTGATTATTGTGGTTAACCTTTGTTAGTGTGGCTCCACACTACGCCAATCTCGGCCTAATAATTTTCATAACTAATCGTCTATTAAATATTTCCTTAATAATTCTTCGAACGATGTGCTACCGTTCCATATTTGACCGATGGACCGGATGCGATAGAGTCGCGCTGTTGATGTTACCCAGTGATGTTGCCGCGGTGACGCGCGTCATTGCACCGTTTCCCATGTTAGCTCAACACAAACACCTACCTCCTACCTACTTACAAAATCTGTGGTAAGTAGGTAGGTAGGTCTACTCTCTACCTACTGTATGTTTGTTTGTATTATTTCTAGATAAGGTACAATATCTACCTAAGAAATTAGGTAGGTCAGTGGCGAGTGGTGAAAATATGGCAAAGGGAAACCATTCTACAAAAAATGTATGATCTGCATTGTGGATTGGTAGGTACGTGGGTAGGGAATTCTAAAAGGGAAGCCGAAGGGAATCAGCTTGTATGGACCCTTCGTCACTGGTATGTAGATACCTTTATCCAAATCAGATCAATTGAATAGGTAATTGCCTGGCCGATGCAGTGATTACGGAGGTTAAGCAACTTTCGCAAGAGTCGGTCATGGGATGGGTGACCAAAATTTTATTATCTCGAGCTTCTCCGTGCTTCAGAAGGCACGTTAAGCCGTTGTTCCCGGTGCATTTGCAGTCGTTCGTTAACACCCACCTGGGCCCGCGTGGTGATGGTTTTTTACTGGCCATCCTACTTATCCATCCAAAGGCCTGTGCCCTAGCAGTGCTGGGGACATTAAAAATGGCTGATGGTCATATTCGGATAAAACTTGTTCGTCAAGCTTAATTGTTTCTGTGTGAGGTGAGGACCCACCGTTAAGATTTAATATCAAACTAATTATTATCAAAGAACAGCTTTTTTTCAGAGTTTTTGCCGCCATTTTGTCTGGTTCAGTTTGGTGTCTATTTTAATTATTTGCAAATTGACTCATAGTGGATATTGTGTCTTAAAATTGGTGCAGTTTTGTGGTACAAGTGTCTACGCAACTGAACAATACACCGTCATTTTGTAGTCATTTTAATTAACTTAAGGGAGTGCTCTACTAATGAAAATAATCATTTTTGCCAAAGAAACATGGGTCGAAGAACGACAAAAATTTTGGACTTTCCCATACAAATACAATGTTTTAGCTGTCTAGTTAGTATGGGAGGACCAACATTTTTTGTCGTTTTTTGACCCATGTTTCTTGGGCAAAAATGTTTAGTTTCATTGGTACAACACACCCTTAAGTTAATTAAAACGACTATAAAATGACGGTGTACTATGTGGGATGATTGAAATAGGCGCGATCTTGGTTGTGTGAAGCTGAGACTTTTATTGTAGTGGTGGCTACCTCGGCAGAACTTACAGAGCAGAGCCATTGAAATGTATGTTTCAATGAGCAGAGCATTGGAATGCGATGCACCCGCATTCTAATGTACCTAAACTGAAACACAACAGCTACCACTGAAATATTCAGTACTTGACACTGGCAAAAATTACTTCCAAGAGGAGAGTAGATTGCCATACTAAAATAAGAAGAAGAAGAAGTTTTTTTTAAGTACTTATACCTACCCATGTTACTTAATAACATAATCTTATGAATTAAATAAAAAACTCAACGAAGCGTGCGCCGCCCGGCCGCCCGTCGTTCGTTGCTCACCCATCACACCATGTTTTGGCAGCTGCGCCCCACGAGCGCGGTGATCAATATATTGCTTTACATTACTCTCTTTATCTTTTTTTTGTCTTTATTGCAGCGATGATGTCTTGTTAAGATGATAAACTTATACTTACGGCTTATGTCAATAAAGCAATGGCGTTACTCTGATTCCCATGATGACATACTTACAGCTTGACCATAAAGAGTTGAAATTAAATAAAATTGAACAAACACTTTTCAATACAAAATATAGTGTTTACTTACATAGAAAGTGGCGCCCTCAATTTTGTATCAAGCTGGGTATTAAGTACCTCTATGTGACTAGACCTAGGTGGTAAGTATTTAGTACCTATGTAAAGATGTTACGTGTTAACGACGGAGCAAGGTAGGTATCTACTTACATCATAGCTTTTTATTTTCATTGTTAAATCGCCATAGACTTCACACAGTCAACTGTGACACTCATTTTTATTACATTTATAGTTTACTTGTGCAATGCTATGATAGGGTTGTCTAAGTAATTTAGTATTTAATGTAAGGTATTAGGTACTTATGTTCAACAACGTCTACTGCCATTATGACTCAACCTTTTATAATCTATGGTGACAACCCTAAATCCAAATCTTGTTTGTGTAGCTGATGAGTTAAGCAGACCCGATTAAAGTCACACAACGCATTATTTATCGCCGACCACTTCATTAATTATGTCGTCCAGGCAGATTTCGGACGGTCTATTTTGTAGGACCTAAAAATTATTGCCATTCTTTCATCGTAACTGTAGTTCATAGGATAGGTTACCTATGAATAGAGCATGTAAGCTATGCATTTATGAAAATCACTCGGTAGAAGGAGCAAGACATAGGTACAAACTTCGAAAAATGGCCAATTTCAACAATAAAACTCCATTAATATAAACGACAGGCTAGAGGTGCCCAAACGGTCGATCGCGATCGACCGGTCGATCGCCAAAGATAACAGATTTGACATTTTGCCACAGAATAATTATATAATAGTACTAAATTTTGTACCCAATGTAGTTTTACATATGCAATTTTTTTTCTGGTAAATATTTGGTAGGTACTTAGGTTAAACCATAAGAATAAACAATGGTTAAACAGTCAAAATGTCGATCTCGTCATACATTTTGTCGATCTCTCTTAGTCATAAATTTTTCTAAGTCGATCTCCTTAAGAAAAAGTATGGGCACCCCTGACTTAAGCGATAAAAATATAGAAAAATATATTAATTAAATATATCATAGTCATTCGTAGAAGTAGGTAGCAAATAATGTGTCATAAACGGCCACTTTTAGCAGTTTTGCTATGTAGATAGCAAAACTGCTTTTATTTATGTACATTCCCTCGTAGTCACTGCTAGAAGTCCCTAGTTCTAGCAGTGACTACGAGGGAATGTTAATGATACCGTCTAAAAATACTAGTTGTATAAAAAGAAAAATGTAGCTTACCTACTTCCGCAAAAAATATATGCAAGTTGCACCGCCCGCCCGCCCGCAAAAAAATGCACATGAACACCACAAAATATCAGTGCACAATACTGCATTTAGCAAGACAGCAACACACCTTGCAAATCAAATACTAACTATAGGTAGGTACTAGACTACGCGGGCCCTAAAAATTCCACGAGAATTTTATTAAAATTGTGTCGCTCCCTCGCTCGGTGTCTCCCCTAGGGGAGACAAAGGGATGTTGCTAGTGGCCGTGTCTCCCCTGAACGGGGGAGACAAAGACCCTCCATTTATTCAATAATTTTATGGTGGTTTTGTCTCCCTCATGTTGAAAATATCAAGCCAGTGAACTTCGTAATGAGTTTCAAGCACTCATTCCTCGTGGTTACACCAGTCGTTACACCCCCATATACGTAGAGTGACCTTCGATTATTATCAACTAGCTTCCGCCCGCTACTTTGTCTACGTGGATAGTATTTTGACTATCCCTCGGGAACAGTTCCTTTTTTCGGGATGAAAGGTACCCTATGTCCTTATCTGTACCCCTGACAACGTGTGTGTAAAATTTCATGATGATCGGTTCAGTAGTTAAAACGTGAAGGCGTAACAAACAAACAAACAAACGGACTTTCGCATTTATAATATAACTAGCGGCCGCCCGCGACTTCGTCTGCGCGGACAGTTTTTTGCTATCCCTCAAGAACTGTACGTTTTTTCTATGTAACCCTATGTCCTTTTCTGTACCTCTAACAACGTCTAAGCAAAATTTTATGATGATCGGTTCAGTAGTTAAGACATGAAGGCGTAACAAACAAACAAATAAACAAACAAACAAACAAACGGAGTCTCGCATTTATAATATTAGTAAGGATATTATTTTAGTATAAGGATTAAAACACAATGTCATAAGCTAAATATTAGAAATCGCATTTCTCCGAATCCTCCATTGAAATAAAGTGTGGTTATGATAGTTATCAATAATAGTTGGCAGTTGGTGGCACCATGCATAGCCTTCTATATCTTCCAAGCCCTGAAGTTGAGCAGAACGGCAACATCGCATGTGGTCAAGCACATAGTATAAAATTATTTTAAAAATTATTTATTATTTGTTTTTCCTATATTATCTATGTTTAAACTAATTGTAAATTGTGATGTAAGGTTATTTCAATAAAGTTTTATATTTATTATTATTATTTATTTATTAGAACATAAGGTTTGAGTCAAATTATTTTAAATTTTCGGGGGTCCTTTAGTACGATGAGCATTTTGATCTAAGCCTCCATTAGCAATAAATCTTACAATATGGGAAAGGTATTTAAATTTGAAACACTTTATTGTATCACTATAAATGTCAACTATTAGTACTTTGAGAGTTATAACGCTCTAAACTTGACCAATTTTTTTAACATTAATGACCTAAAACTCCGAAAATACTAACAATTAATAGAAAGTATGTTTGCAACAAATATTTGTCATATATAAATCTTTCTTATGATATATCATTCATTTCTAAAGGTGTGGTAGATCAACTCCCATAGACAATAAACCACTTTTATACTTTTATAACCTTTAACTCCAAAAATTTTAACAATTGATATAAAGTATATTAACGGCAAATATTTGTCTTTAAAAGACCTTTCTAATGATATATCATTTATTGCTAGAGGGCGTGTTAATCAACTCCCTGCTGAAGAAAATCAACAAAAAAGATGACATCTTTGACATCCATTTTTTCCTGGTTAACATTGATATTTTTCTTATTGTTTAATATACAAAGCATTTCAATAAAAGAACTAAATTATTTTCATATTTTAAATCTCACACGATTACTATGAAAAAAAATATCGACCTCTTAAAATTGAAATATTCCCATACATTTAGTATGGAGACTGGCGGACGACATGACCACGAACTGACAGTAACAGACGTTGCCAAACTTATGTTCACGGCTTGGAAATAAAGAAGGCTATGCACCATGTCATGCCCATTGTGCGAGTGTGACAGATAACCAGCAAAGAGTCGTCGTATTCGACAAAGAAATTTTTGAATGGAGTCTCTTTGCTTTTATGTAAGCCTGGTACTTTGAAATTTTTTTTGGAAGCTTTTCTATATTATTATCTTAATAATCTTTATACCTAGGTAGGGTAGGTGGCCTGTAAGGTCCCGGATAGCATTTCGTAAAGGTAGTGTTTTGCGTATAGGTGGTATTGTGGGTTCTGGTTAATTTATAAAAAAGGAATTTATTAATAAAATCTATGTTTATCTGTCAGGTAAGGGGTCAAACTCAGAAGCGGTGAAAAGTTATCCAGAACCTGTTTTTATGGGCCTATTTTGTTGTTAAAATTTCTTCAGTTGAATGATTAGAAATTCTGGAATAATCTGGAATTAGGTAGGTAATAAAAAACTAGAAACTCATTACGAAGTCCGAAGTCCCATGGGATCCACAGATAATTTTTTCTCCTCTTGACTCCCATGGGATTCTCAGATTACTTAATAAAGGACCCCGTACAAAATGTTCGAAAAAAGCCAATCGGACAATTTGGCTGAAATTTTGGGCAAATATGCCCTGTAACAGGCTGATCAAAACCGCAAAGTTGCAAAGCGAAATAATGACTAGTTTAGGAGATATGGCTTTTTCAATGTTGTAAGAAAAATTTAAAAATAAAGAAACACATCACATTTTCATGTTTCTAATTTAATTATTCATAATTATTAGGTTTAACTGTACTATGTACTTGCATTAAAAATGGTTAGGAGCGTTCTCAGGGATGGATACTTGACATTTTCTTCGTAACAGGCGAACCCCAAAAAGCACAAGATATACTTACGTCAGATAGGAATATCAGAACCTTCTTTCTGTATACTGTGCATATTAAAATAGCAGCCAAATACTTAAACAATTCTTACAGTTAAGGCTACCTTAACTTCAAAAAAGTTATCAGATTCGACAAAAACTTTATGAAATTGATAGCTTCCTTAAAGTTAAGGAGACTAAATGCGAGTACATAGTACAGTTAAACCTAATAATTAAAATAGAAACATGAAAATGTGATGTGTTTCGTTATTTTTTACATTTTTTCTTACAACATTAAAAATGGCATATCTCCTAAACTAAAGAGTCATTATTTCACCTTGCAACTTTACAGTTTTGATAAGCCTGTTACAGGGTATATTTACCCAAAATTTCAGGCAAATTGACCGATTGGCTTTTTTCGAACATTTTGTACGGGGTCCTTTAAAATATTAATTATTGATAAAAATATATAAAGTTACCCTTCAGCCTGGCGCAACTAGGAACAAAATAGCGCGTGCGTGCAGCACTATCCGGTTCGCTATGTTGGCACTTCTGTTATTTGACGCAATTTTGACTTTTGTGCCGGAAATGTGGTACTAGATTTAGACTAAATTGATTCCATTTGCCTGTACTGAGTCCCGTCTCTTAAAACGTAGTGATTATTTCCTCTGTGTTACCCTTCTCTAGGTTTAAGATATTCATATTCTTGGGTTTATGTAATCCCGGTACTTTTTTATGAATTCTTCATTATTTAAAAAAAGTACCAGGATTACATAAAAAGCAACTTGTATATTTTTTTATCTACACTCACACCGTAATGTTAAAGATTGTGTACTTATATTAAACATGTACTTTTTTCATGGATAGATAAAATAAATTATAAAACCATTAGTCCAACATTTTCCTCCGGTTTGTGGCCGGGCTTACTTTTTAATTTATTAGCGCGTATTGACTTGTACTATTATGTATTCTGTGGTATTGGCTCATTGTAGTACCTATGGTCTGCGGTGAGGTTTCATAAACTACTATAATATCCTGAAGTAAAAAGCACGCAAAAAGCATGCTAGATAATAATTTTAAAAAAGTACCTACTAGGTTAACAAAAATCTGAGGATCCCATGGGAGTCAAGAGGCGAAGAATATATCTGTGGATTCCATGGGAGCCCATGCCCAGTGTCCGGAGGTTACAAAGTTCACTGGCCTGTCATTTTCGAACATGAGGGAGACAAAACCACCATAAAATTATTGACAAATGAAGGGGCTTTGTCTCCCCCGTTCAGGGGAGCTACGGTCACTAGCAACATCCCTTTGTCTCCCCTAGGGGAGACACCGGGGGGACACGGCCCCGAAGGGAAATTACAATATTTAATAAAATTCACCGCGGCGCGGCGCACAGTGTTGCCGTTGTATGGAGGCAGGAGTCAAAATTATTTTTGAAGTTTTTTACTACGCCTTAGCTAGAATATTGTTAAAAAAGAAGGTTTCTAGTGAAATAACGTAAATTCTTTGCAAATAGAAATATTTTTTTTTTTTTTTAAATAAATAAAAATATTTGTTTGTAAATTCATTACACCAAAACGGCTCAATAGATTTTGATGAAATTTAGCCCACATATAGTGTGTAACCTATTTTTAGGTATTACACAGTTTTTATTCGAAAAAATTCTACCATGGTATTATAAACATAGTTAAAATCCGGGAGAGGTAGATGTGATGGAGAAATTAAAGATTAAATATCTGGACCAAAATCTTTTAATCAATCAAATCAAAATAAACAAATAAAAATAATTATTCCGAATTCACTTCTCAAGCTTACGCACATGTCTAGTCATGAAATAAAACACTTTTAACGGATATTAGCGCGGTTTTATTGAAAGTACTTTGGTAATTAGTTGGTATTTGATTTGATTTTTTATTTTCCCGACGATTCGGCACCTTTGCAGCTGCCGTGGTCACGGGGGACTGAAGCTACTCGTGAGCCTACCCTCAAGCGATTAATATTTAACAAAAAAATTAATTGGTTTAAGGTAATTTGTATTTAATTTTTTGTGAATTAATTAATGCTTAAAAGAGAGAATCTACTGAAACTACCACCATTTCAAGAAAGAAATGGCGCAAAAATATATCTATCCCATGAAGCCAGGGCAGTTTGTTTTTCTATTACATTTTGTAAATTATGCCCTTTTCGATCCCAATTTTTCACAGGATCATCAAAAAGAACCTCTACAAGCTCCTTCCGTGTAATTTCCAAATCACACCCTACGACAAACATTCCTTACTAATATTATAAATGCGAAAGTCCGTTTGTTTGTTTATTTGTTTGTTTTTTTGTTACGCCTTCACGTCTTAACTACTGAACCGATCATCATGAAATTTTGCACATACGTTGTCAAGGGTACAGAGAAGGACATAGGGTACCTTTCATCCCGAAAAAATGAACTGTTCCAGAGGGATAGACAAAATACTATCCACGCAGACGAAGTCGCGGGCGGAAGCTAGTAATTAATAATTAGCAAATGCGCAACATTTTTTTACATATTCTATAAGACGAAGAAGTGTTCTTTAATAAAAAAAATATTTGGTCACGGAAAGTAGCGGAAAGTAAAACCAAACAGCCTCATCTTTTTTTTTTTTTTCGAAATTTTCACGTACTGCCTTTGATATTAGTATTTTGATAACTATGCATGATTTAATAAAAACATTATTTGAATAGAATAACCCACACCTTGTTCTTCAAAATTCATTCTTTAGAATTACACCAAAACACTTTGCTACCAAAAATATAAAAGAATAATTCACACAATTTTTACAAGTCGTAAAACTGGTTCAACGAATGTCGTACTTTGACAAAGAAAAATATATGGTTAGAAAGCTGAAACAATCCTCAAAAATTGACATTCTGATGCCAAATTTATTCTAGTTTAACATGTAATTATTAATTTCTACCTACCTTAAAATTTTGAAAATTCACTTTTGTCCCATCGCGGCAACACTGTGCGGCGCCACTAAATCTAAGCCAACTATTTTATATTCTGTGTCTAAACATTTAATAGGCGGAGAATCGGTTTCTTCGGTGCCACTTACCTACTACCTATTATATTAACAATAACTATGTAGGTACATACATATTAACTATTAAAGGAGGTACATGAAAATGAAACAAAATCTTATTTTCAAAACCTTTTATTCAAAAACAAATTTTCACAATAACACAGACCGATGTCAGTAAAAAATATATGCTTACTTAATAAAAATACAAAATGTGACATTGAATTTATTAGGCGAGTAGGTTATGCACTCTGCTTTGAAAAATAGCAACTTTAAAACTTTTTTTTATATTTTTGTGATAGGTTCCTACGCCTATATTTTTAATATCACCTAGCTATAATACTTATTAGCACAAGCAGGACAGTTTTTTTTGCTGAGAAAGCAAAGCACTTTTTTATTTTTATTATTGAAAATCGTACTGCGATTTTATTTTCGAAATTGTTAGTAATAATAATAGAACGAGGCGCCAACGGCTTAACTAAGTATGTTTCATTCCGTCGCTTGTACAAAATTACTACAAAAATATGCACCTTTAATTTTATTTTAGCTACTTACCTCATACTTTTGTTTTACCTTTACAAACTGACAAATACAGTTTCAGGCACATATTTTTGTGAATATGATTGTACGGTCAGCAGCGAAAGTCGTTTAACACTTTAGTACTTTGTCGTAGCAACTTTTTTGATTAATATTTCAAACTGCGAGACATCGGTAAAAAAAAGTTGCTATGACGAAGTACTAAAGTGTTAAGAGAGTTTCGTTGCTGACTGTACAGCGGCGGCTGTCGGAAATCCCTACTACAAAAATAAAACCGTAGTTCGGTTTTGATTGTGAAATGTAACAATTCAGTTCCTCATAACAATGCATTTTTATCTAATTTAAAATATTCAATATAATTTCATTTCATTCAAAATATAAGTATAAATTAAATATTTATAAAATCTTACGAAATCGTAAGACTGTTGTCAAAATTATAGAAACATATCGTAAAGTTTAGGTCAAATTATAAACACAGTAAACATTAGTGTTATAATAAGTAAGCGATGCGATGTCGATATAATTAATCAGTCTATGATAAAAACTTTAATCCCGCGTACAATATTATTTTAATAAAATTTCAGATTTAAATATGTAGCGGAAAATGTAATATTATTTTCATTGTCATTAAACCCTACAAACTACATTTTCAAGTCTACTTTAGCTTAACTTAGGCAATAAATATTTATGTTGAGATCAAGGATTAAAAGAAAATATTTTTCAAATAAATACCTATGATATCTTACAATGCAATCGGTAAAAATAAATTGGAATATTTTTATTTTGCTTTGATTTTAACTATGAAATGAATTAAATACGGAAATGAAAATCTATAAAGAACAAGTTACCCTCATAAATTAACATTTTGTAGTAGAGGGCGCTACTGTTTCATGTTTGATTTTCTGAAAACTTTTGGTCATTCAGACACTGTGAGTCTCTTCACTACACCATTATATTTTATATTATAAAAGTACTTGAGTGCATTCTATATTGTCTAGCAGTGCATTGTTTTAACACTGAAGTCAAACTATTGAAGTAACTTATGTAAATCATAAGTGCATCTGAAAGTACCTACATGGTACCTACCATCATTTTGTCAATGTCGCCACGGATCTTGAGCGGTGAGGTGACATGTATTACGATCTTCGCTTCGATTTATGACATGCACTATGTTGATTATACAGGGTTATCTTTATAACACCAACAACCGACAACAAGACAAAAAATAGACTTTATACACAATATCTATCTAATAACTCTATGAGCTGTTCGGACATACTATCCGCGTCAATTGGTAATGCGCCTGGCGGCCATGATTTTAACCTCAAAAACGAAAAACAATTATAATTTTTTCGTATACCTAGACCCTTTCTTATTGAAAATAAGAATTCAATAATTGATTTATTGTATTACCTATTAGAATTTTACTGTTTTTTGTCTTTTTTAGTTGCGGATGACGATGATGTGTATGTTAATTTGACAAGGTTCCAGCGCATTGCCAATTGACGGGGATAGTACACTGGCCTGCAAAACTAAGTACTACAGAGGCCTATTTTCATACAAACGAGGTACCTAACTTTGAAGCTTTGGTTCTCCGCCCAGGACTAAACGTGGTGTGATTTGATGATGGCCATCCAAGGAGTGAATGGAGAAGATTCAGATCCCCATGCACACCCAATTGATCTGATCAGCATTCTAAGAGGTGTTTGGATATGTTTAAAAAAACCACGAAAATAGCATTAAAATTTATGGAAATGCTGTAACTGATAACTCTGATCCTTACAGCTCTTAGAATGCTGATCAGATCAATTGGGTGTGTATGGAGATCTGAATCTTCTCCATTCTCTTCTTGGATGGCCATCATCAAATCACACCCCGTTTAATCCTAGGCGGAGAACCAAAGCTTCAAAGTTACCTCGTTTGTATGAAAATAGGCCTCTGTAGTACTTAGTTTTGCAGGCCAGTGTAGTATGCAAAGACGCTTTTTTGTCTTTTTTCGGAAAAGTCGTATAACAAACGTTGTTGTTCATGTTAGTAATCTACTCGTACGAGGTTGTTGATGTTTTACAAAACCCTGTAGGTATTGTCCGTGTGAGATATTTTCATTTTCTTCATGCAAGGACGCTATCTTACACACTGATGACTGAACTGGCCCAAGTCTGCTATTGTTAACGTCATAATCGTGTTTCAATTGTGTTTGAATCGTAATTCTTTTTATCAGTTATTGTTTCTTAAATCCAAAACCGAAACACATTGTGTTTCTTAAACCCGAAACCGATACCCAATGTGTTTCAGTAGGGTTATTTACGATTGTCGGAAATCTACTCAAAAGCATTCGATTCGAATTCGTATCCTCCGATATTCCAAAAATATAGCTATTCACAAACACATTCGACTGGCATTCAATTCATTTTCCGACGGGAAAGCGCAATTCATTTACAGTTTGGTAGCATAAGGTAGAAAATAAGATCGAAGACTAGACTTTCCGATTCGATTCGGAAAGTTGGTTTCCGACAATATTAAATAACCCCCCAGTTTTGGGTTTAAGAAATAAGAACTGTGTCAAAAAGCATTACGAATTACGCGATTCAAACACAATTGAAATACGATTATGACGCTAACAATAGCATACTTGGACCACTATAAAATATTCTGCGCTACAACCTTGCTACCAAGTGTACATGTGTCGTATCCATCGGTGGTCGAGTATCAGGAGTGCAGCGCCAAGAGCCGGACGAAGGTGACGCTGGTGTAGTGGAGAGCTCGCGTGACGGCGGCGGAGCGCTACCGCGGCGCGCCCGGGCTGCCCGCGGAGCCCCTACTGAGCGCGGACAGGGAGCTTGCGCGCTTCATGCTGCACCGGTCAACGAATGAGGTGTAACAGGTGAAACAAAAGTGTGTGAGCTTGGGCGGCCGCTTATTGTAAGTTTCTGCTAGAAAAATTCTGACGGTCGCCGGACTCGCCGGTAGGCACTCGGTGCATACATGTTGCATTAGACCCCTAATTTTCTTACAATATGCGGTCGCCTTTCGGCTACTGGGTGTAAGGACCTTCTTAGTGTCATGCAGATTTCCTCACGCACGCGGGATTGACCAGCGTGCAAAGCCTACAATGCACCTGGGGGTCAAGTCTGCTAAGGTTTTCGTCAAAATCGTAGTTCAATAGTGTTTGAATGGTAATGCTTTCTGACACAGTTCTTGTTTCTTGAACCCAAAACTGAAACACATTGTGTTTCTTAAACCCAAGACGGAAACATTGTGCCTTGATTTTGGGTTTGAGAAACAAGAACTGTGTCAAAAAAGCCTTACCATTAGAACACTATTGAACTAAGATTTTGACGAAAACATTAGCAGACTTGACCCCCTGTTCATCTAGTTATGAATTTAATGTGTGAGCACCGCAAAACGTGAGCAAATCTACGTGATACCAAGAAAGCTCTTATCACGAGTTAAAAAGCACTATAACAACCTGGTCACACAAAGGGGTAAGCAGCGACGCCGCAGCGAGCGAATTCTCATTCTGTCGCGCCTGACACCAAGCAACAGTTTCTTATTTCACAATTTCACACCACCATTCGTACCACACCTATGTATTAGGAATTCGCTCGCCGCGCCGCCCGCCGCCGCCAGCCACCGTTCTTTCGCGTGGCCAGGCTGTTAGGCCCGCGGACTCCACCAAAACGAAAAGAAGATGAGATGCGATAATTCTCGTCTCCGCTTAGATTAGGTTGAGTGAGAAGGCGGTTGAGAAAATTTTCTCTTATTTGTTTAGCGCGATCAAAACGGAAATGTGAGAGGTGCCTTGCAAGCAGGCGGCTAACACATCTCTGCTCGGTGCTGCTGGACTTCATCAAGAAAAAAACACTTTTGTGGGTTACTATGATGTGTGATGGACTCTTTTAAAAATAGAGAGAGTCGAACCCACTAAGTACCAAAATGGAATATCAGGTAAATTGCATTTACTTATAATGTGACACAATATTATTATTATTCTGTTTTTAAACATCGCTTCAACTCTCTATTGTAAGAAATAGTGAAAAAAGACAAGCAAGTATGTAACGTAAGGATAAGAGTATGTATGTACACAAAAACTAACCAAGAGCGTCTCAAAACTGTATATAAAAGTTCACTAATAAAACGATTCAACAGAAATATTGCAAAAAGAAATCAAAATATAAAAAGCAAACATCTATGTCACAAAACTAAACTCCAGGCACAGCTAGGAGTTTTCAAATGTCTGTAAGTACCCTTTTGGGGACTTTAATCGTTTTACTAAAGTTTAGTATAGTAGAGTTTAGCATAAAAAAATATAACGTTTAGTAACTAAACGATATATTTTTCTATGAACAATATGAAATCAACAAACAAACATTAAACAAATTAAATCGCCACAATCTGAGTGATTTCTATCGTATAATAATCCGTGACATGGAAATGGGATGATATTATGAAATCATCGGTACTAGATTAATACTGAAGAGTTTTATCCTTGACAGTATTCTTTTAGTAGGTAGTTAAATAGTTAAAATCGGTAGGCACCATGGGCAACAGCGTCGCTTAACAACTCCTAAGGTTAAAATCGCTTGCACGCCGCCGCACCATCACAACATAAGGTGACATTCGGATCACGGCAGTCGCGACCTGGCAGTGGCGGCTAACTGCCGCGGCCCATTGTCGCTGCTGTGCGGCGCCAGAAACTTTCGGATAGCAGCGTCCGCGACCCGGGCAGCGACTGCCAGTAGCCAAACAAGAGTCACTGCGAACGGTTGGGCATTCCAGTCGTGTATCGAACATTAACTATGTCTGACAATTTAAATAAACTAAAGTGAGAAATCGCGAAGAAACTGATAGAGGAAGAGGATGATGAAATAATGTTGCTCTTTTAACAATCTCAAACAACATTATCGTTATAGGTTTTGAGTCGAGCATCGTAAAGCTGTGGATTTTTAGCAATTAACTCAACTAAGAACTTGTCGTTTTCATCGGTAAATTTTGTCACCCTGTGCGAGCGGGCAGCGCGACCGTACTGCTTCCGGAGCGGCTCGGCGGCGCTGCCAAGGTCGCGCGTAGGCAAAGCAGTGCGGCGCGACCACGGCTGCAGCTGCAGGGCCGCGGCTGCCGTGCCGCTACTGCCGTGATCCGAATGCTACCTTACGTTTACTTCGTGCAGGGGCGATACGCACACACGCATTTTGCCCTAATGACCCGTGGACCCACTGGCATTACCCACTGGTAGGTCGAACGAGAAATTGCGTTTTTCGTTGGACCCACTCCACTAGAGTTGGGAAGGAAATTTAAATGCAAAAAATTGTTGCTAACTGGTTAAGCGACGCTGTTGCCCATAGTACTCTTCTCCTAGCTGTGCTCTGGTATATTTTACCTTTCCGGGTCGGTGAAGTCTACGTCAGGCGGCAGGTGCGCCGAGTGGCGGCCCGCGATGCGATTGAATAGTCGCGCAGACGACCGCCTCAACGACTCTCGCAGTTTCGAGAAACTGGCGCTGCGCGACACCTCGCCCGGGCCCTGCCGCGCCCGTGTTATGCAATTTACACTCCATATCGTTCCAAAAAAAAACAAAAAGATTGGAGCAAAAAAAATAAGTGGTGTAATTTTTATACCATGTTTTGTCACCTCTGTTATACTTGCCAGTAATTTTGTTGTCTTGATAACAGCGAAGGATAAAAATAAAACAAATGGTACAACTAACTAAATAATGTAGGGCACTAATGAGTATGAAATGTACAGGACATTTGCCGTGATGATGTCGAGATGCGGCCATGCATCTACGTTTGTCTAACAGCGAAAGCCGTTGAAACCAAAACATTGGTAATGTCTTTATACAACGTATTACAAAATAACCCCTAATTCCGAATATGGTAGATAGGGGCCATTAAACTGAACAACTTTTACTATGGGAACAACTCTGAAATCGCGAAAAAAATCATAACGAAAAATAATAACGAAAATGTATGAAACGGCAATTTTTTCGCGATTTCAGAGTTGGTTACATAGTAAAAGTTGTGCAGTTTGATGGTCCCTATGTACCATATTCGGCATTAGGGTTTATTTTGTAACACGTTGTATAAAAGAAATCACGTCATGCCATTGTGTTTTTAAAGAAATAAAGTGTGACTTGAGTATCCTAGCCTAATTAAATGTGGATTATAAATTGCATAACACTGTAGACTCACCATTTTGTAACGTAAATAGTAATATTAAAGTTCCCGAGAGTAAAAAATAACAAAATAAAACAAAAAAATAAATGTTATATAAATATTTATTAACAATTTAAAATTACGATTCGACGTATATTACCGAGACTTTATCGGAAACTTTTACATTATTGTGACATGGGAAATGTGCCTATTTAAAATGGAGATTCTCGATTATGCATTTTCCATAGAGAACACATAAGTTTCAGTAACTATATTTGCCGATATTGTTTCATGTGTAATTAAAATCTAGTGCATATAGAATTAAAATCCACCATTCAAGCAGCACCCACATAAGAAGATAAAAATTTAATTGTATATAAAAAATACTATATTTATTTTATAATCTATACTCTCACATAAAGCTTAAACCGATAAAAGTACACTAAAAACTGGAATGAAAGTTTATGTAAGTATAATATTACTGACAAAATGAAAAAAATAATATAAATAATTAAAATTGACTACTGGCAACACATACAATATATAAGTAACGTTCACAATGATAAAATCATATTCATGCATTCTCCATAAAAGAATAACATTTATAAAATATATCAGCAAATTAAAAATTAAAATCGTAAGCGAATAAAATCGTTGTTTTAAATATGCGTGATTAAGACACAAAAATTCTCGGACACTTCACAAATTAATAAATGCAAATTAAACGATAGATTTCCCAACATAGTTATATTTTATAAAACTGCATAACCCTAATATATTTGTCGATTTTAGATTACACCTTTTTGTAAAATGATATGCAATAATTGATTGCTAGCAAAATAAGACAAAATATACGTTAATATAAAACATAACTATGCAATATATGACTTTAAGTCGTCATCATAATTAAAATGTTTCAATTGCACCAACCGTCTGAAATCTGTACATAAAATTTTCATAATGTATTTTTAAGGACGGCTCACATGTACATTTTTTCTCTATCACACAAAACTATTTGTAATATTTAATTTTATTATATTTCGCGTAATATCTTTACTCCTACCGCATGCTAATGCTAATAAATAATACTAAGCTAAATAAATACCGCCACTTTGAACTTTGCAAAATATAATGAAATGCGGATGATCTACTACTATGAAATGATAAATTTTAACCTGCAATAAACAATTAAAATTACAAAAGGGGTGATCACAGTGATAAGATTGCAATATTCAAAATGACATGTATTAGTGCAGTGATCCCTCTGTGAAAAATGAGCGAAATAAAAAGTCTTGGCACAAACATTTGACAAATTATCTCGACACATCAGCCAATAGCTTATTATTAACTTATAATTGTCATATGGTCGTGAAAAGACTACATAATATTATAAAGGATCACGTACACTGAAAGCGAGTGAGTTCTTATAGTATGCCCTAAATAGCTAAGTCATAGACTACTGGTGCGGCGCGGTGCTCCCTGTGTTGATTCCTAGCACATTGAACAACTTTGATTTTAGGTTCATGCGTGGCTCACTCGCTTGGTTCGTGCCCTATGTAGGGGAAAGAACAAAACGAAAAATTAAAAAAATATAACACAAAGCAAAGAAAAAGAAAGTAAGACCCTGCGTAATACGTTAAATAGTAAAATAGTAAAACATAAAAAAAGATGAAAATACATAAGGTTTTTTATAAAAAAATAATAAAAATATAATAAATATACTTTGTAAAGTCTGCAGCGCTGCCTTTATAAGTGATAAAATACTATTCTGAATCATTTCCATTCATCTATGTTTTAGATGATAAATTATGTAATAATTATAATTATTGGGATACATAATCGTGATTTCACAAGACAAATTAATAAACATTCGATGCCAATATGAGATTAGAATGAAATGAAAAGAAAAAATAAAATAAATTCGTATTCAGAGACACTGCAAAAAATATACCTATCCAACAATACCCCTATTATTCGTGAACGTGATTAGCGTGCTCGTGCTTCTCAAAACAACATGACCGAACCATTTAAGCTGTTTTCCTTTACTTAATCTTTATTTTAATCAAAAAAAGTTTCACTCAACACAAGAACAGACATAAAAAATGCAATGTGATCTTAATGAGCAAACTAAACGATTATTATGTGATAAATAGTGTCGTTATGGTACAAGCAAAGGAAAACAAACACTTTTGAGTCACGGCAATATTGCAGTTTTGACAATTCAGACCCACAAAGCAATGTTACACCTGGGGTCACGCAAGGATCAACGCCAATATTTTTCGCGTTAATGGACTTTAACGCCTTGTATTCAAAAGTCCATCTGCGCAAAAAATTAGTTGAGCCCAGTGCTCTGTTTATCAAAACTTACAAGCTACAAGTAAAATTTACATGAAAAAGGTCAATGGGCATTTTGTTCGTCTGTTTGACCTATGGCGTACAAACAAACGAAATAGGGCTAGATATGTAGATAAATGTATCTGCTACTCAGTGATATGGGTCGCATTCTTGCAGGCCATGTTTCATTTTTATCATTATATCATATCATTTCAATAATAAATAATATAAAATAAATAAATAAAGATAATACAAACGTTTATTATGCTTGTACCACACATTTTCACAATGCTCAAAGTAAAAACTTCTGTTTTATTAATAAAAGTTTAATAACATTATAAAAATACTCGCACACATACTGTAAAGTAACTTTTCTGCCGGTCGGTACATAAAAAGATAATATATATTTTGAAAAGTGGGATTGAATTCTTCAACTTAAAATTGGTTTCGTTTCTGTACGCAAACTTTCATCAACCAGGTCAAATATGCCCAATGACCTTTTACAAGTTCATGTAAATTCTTCTTCGTCTTTTTCCAAATAATTTATGCAAGACACTTGTAAAAATTGTCAGACGGAATGGAGAGTCGCTGGACGCCCTCAGAAAATACTCAGGATATTCCATTGAGTTTTTTACAAGTTGTAAGATTTTTTACAAGTTTTGATTTTATTGATTAACGAAATGAACAAACACATTTGTAGCGTTTAATTTAACGTGTTTTGATCAACGGATTTGTGGAATAATTATTTTCATAAGGAAAATGCTTGTTTTTAAAAAGTACAAGACTTGTAAGTTTTGATAAACAGGCACAGGTGTGGCCCCAGTATTATAGATAGAACTCGGCAAAAAAAAGTTATGTCAATAAGAAACATACACTTTGCTTTGCAGGTTTTCATTGATAACGTTTAAACAATACTTCCAATGTAACCCTTTGCTGTACATCGAGGTTGTGAACTATAATGCAAGTACAGAGCAGTGATTATGTACAATGATTGGTGACGATGAGCTGATCTGGTGAGAATGAAACAAAAAGCCATAATTTGCAAACCATCTCGTCCGACAGCTGTGAAACTAAATGAACAACAACGCAGTACAGTGCGGATTGCGAAATACAACAAAATCGGCCATTTCATACAAACAAAGCCCCACGATGACACAACAGCGAGACGATACGAGTGCGATCAGTGGTTTTGCAACAACCCAAGACATTCCATTAAACAATACAAAACACCCTTTGGACTCATACACTTTTCCAAATATACTAAAGTGAACCAGCCACACTTATATTTTCTTAAAAACTATAAGACATTTTTTATCAATATGTTGGATATTTTTTATTAACCGCGATAGTTAATATTAAATATTAAAATGTGGCTGCCACACACTGACATCAATCTAAATCTCAACTCTATTCCATTAGGGTACGGGTGAAAATCGAGTGACCAATATAAATGAATGAAGAAAAAAGGTGTTTAGTAATATTGCGTTTTAATCAATATTAACTTAATCTAATCATTAGAAATTCTAATGCACAATTGCTCACCAAAAAAACTGGCATCGAGAAAAAGACCACCTATTTTATAAAACTGCCGATTCTTTTGTGATTACAGAGTTGATTTAAGGCTTTCCCTCGCTACATGATTACATTTATTTTACTATAATCCTCCATTACATAGACAACTTGTAGACGAAATTATTGTCACAGGACTTTCATCCGTAACCGAAAGGAATAAAGTCGATATCAGTCCAAGTGGCGACAAACATCGAGTGGCCTATTTCCTAACCTCGTCGTGCGGCTCGATGCCGTCGCGGCTGCCGTGGCGCGCGCCGCGCGACCGCGACTGCTTCACGATGTCCAGCGCCTACGCAACACCCACGTACAACTACTACTCGTACAGTATGAGACCAACATCTTGACACTATTTCGACGGAGTGGGGATCAATTCGCGCATCTGCATGTGAGCGACCAATAGCGCGCGCCCCTCTCCCGCCGCCCGCGTACCTCATCGCTACGCATACCCAAAATACCCGTTCCGCGCAATCCCCACCCGATTTCAAGATGTTTGCCTCGTACTATATCACCAATCGCAGACAAGTATGTCACATATACGTGACACTCACTATACGGGAACTCTTCAGACACAAAATCCAAATTGGTACTTGCTGTTGCAGTATTAACGGCCGAATTCAATACCTATCCTCAGTAAGAGATAGACTTACTAAAGATTTGTTGCCTAGATATTTCTGTTAAATGACGGGAAATAAAAACTGTTGCCTAAAATAGTAACTAAGATAATATATTCAGATGCATATTTACAAGATCAGATATTCGGATGCATATTTACCTAAATTTTGAGATATTCACTTTTTTATTGAAAAAATATCCAAGGATTCCGGAATTAACCAATTTTAATGTATACTCAGTGAGTGAGATGTAATAAATAAACCTGATTTGACACAAATTCCAGTTGGCCTGGCCAACAAACGTAATTGGTGGATTTTTCCTACTTTTATTGTCAGTGATTTTTGAAGAAGCAGACAATCTTATTACGTTGTAACAAGGCCTATGACACCTCATGGGAATAAACACATTTTTATAATTTTAAATATTTTAAGAAGCATCTTCCATAATATAGTAGTAAACAATTGACTTTTAGGCAAATATGCATCCAATTATCCGATCAACAGATCCATATTAGGCCATCTCTTACTGAAGATAGATTATTGAAATCGGCCGTAAATAATCAGTATCACCATCACACGTTATAGACATTATCCCTAGCGAGGTTCGAACCCGCTTCGATATTATTTCAAATATATCTTAAAAGATGAAAAAACAAGTAAAGATAATTTTGAAGGAAAGAAGAAAGAAACAGTGAAAATATCATATTGAGAAGTACAAGGCTTGTTATACTATTTAGTAAATACATAATTGCGTATAAAAGAAATCAAGATTGATATAAAGAAAGGAAGCACTAGGCAACAGTATCAGAAATGTCGAGTTGATTTTAAATGCGCTCACAAAGTATTGTAACCATTTCCTGGATTGAGTTTTATTGGATATGATGTTATCACTCTCTATCATACTTTTTACGAATGAAATTGCTCCTTATTCACCAATAAGGAAGGCCTATGCCCCAGCAGTGAGGACATTAATTGCATTTAATAAGATTCGTTTTAATCAAATCCTGAATTCAAAACCTTTCATCATACATATGACTGATAAAATTTTGTATAAAACCATAGTAATTTGTATTTTTTTATTCTTTTCAAGCTTTTATTGTTTCTTGGGCAACACTAAGTGTCATATGCCATACTTTTATTTGACTATTTCATATCTCCGTATCTTTAGCATGACAGAGTTGAGAATAGTCGCCGAGACTTACTTGCTGAACGTGCTAGGCAGCGTGCAAACGAACATGATATCAGTAATTTCAGTGCCCATTCTTTAGCGCACAACATGATAAAATAAACATATAAAAATAAACATCTTTATATCAAAAAAAGTGTTAAGTGCAAAGTATATGATAATGAAATATTTCATCAAATAACTACATTAAAAACTATATAGTTTAATTAATTCTAAAAGCAATTAAAAATTAAAGCCTTACTTAAGAATTCGCAAGAGGTTTACTATAGAAAGGCATAGACATGTTGAGTTAGACTTACCGGCTCTTTTCGGCTGCGAAGTGCGCAGTCCTCGAGAGTCTCGGCCGCTTCATATTTGCCTTGACGCCGGTAGAGGGCTCCCAGGTTTTTCAGTGTTGTCGTTACGGTAGGCGAGTCAACCTAAAGAAATATATTTTTAATCACGTAAGTATATTATTTTTAATATACGTACATACACGTCCTGGACTACAGCTGCGCCACAAAAAAAGATGACTTTTTGACTATGCCATGAAGAAGTCGATAGTTTGTCGGAATTTATCACACACAACCAGAATTTGCCGGTCTTGCGTTTAGGAGATGCATGTGGCGCAGCTGTAGAGACGTCTGTACAGCTGCGCCACACAGATCTCGAGAACGGAAGGTGGTAGCGAAAATCTGATTACTCGAGAATGTAGCCGTCGTTAGTTTGTCAGAATTTGTCGCACAAAAACCGGAATTTGTCGGTCTAGCGTTTAGAAGATATGTGAGGTTAAGCTGTAGAGACCTTTCTGCCTGGATCTCGAGAACGGTCGTAGCGAAAATCTGATTGCTTTTATGTGTAGTCGGTAGTTTGTCGTAGAAAAACAGAATGTGTCATCTTACGTTTAGGTGATACGTGTTCCTTGGAGAAAGTTATTCAGTTTAAGCAACACAATAACTAATTTCAGTATTATTACATAATGTGTTTCCATCTTATACAGTCATATAAACAAGGAGTACCTTCGCAGCCTTATGCCAGCCGCCGTACTCGCCGTACGGCGCATTTTCCTTCTGTAGATGTTTGTTCTCTTCTCTCTCTTCAGCCACTTGCCAGATCGGTTTGTTGTCTCCTGTTGTGACATATATCTTGTTAATGAAGTAAATTAAAGTTATACAGTCATGGAAAGAAGAAAGCTATTTAAATATTTTAGGTATTTCTCAAAATACTTACGGCCAATTGCACTAAATTTAAGAATCGCTAAGTCTTTTCCTAAGTACAACTCGACGAATATAATTAGGCGCATGACAGCTGCATGACAGCTAAGTTCATGACACCGTTTTAATTTGGTCGAGTTGTAGTTAGGAAAAGACATAGGCGATTTTTAAGTTTAGTGCAAATGGCCGTTAATCTTTAATATGAAATTTAAATACCGCTACTACAAATAGACGATAAAAGTTTCTGATGGCAATTTAGAACTAATTACTCGATTACGTAATTTTGTCATATTATACTACCATTATACAGGTTGGCGCAAAAGTCACGAATGGATTAAAATTTAAAACAAGCTATACCTTTTTCATTTTGGTATCTTTATGCAGTTAGAAATAAAGGTTCATGGAAATTATTTTGTGCTATTTCTAAAGTAAATAAATAAATACTTTTTACATCAGTGCGTTACTTTTGCGCCACCCTGTAGAACCTGTTAGTGAAGAACATAAGATTACATCATACGAAGAAAACGTTAATAAGCCAAATTAAGTGATGAGCAATTATATAGAATAGAATAGAGGTAAAATAATTAATGTGACACAAGTCGGGAAGGTGTGACACAATGTTTAGAAAAAATAACATTTATAAACGAAAAGTAACACAAAACGGAAATTAGATCTTGTTTCATTACCTTTCCTACCTGTGCCACACTTGTCCAAACTTGTGTCACTCACCTAGGAAACTGTTATAACAATCCACCCTCCGCACCAACTGTCTCAAATACACTTGGCATAACAAAGTATAGCAATACTTCATGGTTTTTACATTATTTTGATTGTTCATGTTAAATGGTCAAAAAGGCAACTTATTTATAAACCTTAATATACACACTTCAGTTCATTAGAAATAAAATACTTTTTACGGATTACAGCTCATGTATTGGTTAAACGTGCCGGACTACAGCTAGGCCACAAAAAAAAAGTTGGAAATCTGACTTTTTGACTATGCCATGATGAAGTCGATAATTTGTCGGAATTTGTCGCCAAAAACCAGAATTTGTCGGTCTTGCGTTTAGGAGATACGTGTGGCTCAGCTGTAGAGACGTCTCTACAGCTGGGCCACACAGATCTCTAAAACGGAAGGTCGTAGCGAAAATCTGATAACTCGAGTATGTAGCCGTTAATTTGTCGGAATTTGTCACCAAGAATCAGATTTTGTCGATCTTGCGTTTAGGAGATATGTGAGGATACGCTTACGACCTTTCGTTCTCGAGATCCAGGTAAAATGGTCTCCACAGCGCATCCTCACATATCTCCTAAACGCAAGATCGACAAAATCTGATTCTTGGTGACAAATTCCGACAAACTAACGGCTACACACTCGAGTTATCAGATTTTCGCTATGACCTTCCTTTCTCAAGATCCAGGTAGAAAAGTCTCCACAGCGTATCCTCACATATCTCCTAAACGCAAGATCGACAAAATCTGGTTTTTGGCGACAAAATCCGACAAATTACCGGCTACACATACGAGTAATCAGATTTTCGCTACGACCTTCCGTTTTTGAGATCTGTGTGGCCCAGCTGTAGAGACGTCTCTACAGCTGAGCCACACGTATCTCCTAAACGCAAGACCGACAAACTCTGGTTTTTGGCGACAAAATCCGACAAATTACCGGCTACACATACGAGTAATCAGATTTTCGCTACGACCTTCCGTTTTCGAGATCTGTGTGGCCCAGCTGTAGAGACGTCTCTACAGCTGAGCCACACGTATCTCCTAAACGCAAGACCGACAAATTCTGTTTTTTGGCGACAAATTCCGACAAATTATCGACTTCATCATGGCATAGTCAAAAAGTCAGATTTCCAACTTTTTTTTTGTGGCCCAGCTGTAGTCCGGCACGTATTGGTTCATTCAGATGTTATTTTAGAATTATTTATTCACACTTTCGTCTTCGACACCTTTCCAGGGTGTCGAAACGTCAGGAAAGCCAATAAACCAACAAAACAACTAAATAATTCTAAAATAGCGATGTTATTACATCTGAATTAATCAGCCAATATACGCGCTGTAATCCGTAAAAAGTGTTTTATTTCTAATAAACATTAATCATGCAAACCAAAGTATCACTATACTCAATCAAAATAATACAGAGGGTCAATTAAAAATCAAAACAGATGACTTAAAGTTTTAATTACAAAACAAAATATAAATATAAAATCTGTGTTTACCAAAATAATATTTCATTGATTATTTGGCTTTTAAGGAACTGGACAGCAAGCAAAATAACATTTTCGGTAAAGAAAACAATAATTAAACTCTACAATACAAAGCGTCTTCGTCGTCGAGACAGTCATAAACTAATTTAAATAATATATAGGCTTTTCAAATATTCAGCTACACTCCTTAATCCCTTTCCTTACAAAAGGCAACTGAGCGTGCAATTCATTAAAACTTAATAACTAACGATTGCTTAGTTGTATGAATGCTAATCCATAGCCAAGCATTTCAAGGTATACCAAAATCACTGGCGACTTTAGTCGTCCTCCTATACTACTTCAATATAATTTGGCAAGAAGAAAAAGTCGTCAACATTATTATTTTTTAATTTGCGAATCGCGTGATAAAACATTTCTGTTTAATATGGCACACGAAAATAAGCTATTTCTGAGAACTTCGAAATTGCTAAAATCTTTTATTTATTAGTAAAATCAATATTTTAAGGATAAGGGTCTGATTAGCTGCTTATTGCTTAATGTTGAAAGAATTAACAGTGTATTTATATATTACTATGATACAGAAAAATTTAATTATGCCTGGTTTATACGGGGGTCGATAACATGGCAGTTCAGTAACCCAGTCCAGCGCTGACTTGCTACTGGGCTCGTGTAGACACTAGTTTCAACCCAGTCCAGGGGCCGGATTATGACCTCTTATTTCCTGGCAGTTTTCTGACTGGTTATCAATCTATCTCTTTTATTTGCTATACAGCTAGAAAGAGATGTAACTATAGCAATTCATAAACCTGGCAAGTTTTAAGAGGTTGTAATACCCCCCCAGTGCTGACTTCTAGCTTGCAAGTCAGTCCAGCTGACTAGCCACCCGTTCTATTTTCGGGGACAGTATGACTTACTGCCGATCCTGTCTACATGTACCGTGTTACTGGGTCCGAAATTCCGAATCACTAGGACCAGTCCTTGACCCCGTATAAACCAGCCCTTAGAAAATTCTATAGTGTTTAACGGAAATTTTAACAGTTGAGACGGTGAAAACATATTCATCGGTGAAAATATATTCAATTCAACTCAATCGTACTGAATGAAGAGAATAATGTTGACAACTTCTCATGGCAAAATATATTTGAACTAAATAAATAATCTAAATAAACATAACTCTTTTCAAATTAATTATAAAAATATAATAATATCATTGAAATGCAACAATTAGAGAGATCTAGGAGAAAATTAAAATACCCATTAATAACATTGAAGAAACTGAAATAAATCTATGAAAAAATTATGCATTATGTTATGTATGATATCACACATTTATAACTATTATTCGAAAGTATAACAACTACTTATCAATTAAATATTATAACACGAGCTTAATTTGCAACCAACGTTGAATTCCAGGACTCAATTATATAGCTATGCGCTAGCTAGACTACATGATTTGGCTAGACTACATAATTTGGCTGATTCAGAAATCGTCCACCAGCCGACGTACTAGCGCCAACTTGGCGCTTAGTGTAGATGTAGATCTGTCATATTCTTGTTTGCTATGTATTTGCTATATTGGATGTCGGAAGCGAATTTTCTTAAATATTAGTTTTTTCCAACAGTTTCATAACTAATATAAATAATATTAATACTTCAATAATAATAATGACTAATATGAACGAACAACAGGGGGGTGATTTTGTAATTTTGTTGCAATCAACTCTGACAGAAATCGCAGTTATATTGCTGCTTTAGTTAGAACCAATGTGACAACTATCTTAACTTAAGCAGCAATACAACTGCGCTTTCAATCGATTTCAATCGAGAATTGTTAGCAACAGCTTTACGTAATCAAGGTACAGGTCTCTCTCTACAGAAGCGCCACTATTTTAAGCGGGATAAATTTTCTGACATTCCTCCATTCTCTATACTAAGTAGTCATTTTTTTTTATAGAAAAGGACTGGGCCTCCGTTTTCAACGTCAGTGGAGACTTAATAAGCATTAATTATTTAATATATTTTTCTACCTAATTCAAGGAACATGCATTATAAAACCTACTTACTCTACTGCACAAACAAAACAATAGGAAAGGAGGCGGTTCAAGCCTTTAAAAAGGGCATGCGAACGGTAGCCCTGTGTGTGCCGTCTTCAAAACTACGGAATTGTGAAATGACGTCTTTTAGTAGAGCTTTTAGCATGTTCAAAATGTTTAAATTTGACGACTCTTGTTTAACGTAACAACATCTCCGAAAACAACCTGATTCATGAACAACCGAAATCATAGAAAAACGCAGACAGGGCTACACGTATTTCAAGACTTGTCACCGCCAACTTACGGCCTGAATTAATAATCAATCCACAGATTGCGATATTAATAAAGAATTTACGACAGTTGCTTAGGTTTGCCTAAAAATTAATCTAGATCGGCCCTATCCCTGTGGATTGATTATTATTACTAATTCTGGCCGTAGATTGTGCACAAAATGCGACAATCTGTCCACAATACTGACGATTAAAATGAAAAACAAATCATCGTTCCGTAATAGCTGCCAATGGAAACATTAATCACAGATTGCACGCTATTTAAAGCTGATATGTCATATCACTATAGTTGCAATTGCAAGACACATTTTCGTCACATCATAAACAAGTTTGAAATGATTTTAGCTTGTTAACTCAATACAATAATAGATTTACAATCACTGGATACTATTGATTACTAACGCCTATTTGTAGTTTTTGACGATTATTCTACTGCGCCGATGTAAATGAAATTAGTAAATTATATTCTTAGTCCACCTAAAGCAAAACTAACAAGAATTCTTCACCACACTAACACATAATTTTTTTTTGTATTTTGATTCTTTATAAAACTAACTAGTATCATAATATTATAATAAACCGGCGTAAAGCACATGCCTCCTAAAACAAAATAATTCAGGTAACATTTTCTCCTTCATACCATGAAATTAAAATGTAATAATTTATATCAATTCAACAAAATCTATTTCAGAATTTGTGCTTTGAATTTATTGTAGTCTGCTGCCACCATTATTTTAAGCGCAGGAAAATGACAAACGACAGAGATAGCAAAATCAAAGACATGATTAAGGCCTTAATAAAGGTTTTGAAACATTTTAATTAGTATAATATTTTAAACAAAGCCTAGGGAAAACCATAAAAAATCCATTTAGCATCTTACTGGGTTACCTATACATATAAGCCCAATCATACCGGATGCGTGCGTACACGTTAATTAATACACGTGCACGTTGTTCTTTGTATCACATCCTTGGACATATCATAATTATAGCTATGCCACGATAACCCACTAGCCGGACGTGCACGTGCACGTATCCGTAATACAGTTTAATGTGCCGTGAACGTGAAAGTGCACGTCTACGCGTCCGGTGGTGTCTTTCCTCAATGGACTATGAACTTAACATCCAGAACGTTAAAGTTTAACATCAATTGGAGTTTGACACTTTTCGATAACTTGATGTTAACCATTCTTGCTGCAATAGCGATTGGTAGCATCAGCAAGTGGTGATGATAGTAAAAAAACGTCGAATATTTATCGCGTTCCTAAATCCGCGGTTATATTATAACTGATTTCAGTATGACACCCATTTTAAACTATTTTAGTTTACATCATACATTTTAATAAGTGTTTGTCATTCCCCTGCGTTATAAATTGTTATAATAATTTTGAGCAAATAGTTGCTACTGCTGCCGTTACGGTAAAGGAATGTAGTAACTGCGTCTCTTCATGCGAAGACTTAATATATACAGTAGGTGCGGGGTGTTTGTTATTTTTTGGGTTTTTTTAATGACGCTATATACTCTGAAACGGTAAACAGAAATATGTTTGGGAGCAAATTAAAGATAATAAAAAAATCAAATCAACAAATCAGTATAGCAAATAATAGGAAATTATATAGGTTAATAAAATGATGGTAGTTAATATTTGGTCGAATTAGAATTTAGCATATTAAACCTTAACCAAGTATACTAGGAGTGTAAAATCTCATGTCAATTAGTTAAAGGCGGTTTCCTTTAGGTTCAAAATGTACACTTCCCAAAATGTACACCGGTTTCAAATGTTCCACTTCCCAAAAAGTACCTTTCCCCAAATGTACATTTCCCGTAACATACATTTCCCAAAATGTATCTTTCCCAAAATTAGAACAGACAGGTTTTACTGATTGGATACATTTCAAAGTACCATGATCACGGTTAACAAGGTTAACTTCTATTATTTACAAAAAAACTTTTTTAAATTTTGAAATTAAAAAAAAACCCAAAAGTATAGTTTTTTTTTATAATAGAAGTTAACCTTCTCCATATTTAATTATGTGATCCTGGTACTTTAAAATTTATCCAATCAGTTATTCCTATCTGTTCTAAGAGTGTGCATTTTGAGAAATGTAAATTTTGGGAATGGTACTTTTTGGGAAGTGTACCTTTTGAAACTGGTGTACATTTTGGAGCTGAAGGGGCGGTTTTACTTTATTTATTTAAAGTAGGTTGTATTTACAGAAGGCGTGTAGCGAAAGCAATGCTCACTCACCGTCGATGGTTCCGAATTCCCTTTCGTGCGCCCGTGTTAGCACCTGTTTGTATAACGTCTCCGCCTCTTTGTATTTGCCCTGAAAATAAGACGTACAGTCAAATTGTATCAAGTAACCGTTTAGAAATTGTGGAGAATATAAAATTCATAAAATATTTTTAAAAGTATATTTCTGTATTGGAAATTTTGGCTTTTTTATACAATAATAATGGTAGGGTAATAATAAGGCTAAGGGTGGTTAACAAGTTGCTCCTGCGTGCTGCTAAAATTAATAATGTTCGTTTAAATAATGTCAAGGGACCAATTCACACCTCGTAATTCAAATTTCTTTAGACTTTTTATTATGGTTCTTACTAGTCATATAATAGACAATTTTTTTTTTCGAAATTTCTCGTTTTTTTCTATGGTTGAGTGAAAATTTAGTACCAAAAATGAAATCCTTTTCTTCGATTATAAAATAACGACACCAAACTCAATATAGTTGTTAGATGTATGCAGATATGAAGTTTAAGAGTGAGGCGAAGGACACACTATTCTCCCTTTGCCCTGTCCACCTGCTGGGGGGAATCTCGTGGCAACCAGGCTTGATCAGCCCAGATCGCCCCCAGGAACACCTGTTCTAAGCGGTTAGCTTCGTCTCAAAAATGCAAAGTGGGTAATGCACCTAAGATCTCCCACTATTACAGTAGGATGTATTTAAATATCTATCATATTGTACTTCACATTTTGTATACAGGGTGTTAGTGGCACCCTTGCGAAAACTTTCAGGGCATAATCAACTCATGATTCTGAGTCCATCTGAAGTGGAATTTTCCGTCGCAAAATTCATGAATTTTTTTCCATCACACAGATACTGTCTTACTTGCATAGAACCTAAATTTACAGAAAAAAAATTAAAATATCAAAATTTAGTTAACCCGCAATGTACAACAACAGCTGTTTGCTATCGTTCGTTAAGGTCGCTGACACTGCTCGGTCGGCGGCCCGCTGCTGCCGGCCGAGTCGGCCGACGCGCGACGGCATACATCTGTCTCTGTTGCACATACCTCTTTAGTCGTTCGTAGTGCAAAGCGGGTGCATAATTTTCGCACCATTCAAATTTAGTACTACTAGCATTGAAATAAGGTACAAATTACAATGGTTGATTTATTAGATCTGTTCATATGAACTGATCTAAAAACATTATTTTTATTAATAATTATTTAGTGCCTCATTCATTAATTATTACATACCAATTACGTTTGTGTACCAAACTAATTTACAATTCATAAATTGATTTCAAGCAATACTGATGAAAAGAATTTGCTTATGCGGGCTCCAGACTCCTGCGTGATTCACGGCGTGAATTCACGCCGTAATTTTGCCGTGAAGTCAGCGTGAATAGCATGACCCTCCACACTCGCTATCGTTCACAGTTTAGTTCGCGCGCTCGTCGAGAATGGACGCCGAATTATGGCACTGCTATCTTTGAATTTAGCATCCCATAAAATGGGTTCGGCAATTCTCAATCAACACAAGTTCCTGCTTGTTCGTCCAAGTGACGGTCATTTTGACGCACCGTACTCCGCAAATAAATAAAACCTCAAGGCACGGTACTGTTTTCACGTGCGAGTGCGGATGCGTTCGCGTTCACGGGAGGTTCGCGCACAGCGAACCCTTTGACGCGGGCGCAAATACCGACACGGAACGGGAACTAGGCGTGAACGGGCGCGAAGCCCGTGAACGGGCGCGAAAACCATCCACATGCCCACTTAAAGCGGGCTCCACATTCGCGCCGTGAACACCCGTGAAAGGCGTGAAGCGCGAATGTGGATAGTTTTCGCGCCCGTTCACGCCTTGTTCCCCGTTCCGTGTCGGTATTTGCACTCGCGTCAAAGGGTTCGCGGTGCGCGAACCTCCCGTGAACGCGAACGCATCCACACTCGCGCGTGAAAACAGTACCGTGCCTTGAGGATTTTAATTTATTTGCGGAGTACGGTGCGTCAAAATGACCGTCACTTGGACGAACGAGCAGGAACCTGTGTTGATTGAGTGTTATCATGCCGAACCCATTTTGTGGGATGCTAAATTCAAAGATAGCAGTGCCATAATTCGGCGTCCATTCTCGACGAGCGCGCGAACTAAACTGTGAACGATAGCGAGTGTGGAGGGTCATGCTATTCACGCCGACTTCACGGCAAAATTACGGCGTGCATTCACGCCGTGAATCACGCAGGAGTCTGGAGCCCGCATTACACTGCCGGTGTACTGTACTGTACAGCACGTACCGAATCTTTCGGCAGAAGTTGGCGGTCGCTTTGTGTAGATTAGAGATGGGCGAATGGGAAATTACAACAATCGAACTATTCGAGTGATCTACGTAATTTATCGAATCATCGTTCTGAAGAAATTAATAAGCCCCATTTGTATTGAAAATACCAAAATTAATTAAGTGATTATTTACGATAAAAGCCGTATGTTACTAGGATGAACGTACCTAATTGTGAAAGATGTGTGCAACTGCAAGTAACTCGCAATAAGAATGTGTTTCGTAAAAGGAACCCGTCGGGAATTTTCAAAAGTTTTATTTCTAAGGCTAACAGGAAAAAACAATTCGATAATTCCAATACGATAGAATGTCTGATAGTTTTATTTGTGCTTAGCAATTTCACCCGTCCTAGTTATTGGTGAAATGATTTTTTATGATTATTAATTTATTTCTATTAATTTTACTTCTTATTTCCTATTTGAAGCATACTCCAGCGTATGTACCAATTAGCATTAGAGAGAGAGAAGGGGCAGAGAGGAAGAGAGTTTTAAGAATTGTGCTATGTTTGAAAAAAAAAAGTGAAATAGTGTAAGATTTAAAAGTGGATTTGTTATTATTCCATTCGATCTGTTTGAGTGATCTTTTGATCTATTCATGTTTGATTTGCCCCATCTCTAGTCGGCATTTTCAAAAGGATTTGACAGTGCGCGCCGCTTGTGCGGCGCGGCTTTGACGATCTGTAGTCGACTGCAAATCTGTAGACGAACCGCGCGCGTACCTACGACGTTGACGACGTATTTGAGTTTTATTAGTTGTTTATGTTGTTATTGTTGTTTTTAGTTAATTGTTTTTGTTGCATTTTATTTGTTAATTAGTTTATAAGTGTTTTTTGTGTTGTGTGACTTGAGTGAGTGTGTGATTGTGAGTGCATAAACATGAACTTCGTGCGATTTACAGCACAAGAGTACGGGCGGATGTTGATGTGTTACGGGGAAGCTCGTGGAAATGCATCTCGAGCATCGCGTATTTATGCCGAGCGATATCCAAATTCGCGACGTCCAGACAGCCGAACGCCGCCCGCGGTATTATCGAGTTGTTACGCATACATTGCTTCTCAACGAAAAATCAAAATCTTAACTATGCATTTGCGACGAGTGGTTTCATAGAGAAAGTTGCTTAACTCTAAGGGTAAAATCATCCCTTAAAGTCTTTGCAAGGGTGCCACTAACACCCTGTATGTAACGTACCTGCTTGAGGTAGCACGAGGCGAGGTTGTTTTTGGTCTTGGCCACGTTGGGGTCGTCAGGGCCCAGCTTGCTCTCGTAGATCTCCAGCGCGCGCTGGTAATACTGTTCCACTTCTTCGTATTTGTTCTGTTGGTGGAGAATATGAAAGATGAAAACATATTTGACAACTCAGAACACAGAAACAAAGGAGAAATGTTATACGGCGCAGTTCGTATGGGGACCGATATGTCGCCACTTACAACACAATGGGGTGTATCACGCAAAGCTAATCGCAGATGGCGCCAGCGGCGACCTGGCCGCTATCAATCGTTTTGATTGGTTAAAATACGTCAGAAATGACATTAGACATTTGAAACAACCAATCAAATTATTTTGGGACTGTCGCTTGTGGCACCATTAGTTCCTCAGTATCACACTCCATTGCAGGATATTTTTTCTGATTCACAAATCGTCCACCAGTCGGCACACCGCAACAATTGTTGCTGGAATTAATTTTATCAGTTCAGAGGACTTGTCCGGTTTCCCTATGACAAGTACGGGTAAGCGCCCCCGGACCCTCAGCCTCCGCTGCTGCAACCTCTCAACCCCCCCGCAGCAACGGTGTCCTTTTTGTACCCTGATCCGTCCCATTTTACACACTCCTATACCCACCTCACATCCCTATCCTAATCCTATTCCTTCCCCTCCGCTAAGCTAAGGTCTGCCGTGCCGATGGCTGCATGGCTAGGGGCGTGCCTAGTCATAAGCGTGCCACCCTGGAAATTGGTGCCCTCCAGGCGTAAATAGCCTTACCACACACGCGGGGCTCTGTGTGGTGGACAGTTGTCTTTCCCTAGCTAATCGTGGGAACAAAATGGTTTCAATTTTTTTTAATAAACCTGGCTGCGGCGATAGAGCTCGCCACTCATCACGCGTAACTTGTTTCTCTCGGGGCGAAAAGCGGGCATCGGAGACCCGTTTTGCTACGCTGAATGTATGTGGAGCGATGGAGGAGAAAATGGATGAGGTGTGTTTGATTATGGAAGAAAAGAAGTTGGATGTTTTATGCGTGAACGAGACGAAAAGAAAGGGCAAAGGAGTCTCAGAACATGGCTCGTTTAAAGTTCTGTGGTCGGGCGTTGCCGAAAATGAGCACGCGAGTATGGGCGTGGGACTCCTGCTGTCGGAAAGGATGATAGAATGCATGACTGAGTATGAGTGTGTTAGTCCCAGACTTCTCTGGGTTAGACTCAAAGTAGGATTACTTCGGATACGCGTCATTGGCGTGTATGCTCCCGATATATCCAAGTCAGCAACGGAAAAGGAGGATTTCTGGAAAAGTGTGGAAGATATCTTGAATGAATGCAAAGATAATGAAAGGATAGTTATGCTTGGAGATTTTAACGGATGGGTAGGTGTGAGAAGAGAGGGATGTGAGGGAGTTTTAGGAATATATGGAGACAAAAGAGTAAATGATAATGGCAGGAGTTTGATTGAGGTATGTTTAGAAAAGAATCTTGTGGTAACGAACACCATGTTTGACCACAAGGAAATTCATATGTACACTTGGCAGAGAGGGGAAAAGAAGAGTATGATCGATTTTGTGATTGTTGATGAAAGACTGAAGGGCAGAGTTGTAGACACCAGGGTCTTTAGGGGTAGTAACATTGGAACAGACCACTTTCTTGTACACAGGTTGGTCAAAAGTTCTGTTACTGAGTTTCTTTATCGATTACTGGCCATTAAAACAAATGAAAAGAAAAAATAAAAATGACATATTATTGACAGTTTTATAAGCTATAATTCCATACCACACGTATATCATATTTATATTATTTCACCATGGAATGGGGGTTGAAGGAGAATCGTGTCGCTGTAATTGCTCTGCACAAATGTGGGCAGCCACCGAATATGATTTTCAAGTTGCTACAAAAGTTCAAAATCAACAAGCAATTTATTTATCGCACTATCCATAGGTACAGTAATACCTTGACCGTCGATGACCGAAAAAGATCAGGAAGACCACGCACCGTTCGGACACCAGCTGTGATCAAGGCAGTGAAGGCGAGAATCACGAGAAATCCCGTCCGGAAGCAAAAGTTTTTGGCAATACAGATGACTGTGAAGAGAAGTTCCCTTAAAAAAATTATCAATGATGACCTTGGGCTTCACGCTTACCGTAGACGAAAGGGCCATCTGCTAAACGCACGATTGAAGGCTATGAGGTTAGCACGAAGTCGCGCTCTACTAAAGCAGTACGCACAAAACGGCCATCGAAAAATCTTGTTTACTGATGAAAAAATCTTCACAGTCGAAGAAAATTTTAACCGTCAAAATGATAGAGTATACGCTAAGAATAGTAAAGAAGCCAGCATGATTGCTCCGAGGGTCCAACGAGGTCACCACCCCTCATCAGTGATGATTTGGCTGGGGGTGTCCTATTCAGGGTTAAGTAAGGTTCATTTCTGTGAAAAAGGTGTGAAAACTGGCGCTAGAGTCTATCAAGATACCGTTCTGTAGGGTTATTCACGATTGTCGGAAATCTATTCGAAAGCATTCGATTCGAATCCGTATCCTCCGATATTACAAAAATATAGCTATTCACAAATACATTCGACTGGCATTCAATTCACTTTCCGACGGAAAAGCCCAAAGCATTTACAAAGTTTGGTAGCATAAGGTAGAAAATAAGATCGAAGACTATAGACTTTCCGATTCGATTCGGAAAGTTGGTTTCCGACAATCGTGAATAACCCCCCTGGAACCTGTTGTCAAACCCTTAAGCCACACTTTATTTCAAAACCAGCCATGGGTCTTCCAGCAGGACTCTGCCCCTGCGCACAAAGCAAAATCTACACAAGCATGGTTTCGGGCTAACAAAATTGATTTTATCGCGCAGGAAGAATGGCCATCCTCCAGCCCAGACTTAAATCCTCTGGATTATGCCATATGGCAACTTATTGAGGAGAAAGCATGTGCTAAGCCCCACATGAATCTCGACTCTCTTAAGCGCGCTATTCTCAAGGCAGTCGCAGAATTGGATATGGTGGTAGTTCGTGCTGCCATCGATGACTGGCCTCGTCGTCTAAAGGCGTGTATTCATGCCAGAGGCGGTCATTTCGAATAATTTTAATACATGATAATCTTAAATATTTGTGCTTTCATTTGGTATATAATTCATTGTAGCATTATTTGTAAATTTAGTATTATTCATGTTTTCCATAGTTACAGAACTTAGTAACCAACTAGGTAGTGTCTCGGGTTAGTGGTCTGTTCAAAAGTTGGCGTCATCGTCCCACAGTGTCAACAACGGAGCTGACTAGAGTAAAAGTTGAGAACCTGGATGAAGTGGAAGTGCAAAAGACATATTTGTGCAAATTGAAAGAACGATTGGGAAATGTGGCTGAAGTGAAAGATGGCAAGCTTGAGGAAGTTTGGGAAAAGTTTAAAAAAGGTGTGACTGAAACAGCTGAGGAAATATGTGGAGTGAGTAAAAGGAAGAATGCTCCCCCAATAAACTGGTGGGATAGTGAGGTAAGACAGATAGTGAATGAAAAGAAAAAAGTATGGCAGGATCTGCTGGCCATCAAAGCCAGTAAAAGAGTGAATGCAAGTGTTACAGAAGATGATGTTGATACAGTTGCAAGGGAGTTTAAAAGGATTAAGAAAGTAGTGAAAGAAAAAGTAGACGAAAAAAAGAGAAAGATGAAAGAAAAGTGTGACTTCAAACTCTGTGATAACTTTCGAGACAATATAAAATTGTTTTGGAAACAAGTGAAAACGTCTCGAAGTGGATCACATAAGTCTAAAATGAATGTGATAAGAGATGAAAAAGGTGAGCTAGTGACAGATGAAAAAGGTGTACTACAGGAGTGGATGAAATATTTTGAGAGTTTGTTTGAGGCGGATGGCTCTATGCTAGAAGCCTCGGATAAAAGGGTGGAAGACGAGGAAGAGACAGAAGTGGATGAAAGAGATATATATATGGATGAGATTATTAGTGCAATGACGAGCATGAAAAAAGGGAAAGCAGCAGGATATGACAGAATTACTGTTGAAATGCTGAGAGGTGGGAAAGAGCTGGTTGCGTCCTGGCTGTGCCTGATCTTTAATAAATGTTGGAACAGTGGCAAAGTGCCGGAAGATTGGCGTAAAGCCGTGGTCGTGCCGCTGTACAAAGGGAAAGGGTCACGGCAGGATGCTAAAAACTACCGCGGGATCAGTCTTCTCAGCATTGTCAGTAAATTGTATGCAAAGGTACTGATTGAAAGAGTGATGCAAAAAACTGATCAGAGTATTTGGGATGTGCAAGCGGGATTCAGAAAGGGAATGGGATGCACGGATCAGGTCTTCTCCTTGAGGTGCTTAACCGAAAAACACCTGGCTAAGCACAAAAAGGTTTACTGTGCCTTTGTGGACCTGGAGAAGGCCTACGATCGAGTTGACAGGAATGAGCTATGGAAGGTGTTGTCCGAATACGGATTGGAGAGCAGACTGATTCATGCACTGAAATCTCTCTATGAGGATTCCCGTGCATGCGTCAGGATTGACGGCGTATACACTGACTGGTTTGGCATCTCTAGGGGTGTCAGACAGGGATGTGTTGCGTCACCATGGCTCTTTAATCTGTTTTTGGACAGTTGTATGAAAGGTCTGAAAGAACGTGACTGTGGGGTTGTGATGAATGGGACTCAAATCAAGTGCCTTCTCTACGCTGACGACCAAGTTATACTTGCGTCTTCTGCGCAAGAGTTGCAGGAAATGATGTCGGTTATGAATGAAGATTTTGTGAGAAAAGGGATGAAAGTGAATGTAACTAAGACTAAAGTGATGGTGTTTGAGAGAGATGAAGAAATGACTGACTGTACGGTAATGTTAGGTGGCGAAAAAGTGGAACAAGTCCGTGAGTTTGTATACTTGGGGAGTTTGTTCACAAGGGACGGAAAGAGTGAGGAAGACATAGAAAGACGAGTGAAGAAAGGAAATTCGGTGAGTGGTGCTATACACTCGGTTATGAGTAGCCAAACCGTTTCTGCAAAGGCGCGAATGGCTATTCATAACGGAGTGCTGGTACCGACACTGATGTATGGAAGTGAATCTTGGGTATGGCAGAAGAAGAATGAAAGCAGAATAAATGCGGTAGAGATGCGATCGTTGAGGAAAATATGTGGAGTAAAACTGAGTGATAGAGTGAGCAATGAGGTGATTCGCAAAAGGTGTGGTCTGAAAGATGATATAGTGACAAGAATTGAGAAAGGAATGCTCCAGTGGTTTGGTCACTTAGAGAGGATGAATGAAAGGCGAATCACGAAAGAGATATACTGTGCGAATGTAGAAGGAACGATTGCACGAGGGCGTCCCAGAAAAACCTACGCGGACCAAATAGAGGTTATTATAAAAAAGGCTGGTGTACGCAGTGACAAAAACCGCAGGGCATTTATGAAAAGATTGATGGATATGAATGAAGCGAAAGAAGTGTGCAAGGATCGTAGCAGGTGGCGATCCATAGTCTCTGCCTACCCCCATGGGAAACAGCCGTGAGTGTATGTATGTATGTATGTATGTTATCATTATGATTTTTGCATGTAATTACTGCACAAGTCGAGATTTTGTAAAAAACAATGGACGTGTGGTGCGCAAAAACAATTTGTGTTACTGAGTAGGTACTGACGAGTTTCTGCGCGTTTGCACAGGAAATGAAGACTTGCGATAGACCCATACGCCATTTTCTTTATTTCTGTGATCTGTGTTAGATAACGTCCCGAGTGATGCAGTGATGGAACCAATTCCGAAATCGCGAAAAAAATCTGCTGTTTTATATAAAAATTAATAACGAAAATATCAAAATGCATGAAACAGCTGTTTTTTTCGCGCTTTCAGAGCTGGTTCGTTAGTGAAAGTTGTACAGTTTGGTGGTCCCTATCACAGAATAAATAATAGTACAAGGTACAGAAGCAGAAGCATTCGGCAAAGTCATTTAAATAAATAGCGACCTTTGCTCCGACACAATAAAGTGCAATTCAGGTCGCGCAATGGCCTGCAGTACAGTTTATATTCGCCTAGTAGTTTAGTAGTTGCCTCTCTTTCTATCGCGTGCTCTTACCTTTTCTGACGACGCAACGTTAGGGTTGTCTTCTTTTAAATGAACTACGTACCATACATCATAATGTGAAAAGCGACAATTGTTTATTGGTTTTTTGATTTTGACATCCGTACACGGCACAGTAATGTCGATTCGACATTGTTACTATTATAAAGAGGCAATATTTACGCAGGCAGTAAGCTGCCGCGCGACTACACAGGCGGGCGTGTGACGGCCCTCTGCTCACTTGTCCCGCCGGCGGAACGGCTAGCGGTAGGTGCTTCTCGCGCGACCTTGAGCGAGTGAAGGAGGCCTGTCCCTATGTACCATATTCAGCATTAGGGGTTATTTAGTAGCACGTAGTACAACCGACCTGGTTCTGGCACAGCAGCGCCAGGTTGTTGAGCTGCTTGGCCACGTCGGGGTGGTCGCGGCCCAGCACGGCCTCGCGGATGAACAGCGCGCGCTTGCACAGCGGCTCCGCCTCGCGGTACTTGCCTGCACCGAACGACAATCTTGTATAATCCATACCGGGAGCACATTTTTAAGATTTTATACAGGTTCGGTTAAAATTTATGCAGCTAGGTATCCGACCGGCTCCGTCGGCACACGTCCGACACTAACTGATTGCGACACGCTCGTAAAAAAATATGCCGACACATGCGGACGGATAAAGACGCATGCCAACACTTGCAGACAGACACGGACGCATACCGACACGCGCAGACAGATACGGACGCATACCGACGCGTGTAGACGGATGCGAAGGTATACCGAGGCGTGTGAACGTTGGCGAACTCATGCCGATGCGTGCGAACAGATACAGACGCATGCCGACAGATGCGCGCGTGTGCTGATACATACGGGCGCATCCGCTGCGACGCGGACCGACTCTCGCCAGTTGATTTAAACCATACATCGAACCGTACACAGTACAACACGAATTCCGCGCGCGAACGAACGTCCGCAATGGATGCTAAAATCAAAATGTAATAAGCCAATGAGATCAGTGTGAAACGGAACTCTCCGTCACGCGGATTCATACAATATGGTCCGCAACCGTATCCGGTCCGCTTCGCACCTGTTTCAGGTCTAAATAACGCAATCAAGAACTTGATCACCTCAAATATGATTTTACAAAACAAAAAAATAGCGAAACACACAGAACTTGTTTCAATGGCGTAACTTTTAACGTAAATAAGTACTTCTATTTTTTTAAATTAGAATGAAGTTATTATTAAGATTGTATTGATATACAATCTCACAATAGACTATTTGACAACATTGAAAATATACTACAAATTGAGGTCATCCTAACAGATAACGGTGTAAAAAAACATATTCAACTATTATATGGACTACATTAAGTCTATTTTCACCTAGAAAAATGCAATAATTATTGAATTTTTTCCTGTGGCGAAAACGCTCTAAGATGACTGATGACGTCACATGCCTGTAAATAAATATGGCTTCAGGCGTTTGACACGACAATAGACTTAGGATACGCGATTGATGGCTGTCAAATGGCTAAAACTTCACTTTAAAGCTCCTTTAGCTAATGCCACATTATCTCTAATGGAATCATTAAAATAATGGTTTCATTAGTTTGTTGCATCAAACTACTTTAGGCTAAAAACTCGATCCTTTAACTAATGATATCCTTAAACATTGTTGCCAGTAATAAATTTAAAAAATGAATGGGATCAGGCCCATCTTTCCCACTGGGCACTCTGGGCACTTGCCCAGGGCCCCGCGATCGATAGGGGCCCCTTGTTTCTTGCCAGATCGCTTAATGATACAGATGCTTATTATATTACGAAAAAAAATCCTTTTCAAACCACATAGATTTTAATTGTTAAAGGAGTTTTTAGGCTATGTATTAGGTATTCAAACTACTTAACTTGTGACTTGATTTTTTGAAAAAGGATATAATAAGAATATGTCAGATGTCTGTTGTGTCAGGTCTACATGTCACGAAAATAAAACAGCTTGATTTTAACGTGCTATATTTTAATTAATCTTCTCGAAAGCTTTCCTATTCTCCAAGACTGTGTCCTAAGGCGGACACCACTGAGGCTCTGCTTTATCAAACAACATCAGGTTATCGGTCCCACCTACAAATATGGAGAATATTGCAAAATTACAAATTGGGTTATTGGAAGGAAAATCAAATTGGGATACTTGGAAATATAAGGCCACCAGTCTACTACGCACCGTCCCGCACGCGCTGGAAGTAGTGGAGGGCACGTTCAAAAAACCCACCGAACCCGTTCTTCCAACAGATACAGTTGCAGTGACCACGTACAAGACAGAACTAGACCGTTTTGTAAAAGCTAACGCAACTGCTCTGCTTATCGTAACCACCAATATGAAAGAAGAGACACTTCGAAAGGTCATGAGATACACGAATGCAAGAGATGTATGGCTTGAACTACATAGACTATTCGACGGCACGGACGAAGATAAGTCCTACAATCTATGTATGAGCTTCTTTGGCTTTAGAAAAGATCCGGCAGATGACATAGCCACGAACATGTCAAAATTGAAAAATATTTGGACGCAGCTTAATCAGGAGTTAAGTAAGGACAAAACCGGTGAGCTACCAGAACTGCTACTCCTTTGCAAGATTCTCGATACGCTCGACGAAACCTACTTTTCCTTTAAAAGCAGCTGGCTATTATTACCTAAATCTGAACGAACCATCGAAAGCCTTACAAGCCACATATGTGCATTTGAACGAGCTCTGCAGAGTAATAACGTACTTCAACAGGAAGCTCTCGTTTCAAATTCCGGCACTACGTCTACTGCAGAGAAGAAAGATAGAAAGTTGAAATGCAATTACTGCCAAGCTATCGGCCATCGAGTGAGAAACTGTCAGAAGTGGATCAAAGACGGCAAGCCTCCGAAAAGCAGCAATCCGCGAGCAACACCTTCTACTTCTAAATCCGCAAACATGATCCTGTTGTCTATCGATAGCACAGAAGTATTTTCAGTCGTTCCTGACATCGAAAACTGGTACGTGGATAACGGCGCCACGAGCCACGTGACAAACCGGGCTGATTTATTTCAAACCTTCAAATGCTTTGACTACATACATACTGTAACAACGGCTGATGGCAAACCAATTCGCGCTAAAGGCAAAGGTTCAGTAATGATCGAAGCAAATGTAAGAGGGAAGCTACAACGAGCAACCCTTCAAGATGTTTGGTACGTTCCAACCATTTCGAAGAACTTATTCTCAGTACTAGCACTTCACGACAGAATTCCGAACAGCAAATTCGTATCGACGACAAAAGAATGCAACGTCTATGTCAACGAAGAAGCGTGCTTAATAGGAAGACGTAAGAAAGAAGGTGGATTGTACAAATTAGACCTAAAAGTTGTACATCCTGAGAACCCCGCTGAAGTCTTTGCAACGTTCAATACTATGCAACTATACCACGAGAGGTTCGCACATCAGAATAAGAGGCACGTGAAAGCTACAGTTAAACGCGAACTGGACTTAGATCTTCCTCTTGATAAGGAGCTGTGCGAAGGCTGCATATATGGAAAAGCTCATAGACTCAAATTCGGTACGAGGACTCGAGCTACCGCGCCAGGAGAACTCATACACACCGACGTTTGTGGACCGTTTCAACCAAGTTTTTCAAAGTTCCAGTACTACGTGTTGTTCAAAGACGACTATACAGGCTATCGTATGGTATACTTCCTAAGATACAAGTCAGAGGTTAAGGATAAGCTCGCCTTAATGCTAGCTCAGACGAAAAATGAAGGACATGCTGTAAAATGCCTGCTAAGCGACAACGGTGGCGAATTTGACAACACGTCCATTAGAAATCTACTAGACTCTCATGGAATTCGACAAAGACTGATAATGCCTTACACACCAGAGCAGAACGGTGTAAGCGAACGTGAAAATCGCACCCTGGTTGAAACAGCGAGATCTATCATGTACGCGCACGAACCTATGCCACAAGAACTTTGGGCAGAACTGATAAATACTGCCGCGTACATTCTCAACAGAACAGGTCCAACAAACAATAAAGACAAGTCACCGTACGAACTTTGGACTGGAAAAAAACCGACAATCAAACATTTGCGTATCATAGGATGCAATGCCTACGTCCACGTTCCAAAGCAGAAACGAAAAAAAATGAACAAGAAAGCCATAAAAGGTCGACTTGTCGGTTACGATGAAGATGGCTACCGGGTATGGATTACTGACGGAAAAAGTAACAAACTCGTCCGCTCACGTGATGTCACTTTCGATGAAAGACCGCTTCCTAACAAAAATGTTCACCCAGCTTGTGTAAACAACGACACAAATACGAGGGAGTACACAATACAGCTGCCGATGGGTAACCCCAACAGCAACGAGGAACCGGCTCCACTTCCTGAAGTACATCAAGATCCATTACCAGATGAATCCGAGGGAGACTTCGAAGACGCTGTAGATAATATCTCTAGTGATCATGAACTTGATCTTGAGGGAGAAAATTTGGAACCCGAACCAGTCCAAGAAGACCAAGTACATGAACCCGAACCGGTCCAAGAAGACCATGTACATGAACCCGAACTCGAACCGCATCACGTTGATCCTGAAGCAATCGACTATGACGCCGAGCAACCGCGTTACAATTTGCGCAATCGCAACGAAATACGACGACCTGAAAGACTTTACGACTACGTATGTATTACAGAGACGTACCCGTCGAATTTCGCTGATGCAATGGATCGTAACGACAGTGAGGAATGGCGAAAAGCGATGCACAGTGAAATGCAGTCACTGAAGGACCTCAACGTGTGGACGGCATGTGATCTACCGAAAGGGAGAAAAGCGCTTCCTTGCAAATGGGTCCTACGAACAAAAAGGAACCCAGACGGCTCTATTGACAAAGCACATTCGAATTCGACATTTCTACGTTCGAGAGCAAGTTGCTGAAGGTGCAATGGAAGTCAAGAGAATTGGCACTGCAGATCAGTTAGCTGATATCTTAACCAAAGGACTACCGCGGCCAAGATTCTCTTTCCTCTGCCATGCCCTTGGAATAGTATTGAATAAGGGAAAGTGTTAAAGGAGTTTTTAGGCTATGTATTAGGTATTCAAACTACTTAACTTGTGACTTGATTTTTTGAAAAAGGATATAATAAGAATATGTCAGATGTCTGTTGTGTCAGGTCTACATGTCACGAAAATAAAACAGCTTGATTTTAACGTGCTATATTTTAATTAATCTTCTCGAAAGCTTTCCTATTCTCCAAGACTGTGTCCTAAGGCGGACACCACTGAGGCTCTGCTTTATCAAACAACATCATTAATCACTAACTTTAAATTCTAAAATAGTTACTTTTATGGATTATACAATAATTGTTCTTATCAAGATTACAAGATTAGTGAATAAAACCGATTAAGTATAAAAATCGCGCTGCGCGGCCGTTTTTCTTTAATTTAGACAGGCATAATTACGAGATTATTTGATGAAACTGACTAAAAAACGCGCTGCGCGGCCATTTTTTTCACTAAAGACAGGTAATATTACAAGATTAGTGAATGAAACTGACTAATAATCGCGCTTCGCGGCCGATTTTTGCTATTCCTAGATAAGGTTTTTTCTAAAAAATCTGTCATTTTGTGCCTCATATACAGGCATCCTCTCCTACTTTGATGGTAACCCAAGTCAAGGTCATAGGGGCCCCATTATCCTAATGTGCCCAAGGCCTCAAATCGGTTAAAGACGGCCTTGAATGGGATGAACGAACGTTTTGAAAAGTTTCCAGTATAAATGGCCAAAAAAACGTGTTTGCCTATGGTTTAAGTCGGTTTGACAATGACAACTTTGACATTTTTCTTTCAAATTCTTTGGATGTGATTATTTTATTATTTCGGTATTATTTTCTTTGTGAGAAAAATGTCTCTAAACCAAAATGAAAAACGTGGACGAGGTGCAAACTATACTTCAGAAAAAAGCACTAATGGCTGATCTCATAAACAGTAAGTTTTACTTTATTTTTAATACGTAGGTACCTACTCGGTGCGTAAGTTTGTAATTTTGTACTTATTATTTATTTTCTTTGTTTTCTTCTAGATTATTGAAAATATAAGAACGGGGACAATATTTATCAACAAAAAGAAAGAGGCCTGGACTGAAATTACTAGGCAATACAATAGAAACTCTACGACTGGGAAAGACAACAGAACAAACAGTTGGAAATGTTGAACATGGCCTAGATAATATATACCTAATTACCTATGGATTATTTTAAGTTGTTAAATTAGTCAGAGATTGTATTTTGGTATGCGATTGTACCAAAAACTGTCCTAATAACTGTACCTATTAACCTAACCTTTGAATAAAAATTCAATACCTACTTAAAACTGAATGTTTTTTTTATTTCTTAGTAGGTAAGTACCATATACATACATATAAAAGAAAGATCAACATCAAGGTACATGTCCATCAGCCATTCTTAATGTCCCCACTGCTGGGGCACAGGCCTTATGGGTGGTAAGAAGGATGGGCCATAATCCACCACGCAGGCCCAATGCGGATTGGTGGGTGTTAATGACTGCGGGGACTAACGGCTTAACGTGCCTTCCGAAGAACGGAGGAGCTCGAGATAATAAACCTACACCATCTACATACTAGGCGAATATTGTGTTTACAAGGGCTGATCGCACAATGTTTCATTTTGATGTGATGTACCAGGGGACAGTAGAGCTGCCTATGTTCGTCAGTTCAGCTAGTACCATCTGGAAGGACCCTGTCGCAAAGAACTGCAAACAGATCAGAAGCTGGGTAAGACCACAAATGGAATTAGTCCTCAGAGGGTTTGTGGCTCCAGATTGAGGCGGTATCGAAGCAGCAGCGCTGCCTCCTTTGAAATTCGGTAGCGCAGCAGGAATTCTTCTCCGTCGTGTTTTTCGAATAAATTTATTATGTCTGAGATCTGGTGGCGGCAAGGAACATCTTCTGGATCCGACAATGATGATAGACTGGTCAGTCAACGACATATCCAGCGAAAATACAAAGTAAACACGACGTGAAATCGGTTTAATGGCCCATCAACGACCCATTAAAAATTCTACCTTTAAAATGTAATTTAATGAGCTCTGATGCGCTAAAGTCGCTTCGTGCAATACAAAATACAGTTAATGGGTGGTTTGACACTTCATATAGATAAGTTTGACATTTCCATATTTAAATTTTAAAGGAGCTTCAAAATGCATATAATTTTCTTTCCTGCAATACTTTAATGAAACATTAGGGTTTAAAGTGGCATTAAAAAGATAAAAATCTTTCTTGCAATTGAGTGTAAGGATATTACAATGTTTACAGGCTGGTGACGTCAACAAGTCACGTGTCACGCCATAGCGTTTTTGGCGCGGTGTTAAAATTTTAAAATTAAACATAGATTTTTTTTATGAAATACATTGTTTTTTTCCTGAAATATCAATGTGGTGTGCCTATTACGTAATAAGGAATAATTTAAAATGGTTTTCTAAAATTAGTCAAATAGTCTATTATCCTGTTTGAAAGTAAAGCAGAATCAGCCCCTTTACTAGATGACTGTGCAGAAATATTGTGAGCTTGAACAGAATACAAACATACAATAAAATATTAAAAAGGGTCCCGTGTTAATAAGGCATGGAATATGAATACAGTTTACGTCGACAGTCAGGCTGATTACTTAATTATAAATTATTCTAGTTATTACCTCGTTTTCCATAAAGAACGGCCAGGTTGTTGAGTGTAGCGGCGACCGCGGGGTGGTTTTCTCCGAGTGTCTTCTCACGAATGGATAATGCGTCATTCAGCAAATTTGCTGCTTCTTTGTATTTGTTCTGGTCTCTGTAAAAAAATATTTAACAATAATCGAGGCCCACATCATCTGATGTTCAGGATCCAGGCTTAGAAAGAAAGCGAATCCTAGTCGAAGTCGGGTTATCCCTACTATCACTCGTAGCGTTTAGGCCGTGAGCACTTTGGACGCGTTTTCGTACGAATTTTACTCGTACGAATACGTACGAACAGGCACGAATCATCCCGACCTTCCAAGTACTATGGGAGCGCGCACACTGGGTACGAGTTAGTCGTACGTATACGTACGTATACTTCCGACCTCCGAATACAATCCGTACACGTTGGGATTTTAAAACACGTTCGTGCGTTAAAAAGTTAAAAATATATGTATTAGAATATATGTAGAAATGTTTATTATTAACTTGATTTACGAACATAAGTGTTTGTGGGATCAAAGTGATTCAAGCTGTATTTTTTTGTCTTTCTTAAATGATGGAATTCACCGAAATTGTCTTTTTAAATATTTTATTTTACGCATCCATTCGGTTCTACTACATAAAAAATAAAATAAAAAAGGCTTTATTTATTTCATACTAACAGGTACCTGATTACATAGTCAGCGTCATATATATAGTGGCAGTTAAGATAATCAAATATATTGAAGCATCCAAAGTACCCAATATTATACATTCAAACAAAGTCATCAAATTATTGAGACCTCCCATCCTGCCCAAATTTATCGAAACGTGAACAACGTCGGAAATTTGAGTTCATTCAAATCGCCAAAAACAATGTATCGAGTAAACCGCCGATTGTATCCAAGCAGCCAGACTACTCAAAAATATGTAGCACTCTAGGAAAATGATCTCTAACACGAGTGTAATAAAGTTCAACTATAGCAGGCCTCCATAACTCGCTCAAGGTCGCGCGATAAGCACCTACCGCTAGCCGTTCCGCCGGCGGAACAAGTGAGCAAAGGGCCGCCACACGCCCGCCTGTGTAGTCGCGCGGCATCTTACTGCCTGCGTAGGTATTGTCTCTTTATAATAGTAACAATGTCGAGTCGACATTACTGTGCCGTGTACGGATGTCAAAATCAAAAAACCAATAAACCATTGTTGTTTTTCAAATTATGATACATGCTACGCATGTATCATAATTTGAAATTCATTTATAAGAAGACAACCATAATGTTGCGTCATTAGAAAAGGTAAGAGCACGCGATAGAAAGAGAGGCAACTACTAGGTGAATATAAACTGTACTGCAGGCAATTTCGCGACCTGAATTGCACTTTATTGTGTCGGAGCAAAAGTCGCTATTTATTTAAATTACTATGCGGCGTGCTGCTTCTGTACCTTGTACTATTATTTATTCTGTGCTATAGTTTTAATCGAGAAATTCATATAAGTTTTTGATTTGATTGATTGATATTTGTAAAAAGTTTTGCGAACACTAATTTCCTTGCATGGACTCAGTGCGTGAATTCAACAACTAGCGGCCGCCCGCGACTTCGTCTGCTTGGAAAGTTTTTTTGCTGTCCCTCGCGGACAATACTTTATTCCGGATGAAAGGTATCATGTCCTTCTCTGTACCCCTGAAAACGTGTATGTAAAATTTCATGATGATCGGTTCGCTAGTTAAGACGTAAAGGCGTAACATACAAACGGACTTTCGCATTTATAATATTAAGTAAGGAAAGTAATAAGTAGGTATAAGAGAAGTTAGCTTTCTCACGAAAGTACTTAAGTTATTAATTAGCTATAGCGCTTGTGTGTTATGAAAATTAGAGACGACGGTGGTAACACAAACACCCAGACCTGAGTCAATATACAAAAGTTTGTTAGGTATTCTAAAATTCTTAATTGCCCCAACCGGAAATTGAATCTGGGACCTTCGACATGGCGACACCATGAAAACCAAACTACGAACCAACTTACGATAATACCAACTCACATATACCTATAAATTCATATTCAGCAAGAATCTTAGTATTCAGCAATCAGGATTGCCCAGGAGGAGCGCGACCATAGAATAGGAATACAAAAATAACTACCCAATCAAATTTATTTACCCTGTGACCGTAGTTGTAGTTTAGTCTAAATCATAGACTTAGAAAATTTTTCGCTATGCTCAAGTAGACGGACAAAGGTGCGAGTGAGAAACCGATTCTTACGGCTTATGCGATGTGTGAGAAAGAGTAAAAAGAAACTGACAGCTGAACCTGGTTTGACTTCATTTATCATCGTTTATCACCTTGGTGAAAAGCGTCAACAAGATTATTTTGTAATTTTGATCGCGATCGGGTCGGTTTGGCTCTCAAAGCTATTTATATCAATAATGGTGTCGTGTTCTGTACTGAATTGTAATGTTACTTACGACAATAACCCAAATAAACACTCATTTCACAGGTAAGTATGATTGTACTATTACCATTTTCATAATTCATATTTTAGTTGAATATATTCCCAAACACACTAAGTTATATACTAATATGATGCTATTAAACGCCTATTTCCTAAATAAAGGCTGATTTCTAAATATTATGTGTTAGATAAAAAGATATTATGTCCGTGAACTTGAGAAAATAAGGCGTAGATATTGATCAAAAATTATCGATATCGATACTCATGTCGATGATTTCCAATATAACTTTGTTTGTCTTTGTAAACACTGATAGTTTTATTTAAAGCTGCTTGTAACCGACAGTTTTCAAATGGTAAATTATACCAACTTAAGTACTAATTTAACAATTATTTCCAGGTTTTCTGTAAATCCAGTGATTAAATTAAACTGGATAAATGTCATAAGTAAATAAGCAGGGAGCCTCAAAGGAGACCTTAAGAAATTATTTAAATAAAATTGTTCAAAATCTTGTTTGTGTTTTATTTATTAGAGCAATAATACATTATGGTTATCGACAACCTAAAATGGACTTCAGTGCATCTCTAAATTCACGCACACGTTTACATATTTACAAACACTGGCTCATCTCACTTTTGGTTTCGCAGCCAAGTGAACTCTGTTCGTCTATTCCAGTGGATATTAAGTTTATGGTCTAAATATTTGTACCAAAAATTAAGCCAATCTCTTTTTGAGATTTATTCCTTTAACTAGTGACGTTAGCGACGTTAGGTATCTATTTCAATGTCAAGTTTGACTTGTATAATTTTATTAGTATTTTATTACTGTAAAAATTATCAACAAGCTATTAACAACATGAATTCAAATTTTCGTTTAACTGATGAAGTCAAACATAAAATAATTAATTTAAAGCAAGGTGTGTCTGTAACTGACATCGCGGGTGAACTGGGCATATATTATGTAAGTCGATTCAGATCAGACTTTTACTTCAATACAGTCAGTGGCACGAATCATGAAATCGGGTGGGGATTGCGCGGAACGTGTATTTTGGGTATGCGTTGCGGTGAGGGGCGCGGGCGGCGGGAGAGGGGCGCGCGCTATTGGTCGCTCACAAGAGCACATGCGCGAACTTATCGCCACTCCGTCGAAAAATTTTCATGATTCGTGCCACGATTCGTGCCACTGACTGTAGCTTATTATTGTTTTTGTGATTCTTTCTATAATATTGACATTTTTTTAGAGAAATACAGTAAGTCGTTGGATAGAGCGATGTACTGTGGAAGGAAATCTCCGCAATCACGGGACTTTTCGTCGGACCACAATCGAACGAGATAGAGAAATTGTGCAACGAGCTCACAGCAGTCGATTTATCAATTCGGAAAATTTAGCTGCTGAATTTGGGCTACCACAATCAAAAATAAGGTGTCATTTTCAAGAGCAAGGGTTACATCATTGTATTCCCGCTAAGAAGCCTACTCTAACAGCACGGCATAAAGCACAGGCGGTTGCAATTCGCACGTAATTATCTCAACGTAAAAGGAGCTTTAGTCATTAAAATTAGTGTTCAAAAGTTTGTTTTTTATTTCACTAACAGTAGGCACAAATATAGAGCAATGCATAGGTACCGTTCTTAAAGTTAAATTGAAAGCAATCAATTTTCACGATTTGAATCTTTGATTTCCCAAATCACGGGTCACGTAGGTATGGGCGAAATCGTAGGCAAAAAAGAATAGATATCCTAGGCCTCACGACAGGGTAAACAAAAATCTGCGAGCTTCACATCTTTTATTGGGATTAAATACTTATAATGACCATCAGAAATACTTTGATACCCTAAAAGCTGTCATACCAAAAAAGTACAGTAAACACCTAACAGTAATAGTAGTTTATGAAACTGACACATAAAGAGGGGTATTAAAACACGAGTGTGTGTTTAAAAACCGAGCCGTAGGCGAGGTTTTTAATAGTATCACACGAGTGTTTTAATACCTAGTTATGTGCAGTTTCATACACTACTTTATCTACACTCATACATTTGGGATTGAACCTACTAAATAAAAGATCAACGATAGAAAAGAGAGCGACAGACTTTGTTTGTATTAGCTAGGTACCTACCTTGTAATAAGTCATTTCCTTAGCTGCATCTAAAATATCGGGCAGCGTAATTTTTATTTTCACATTTTAAAGATAGAATAAAAAACACCTACATAATAACAAAATCTAAAAATTTAAATCAAAACTTTATTTGAAATGCTTTAGAAATGGCGCGCATTCCATTAGAAAAAAAAGAGATTCCAAAAAAAAAAAGAAAATGCATTCCAACAAACTAATCGCAATAAATTATCGATTACCATAGAGTGCATTTTGATCATGGAAAATATGTGGGGAAATAAAGTTGTTTTTTTTTAATGTTACGGCACTGCCTTCTTTTTGGATTTGCCCTGTATCGTAATGAGAAAAAAAGTTATTTTATGATGCAGTTGACTGCATCGTAATGAGTTTATTTTTTAATTTTACCTATCCACGAAAATAAAGTACGTATTTATATTACCTTTTTTGAATTCATATTTGGAACATTACGTTGTGAGTGTAGATAAAATATTTTATAACATATTTGCTCGTAAAGGGTCTCTTATTACGCCAATTTCAATATCGTATTGTATCTCATTACGAACTTGTGCGGTAATGTAAAGTAAAACGCACGGTTTATCAAGATGCTTCGTCTAAAACGAACGGTACTTTTTTAAATCTTAGCAAAGAGTTTTTATATCAGAATCTTTTCTGATGCGTCATGTGCGATTGACCTCTCGGTCAACATTTTATGAATAAAATTTACTTCATATAATTTATTTTTCCAATAATTTTTTTTTTTCAATTTTTGAATATGGGTATCAAATGAAAGGCCTTGATGAGCACATTCCAAAATTATATAATTTGTGACTAAAAATTAAAAAAAAAAAAATTTCTATTTATGAATATGGTTATCAAATGAAAGGCCTTGATGAGCACATTCTAAAATTATATAATTTGTCACTAAAATTTAAGAAAAAAAAATTTTTTTTTCGATTTTTGAATATGGGTATCAAATGAAAGGCCTTGATGAGCACATTCCAAAATAATATAATGTGTCACTAAAATTTAAGAAAAAAAATTTTTTTTTCGATTTTTGAATATGGGTATCAAATGAAAGGCCTTGATGAGCACATTCCAAAATTACATAATTTGTCACTAAATTTAAGAAAAAAAAATTTTTTTTTTTCAATTTTTGATTATGGGTATCAAATGAAAGGCCTTGATTAGCACATTCCAAAATTACATAATTTGTCACTAAAATTTAAGAAAAAATTTTTTGAATATGGGTATCAAATGATAGGCCTTGATGGGCACATTCCAAAATTACATAATTTGTCACTAAAATTTAAGAAAAAAAAATTTTTTTTTCGATTTTTGAATATGGGTATCAAATGAAAGGCCTTGATGAGCACATTCCAAAATAATATAATTTGTCACTAAATTTAAGAAAAAAATATTTTTTTTTCAATTTTTGTTTTTTACTTTATTGTTGTTTGATTTCCTCACAATCGAAGTGAAAGGCAGAAAAATCGACCGATAGATAGTACAAGTGTATCAAAATTTCATCATTAAGGAAAACAAGCAAAAATGCAAAGTCCGAGTTTTATTTATTTCCTCGCAAATATGTTATAAAACGTCGTATGACATACGTGCGCTTTGATAATTACAGCCTCTGCTTTCTTGTAGCCCTCGCCTACGGCTCGGGCTAGCAATATCGCCTCAGCTGTAATTTTCAACTTACCGCACTTATATCATAATGTACTATTATAACATATTTGCTCGTAAAGGGTCTCTTATTACGCCAATTTCAATATCGTATTGTATCTCATTACGAACTTGTGCGGTAATGTAAAGTAAAACGCACGGTTTATCAAGATGCTTCGTCTAAAACGAACGGTACTTTTTTAAATCTTAGCAAAGAGTTTTTATATCAGAATCTTTTCTGATGCGTCATGTGCGATTGACCTCTCGGTCAACATTTTATGAATAAAATTTACTTCATATAATTTATTTTTCGATAATTTTTTTTTTTTCAATTTTTGAATATGGGTATCAAATGAAAGGCCTTGATGAGCACATTCCAAAATTATATAATTTGTGACTAAAATTTAAAAAAAAATTTTTTTTGATTTTTGAATATGGGTATCAAATGAAAGAAAGGCCTTGATGAGCACATTCCAAAATTACATAATTTGTCACTAAATTTAAGAAAAAAATAATTTTTTTTTCGATTTTTGAATATGGGTATCAAATGAAAAGCCTTGATTAGCACATTCCAAAATTACATAATTTGTCACTAAAATTTAAGAAAAAAATTTTTATTTTTTTATTTTTGAATATGGGTATCAAATGATAGACCTTGATGAGCACATTCCAAAATTACATAATTTGTCACTAAAATTTAAGAAAAAAAATATTTTTTTTTTCAATTTTTGAATATGGGTATCAAATGAAAGGCCTTGATGAGCACATTCCAAAATAACATAATTTGTCACTAAATTTAAGAAAAAAAAAATTTTTTTTCGATTTTTGAATATGGGTATCAAATGAAAGGCCTTGATGAGCACATTCCAAAATAATATAATTTGTCACTAAATTTAAGAAAAAAATATATTTTTTTCAATTTTTGTTTTTTACTTTATTGTTGTTTGATTTCCTCACAATCGAAGTGAAAGGCAGAAAAATCGACCGATAGATAGTACAAGTGTATCAAAATTTCATCATTATGGAAAACAAGTAAAAATGCAAAGTCCGAGTTTTATTTATTTCCTCGCAAATATGTTATAAAACGTCGTATGACATACGTGCGCTTTGATAATTACAGCCTCTGCTTTCTTGTAGCCCTCGCCTCGCCTCAGCTGTAATTTTCAACTTACCGCACTTATATCATAATGTACTATTACTATATTTGGTGATAATCAGTTAAACATAAGCCTTTTTTATTTCCATTTTCATTTTGTCTTTAAAATTACGATTTAATTTTAAAGACAATATGAAATATAAAGACTGTTTATAGTTGAACTTTATTACACTCGTGTTAGAGATCATTTTCCTAGAGTGCTCCATATTTTTGAGTAGTTTGGCTGCTTGGTTACAATCGGCGGTTTACTCGATACATTGTTTTTGGCGATTTAAATGAACTCGTATTTCCGACGACGTTCACGTTTCGATAAATGGATGGGAGGTCTCAATAATTTGATGACTTTGTTTGAATGTATACTATTGGGTACTTTGGATGCTTCAATATATTTGATTATCTTAACTGCCACTATATATATGACGCTGACTGTACATAATGCTTTATCTTATGTTTAGTATGAGATCTGGCACACCGAAGAAAGTTTGATAAAACCTGTGGTACGGGTCACCAGGACTACAGCAACGACGCGGCTACAGTCTCCGAGTAATAACAGAATTATCTTGAAGTTAAATTTAGATTATTCATCGCGCTCCAACCAAAGATGACTTCACGAATGCGATATTTGTACCTACCTATTTGACGGAGAAAACGTATTCAGTGTGCGCACTCAATGGGGTGTGATACTGAGGAACTAATGGCGCCACAAGCGACAGTCCCAAAATAGTTTGATTGGTTGTTTCAAATGTCTAATGTCATTTTTGACGTATTTTAACCAATCAAAACCATTGAAAGAGGCCAGGTCGCCGCTGGCGGCATCTGCGATTAGCTTTGCGTGATACACCCCATTCGTACGACCAGGGTCTTACGTTTACCTACGTTGCCAATTCGTATCCAAAGTGCTCACGGCCTTAAACGCTACGAAGAATTAAGGTCAGAAAGTTTACAGCTAGGATTACTTATAAGTTTTACGTTTTACGCCACGTTTACGAGGGCGAGTATATTGACCATAGTAGCGACATCTGAATATTCGTGGCTAGAGGTTTTTTGCAGGTCTTCTAGCGCCTGCTTGCAGAGTTATACAGTCACCGCTTAGGGGGGAGCTTACAGTTGCGGAGTGATACAGCCACCTTGAAAGGGGAAGCTTACAAAGAAGAGTATTTTAACAACGCACCTGTATACAAGCGCGAGTATGTTGAGCATAGTAGCGACGTCAGGATGGTCGTGGCCAGAAGTCTTCTCCAGGTCCTCGAGCGCCTGCTTGCACAGCGGCACGGCCACCTCGTAGCGGCCCTGCGACGCGTACTGGATCACCAGGTTGTGCAGCGTGCGCAGGCGCGCCGGGATCTCGTACCCGGCGTTCACTTGCTGCGCGAACTGGGATTGGGGCGTCGGCGACATTGCTGCAACAAAGCGATGCAAGCGGTCAAATAAGAGCAGGGACCGGATTAAAAGGGTTTTTAGGGGTGACTCTTTCGTGCGTTAAGGTTTTTAGTATTTTAAGAATGAAAATAAAAAAAATATGATAAATAGATTATCTCATAGGGAAATCCTTTTCGATAGGGGAATATATAAATGCACTTTAAAAATAATGTGACACACTTTAAAATGTTTAGCTTCAAAATTTATTGAATGAACTATAACAATAAATGGGTTCCACTATAAATATGCCAAGCTTTAAAATTAATATTTTGCACCATACAAATTAATTTTAGAACTTTAGCACTGGTAAACAGACGACTATGGCGTTTATGCATTATGCCACAAGTTTTTTTCATCTTTCCATCTCATTTTAACAGTGGTCAGTCTGACATGGTTGGACAGAAACTAAATGGTTTCGGAGTTGGGACCAATAGTTGGGACACAGTTATAGTGCAAATCATTATTATTGTTGTGATTCTATTAAATTATAGATCTATTATTATTTTAAAGTGCAAACCATTATTTTTGTAGTGATAATATTAAATTATAAATCTATTATTATTTTAAAGTACTGATATACAAATTTATAGCTGTTTTAATCAAATTTAAAGTGCTATTAAATACATCCCTTTTCGATATGCAAACATAATCATAACATCATGAGAATACGAGATATCGTAGATCAAAATCGAATGGGTTTCTGTCCTTGAATACGAGTGAATACAATAGAGGCTCGATGGCGCAGTAGTGTAGGTATTTTGGCCTACGATTGCAGCGGAATACACGTCAAGCCGTAGTTGGTCCCAAGTGCGTTCACAGACCCCACCCACTAATCCACTTCGGACCCACATAGGCCGCGTTTCGAATCACGCCAACAGTGCTCACAGCGTGTGACGTCATTCTATGCCGGTCCAAATCATTAGCACGCTGTCAGCACGCTCACGATACTATTGATTTGGACCGCTTGTGAGAGCGCTAACACCGCTAACGTTGGATTTTATACTACAACATAACCTCAAAAAGGGTAAAGTTAATATTTATTCTAAGGGAGAAGTAAATAAACAGGCACTAATGAATACGAATTAAATTTCTTCACTGAGACCAATTATTTACTAACCAATTTAAAACTCTTTTAAAGCTTAAAATACTTATTACCACTGCTAGATTCAACATCAGATTAATATAATTATTTCGTTCGTATCTTTACAAAAAACCTGCAGGTTAATAAATTCAGCTCTCTTTTGTAAAAATCACAAATAATAACCACAACATCCACAACGATTTACAATTTAACCACGTATTTTTTGTCAAGAATGAACTTTGACAAGGAAGTTTGACAGCTACACCGACTACGCTCACAGTGCTTTGGTGGAATACGCTGAGCGTCGCGTCGTTAGCACACGCGATGACGTCATCTGTGACGTCACTACAACTTACGTGAGCGTTGTAAGCATGATTTGGACCGGGCGTTAGCGCGCTCACAGTGCTGTAAGCGTGATTCGGAACGCGGCCATAGTAGCTTATTAATGCCGAAAATGGTAGATAGTGACCATCAAATTGAACAACTTTTAACAACTTTGAAATTGCGAAAAAAACAGCTGTTTCATACAAAAATTAATAACGAAAATATCAAAATGTATGAAACAGCAGTTTTTTTTCGCGATTTCAGAGTTGGTCCCATGCGTTTTGTCACAAAACGCATGACGCAAGCCGCATTGCTCCGAAGTCTACCGTTTGATAAGTTTATTTTCCAACTTTATTAAAACAAAAAAAAAAACTATTTTTATTCTGATAAAGTAAACCACTAAAATTAGAACACAAATTCGTGGCAGATTTTGAGCGCATCTTTAAAACTTAAAATAGGAATCAACTTCTTCGATACTTTGTAACTAAATACGCCAAAAGGGAGTAACTCACATTTGTTATTTCTGTTGTCTTCGTGATCATCGTCTGGGAACAAGTCTACCATTGGATCGTCGCGTTTGCTCTCTGCTTGCCCGCTGCGCCCGCTCTCAGACTCTTCGGTGACGTCGCTGTCGTACTTGCTGCGAACAATATACTCAACTTTCAGTTACAGAGCTTTGAAATCAAACAATTTTACGTGTGTTAATTAATAGTTTTTTATGCAACTGTACTATAATGAGGGGTATTAAAACACGAACTTCGCCTCGTGTGATAATACTATCACGTGAGTGTTTTAATACCTAATTATGTCAGTTTCATATAAGACTTCATTTACCCCCATGACATACAGTATCATCTATCATCATCATCATCATCATATCAGCCGCACGACACCCACTGCTGGGTATAGGCCTCCCCCAAGGATTTCCACGACGATCAGTCCTGCGCTTCCCACATCCAGTGGCTTCCGGCAACCTTCACCAGATCGTCGGTCCACCTTGTCGGGGGCCTAACCACGGAGCGCCGTCCGGTGCGCGGTCGCCATTCAAGAACCTTTCCGCCCCAACGACCATCGGTTCTTCTCGCTATGTGTCCAGCCCACTGCTAAAGTTAGCTGAGCAATCCTTCGAGCGATGTCGGTTACTTTAGTTCGCCTGCGGATCTCCTCATTTCTGATTCGATCACGCAGGGAAACGCCGAGCATGGCTCGTGCATCATCTATAAAGGGTGGAAGGAAACAATATTGTGGTTACTATGACACTGGTTGTTATAATGTTGGCAGTAAGCTGTTTCAGAGGCCGTACTCTGAGCTCTTCTAGCAACCTCAAATTGATGTTGTTATATAGACAGAGCTATACATCGCGTATAGCACCATCTAAATCACAACATCGCTTCGATATTACATTTGACAGTCATTGCAGGGAGGGCAGGACAATCACTAAGCCTTTACTGAAATTTATCAACAAATTTCACCTAATTTTAACCAAAGCAAAACTAGTATAAGGCCTACCTACCTATACTAGCCATTCAGCACATTCATAGTTCTAAATAGTTCTGACACCATGCTAAGCTTGGCTTACTTGCAGTTTTCTTAATTTCCTGAAAGAATATCTTCCTGGAAGAAATTGGTACTGGTGATAAGGCCTTTAGTGTGCTTTCTCCGTTTGTTGTTTTTCTTGTGATTTATCCTGTCTTACAAGAAAAACAACAAACGTGTTGTAATTTACTAATTACTTGTAATCTATTACTTCTATAATAGAAGTGTAATACATTAATCTCTAAAACCTCGGTGGCGCAATAGTTTAGCGCCTAGCCCTGCGATTGCGGAGGTAAAGCAACTTTTGCAAGGGTTGGGTCACGGGGTGGGTGACCAATAAAATTTATTATCTCGAGTTCTTCCGGACTTCGGAAGACACGTTAAGCCATTGGTCCCGGCTGCATTTGCAGCGAACTCGTCCCTCAGCCACACGTTTTCCTGGCACGGCCGCCGGACTTGCGTGCGCAGCTTATGTTACTTGTGATACAAGTGTAATACACTAACCGTATAGAGGCCATGAACTGCAGGTGCTTGTTCTCCTCCTCGAGCTGCGCGACCCTCTGCTCGGATGCTTGCAGCCGCTGCTGCGCGGCCGCCAGCTCGTCCCGCAGCCACGCGTTCTCCTGGCACAGCCGCCGGACTTGCGTGCGCAGCTTCTGTTTCTCCGCCTCGACCAATTGCAGATGGGAGGCGAGGGTCATCATCACCTGGAAAAAGAAATATCGTTAAATCATGCGAATCAAAAATTTGTTTACTACCCTGCCCCCCTACAATGACTGTCAAAAGTGATATCGAAGCGATGTTGTGATAAATGGCACTATACGCGATGTTTAGCTCTGTCTCTATAACAACATCACTATAAAAGCTTAGGTACGGTCTCAGGGGGGGTATTACTACCTCTTAAAACTTGCCAGGTTTATGAATTGCTATAGTTACATCTCTTTCTCGCTGTATAGCAAATAAAAGAGACGCATTGATAGCCATTCAGAAAACTGGCAAGTTTAAGATATAGTAAGGCCAGAAGTTTAATTAATATATGGCCAGCCTGGCCAAATATTTAACTCCCATTTTTTTTCCTAACCAATTAGATTTATTGCAGATCAAAAAAGACTCCCCATTTCTAAAAGTAATTTTCTTAGTTTGGCTTCATTACTTAAAAACTGACGCCACAAAGTATTCGCACACGCTTTGTGGCGGAGTATGAATGAAGCCATGATGTAGTGGCTCTCAATCATATGAATAGGGAGTGACTGCGCTCAACAGTTCCAGGCGACAACAGAATGCTTCCCCTTGTTCACATTTGACAAAGAATATTTGCTGGTCCTTTTTAAAAAACGCATGTTAGGTCCACAAATTGGAATTAACGTATAGGATCACACACTTTGATTGAACGAAGTAATATAATATGTAGAATTTTATTATAATATATTTTCAATGCGCGCGTTGTCGCTAAAATTATTTGTAAATAAACTTTTCCTGTTAATGTCCTACTTTGTTTTATCAACCATAATCAGCAACCAGTGTATAAAAGGCAAAAGATAAGCCCTAAAATCTCTACTTAAACTTTTCGAAGTAAATGAAAACCTGTCGCCCATAGAATCTGAGGAACGTTTTCATTCAAAATGCTTTCAGGCTCGCCAAGATATGAGATGACCTAAATGATGTTTTACCAGACAGCCCTTAAGTCATTGACTGGATCTAGGTCGACCGCTTGCTAAAAGGGCTTAGGTCATTTGCCTGTAATGGTACCTTTAGTACTTACTACAATTTGAGAGATGTTTTTAATTTATGCTACACCGAAACCGATGAATGCCAGCGACTGTTATACTACTATTATGACAAGGAATGTGTTTCTGTTCCATGTTTACTTTTAAACATACTTTTGTCTTTATATGAAAAAGAATCACTATGTCTTTTAATGAATGGTCTTTACGGAGTAATGAATGGAAATTAGAAGAACCAACTTCATAAAAACTAACAACAAAATTTTCATAAGTTGCATACCTAGGTACTTAAGTTAATCAAATGGTTGGTTTGGTGCTAAACGTTTGTTTTGACTTATCCTTACTAATATTATAAATGCGAAAGTCCGTTTGTTTGTTTGTTACGCCTTCATTTCTTAACTACTGAACCGATCATCATGAAATTTTGCATACACGTTCTCAGGGGTACAGAGAAGGACATAGGGTACTTTTCATCCCGAAAAACCATATTGTTCCCGAGGGATAGCAAATATCTTTCCACGCAGACGAAGTCGCGGGCGGCCGCTAGTGTTTTATACTTTTGTGTGTGTCTTCAATTAAGTTAACGTATCCTTAAAGATAAGTTTTTAAGATAACGTGTCCTAACGTCTTGTATTATTCAAAGAAAATGGTAGTAGGTAGTTCAATATCCAGAATTCATTAGTGAACAATGCCAACGTTTTCCAACCGCAGGCAGGCCACATTTATCTGATATTTAATACTTGATATTTTCTATCTAGAAACATTTTCAGTACATACGGTCACAGAATACATAATAGTACAAGGAGAATACGATACGGTGTAGAATACGAGGCGTTAACCGCATACGATCACGTTCTGTTTATTATCCTTGGCACATGTGGGATACCACGTGAGGTGTATCTAACTAATAAATATTATATAGAAGGTCGCGTGTTTAGATGTAGGCAAAGTTAAAAGATAACTATTTGAAGGCTACATATCACCATGGAATGAAATATATCTTTTACGCCGAGATACGCACAGACAAATAAGATAATGATCGAATTGAACCATAAGATTGTGTCCTGTTTGGTTTCAAAGGGTGTCCATCCATTCCATCATCATAGTACCTACGTTAATTTAACCATAGGAACATTAGATTGGAGGGAGAAATTGCTCAAACGAAATTAAGTCATCCAGCCTCCAATCTCAGACTAATCAGGTCATGCGCCATTTTCACTATCTCCCAAAATCGTATTGAAATAGATACAGTCGTAAACACGTGATTGAGTAATTACAAACTTTAATACTAGAAGGATAAAGCATAATAATATATACAATGTAGCGCATGCTAAAAATACTTGTGTAAATTTAATTATAAACACACTATCACTAACTCAATAGCTAACCGACAAGTTAAATATGTTGTTAATTTCAATTTTTTTTTATAAGCGGTATGCTTAGGAAAATCTGAGAAAGATTGAAATAGATTTGTGTGGAGCTCAACTATTAGCTCAGCACAATAAAATGCGAAAAAATCTAAGCATTTACTTTTAAAGTAAGAAATTAAAACAGTGACTATTAGTCTTTTAGATTAATTTACTTATGAGGGATCATTTATAAAAAAAAACATTTAGTTGTTAAGTTTCCGCACTTAAAACAAACGTCTACGTGAAGAAATAATGCCAGGTAGATCTATTGAATCAAGCAAACTTAATGTTCGGTGGTTAACATTGTGTTAACGTCCTCGACTGCATTGTATAACGAAACGAGTGCTTCGAGGCTATCTACGTTTAGTCATTTGCGTGGAATTAGAACAACTTGGTTACATTACGTTTGGACCAGAACAGTAATCAAGCTTAAACCGTAGCACATTATGATTCAGGTGCATTGATGATACTTGGAGTCTATAGTATAATTTATGTTAATTATCTCAAAAAAATGATCATAAACCCTACAGTGAGTCTGCACACTAGCGACGCCATTGGAAAAAAATCATTGTGCTTAAATAAAGGCGAAATTGTGAATTATCTCTCTGAAGTGCACTACGAAGAAGCTTTATGGTACTTTTTATCACTTAAACAATATTTTCTAGCCTGTTGATGTCGCTTAGTTTAATGGAGTTTTTTTTTGTTAAAAGTGGCCACTTTCCCGTTGCTCCATGCTTGAGAATGGGGATCCACACGCAAAGCTAATCGAAAATGGCGCAAGCGGCGACCCCACATCGCTATCAACGGTTTTGATTTGTTAAAATAGGTCAGAAATGACATTTAACATTCGAAACAACCAATCAAACGATTTTAAGACAGTCGCTTGTGGCGCCATTTGTTCCTAAATCCCCAATCCCTATTAGTTTTTACTTCAATTTTTATTACCATGTAAGCTATTGACATCATTCAGATAAGCCGCACGACACCCACTGCTGGGCATAGTAGGCTGATTCAAACTATGTACCCATAGATTTTTGTTGCCTAAATTCGTCAGGGGGTTTATTAGGGGGTTGGTTTATCGCTTATTTAAGCGACTTCTCATTTGAGAAAGTTGAGGTTCAAGGGATCAGTTTACAGAAAAAGCTTTGATAAACTAACCTGTGCTTCGCCGAGGCCAAGTTCGATGGCGTCAATACTCTTCTTAACGAGGGCGGCCTTCTCGTTCTCGTGGTCGGTGTTGGCCGCGAGGCCGGCCAGCAGCTGCGCGTGCTCCGCCCGCAGCGCCTCGAGACCGGCGGCCACCGTCCGCGCGCCGGCCACCATCTCCTCCTGCGTCATCGCCGTCATCCTGCCTAGGGATTCGATCTTCTTTCTGTCGACAAACAACAAGAACACTGTTAATTGAGGTTAGCTTCTCCCGTTTTTTTTTACTGATACCTCTAACATTATTAGAGCCTGTTTTCGCAATGTACTCTTACATACTATCCGCGTCAATTGGTAATGCGCCTGGCGGCCATGATTTTAACCTCAAAAACGAAAAACAATTGTATTTTTTTCATATACCTAGACCCTTTCTTATTGAAAATAAGAATTCAATAATTAGTATATTATATTACCTATTAGATTTTTACTGTTTTTTGTCATTTTTAGTTGCGGATGACGTTGATGTGTATGTTAATTTGACAAGGTTCCAGCGCATTACCAATTGACGGGGATTATACTAGTTCTCGCTAGTATTCATCTCGTACTACCATTCTGCATACGTGGTCTTTCTAGTATTCATTCTCTTCTACCGTTTCTACAGTTCGTATTCTACTGCGCTTCTACCGTTGTGTGCAACTGTACATCATCCGCCATTTTTATTTTCAGGCATTATTGTAGTCGAGTCATTTTAGTATTCAGGCATTTTGGAATTAGGTGTTTTTGAGAATGTGTCATTTTGCCATTCATGTGTCTTGGTATTAAGATCTTATGATCCGGATGGTTTTTATACTACTCACACCATTTGATTGTGTTAATCTAAGTTCGAGTATCTACTTTTAGATAATAGAAAAAACAACTATGCAATAATTAAACATTGATGCAAGTTAATAAAGCGCTAGATTGCCAATCACATAACAATAGAGAAAGTAGATGTTCGATCAAAGGTCTACTTTTCGCTTTCGGATAAAATCTACATAGCGTAGCTATTGATATAAAGTTATTAAAACGTCGTATATTTTCGAGATGATCTTGCTTGACAGCTTTACAAATGATAGTAAGATGTTAGATAAATGATTCTATGAAATGAACCTTTCAAAAATTATAAGCCGGATTAATATTGTAGATAAGTATATAAAATAATGAATAGTTGTGTAGCCGTGAAAGTAAGTATAACAGCACATTATTCTAGTATAAGACAGATCAAGACAAGACAATACTATCATCTGTATTTTAAGTGTAAATAAGAAAATTGAAAAAATATATATTCATCATGTTCCATTATAGATTTATCACTATGTGTTATCTAACATACTATCCCGATCGATAGTTAGGCCAAAGAAACTAATCTGGTAAACTGGTGTTTGATACTTTTCAGTTGAACTACTATCTGCGGCTTGTTAAAAATGTACGTGGTCGGTACTTCATTCGACAAATGAGGTAAACGCTGCACCTATCAGAAATAAGAGGAAATTACGACATCGCAGGTTTACAATAGGAAATGCTCATTACTCCACCCGAGCTACTGAACAGTGCGGAACAGATGGAAGTTACGAAAGAAAAGGGAGCGTCGATATAGATAAATGAACCACGATTCGCTGCAGCAGCGTGAGAAACTGCCAGCGGAAGGAGTGCGGTCGATGACTACCGGCTGGCTTCTGATACCCTGGTACCGTGGGACTTATGTCGCTCGAAGGAAATCCTTTTTTAGCACCAAGATCCTGTAACCCTAAAGAGTTGGCGTAATAAGATAGCGACGGACGATGTAAAATGTGAATATTTTGTGAAGCAGAACACAGGACACATAACTGCAAAGGCATTGATTACGTACGTTTTCTTTATAGAACCGTCAAACAGTCTACTATACTGCCTACTATCATTTTCGGACCAATGACACCCAGCACGCACAGAGGTCATAATGATTTTATGACGAAAACCAATTTATTTTTAGTACACAAATATTGCCCTTTAAAAGCCAGTGAACTTTAAGGAAATAGAAGCATTAAGTACGTATGACCCAAAAGTGTTAAAACTACTAAGCATTCACGCCTTACTTTGATCTCATTAGCCCTGTTCCTAAATGCGAGCGATTAGGGTCAGACGACATGCGTTACTAATAAATGCCCAACTACATTTAAAGCCAAGAAAATCTGACATAAGTCGTTTAGAAGACACATTAAGGTTTATGGTTAGGTAAACCAATAAGCCGTAAAATTAGATTAACCCGTAAAGCGTGTAACTCAATTAATTGACTCATAAAGTGTTACAGTCAGACGTTAAAATAAACTGGAACCTATTAACGGAATATTGACTCCAATCAAAATAAAAGTTGGATCAAAACAATAATAGCTTTTCACCTATTTATCGTGATGGAATGTTATTGGCGCAAAAAATATTCAAATGGCTTGACAAATTTGGAATATGGGTTCGTATTTCCTGTATCACTTACTTAATAGTTTGGGCACAACAATAAAATTAAACTGCTGATTTAAAATTCTGGTCATGAAACGGGAACCTTAATGGAAAGAAAAATACAGTTAGTAGGATATGCAATATCCTGCAGAATTTTATTTGGTCCATTACCTTGACGAGGATATTCTAGGAATACTATTATAGGTATGGCAAAAGATATATTTGTTAAAAATATTTAAACGATAAATCCAAGGAAGAAATCAAATATAATTATAGTATATTCTATTGTTGCGCAAACAAAAAAGACAAGGTTGCAAAATTATATAATACAGATAATTTAATAACACGATTATTCAGCATTTCCCACAGCATTTACAAAGTAACTAAAACTACCATAAAGTATTATTGATCACAACATGTTCTGCAAGAACGAGCGGCCTTGCTTCATTACGAAGGTTGTTTACTGCGATTCGTAGAACAAACAAACGTCTAGCCTCACCTAAATAAGAACGCCAAATTACCGGTAAACTACTGTTTTGATCTCATCGTATTTGTAAACCGTGATTCCTATCTTTTTATGTAAAACCAATAGGCAATGGGTTAGGTTCATCCTACAATACACTTGAACCGGATAATTATTTAATTTCAAAATTATAACTGCATAAGGATGAAGATAATTTATATAATTGTAAAAATAGCATTGTGAATGCCTAAAATCTAAAAGTTCAATAATGCATAATGATAATGAAGAAAGTATTGAAATTAAAGATAATCTAAAATGAAAACAAACCTTAAAATCTTCTACTGGTCAAACCTATCAGAATGCAAGATAAACACGGAAACAACAATACAATAAATAAACCAATACAAAAGACATAGTGTCAAAATTAGCTATAATGCTTTGTGACCAAATTCGAGTTAGTAGCACCGTTAGAATGCTTGTTAAAATAATTTTAGAATGATCGGCTAGTTTTGTAGCAAAATCAACAAAACATAGAGAAATCCGCAAACATAAAAACAGATTCAGGATCAGAATCCCTATTACCAAATATCTGTTGGTCCTGCTAAAATTAGTGTTGCCATGTCATAAACTTATTGGTTAGACTGAAAAATTTCTGGTAAGTTGTATTGATCAAAATTAAACAGATTTTTTTATAGTCGACAAAATTTCTTACAAAGTTACCTCCATTAGCGGATTTTCATACTACCCCTCAAATAATGAAAACGATAGATTGCAACTTTCAGGTGATCAACGCCGATCCTCAATCAGGTGCCCCTAGAAACCTTGCTGATGTGTAGCAACCCCCTCCTTCGTTGTGGGGGGAAAAAATGGACGACGCGAGGCGCATAAAATACCCCGTTCCTATGGCAACCAAGGGCGGCAACCCTCTCTACGGAAAAGCAAGTGGACACTTCATTTCTGATGAAAACACAATGTTACATAATAGGTATATGATGCTTACTATGTTATTTGTAATGTAATTACATTCTTGTCAGCAAAAGCGGGAAGAGTTTTAGGATTCTCATAGGTGTTATCATTGATATATTTCTATTTATTAAAAAAAGTAAAAAAACGTGTGTTAACTTATTATAAATCACAAAACACAAAATAATTTATATTGAAATCTCCTAAAACGAAAATGCCTTGCATTGTATGGTTATCTTATACCCCAGACATAATAAATTCTAGAACGAAAATCGTAAAACCCAGAGCAATACGGGATAGAGAGCAAAATAGCAATATAAAACATCCCCTATGTTTCCGTCTCGGGTTTTAACGTTAAACCTTATGAAATAGAAACCTTTCAGCTTGGACGCGAGCCAGAAGCAACTGGTTCAATGTAGGGATACATAGGTAGGTACTGCAATACGACACCAGAGTATAATTTTTTATCATATTTTATGATTTAGGATACCAGTATCATAAACTTTGATCAACATTTTTATAAGATTTTGTATAAATACAAATTCTTTGTTTTATGAAACTGACGGTAAGATATCATAAATAAGATAGGAAGAATCTATTTTTTTTCCCAAGGAAAAGTTTTGAAATTTCGAAAAACAGTGGTATCTCTATCACAAAATCCCGAGGATAACATTGAACAGTTAATATTTAGCAATGACCCGTAGGGTTATTCACGATTGTCGGAAATCTACCCGAAAGCATTTGATTCGAATCCGTATGCTCCGATATTACAAAAATATAGCTATTCACAAATACATTCGACTGCCATTCGATCCACTTTCCGACGGGAAAGCGCAATGCATTTATTAAGTTTGGTAGCATAAGGTAGAAAATAAGATCGAAGACTATAGACTTTCCGATTCGATTCGGAAAGTTGGTTTCCGACAGTCGTGAATAACCCCCCCGATTGTGAATCAAACCCGTGAACGAGAATCAAGCGGCTTTTGATCTACGTGCTAGTCTCTCGATTGGAGAAATACCATAATATGATCACCATTAGATAGTAATTAGTATTTATATTCCAAGATCCCATAGATATAGATATTAGACCGGTTTCGAAAGTGTGCATACAGTTAAAACTGGGGATTTTAAGGTATCAGCTACTAAATGTACCGTACAAACACTAGGTGCTAAACTACATTAAAGTAGTAAAGCAGCTTTTAGTTTTAAATGAATTAGATTACGAGTATAGTACTACAGTTCGTGTCGTTATTGGTCTATAGTTCAGTATGCCGCGACATTATGCCGAATTCATATCCAATAATAGAAATGTTAGAATCTTGTTTAAGGTGGTTCATTCCATTTGATTCATTTATGTCACCGTCATTTAATTTCATAACGTATTGTATAAGTCAGAACAAAAGGTTCCACAAACAACTTACACAATTTAAAATCTAGGCTGCATGTTCACGGCTAAGCAAATATGCAACACACTCGCTAAATTATGAAGCGTAACAACAGTAGGGGAAGGTGGGGTAAGACGGGGACTTTAAGGTATTTCATAAATAAAACCCTCTGGTTTTGATTGCACAATATAGGAACTTTTATTAAAAAAATTATCAGTCTTTCTTCCTTTAATTATAATCAGTCAAAACAAAAAAAATATATTCTTCTCATAGAAATATCAACTTAAAAAAAATACCTAAATCTCCCCATCTTACCCCACCTACAGGGCAAGACGGGGTATCCCCTTGGGTAAGATGGGGTATAGAATATTTAACCGTCGTCATCTTCACAAACCGGGCAGTTATGAACAGCTTCGTCATCGTTATCTTCCACTCCTGCACAGCCACAATGCGCCCACTTACCGCAAGTCTGGCAAGTGATCCATCCTTCAGTAGACTCGCAATACAAGCCGTGGCAGTACAGTACAGGCATTCTGTCCTATCTTCGTCATCTGATGTTCTGATGCTGTTAGAGCCTGATCATAAAAGATACTCAAAGGCCGCATAAAACCAACATCTGCTGGCTGCAGTTTGTGAGTGGTGTGTGGTGGGAAGCATAGTGGTATGGAAAGAAGCATAGCGTGGTGGTATTGTCACGCCATATTTACGTGCTTCATCGATTAACTGCAAATTTTGGGTGTGAGAGGCATGACCATCTAAAATCAGCATGACTAGGTTGGTTTTAGAAGCGTTGGTGAATTTCACAAATTAAATAATTACAACTAATAACTATAATTTTGGATTAAATAGAAATCCAAAAAGAAAAAAAAAACAGCGGGTAAGATGGGGTACCAACCCCGTCTTGCCCGCAAGTAGGTACCCCATCTTTCCCAAACTGGACTTATAACTCGTATTAAAATTTTCAAGGTTATAAATCAAAGCAAGCCGGAACGAATTAATGAGTTTAGAGTTGTAAAATAAGCAAACACCAATAAAAAATTATGTCACGTATATTGTATATCACATATTATGAACAGTCACGCACTTTATATACATCAATAGTTAGATAAAACCACATAAAATCAAAAAAACATGCTTATCAAATAGAAAAGTGCACTCTTCCAACCAAACTTTTGGTGACACTAACGAGTACTGCTGAATACCGTCAGATGGCGTTAAAACAAATTTTCTAGTGACACTGCATTATCTGTTTTTATAGGGTCCCCATCTTACCTCGCTACCCCGTCTTACCCCACCTTCCCCTAAACAATTCATTATTATGAGAACAGAAGATGTCAAGGATCTTCACAGCGTTGGTCTTGGAGAACTAATAAACCGCGGTGACTCAGATCGCAGAGTGAAATATAAAAATAGTACGGTCTGAGGAGCATATTAATGAGTCACATCACAAACGTTAGGACAATACCGTTAACTTTAATGCAATTACTGCAATGTCCCAGTAAGGGTCTGAGGCTAACCAATCGATGCGTCTAGACACAAAGGCAACTGGCGTATGGATATTAAACCTGACTACCTACCTACCTATGAATTTTAGATGCTGGGTTCGCTGACTTATCCCACACAGACAGACACATAGGCATATTAAATTATCAAAATCTTAACAAAATAAATGTTAAAATCTATACTCAGTATATAAAAAAATCATTCGACATTTAGGAAGAAAGTATGAAAGATCCCAGCTATTTATGGATGATCCATCATAAAATTAACCCTGAAATCCTTTATAAAGGACCTCTGAATCGACATTTCATCCGATGAGATTCCAAATGGACGCAAAGGGCAAGGGCACAAGTCGCAAACGTTTCGTCTGATAAATGAGTTTATCGACGAGCTGGGAAAGAGGAAGAGAGAGAGGAATTTTCTCCTTGTGTTAAATTACTATTTATACAAGTATTAGCAAAAACACTAATTTTGAAATACCTAATGACTGTGTTGCTTTGGGTAATAGTTTTGTTAATGAGGAGTGTCAAATTACTGATGATATTTTAATTGGCGTGATTAAAAGCAAATAAGTTTTAACGGCCAATTAATTAAACGAGTAACATATTAAAAAGTGAGAACATTTCAATAAAAATATCAAGCAAAATATCAAGCTTTGATAAATAATAATGAAATAAACCCTACAAGATGCATTTACAATAGTCATCATCATCATCATCAAGTTCATTGACTATGAAGAAACTGTTATTGGAAATTGTGCACTCTTATTAATTCCACTTCGGGCGTTTCCGGCTTCATCGTTGTTCAATTCCGATTGAATTAAAACTAATCAACTGGAAAGAACTTTGAACTTTTGCCGGTCGGTCAGTCCGTTCACGGGTTTGAACTATTACCAGGATCTGTATAGATGGGGACAGTAAATTAAGTGGGAAAGAAATAATGGAACATATCAAATTTAGCTACCTTAAAGTTTAGACAAACAAACAAATCAGATCTTTATAAAACAAATTACTTGAATCTAACCAAGGTTGCAAAAGAAAATTATACTAATAATGACAAATTATACTAGTTGGAGATCGATACGCCGCAACAGTGCTTATAAGGGGATCGTTAAGGAATCGAAATTTACTGCATTCTTCGCTATATCAAATAATACTAACAAATCAATCCATTTCTCTTAAATAATATAGCTTTAAATACTTACATTCTGTATGCGTTCAAAGTCTTCGACATTATACGATCGGTGGGCAACTAATATAAGCAATCCATTTCATTTCACAAAAACAATGCAAAGAACACCATTATTATCCCACATTTACAGTACTTGATAAAAGTATACAAAAATATCTTTCCACCCACAGCTATATTAACACGGCAAGAAAATAGTTTCAGTAATGGAATAGTTATTTCTCGACGACCTTGGAAGGACGAATGTTAATTGCTTTCGTTGTTGCTATGACTCGTATATAAATACTACAGAACACAACATTAACATTATTATGCTTGGTATTCAGTCGACTTGACTGAACTAAACCTATCTGTTGTCAATAGAAAAATCTGAAACGGAGCATGAACTCCATTAAAGACGCTATCTTCAAAAGTTCAGGTCATCCACGTGAGTTTTTGGCACACATGGTCAGGAAAATAAATATCGTGCCAATTGTTGCACAATTTGAAAACCGCATGAGATGACTGTATTCGTTTCCCATGCGAGAAAACGAGTTAGAAATATAAACTAAGAGTGAAAATAGACCAACTCCTACGCAACTCCGCGGTTGGCGTGTCGTTGATCCCTTTACTCTTTGACAATACTCGTGGATTCTTTGTTTTGTCTCTTATCAACATATTATTTTGATAGATTAGTATCAGATGTTTTCGTTGTAACAAATAATTTACGAAGCGAATTGATGGAGGTAATTATAGCGTGCCTCAAGTTTAAAAACACGAAAGTGAGCATCGTGTGAGCACTGAGTGCACAAACGAAGTTTTCTGTTAATTTTAAGCATTGGGAAACAAAACAGTGCAGAGGCGAGTGGATAATAAAAAAACGACGATGCCGCAATGCGCTAGTGTTATAATATTTTGAAAGAATATTTTTTGGCGTAGTCCTTCTGATTTCAATGGAAGCGTGGTATCGGCTAAGTAACATTTTAAATAAATGTTTAATAAGGAAATCTGGGCCCAGTGGAAGTATTCGTAGATACACAAAAAGATGAAGCCAAAAAATTTAAATATTAAATTAAGAAGAACATTACACAAATACTGAAAAATGTAAAGAACGCATGACTAGGTGGAAATCATGCGATGACTGCGTATCTAACGAGCGAGTTACAGCAGCAGCATTCTACGCCTGTACGAACAGTTAGTGATTTCATTTTTACAACACAAATTGGTAAATCAGATACAAAGGCAATGAACTATTACTATTAATTTGTGAAATAAGAAAAATATGAAACCGTCGGAGAGACAATTAATTTGCATTTTATAAATTCAAAACAGTAGTAATCCAATGGTAAATTTTCACTCTTAGCTAGACAACAAGTTATTACTGAAGATTTCTACATTATTACTGACATTGATTTTGATATTTTACAAAGACAATACAATAACTAAAATAATATGAAGCATTCTGAAGACAGCAAGTGTCTAGCTAGGTCATTGAATCATCAATAGAAGTATAACAGTTGTCTACAGATTGCAAGAATAGTATAGGTACTTAGCTTACACATTATATTATATTATGGCAAATTGAAAGTAAAAGTATAATAAAGAAACAGAGGCTTTCCTCCTCAATGTAATTGTTATACCAATGTAATGGAAAACAATCGAAGCGTTGATAGGAATTTTAATTACAACAGTTAGGAGAATTTTGATTTACAATGTGATAATAACTCTTCATTAGAGCATTGTGATATTTGTAGCAAATCAATCGCTAGAGGATAAATACTAATTATGTAATTCAAACTTGGTATGATAAATTTGGCAGAAACGAGAGCATTTCATATAAAAAAGTAAACATACTAAAATCAAGAAGAAAATAAAAATATATTATGTCATATCAAATAATATTGTAATATCAAAATTGGTTGAATTAGTTTGAAACGAAATCGATTTTACGAGACCTCGTTTACAAACACGCAATAACGCGACTCTGTTTTATGAAGTTTAGCGGTTGACTAATATTTATATGAAAACAATTATGAAACTAAAACATATATTACCAAATAAAGTTATAATGAATGCTGTGTATGTGATGATGAAAGATAATTAAATTCCAGTAGAAGAAAGCATTGTAGTCACATCCAAGGCTTTCGAGTAACGTTTGATCGTTCAGTGGCACTTTTCAATGATATTTACTGTTAAAAAAATATTGGGACGGTTTTCCGAATCGGCACGTAAGCGGTTTCAAGAAATATTTTAGTGCCGGCTTTTGGTATGTGGGCGCGCGTCCGTCCACGGCAAGAGTTGAAATGCGTACTAAAATGAATCGACTGGTGGTGGTTGCGAGTTTAGTGTGGCGCACGCAGCTGGCCTCTCTCGATTAGCATTATCGAGTCGATAGTTGGTAAGAATGTGACAGGTGAACTTAAATCTAGTGTCTAGTCCGTAAAATCTTCTTGGTGTTTATCTTATTCTCAAACATAATTAAACGCGAACGAGAGCAATGTTATAGTGGTTTTAATTTAGAGTTTCTCGTCGATCAGACCCTGATGTGCTGACGGAGATAGACAAATTGCATATTATAAGATTATCAGTATTGACAAGACAAACAAGTTAGCAAATTCTGCCTAGGATATAAATAATGTGAAATATTTTGTATTTGAATTTGGTTGAATTTTATGGAGTCAAATGAAGCACGTACACACACATAGGTGACAAAATAAGAAGTAAAAGTTCAAATAAAGAGACCTAAGTTACAGCAGGCTCTGTTCTAGCTATTAAAGACATCCATGAAAATCCGGAATTGCTATAAAATATTCGACAAGTAGGTAGTAGTAATACACTTTGTACTATTATGTATTCTGTAGGTAGTAATACTATAGGTAGATTTCAACAAATAAACACACAAACCCTTTTATCGAAAATATTGCCTTAATTCAGGCTTTGATTTGAATGCTCAATGGTTAAGAAAATTAAGTGTCGTTTTAGTTAACCGATCCATTGCACATCTCTAGAGTTTTCCAATCGCGTTAACTGGGGTGGCTACCCTACCTACTCCTACCCTCCCACCCGCGCCCCTCGCCTCACCAACACATGCGCACTTGTGCAAGATGCACTAACACACACGCAAGCGGTAGAAGGGTTACCATGAATCCCGATGGGAATATAGATAAGCTAATTGCAGTAAATATTCCTGTAAGTTTTCAGACTACTAATTATTTTCCTGCTAATTTCCTTCCGTCAGGTTCTTTCGAGATATTACATCAAGTACTCCAAATATGAGATTGAACTAAAATTAATGTATGTATAGTTACATTAGCAAATATTTCCTATTACAGTATAGAAGCACCAGAAGTACGAGCGAGTACTTGTTACAAGCAATATCAATATCTTGACAATACAAATCCAACAACTTATAGAATAGGAAACAAAACACAAAGGCCTGAACAACTAACCCTGAAACATCTTGAAAAGCAGGACGCGCGAAAGACCTTCAAATGAAATGTTACATAATTCAGTGAGTCCGTACAAGGCCAGGGGATCGATAGACAGTCGCCAGAATGGCGAATTTGGCATAAATTGCAAAAAATTAACAGTTTCGTTGGTTATTTCTAGGAATTAAGTTTATGGCGACGTAAATATTACATCAAAAGCGTCTTTAACTAACCGCTCTATCAAGTATAAGATCAGAGTTATCAATTGGTACTTCTTTGCAAGGCATGTCCCATTTAATAAATTATCAATATTCACCCTAGTATTAATCAGAAGGCTCCATCTTATAGCAATCATCCAGGACCTGCAGGAAAATCTAGGGCATTCTCCCGGGACCTTTGAAAATATCCAGAGTTTGTTCTCTATATTATGCGTTTCAACACTTTTGAGATTTTTGTTTAGTTCATGGGTTATATTGAATTGGTAATTTATTTTCAAAGTAGATTTAAGACTGTTATCAGCTTGATAATGAGATAACCAAGGTTTGATGTAAGGATTTAGAACTACTGCTAGAATTAGTGTACAACACGCAAGCTATGTGTTCTAATTTAAAAAATCCAATAAATAAATCAGTAATTTAGTTTAAAGAACCATGAACAGAACAGAAGTAACATTTTTAGTTTTAAGAACGTTACGATACGACAATCGCATAAAATTACGTACAGTTAATTAATGATTGAAACATTAGGATAAATACGCCATTACCTTCAATAGCACAGAATAAATAATAGTTCGATTAAAGTGAAATCGCAGAAGGCAGCTACTTATCTACTTTCATTGTCAATTATTACTTATTTCCCACATAAATTATCCACACAATATTCTGGATAAAAAATTACTTTCTCTACTTCGGAAACGCAACGCAATAAAGCTGAAGAAATTGGTGAATGAAGTTATAACTTAATTAATAGTAAGGATAGCTACGAGGGTGGTTTGATAAGTCCATGACTTTGCAAAGAAGAAATACCTTTTTTTCATAATTTATTTTTGTGTCTTAAAAAGAAACTCCTTAAGGCATCTTTACACTACATTTTTTTCAAATTCGGCAAAAGATTTATTACTTTTGGAAACAAAAAGCTCAAGCAAGTTCTAACTTTTCTTAATGACCCTGTCGACCCTCTCGGCGGCACTCATGACATCAAAACTCATCGAATGAAGATGCGAATCCTTCCTATTCTCTAGATTCAACCCCAGTGAGATATTTTCTCCTACCAAACATGAATTAATGTCTTGATAAATGTCTTGGCAGGCAAAGATTTTCATCAAGCCAAAAGGTGATGTCTGAAATGGGCCCTCATTTCAGTTACCAGTTTTCAGGCGATGAAAGAAAAAAATAATGGGTTAAAGAGGTAGGAACTTCGTTGGACTGAATACGCAGAGCTACAATAAGATTATGTACAGAAATAAAACAAAATATTCCGAAAAAAAGTCTTTCTTCATTAAAAAGTCATGGACTTATCAATCCACCCTCGTATTGCAAATGTATTTTGTTAAGTCATTTAAAAAGTTAATAATAGAAGTAAACATCAAAACATGATAAATATCAAATGCCCACTATTGAGCAGTCCTCAATTAAGAACACAACTTTCTATGTTAATTGAGTAGAGAAATGTAGCAAAAATTTACACAATAACACAACATTGGTTATTTAAAAGATCTCAAAAAGCACACTTTTTAACTTTCACTGATTAATTAAGAATAGATACAAAACGATCGATATTAATTTTATTTAAACAGGTAACTGATCTATTTCTACCATAATCGTTATGGAAGAAATGTTGTTTTTTATCATCGTCAAGACTTTCGATTACTTATCCAGTTTCAACATCTGTATTTGTCTACTGCTCCGAAGTTTTCAGACCCCCTAGCCAAAGTAACATTTGCAAATCTTCGTTATCGCTTCGCCTTCGAAACATGCATGGGATTGACATAAGGTTTCGTTAACAATCGAATTTTAAAACGTCAAACGTCAAACGTTTTGGGAGCAGCGAAGCGATAACGAAAATTTGTAAATGTGACTTTGGCTACAGGCTCAGTTGTCTAATTTCAAAATCTATCGCAATTGATTTCAGGATGTAACACATTGACACTTCTCTTTGGCACAAATAAAAACTTACCAAAGAAATGCAGTAATGTCTCACATCCATCTGTCAAATGAAAGCGATTGCGATAGATTTTTAAATTAGACAATTAGCCCCCTGGTTCGTGCTCGTAATTCGTATCTTCGTAGTATTTGTGTCTCTATGATTATGACTTGATCAGTTTAATTAAGTTCACAAAAGGTTCATAACTCTTCCTTGACTCATGGTTATTGTTTGTTATACTTTTTAATATCCGTTATTTTGTGCACAGTACTCTATAATTTGTCGGTTTGATCTCTTATATTGACTAAATTATAGTTTCATTATTATTTTTAATTTGACACTGTTCTCTTCCTTAATTGAATTTCTCAAGAAACAGCACAGTTGGCTTTCTGTCTGAGAAAGTTATATTGCATTGCAGTATTGTAATAAATTTCCAAGAATTCAAATGCAAGATATCATTTGTGGGAATTAAGTTGCACGAATGGAATTATCTTATTGTATGTAATGTGAAGTAATTTTAAACTTTAGAGTACAGTCCTATGAATTTTTTGGGTAACCCAATAGAATAGAATCTATTCTATTGGGTTAATAGAATAGAATCTATTCTATTGGGTTACCCAAAAAATTGGGTTCTATTCAATAGATACTGGTAGATAACTATCGATTATTATTCACATTACATTAAATCCATATCATTCAGTTTTTAGGTATAATAGTAATCCAGAAAAGTCTTGAGATTATAGTTCACAAAAAAAGTACACTAAAGAAAAGGGTAAAATTGAAATACGAGCGAGTACGCCTAAAAAAATGGTAATAGGTATTGCCTCTGTTTCAAATTCAGGAATAAGTTCGTTACCGCTAAATTGACCAAGGAAGCAAGCAGTCTTAAAACAACATTCACGCTATAGTTTAAGTAGAATTTTGACGTCAACAGGAAGTAAACAATCACTTTTCACTTCATTTCATTATCTGTCAGCAGGTGGTGGTCATAATACAAAGATGTGCATTGTTGATTCGAATCACCATTCACTTTATTATATGAAACATTAAGTAATTTGATATTAACAAATGAGTTTTAACTTAATTTTCGAGAAATAGTACAAAGCCAGCCTATAATAACGGTTGATGGACAAGACAAGAATAAGTCAAATTGGTGCAAAAAGTCTTTGAAATATTATCATAACGTTAACGCCGCATTTATTCGCTACTGCGTACAACATAGTAAGCAGTGGCGAATGGCATCGGTTCCTAATGACTGTAGTCTAGGTTGAACGTATCGATAAGGGAAAACGGACCGGTTCTTGGTCCACTTAGTACTAGCAAAAGGCCGGTTGTGGCAAGCGCTAATGAAGGCCTACGGCTATGTCATATTATAGATAGAGTAACTAAGACAAATTATACACAAAGAGAAAACATGGAATGAATAAAAGATGATTCATAATTTATTATGTTGAATGCCTCAAACATCTTAAAGTACTTGGAAATCCAGGCCATCCAAGGTAGTGTCATAGTATGGTAGTGTAGAAGAAAAAGCAATAATCTCAAAACCACAGAATAAATAATAATACAAAATACAGAAAAATTTGCTAGGATAATTATTATTACTATTAAACTATCACATAACAAACTTTTGCAATCACGTTACCCACTGCTCAGAATTTAATTTAAAAGCTCTAATGACCCGAAAAATTCAACCTAATCGATGTTGTACTTACTTATTTACAAACTATCCCGATGATGGATGACTTCCAATCAGGAAGTCGAAAGTTTGTAAGATTGTAAATAATGACATTTTAATTCATATTTTGCGGTTCACTTTTACGCAATCTGCTACCAAACTAAATATCACAGTTACGTACAATGATTATAAATTACTCACGAGTGGATACGATTACGACATCTTGCAGCCTAATGCAGATGTTAAAAATAAAATGTTAACTTTAGTAAATTTAAAACGTTCTTACGTGTTTATGAAAGGATAAATGCAAAAAAAATTGACAATGAACTTTTAAAACAAACGAACAGCAAGTAAACTCTCTTTTTAATGTTAATAATACATAAAACACTATATACGTAACTAAATCAATATGTGGTTGCTGAAAGCTTTTCGTCACTATCAGACTATTCGATATTAAATGTAATCCATTAAATTATCCCTTATCAATGGGACCTATCGAAGGGATTTACCGTACCCAGCGTAGAGGTATGTACAACGCCGTAAGAATTTCAGTATAAGGGGGATCTTAAATAAATTACAGCATCTTTTCTATTCCGCTTCGCGTGTTTAGTAAAATTTGCTCTCATCACGTTCCGATCCCAGCGAGGCGATCGATTCAGCCGAGCAGTGAGTGAGTCACTATGCGTCTCACTGCGGTCACGGTCATTGTCTCTTGATCAACTAAGTATTTAAAGGATGCCGGCAGGCTGACTGACTGATATTCTACAAAATGGGGAAAACTAGATACAAAAAATACTTAGACTTCAAATCTTATTTTGTGACAACAGCAAAATGTCGTCATAACGTCAAGAATTCGATCAAGAACATTTTCTGCCCCAGAATCCCAAATGAACCAATATTTGCGGAAGCATGTCTGTGTGGAACTGTAGAAGTCTAAACCTTAAAATTAAGGAAGGGCATACCTAGTTCCTTAAAAACAATTAAAAACTTAAAATATGTTGTACAGGGAATTTTTTTTTAAACAAAATGGAACTTCCAGAAGAAAACAAAGACAGGAACAAACAAAACAACGATGACACCTAAGAAACCCGCCTAATTATTGCAAACCCATGTCTCTTTATTTACTCGTATCCCTATTTGAAGTACAGAAACGATGCACCCATTCCATGACCACATAAAAGTAAGAGAGAAGAGAAACTTCTCAAATCATAAATCAAAAGAACCGTAAGGCATTCATCAAGTATAATTTAGAATTATCATTATTATAATAATGTCTATCTTCATTCGGTAAGTCACCACGAAAATTATAATTTTGGAATTCGGATAAAGGGAGTCGAAAGTTAGGTACTCTTAAATAGCTATGTCATTTTACATTACGAGGAGGTGCTTATCATTAATTTTAGTACAAACGTTTGCTTAAATTCTGGTCCCATAAGGCAGCGTACTAGGACCGCTACTACTTTATTTAAATATTGGTGATTTTATAGATATGTAGTGGACATAATCAGATCTATAGTTAATCAGCATTCCGGTAAATACATGGGCTATCTTAAAAGTAATGCGACGGTCCTTATCAGATAAAATAAAAAGAAACAGCGACGAGTAATCTATAACGAAATGCCGTAAATTCTTTCCTCCAAACATTATTATTAGAAATCAAATTATTTATTTTAATCAAAGTTATAAAGCTATCGTTACAAATCAAAGTAAGAAAGAAAGAATATATTCAATTCATGGAATATCTACATTAAATTTTTTTTTCTTGATGTTACAGTTAAAATTGCCCAGCATATGCACTGGCTGCAGAATGGATATATACAGCTGACCTCAATATCGAAAATAATTGAATTAGAAGCCTGCTAGTGAAATTGGAGTGGTGGTCTTAAAGTGGCTTTCTATTATTGGTATTACTTTCCCTCTACAAGTGCTATTATCATGATAGTTTCGATTCATTGCATTCATCCCAACAATGCATGTCTATCACTAATACCAGCTGTGGATAGGTACCGCATTGTGTTTGTGAGTACAGTGGGTTTGCGATCAGTGTACACAAATTTCGCCTTAAAACATTTTAAATGTTAACTTATAATTTTACACTAACGATAAACCTAAAGTTAATAGGCAACTTCTTGAAAATTTAATGTATTTTGAATTATATGATGATACTATGAGGTTTGCTGACTTTTAAGACAAACAAACGGTATGGTAACCTTTGTGAATCGCAGGATAGAAAACGTGAAAGTTTGATTGAACAATGGTTTTTCAACCACGCTGTTACATTTTACGAAAGTGGTGCAGTGTAGCTTTATGAAGGCAGACTTAATTACATACCTACATATTATTATTTTCGGGTTCGCGATTCCGGTAGATGATTTTGAATGCAGTTAAAGTTTCAAAATATGAGTGATAATAAATAACTAAGAAATCCAACTTTTGAAGTACCTTTCGTAGAATTCTGAATATAAAAGTCAACTGAAGTCAACTAGTTTTAAAAACCTATACTCTAACGCGCATAAGGACTAAGAACAGGACGAAAAAATAACAGTCGAATATCGAAATAGAGAATGTCGCATGCAATGCGATGGTTGGCGAAGGAAACTAAAGTCTGTTCATCCTTACTTGTCTTATATGGTAAACAATCTTCACCCAACTCTTTTTTGAAATAATCATTTATAAAATACAACAAATGGTTTTCCACACATAGATTACTAAATAAATTGTTAATAATAAATATCAATTTCATAAAGTTACTTACATATTTTTAATTAACGGTTTAAGTTTAAAAGACGTATGACAACTGTCAAAAACTGTTTACTAAATAAGACAAGTAAGGATGGACAGACTTTAGTTTTCGGTATGGAATGGAATGCAAAAGGAAGAAATGAGCAGTCGTGTTCAAGAAAAATATAACTAAAGCAACATCCATACCGTACCAGACACTACATACATACATACATACAATGTTTTAATAATAGCTTACTTGATTATCATAACATTATCTATTCCACTTGACCGATTAATATCGATGGCGGCGCCTATCATTAAACTGCTTGGTAAGGCAATGGGGAAAGTCCGAAAATTTTCAAATTTACGAAATGCCTTTGCCACCACCTGCCACAACCACAATATGGTATGGTATTAAAAAAAAGTTTCAACACAAAATGTTAAATCTTTTTTTTTAATACTTGTTGTGGTTGTGGCAGGTTGTGGCAAAGGCATAATCTGTTACTTTCGTACATTTGTGAAATTGAAGAGACTTTAATTTTTCTAAATTTTTTCACGCAATCGAAAATTCTGAAACTTTTTTCTATTACTAACGGAGCTTATTCATACCTATTTAAAAAATATTCAGCCAATTTGATTTTTTTCGGACATACCCCATACAAATACATAGAAAAAACTGGACAAGTGCGTGTCTGACTCCCGCGCCGAGGGTTCCGTTTATATTTTTTATATCTTTTATCAAATGAAGATTTTCAGACTTTTACTTATGGTGCTGTGGAGTTTGTTATTAATTTCAACTTGAAATCCCCACGGACATCTGTAAAAAATGGTGTTGACAAAGACAGACAACCAAGTGATTCTATCTTTATCAGTTCCGATATTTCAGCTAAATTAAGTAGGTAGGTATGTAGTAGCATGTTTTGAAGATCCAAGCATTACGACAGGTGATGGCATCATTTTTGGGGTTCAGTACCCAAAGGGTAAAAACGGGACCTGTATGTTTGTCTGTCACCAGGCTGTATCTCATGAACTGTGATAGGTAGCTAGACAGTTGACATTTTCATAGATGATGTATTTCTGTTGCCGCTATAACAAGAAATACTAAAAACAGAATAAAATATACATTTAAGTGTGGCTCCCATACAACAAAAGTGATTTCTTGCCGTTTTTAGGTAAGGATCCCTTCATGCGCGAGTCCGACTCGCACTTGGCCCGTTTTTTCCTAAATACCGCCAACCGGTCATAAATAAGGAAGCAAGTTAAACAACTTGCATCACGCAATGCACACCTGACCGAGGACCTTCAAGGATTCGTCATTGACGCGCGCGGCCGACCGTGAACCCGTGGCATAGGGACACAATCCTGTGATACTACTCCACTCCGCTTCATTGCACTCAACTCAACTCAATCTACATGAATTTAATTTCGATCTGTATGCAATATTTTTAGTGTTGTACTTTTAAAACATAATTAGCTGTATAAACTATTGATATGAAGATAATTAAAAATAAATTTGATGTTATTTAAAAAGTAAGCAAATTATATTTAGCCCAACCTTATTAATAAGGATTGTATAGCAGACTGGAGTGGACATTTTAAAAAACCTTTAGAATCATTAAAATGATGACAGAAGGTGTTTTTAGGTTTATTTACCCCATTTCACCCCCTTAAGGTTTTTAAATTCCAACAATACCAATATCCTACATCCTACTCCCACAGATCACATCCTACGACCCCAATAGCAACCCCATAGCAACTTAGACGGGATTCGAATCCGCACCCTTAGGATTCCGGCCCAATGCACTACCAACGTAACGTAAAAAGTATTAGAAAATTTCGCCACATCCATCAGCGGCTTGGTAGCATAATTGGTAGTGCATTGGGCCGGAATCCTAAGGGTGCGGGTTCGAATCCCGTCTAAGTTGCTACGGGTGAGCCGATTTTTTCTAATATTTTTCATTATTTATTCATCTTAATATAAAAATAGCATTGTGAATGCAAAAATCTAAAAGTTTAAAATTGTACTGTTTCACCTTAATCAAGGGTGCTACAACCGAATGTCGAAGTAGTTCGAAGTTACAATCCTAAACTCCTACTAAGACAATAAGTACCTATACAATACAATTTAATAATAATACTTGAATAATAATACTTTGCTATAAGTTGTTGAAGTTTACATCAATCACCATGCTTATAGGTAAGTAAATACATAAATTCGGAACAACAGATATCAATAATTATTAAGTTCCAAACTAAGCAGAGTTTATAGCATGGATACCAATAATCGTATAGAATAATATATAATAAATAATTTAGAATTATCATGACCAGGGGCTAACTTACATTGCTATCATATTCGATCTGATTGCAATTGCAATAATATTGACATTTATCTCATTTGTATTTTAATAGATATAAAGTTATAAATTGTAAAAACAGTACTCAACATCCTCAATGTGAAATGTAAAAAAAAAACTTGTTAATGGTTGAATAGGCAGATCTTTTAAATAACGGGTGGCGCAAAAGTACTGGCACTAAAGAAAATACTTTTATTTTTTTTATATGACATTTTCTGTCATTCTGTTGTTGAAAATTGTGTAGTGAACAAATATAAAATACACTGAAAATAAACATGGACCGTTTTACTCCCCAAGAACGTGAAATAAATATGGATTTAGTGAGGGACGCTTTTCCAGGCCGAGTTATCTCTCGTTTTGGCGATTTGCCTTGGCCTGCAAGATCACCCGATCTGACCAGTCCAGACTTCTTTCTTTGGGGTTTTTTGAAATCTCGGGTGTATGTGAACAAGCCACAGTCACTCTCGCAGCTCTAAAAGAAAACATTCGTCAAGAAATAACGAACATATCGCAGGAAGTGTTACGGCAAGTTATGCAAAATGTCATAAATAGGGCTCAAATGTGTATCAACTCTGGAGGTCACCATTTAAAAGACATCATCTTTAAATCCTAATGGTACGAAATTTAATGGCACAAATATACATTTAAAAAAACCTAAATCTAGTTTTCTAATTTAGAAAAAATGTTATAGCTGAACCAAATAGGGTCATTACTTTTGCGCCACCCGTTACAATAAGACCTCCAGTGTACCCTAATCTAATGCAAATAAATAATATTCTATTCTATTCTATAATACATTATAAATTTTCCTTGTTAAGTTTTATTTGTGCCAAAATGAAGTATCAATGTATCACATACATCTACCCAGGCCCGGTCTGGCTCCATTGGTGGCCCTCGGCTAAATGCCGATTTGAGGCCCCCCCCACCTGGGAAATAAAACTATTGGGTCCTCTCAGTGGCGGATTAAGACTACTTGGTGCCCTAAGCAATCCAAGCCTGTGGGCCCCCTATATAGGGTTTCCATCTACGTAAGGGAGGCTGTCTACGATATGCACAACATTCCAGATTTTTTCAGAAAAATCCCCATATATAGGCGGCCATATATACAAAACGGCCATGCAGCGTGATTTTTAGCCAGTTTCATTGACTAATCTTGTACTCTTGTCTTTCCTGTTGTCTAAAATAAAAATAAAACGGCCGCGCAGCGGCCGTTTTTGTCAGTTTCATCCACTAATCTTGTAGTAAGTCGTTTTACATAGCCACACAAATGAATTTGAAATAAACATTTTTATTTATCTTGTTTCTTACAGAAAAAAATATTTTCGTTTTTTTTTTGGTGCCAATTATGGTGCCCCCAGACGTGATACCCTAAGAAATTGCTTAGTTTGTTTATGGGCTAACCCGGCACTGGGTCCTCTCACAGCAAAATTTTTATATTTGCTGCATGCAGCTAACGTGGTTTATTTTAATTAATGTGGTTTAAATGAATTGCCAAAGATTTTTCAGCAGCAAATTTAGATTTATTAATTACTCTGTCTCTAGTCCTCTACTCGAAAGAACAATATTAATTATTGATTTAACTATGCTAACAGTTTTTTGGTATGTTCGTCACTACTCCAGGCCACGACATTAATTATCCCATCTTTATCCAAGTCAGTTTTTTGGGGGCCCCTTGAGCCGGGGGCCCTCGGCGATCGCCAGCCATCGACCAGCCGCCCTGGCCAGACTGGGCCTGCATCCACCAAATCACAGTTTACATTGACTTCATTGTTTTTAGCCGATAGACCTGCTGGGGAGGGGACCTACTACTAAGACATCCATTGCTGAATATAGGTGACCCCCAAGGATCTCTACTACACCAATTAGTTCTCATACACTCCACATTCCTGTTTCTAATGGGTTTCATACTTTCATTTAGCCATGTACTTTACGAGTGCTTTCAATCCTTTCATTACCAAACTGTCAGCCGATAGCTGGGTCAGGCCTTTAACCAGTATAAAGAAGTATGCAAGTGTGCACACCACAACGATTTGGTATCGGCCGATTGTTGGTTTTATATGAAGAATCGGCCGATACCAAACCGATAGAAAATCTGTGGTCTGCGGGCATGCTTAGACAATCATCGACAATGTATGTCTTTAGTCAGAGGAAGAATACAAAGGGTTTTAACTGAAGCGGGATGAAGCCAGGCTTGGCAACTCTTTAGTGACAATCATAGTGTTGCATCCCCTTTGTAACAATACTTTTACCTTTTTTTATCTTGTAGCAAGTTCTATCAGGGCTGTTTCATACAATGATGTGAGGATAATGAAGATAGAGAAACTATATCTCTATCTCATCCTACCAAACAAAATAACACTGACTTACGTGTAAATGGGACAGAAATTGTTGAAAAACAAGAATAACCTTCAATGTTGAGAAACATAAATATGAAAGGTTAATTTAAAGGTATTAAAATTAAGACTTTGCAGATAAACATGATAATTTCGTCTAGCCAGTGAGAATGTGGTTCAAGCATGTTCAAGCCTTTCATTTATCCGCAATTATTAGACCTTGTTAAAACGAGCATTAGTCATCAAATTATACAAGAGTTGAAATCCTAACGACAAAGTGAATCAAGATATTTTGTATTTTTCTATTCACTTTTACTGTATTATAGTTAATATTTGATCGAGTACCTACCTATTATAAAAAAAATACTTAAATCCAGAAGAATCAGCCTACTCTGAACAGAAAATGGCGTTATAAAATTTACTAGTTTCAGATCATTCAAACAACTTTTGAACGTTGATAACCAATGCTTTAGATTATAAATGAAATTACCTACGTCTATTAAAAATAACATCCTATAAATAATAAGAAAAACGTGAAAGCTACTTACATTTTATATAAAATTGACAGGATCACACAGCACCAAAATTTCACTTCACTTCACTTCACAATCAAACAAAAAATTCACTTCATTTCATTTCATCTTCGCTCACTTCACTCACGTCACCTCCTAACTAGGGACCGACCGAACCAACTTTTCGCCGAGTACCGAGACCGAGACCGAGACCGAGATTTAAAAAAAGTCTCGGCCGAGACCGAGACCGAGACCGAGATTTTTGATTTTTTTTAAATGTTACTATAAAATGGCGAATATTGATGAAAAACACATTTAATTTAATTAAAATTCTTTATTTAATCATAATAGTGCTAGGTGTACGCAAAAAAATCCGCAAATCCATGTGCAGCAAAGCCGTTTGGTACGGCACTTTTACTTGAGCTCAAAACAATATTTCGGACTCGCAGTTCTTAAAAAATCCTTCCTTAGAAGATGAGTTATTTACTATGGTGTCATCTTTTTTTGTATAGGGTTTTTTTTTCTAAATCCTATCGTGTATGATATTGAAAGGAAGAGCTTGCTAAGCCGGTTCTTATATTTCATAATTTTTTTTTGTAAAATACATCTTAAATAAAAGATATATAATACTTAATATTATACTCACTCATATCAATCCTCGAGAAATCCATTTTGAAAATATTTACATTTAGTATTATTTTTTCTAATTTTTGCCCAAACTTAAGCATAGTTTTTTGTTAAGATTTTTTGGTTTAGTTTAAAACAAGTGCTGAAATGTAATTCTGAACATGCTGAAATATATTTTTAGAAAGTGCTGAAATGTAATTCTGAACATGCTGAAATATATTTTTAGAAACAGCTTAGAAAGCCCTTTCATTCGATATCACACACGATAGGTTACATAACAAATATGTTTTTTATCATACATAATCACTTTGTAATCATTAAAACTAAAAAATAAAAATACTAAATGTCAAAATTTACAAAATTGCTTTTTGAGGTTAGATATGAGAATATTACATATCATTTGAGATATATTTATGAAAAATATTTAAACCATATCGTATCTGTAGGAGTAGTATTGGGTAATAACGGGTTTTTCGCATACCGAACCGAAACTATGTATTGGTTTTCGATAACGGTTTTCAAAACTATTTATTTTTGAAACTATTTATCGGAGGTATTGTACGGTATTTCCAATCCAGCGGCACCGAAATAACTAGTTTTTTGATACGGTGTTGGTATTTCTTGACACCTGTGTTTACGGAGATTACCTAAATAATTAGGGACTTATAGATACTATGGAATATTAAATTCTCAGATTTGTTTTGGTGTTTTTTGCTTCTTTTTATTCTTTTTTATCAATATTTTTGTTTTAAATTAAGAATCATAAAAAATATACGTTTCGAAATACGACGTGATGCTACGGGTGAGTCGATTTGTTCTAGTATTTTTACTGTTATATAAATTATCTTAATAGAAAAATAACATTGTGAACGCCTAAAATCTGAAATTTCAGAATTTATTTAGGAAACAAAAAACACATTATCAGTGATTATAATTTCGTGTTAGGTGGTTAGATGGCGCTATTTCCTATATTACAAAAGCACCCTGAATCGCATGAAACGAACACGGTATTTTTAAGAAACGTTATGGTATTGTAATAAGGTCAGGTATTGAATATCTAAACGTTTGGTTACAATAACGTGTTTCTGTCGATAAATAGTTTCACCGCGGACCAATACATAGTTTTCGGTATTTCACCAATACATAGTTTCAATAACTATTTATGGTTTATAACGCCCATCTCTATGTAGGAGCCCAAACTTAAAAAAATAAAAAATAAATTGTTTGCTATAATTTAAAACAAGTGGCTGAAATGCAACGATGTGGCTCAGAAAGCCCTTTAGGCTGGCCCCACACCTACCGGTTCCGTTTCTTTGCTTTGCTGTTCTACCATGGACCGCCGGCCAAGAGGCTCATTTTCAATCTATCGCATATTTTGACCTGACCACATTGGCAAGATAGCCATTAGTTTGGTGTTATCAAATATCGTCGTCTGGGGTGCGATGAGAAGTTTTAGTTTTCGTTTTAAAAAAAAAATGCTGTTTTATACAAAAAATAATAACGAAATTATCAAAATGTATGAAACAGTTCATTTTTTTCGCGATTTCAGATTTGGTCCCATAGTAAAAGTTGTTCAGTTTTATTATGGTTCCTATCTACCATATTCAGTTTTATAAGGCTTTACCAAACATCTTGTATAAATAAGCGATCGAGTTATTTTTAACGATCGGAGTCCATGTTCAGGGTGGCACATCTCCTAAAAGCTTCCTACTTCGCAATCCAGGCGATAATATTTGATAAAACCAAGCTAATGGCTATCTTGCCAATTTGGTCTAGTCCCAAAATGCGATAGATTGAAAATTACCCTGGTTGGCCGGCGGCCTTTCAAGCAAGGTAGCACAGCAAAGCAAAGAAACGGAACCGGTAGGTGTGGGGCCAGCCTTAATTGGATACCACACATGATAGGTTGTAGAACAAAATCAATTTTCCCATACAAAAAGAAATATAACACCATAACTCCTCTCCTAAGGGAAGAAATTTTAAGAAATGCGGGCCCAAAATATTGTTTTGAATTCAAGTATACTTGTCCCAAACGGCTATGCTGTACATCGATTTGCGGTTATCCATTGATTTTGAGCTTGTACTGTACGCCAACCACTATAAAAGACAATTAAAATAACATTGAGATATCAACGCGCTAGCGTAAAGATCGGACGTAATAGAAAATAATTAAATATAATAATTAATCACTAAGCTAAAATTGTGACCTCGTTTCGCCAACACGGTAGTAACATAAACTGTGTCATTAGTCATGAAATGAGTGAGTGTTTTCAAGACATTATTAAAATTCAATGTCAAGTCTTTTTAATAGAAGTGCCATGACCACCCGCACTCCACCACCAACGCCTCCACCGGGATCTACACCATCAAGACCGCACAGTCAGGAAGATGAAGTGGGCCCCTCTGACGTTATCCCCACCCCGGAGATCCAGAGCTGGATGTCGTCAATAGAGCAGTGTTTAAATGAGGTTTGCCATATAGCTTCAGAAGGTAAGCTAAACTCAGAGCAGAAATTGCGTATCCATAACTTGTGCAGCAAAGTAAGCCATGGCTCAGCACAGATGGCGGTACAATATCAGTCCCTTAAGCTTAAAACAGTCCAAGCACACCGCTCTATAAAAAATCTCCAAGACCAACAAGATCTGTCACAACAACTCCATGACATAAAGCAAAGAATTGAAGAGTCTACGAATACTGACAAGCGAATGTCTTTTGCCGATATGGTTAAGAAAGGAAATAACTATATTAAGCCCGTTAAAGTCAGCTCAGTGGCTATTTATCCTAACGACAAAAACAAGACGAGTGAGGACACCAAATCGCTGGTTCAGAAGATTATCTGCCCTGAACAGATGAAACTTCACGTCAGAGGCCTGCGCAAAACAAGGAACGGCGGTGTCATAATAAGCACAGATACCAAAGATGACATTTTAAAACTGAAAGAATCGGAGTTATTAACTAATTCTGGCCTCAGCGTCGATGAGCCCTTCAAGCGTAAACCTAGAGTAGTGGTAATCGGTGTGCCCACATCTATGCAGGAAAAAGAAGTTTTTACCTGTCTATATAATCAAAATCTGGCGGAGAAACTAACTAATTCAGACCTCGAATCCTTCCTAAGCACAATCAAATTAAGCCACAAGTCGGGCAAGAAAGATGCAGAGACCTGCAATTACATCATCGAAGTATCAGCAGTTATTCGCAAGGCCTTGGTTTCCAGTGAGAGAGTTTTCGTAAACTGGTCATCTTGTCCAGTACGTGACTTTACCTTGGTTACAAGATGTTATAAGTGCCAACAATACGGACATGCGGCAAAGTCATGTAGGGAGCCAGATCACACCTGTGGTCATTGCGGTGAAAAAGGCCATTCCATCCAAGACTGCTCTAAAAAAGCAAATCAACCAAAGTGCGCTACCTGCATACGGTTTAAAAAACCAAATAACCATAGTACAGGTTCTGCAGATTGCCCAGCGAAAATAATGGCAGAAAAAAGGTACATTAACTCTATAGATTATGGTGGCGCCTAAGAGCGCCAATATTATCTGATTATCTGCCCATTGTATAGTTTAGTATCTTTTATTATTTTTAACAACCTTATTAGCATAGTATAATTATGATTAATGATTTAATAGATGATATAGATAGCTTCTCGATATCTGAGTCGAGTCTATGTGAAGTCGAAAAGTGTAAACAATATCTTTCCGCCTACAGTAACCCTTTAACTATACTAACACAAAATATCCGTAGCATCTCGAAAAACTTCGACCAATTTAATATTTTTCAGCAAAGGCTTGAGATAGATTGTGATGTAATTGTTTTAACAGAATGTTGGAATAGTAAACAATATAATCTGCCTCCAATAAAAGATTACAATATGTTTAAAAGTAATATATTAAACAACCAAAATGATGGCGTGGTTGTATATACCAAAAGCCACTTAGACGTCACTGTTGAGGAACCAAAAATTGATGACTGCAGCAGATTGCTGATAAAAATTGGCAAAGACTTTGCAATTCTAAGTATATATAGATCGCCCTCATTTAGAAATATAATTAATTTTACTCAATCTCTGGGTGATACGTTGCAAAACTTGTCGTCTTTCAAAAACATTATTTTAATTGGTGATATCAATATCAATATTATTCCCAGTCAAGAAAATGTTGATGCATCGGTCCATGATTACCTTAACCTATGTTCCTATCATGGTTTACTTCCTGCACATTTGCTACCAACCCATCAAAGTGGGTCGTGTTTAGACCACATCATGCTTAAATCAAATTTCTCCTCACTAGCTTTAGTTATGAATTCGTCACTAACTGATCACAGTGCTGCATTACTAACTCTTAACTGTAAATTACCTAAATTAAATAATAAGCGCACAATTAACAAGTTGAATATAAATAAACTCGAAGCTGACTTAGGTAATATTGACTTTGCCCCAGTTTACAATTCTGCTGATATGCAGTTTTGTATGTCATATGTAATCGAAAGTGTAGGTCAGGCATTGCTGAAAAATACAGTAAATATTTGTTTAAGTAACAAGAAATCTAATATAAAACCGTGGATCACACCCGGTCTTATTCGCTGCATAAAACACAGAGATAAATTGCATATGAAAGCAAAATGCAACCCAAACAATCTAGTTTTACAATTATCATACAAGCGTTATCGAAATTTTTGCAATAATCTTGTTAGAAAAGTTAAAATTACGTATGAGAAAGCATTAATTGAAAAGGCTGGTACAAATACTAAGAAAATCTGGGAACATGTTAAAAATGTAACATACTTGTCAAAGAGCAAAGAGTCCCCTTCGAGTTTATTACAAGCCCACCCGTCGCAAATGGAATCTGCTAATGCCGCAAATAATTTCTTTGTAAATATTGGTAAGTGCCTGGCTGAAAAAATACAATCTCAACCATTGTCAAATAGTCACACCTCTACTAGCTGTAGTACTTCACTCTCATCTTTTGTGCTGATGGATACGGACGAAACTGAGATAGAAAATATAATACTGAGTTTAAAAGACGATTGTGCTGTCGGATGGGACAATATTCCAGCCAAAATTATAAAAACTTTTAGGCACATTTTGATTCCTCCTCTGACTTTCATTTTTCGAAAATGCCTGTCAACAGGTATTTTCCCTAAGTGTCTGAAAAAAGCTATTGTTGTACCTGTCCATAAATCCGGCGATAAAAAACAAGTTACAAATTATAGACCTATCTCTCTATTACCCATCATGTCTAAAATACTAGAAAAAATCATAAATAAAAGGTTAATTAATTTTCTGGAGGAAAAGTCAAGTCTATCGAAAGCGCAGTTTGGATTTAGACCGAAATTATCAACTGCTGATGCAGTTCATCAATTAACCAATCACATAGTGGAAAATCTAGACGAAGGTAGGCACACATTAGGAATCTTCCTAGACCTCGCCAAAGCTTTCGATTCCGTGTCCATCCCTATTTTGCTGCGCAAGCTTGAAAACATAGGTATAAGAGGCACTCAACTGAAATTATTTGAAAGTTATCTGGAAGATCGTACTCAGTGCGTGAGGATTGGCAGTGTTATCAGTAATGAGCAAAATAATACATCCTTCGGAGTTCCACAAGGAAGCATATTAGGGTCTACCCTTTTCCTGGTCTACATAAACGATCTCTGTAATGTACATTTAGATCATGGTTACGTCATAACATATGCTGATGACACTGCTCTCCTTTTTTCAGCTGAGTCGGAAGAAGAAGTATTCAGGTATGCACAACACGGTTTTAACGTAGTTAATAAATGGCTTCAGGATAATTTACTAACACTCAACGCTAAAAAGACAAGCTTTATAAAATTTTCGTTGCGCAAAACATCACTAACACCAAATTTATCAAAACTATATGCTCATTACTGTTCTGATCCATATGATAATAAATGTGTATGCACAGAAATTAAATCAACCGCCGAATTAAAATATTTGGGTGTCATATTAGATGAAACTCTATCCTTTAAACGACATATAGAAACTCTAACGAGTAGAATACGTAAGATGATATTTGTGTTTAAAAAACTTCGTCATATTGCTGATGCGAAATTATGTAAACAAATTTATTTCGCGCTTTGTGAATCGTTGCTGACCTATTGTATTTCTACATGGGGTGGAGCGAGTAAGACTTTACTCTTATCTGCTGAAAGAGCCCAGAGAGCGATCCTAAAAGTATCGACTTTTCGTTCCTTCCTTTATCCTACAAAACTGCTTTATAAAAACTGTGGAGTACTAACAGTTAGACAACTGTTTATACTGAGCATAGTTCTGAAGCAGCACGCAGCCCTTCATTATAGCACTGAGATTACTAACAAAAGACGGAAAGATAAAGTTTGTACTATAAAAGGTGGAAATAATCTTGCTTTTACGAGAAAATTTTACAAGTATTTAGGACCGTTTCTCTACAATAAATTAAGTGCTAAAACATCTATTTATCCACTCAATTTCATAAACTGCAAAAAGATCCTGAAAGACACTCTCCAAAAGATGACGTATGATGAGACAGAGGAGTTACTTGTAGTATTAAGATAATTAGTATTAGTATAAGTATACTTAGTTGATTAGTTTATTCAAAAGTATTAATTCTATTTAAATATGTACTTAACTTTAATTATTTTCCATATTATGTAATACCATAATTATCTCTTCTATAGGCGCATTACGCCTGAAACACAGGATAACCTAGTTCAGGCACGAATAATTTTATATTACCTAAATAAAACTTTATCAGCAATTTTTACGAGTAGGTATTCAGAATCTAATATTATTTAGTATTATATAGAAACTAATTCCTTACTAATTTGTTTATGCATACTAACCTAGTTTTAAAGCTGATATTGTCCATTGTTATAAAAGTGAACAAAATGAATTTGTGAATAAATGATTTGATTTGAATGATTTGAAATGATTTGATTTGATTCACATTTGTAAAACTGAATATATGTAGTACCTATTAAAAGTCGACAGCAAATTACCAAATGACAGAAGTCAACAAATCTTGATTTAATTTGATTAATTACTGTGAGGAATGCGTCAGTGTATGCCCTGTAGCATGCATAACATGCGTTAATTCCAATGACGCATGCCTCAGCGAAGAGGAAAGTGTAAGACGAAAGCGCATGAGTGTAATCTCAGGCTTACGTAAGTAGGTACCAAAAGGCCGAGATTCTCGGCCATTTTGGCCGAGACCGAGACCGAGACCGAGACATAATTTTTGGCCGAGACTGGCCGAGACCGAGACCGAGACCGAGATCTCGGTCGGTCCTTACTCCTAACTTCACTCACATGCTTTGCTTGACACTTTAGGGGCGCGTTCAGAACCTAAAGGCCTCCGTAAACGTTCAAACGTGTTTGCCAAACACGTAAGTGTTTGTCAAGCAGTTTGATCGTCTGCGAGCAAAAACTACGTGTTTGACAAACAAACCATAAACAAAACTACGTTTTTATGTCTATGCTTTGTTTGTCAAACGCGTTAGCCAAACAATGTTAGAACGTGTGCGCTGAGAAAACGTACAAACAAGAATCTTATATTCATATTCTATGACTCTGGATTCTGCGGATAGATGGCTTTCCTGAGGATAGGTTCATTCACCTTTGCAGATTTCGTTTATCCCTCTCAAGGTCGAAACAAATTATCGGACGCGGCTTACTGCCGCGGCTGATAAGTGTGCACACTCTAATAACATCCTGCGTGCCAGATAGCTATCGGACTTCCGATGACGTCATATTAGTCTATGGTTACGTCCGCGACTTACGTCCGATAGTTTGCACACCTCAGTGTATTTTCATAGTCCCAGAGGGCCTAGTACGAGTTGGTTTTTTGTTCTCACTTCACTTTTCGAATAGTTAACTATCGTCTTCTCTCTTTCACTCGTTTACTCACTCGCATGATTTTCTCTCTTTCACTCGATACTATTAGCAAAGTAAGGTGAGAAACACACAAAGTACTTTTTTATAATAAGAAATAGAGACCAATCTTCGATCATTTTTATGGAAGTATATCACTAGCGCCATCTGTCGATTGAAGTATGAAACTTTATGTTCGTATTTTTCGTATAAGAAAATTTTATTTTATTAATCTTATGGGTGACTTATTTATTCTTTATTTATAGCAAAATATGAATGAAAAAAGGATAACTCAAAACAAAAAAACTCAAAAACATTTTGCACTCATATAGGTTTGAACTTAGATTTCCACAGTAGTAGTGTCAAGTATACAGTGATTCGGTATCCATTACGCTAACTTGTCATTATATGTAATGTCGAATTTTATCATTATATTGATTCGCACCATAACCATACTAATATCTCACCGTCTAAACGTTGATGTGGCGCCATCTATTCAATTGCTAAATGAACTATCTTATAAGTAAAGAGCCCCCTAGAGATAGAATTACGCAACTTTCACAATAATAAGCTTCCTGGTTGACAGTACTAAGATTACGGCCCCTGGAGAAACACAACTCATACTAGGCACTCTGATACCTATCAGCCGCGGCAGTAAAGCCTCGATTACATACGCCGATTTAAGGAACCAATTTAGAGTTGCCACTCGTATAAATAAATTAAATTTTAACAGTGAATTTGCACAAATGATTTTATTTTCAATTCTCATCTCTAATCTTAAACAATGTTTACTTTTCCGTTTTAATGTAGATTCGATTTTAAAATCGAACTTATTCTACTTTATTTTATTGTGGCAACCCGAAATTGGTTCCTAGCTAGGAAGCTAAATTGGCGTATGTAATCGAGGCATAAGCCGCGTCCATAAGCCGCATCCGATAATTTGTTTCCACCTTCACACTGCGAATGAAATTGCCATTCTAATTACAAAATATCCCAAACCATAGTCAATTTACCCAAGACATGTACAAAAATTAATTAGATTTTCTAAATAACTGTAAATATCGTCAGTATCCTCAAACTTTAAATTAGTAACATAATGTTAAAATTTATTAGTACATAGCAAAGTCATTATTTATAGGATAGATGAGTCCATTTTGTCATTATGATATTTTACGTTTCACAGTAATTTCTCCATATTTCATAAGTTACTAAATAAAAATAACGTGGCATCACTGACGGAATTGTCTTTGATTTGACATGTCACTAATGTCAACGATTTTCTACCGCATCTCACGTTTATGAACAAAAATATAAAATAATTTAAATTAATTTCGCGTTATAAAGCATGTGTTGCATTGTGCAAAATTGCAAAAGTGTTTCGAAACCAAATTTAAACACAGGTAAGTGTTTTTCAAAGCATTTTCCTCATTCAATATTTCCTTTTAAGAAATCTAAATTTTAGCACATTTCAAGAATTGTTTCCGATCTAATTCGTAAATATTGTAGAAGTTAATTATAATTCCTCCTCAATGAGCGGTTTTCAAAAGGCAGTTTAAGAAAAAGAAGTAGTTCATAAAATAGAACTAGATGTCGTTGTACTTAGTAGGTAGCTTTTTATGAAAAATATGAAATGTAATTACTTTTTTATTATACGTTTGTTGAGTATGTGGTTTGTTGCGTTGTGCGTTGGTTGTCCGATGGCGTGTTACGAAGAACTTTTATATGACCAATATGACCATTAGTGGGAAATAATATTTAAAAATCGACTTAGTTGAAGTAACGCCATCTGTCGACATAAAATTATACTAAAAATCTCTGCTGTCAGAAAACCGCTCATTACGTATTTTTTATTTCAATATAATGAATATAAATATGTACAAATCTGTATTTATTTTCGACACATAACAAGCTATAAATATTATCTACATACTAGCGGCCGCCCGCGGTTTCACCCACGTGGTTCCCGTTCCCGTGGGAATATCGGAATAAAAAGTATCCTATGTTTTAATCTAGGCTATCTACTATCTGCGTGCCAAATTTCAATCAAATCCGTTTAGTAGTTTTTGCGTGATTGAGGAACAAACATCCAAGCATCTAAACATCCAAACCCACAAACTTTCACATTTATAATACTGCGGCTGCCCGCGGTTTCACCCGCGTGGTTCCCGTTCCCGTAGGAATATCGGGATAAAAAGTATCCTATGTTTTAATCCAGGCTATCTACTATCTGCGTGCCAAATTTCAACCAAATCCGGTCAGTAGTTTTTGCGTGATTGAGGAACAAACATCCAAACATCCAAACCCACAAACTTTCACATGTATAATATTAGTAGGATAGTAGGGTGACCATAATCACAGCAGATTTTTTGAAGAAGAAAGAAAGATTTGGTTGAAAATTTACGTTTATCCTACCTTACATTACATTTTATGCCACATTTAACTTTGAGCGGGATTATTTGTATTCTTAACAGAGAGAAAAATTGTAATGTAAACTAAAATATTATCTTACGTAGTTGAGTTAACCAATTCAGATCAGTTTCAGCTAGGAATCGGACCTAACTTATTACCTTACTACTATAGTAGTTATTATGGTCTTTGACAGCCATTGTTTATTCGTAGTAATAAAATGAAAATTAATCTTATTTTATTTTTCAGATTCCGAAACGATGAGGAAAAGAAACATTTAGGGGAAAACTGTTTTCAACGGCCAAAATAATGCAGATACTTACAACAATGAAAACAAATGAATGCTCTATTACGTATACCTACTGGTTTTTCATTAAGTACCGTTTCATTCTTTTATTCCCGTCCCATTATCGATACTAAAACTTGCTGCATGAGCAGGTATTTTTTTTTGTGCAATGGTGGTAGGAAGGAGGAGGTTGTACTCTGTTGAAAAATTAAGTCCAGGGTCTGGTGATGGAGCCGGAAGATTTGTAAAAAATAGACTGAGCGGTCACGGGATTTTTGGTAACGATCAAGGAAAAGGTTAGATTCATTTTCATGAGTTGTAGAGTGGTGCCCTAATGTGAATGATGTCGGTCTACCTGCCCTCAGTGGTTGCAACTTCGAGTTATAGCGCTTACAAGAGGCATCATTGTTACGAAAAAAAAACGATCAGAGAAATGGTGGATCAGAGAAAAAACGATCAATGAAATGGCCATACTTTGAATAGGTTTTAGTACCTATTCAAAGTATGGCGTCTCCGTAGCTGAAATGATGCGGTCTGCCGGCTCTTAGTAGCATTTCAGAGCTATGACGCGCGCAAGTTGCAACTAATTTTTTTTTCGTCAAACTGTTTTTAAAAAAAATACTAATCGATAGAACTCTTTATTCTAATGAAAAAATGTCTTAATACGAGTACATTTTGATCAAAAAACTAATAGCTTGGTCGGAAAAAAAAATTTTGTTCTTTTTGTATGGAGTGAGATATTCAATGGGCTCTTACGGCCAACTCCTATTTTGTTCTGTCTCAAAACTACTTCTGCGTCAATATTTTAAACGTTTAAAATAATCATACACTATCAACGCGCGCCCAAAATTGTACATTCATACAGCTTGGATTTCGAAACAGTATTAAATCAAAATTATTAGTAAAAACCGATTGTTTTGTCATTATTTATTACTTTCTCATCAATTTTAGTACAATAAAAGCCAACAAAACTTTCAGTCACTATTATTACTCTGGATAACTTAGTCTCTGCCTACCCCCATGGGAAACAGGCGTGAGTGTATGTATGTATGTATGTATGTATAACTTTTTTACCATAATAAATAAAATAAAACCGAAATAACAAAATGCAGCGGGATGTTAAGTAAGGCCCAGGCGGATATTACAAACTAAAGTAGTAATATTATTTTAACAATAAAGAAAAAAGTTAACATCAGATCAATGATTAATATAATATTTAAATAAATGAAGTTTTTAAAGTTATAACGATAGAAACTTTCCAGAACCTTTCCGCCCCAACGGCCATCGGTTCTTCTCGCTATACGAGGGTGGATTGATAAGTCCATGACTTTTTAATGAAGAAAGACTTTTTTTCGGAATATTTTGTTTTATTTCTGTTCATAATCTTATTGTAGCTCTGCGTATTCAGTTCAACAGAGTTCCTACCTCTTTAACCCATTATTTTTTTCTTTCATCGCCTGAAAACTGGTAACTGAAATGAGGGCCCATTTCAGACATCACCTTTTGACTTGATGAAAATCTTTGCCCGCCAAGACATTTATCAAGACATTTATTCATGTTTGGTAGGAGAAAATATCTCACTGGGGTCTTCGCATCTTCATTCGATGAGTTTTGATGTCATGAGTGCCGCCGAGAGGGTCAACAGGGTCATTAAGAAAAGTTAGAACTTGCTTGAGCTTTTTGTTTCCAAAAGTAATAATCTTTTGCCGAATTTGAAAAAAATTTAGTGTAAAGATGCCTTAAGGAGTTTCTTTTTAAGACACAAAAATAAATTATGAAAAAAAAGTATTTCTTCTTTTCAAAGTCATGGACTTATCAAACCACCCTCGTATGTCCAGCCTACTGCCACTTCAACTGAGCGATGTCGATTACTCTCGTTCTCCTGTGGATCTCCTCATTTCTGATTCGATCACGCAGAGAAACGCCGAGTATGACTCTCCATTGCACGCTGGGTGACTTTGAGCCTCCTTATGAGACTCATAGTTAGTGGCCACGTTTCACTGCCGTAGGTCATCACTGGCAACACACTCTGGTCATAGACTTTCGTCTTGAGACACTAAGGTTAATCGGACGGGAAGATGTTTTCGAAGCTGCCCGAATCTGAGTTTGATTCGACGAGAGATCTGATCGAGTTGGATCGACATGGTGGCATTTTCGTATAAGTACCATTTCACCTCGGTATCAGTCCACGGCAACTTGGAGACTGCAGCACCGCCCAGGTTTCAATCAAATTATAGGCTTTCTCATAGTCCACGAACGCCAAGCATAGTGGCAGATTATGGATGTGGTCTATGGTGCTAAATTCCAAGTCTTTTCGGAACCCGCACCCTGATTATCTAAAAAGAAACTATTTAGCGACCGGTTGCATTTGACATACATTGACACTTTTCTTTGGTATGTTTTTTTTAAACCCAAAAAGAAGTAGCAATGGATCACGATCATCTGTGAACTGCAACCAGTCGCTAGGTGGTTTTTAATTAGATAATCAGCCCGCCGGCTTGTTCGGGAGGTTGGAAGTCGCCGAACTTGCGAGCGAAACGATCAATCAAAGTTGCCTTGTTTGTATAAAAATTTAATTGTATTTCTAATTATCCATTTATTAAACATTATACATTGGGTCTTATTGCATGTCTCTAGTTTAGAAGCTATGTGTACAAAGCCCTGTAAATTTTACTAATCTTTATTTAATATTAATTGTGTTAGGTAGTCTATTCTTTAATATTAGTTAAGTCATGTTACGTGTGGTAATAAAAAGTTAATTTTCTTTAAATAAGGTGACACAATTATTTTATTAATTAAATCACTCAAAATTTTAGGTCTTCTTTGTTTTATTAAAATAAATGTAAGGATATCAGATAATGGTCCTAAAATTAGCTTTGTAAAGTGGCTTATTAATTCGTTGTGTTTTTGGATGAGATGTTTGATGGTGATGTGATCTATTGTATTGTAGTTTTCCTGAGCCCAGCCTGTTCGATTGGTTGATTTCCATCAAGATTACTAGATATTCTTTCTAGTACGACCTATTCAAAGACTGCATATGTTTGAAATAGGTGAAATGGGCTTGTAGTTTCCTATGTCTTCCTTTGATCCTTTCTTATGTAATACTATTATGTGTGACTCTGCCCATTGTCTAGGTATAATACCCGTGTGTAGTATTTCGTTGAAGATTTTAGCCAGTATTGGCCCCATCTCTTCCGCAATACCTCTTAAGAGTTCGTTAGGAATTTGGTCAGGTCAAAACAATTAATGAAACAATTACTACTCAGATATTTATGGTTTTTTTGTTGGGAACATTTTAGCTTTATATTTTAGTAGTATTGTAATTATGGTAAATACAATTGTATAATAGACCTTATCTGAAAGTTTTATTGGCTTTTCTAGTGTTAAAATTGATGAAAAAGTAATAAAGAATGACAAAAAATTAGTTTTTACTAAAAAAAAATCGTTTTTTTACTGTTTCGAAATCCAAGCTGTGTGAATGTACAATATTGGGCGCGCGTCGATAGTATATGATTATTTTAAACGTTTGAAATATTGACGCAGAAGTAGTTTTGAGAGAGTAAAAACCAAATAGTTGAGAAATGGTCTAAAAAAAGTAACATCTTACTAGCTTTGTCTTGATTAACTTGATTAACTGTCTCAACTAGCTGTCAAAATGTTAGCGTGATACGAAATATGTCAAAAGTTATGATTGGTCGCGGTTCAGTCGAGGTCCAGTTGATCCAAACATTAGCGTAATTGGCACCCAGGAGTGATTACGTTCTCTATGGTTTTGTTTGTACGTTTTCTCAGCGCACACGTTCTTTGTTTGGCAAACACGTTTGACAAATAAAGCATAGACAAAAAACGTAGTTTTGTTTATGGTTTGTTTGTCAAACACGTAGTTTTTGCTCGCAGACGATCAAACTGCTAGACAAACACTTACGTGTTTGACAAACGCGTTTGAACGTTTACGGGGGCCTTGATATCTGCATAAGCTCCGAATCACAGACCTTATAACCAACGGTACGTAAGTACTTGTTGTATGGTCTGTGCTCCGAGTGCAACAATACTCTCTAAAGGCGAAACTATACTAGGCCAACGTGGGCCACGTACACCGATCTGCGGGTAGACTCCCTAACTCTATCGCTTTAACTCTGGCTTTGGTTTATGAGTCAGTGCACTGTCCGTCCTTGTCATCGTGTTATGATATGACAAGGACGGACAGAAGCATTGCTATCGCTCTGGCTGGCTAAAGATCACACACACGGTCCTTTCATCGCACCAAATGGATGGCGTATGTCCATGATCGTGTGTGTCGAATCTGTCATCCCCAATCACGGATTCCGTAAAACTACAGCCCGTGCGATTGCGTAAGATAATCGTATTCATTTGACAGTTCATATCGTATTCCATCGGCTGCAATTTGTATGGGATGACATATATTATGATACAATATGAACTGTCAAATGAATACGATTGACTTTACGCAATCACCTAGCAGATTCAAAAGTTTGACCGTGTGTGTGCATACCGTCAATCATTTGATTTAAATCAAATGGAATAGATCAAATACGGACGCCAAATTTTGATCACTCCATCAGTTCAAATAGGGATGTACTAGTGATTATACAAAAAAGGTGAAATAGGGGCTCAATTTTTAGTAAAGAAACAAATTATGGGACGCGGCTTATGGACGCGGCTTACTGCCGCGGCTGATAAGTGTGCACACTCTAATAACATCCTGCGTTCCAGATAGCTATCGGACGTCCGATGACGTCATATTAGTCTATGGTTACGTCCGCGACTTACGTCCGATAGGTTGCACACCTCAGTGTATTTTCATAGTCCCAGATACCTATCAGCCGCGGCAGTAAGCCGCGTCCGATAATTTGTTTCGACCTTGATACTAACAATTGTTTTGAGGTAATAGTATGAAAAACTAAGGCAGTTCATTATAAGTCCTGCTATAAGAGCTCATAGTTTCGCCCCTGAATGGATGTTCCACGCGGAATCACGTGAAATTTTGCGGCAGTTGCGTCCAAAATGCGCGGCTGAACCGCGGTAGCGAAAAGGATAATAAATAATTAACATAATTTTACCCCAATAACAACTATGGTAAATTGTTGTAGTCAATGATCTAAATTTTTTTTTCTATTTAATATATAGAAGTCAATGGTTGTAGTAAAGTAACCATTCTTTTTTCACAGTATTTATTTATTTACCATACGTGTAGGGTTCGCCTCTGTGGCGATCGATGACTCAGCGGTTAGCCTGTTGAAATGCACCTATTGTTATTAAGGTCGAAACAAATTATCGGACGCGGCTTATGGACGCGGCTTACTGCCGCGGCTGATAGGCATCTGGGACTATGAAAATACACTGAGGTGTGCAAACTATCGGACGTAAGTCGCAGACGTAACCATTCGGAACGCGGGGTGCGTTCCGAATCACGCTCTCAGCGCTGTTAGCGCGTATCCGACCAAATTAAATAGTCACAAAATATTCCACAAATAGGGTATTTGTGTGCCTTCTTAATTTAATGGATTATACGCTAACAGTGCTGTTGGCGTGATTTGAAACTAGGCCATAGACGTCACCATGACGTCATCGGACGTCCGATAGCTATCTGGCACGCAGGATGTTATTAGAGTGTGCACACTTATCAGCCGCGGCAGTAAGCCGCGTCCATAAGCCGCGTCCATAAGCCGCGTCCGATAATTTGTTTCCACCTTTAGTCAATGGCTGCGGTCCGCATAGCAATAATTTCGATAATGGTGTTTACAACGCTCGAGCGCGGTCCACATTCGTTAACGCTGGCCACATACAGACGGAATCCCGTTTCGGAATTCCGTACGTACGTGATTCCGTACGTACCACCACATACAGACGTTTTTTTTTCGTTTGGAATCACGGCTCAGTCAAGGTCCAAACAAATTATCGGACGCGGCTTATGGACGTGGCTTACTGCCGCGGCTGATAAGTGTGCACACTCTCATAATATCCTGCGTGCCAGATAGCTATCGGACGTCCGATGACGTCATATTAGTCTATGGTTACGTCCGCGACCTACTACATCCGATAGTTTGCACACCTCAGATCAGCCGCGGCAGTAAGCCGCGTCCGATAATTTGTTCGGACCTTCAGACGCCAGACTTTGATGAGTAAACATTGAGTGAAGATGAATTATTTTGACGACGATGTACTATTTTAATAGCGATTTCGCTTTTACTTTACCTGTCCAAAAAAAGCTGTGCATGGATGCCTACAACAGCTATTATTAAATGTTCGATATCAGAATATTAAAATAAACTTGGCTTCAAGTCTTTTGGCCAAGTGCAAATATTCAACTAAAATTATCTTCTAAAAATAAAGAAAAAATTCATAGTTATAGAACAATTATTATTTACATTACGCTTAGGTCAATTCTATTTTATTAGGTTCTATTTTGGTAAAATAGAACCAATAACTTAGCAAAACAATATAAAAGTATGGCCAAAAGTCTGGTATCCAGGGCTGTAATAAAAAAAGTAGCATTCCGTACGGAATAACGATTGTGTTGTGTGTGGCAACCAATACAAAAATCTATGGAAGTCTTGCGTTCGGAATGGCTTTTTTCCGTGCGTGATTCCGAATGAACGGGCCCTCATGTGGAATTCCGTAACGGATAAAATTACGTACGGAAAGTTAACGCATATGTGTGGCAGGCCCATAGACTAGCAATTGCATTTTGTATGCACTTCCTGCATTCGGAATTCCGAATCGGGATTCCGTTTCGGGATTACTTTACGTGATTCCGTCTGTGTGTGGCCGGCCTAACGCGCTTAAATTGTCAAAGTTGACAATTGATAGTTGGTGAATGCGGACCACTCGTAAGCTCGCTCACATTTTATTCTAACCTCAAATGCAAGATGGAATGATTGCTAGAAACTATTTTTGCTCTCTAAAGCGATTTACTAACACAAAATTAATATTACCAAAATACAAACCAATATAATGCTCTATCCTTTTGTTGTGAAGTGAGGAAAAGCTCCTTCTGTAACGAATTTTATCATTTTTTTTTTACAAAAAAAAATCTGACTATTTCTGACACTCGATTCGTTTGACATTCACTTGAAACTTTTGACAGGACGTTCACAGTGGCCGCGTTCCGAATCACGCTTACAGCACTGTGAGCGCGCTAACGCCCGGTCCAAATCATGCTTACAACGCTCACGTAAGTTAAAGTGACGTCACAGATGACGTCATCGCATGTGCTAACGACGCTCAGCGTATTCCACCAAAGCACTGTGAGCGTAGTCGGTGTAGCTGTCAAACTTCTATCGAGAGAGAAACGACCGTTGTCCGTTTAGAGTACTTTATTACTAACTCAACCAATACATAAGTGCAACGCTTTATATATATTCATACATGACACTTCCTTGTCAAAGTTAATTGTTGACAAAAACGTGGTTACGTGGTTAAATTGTGAATCGTTGTGGATGTTGTGGTCATTATTTGCGATTTTTACAAAAGATGGCTAAATTTATTGACCTGCAGGTGTTTTGTAAAGATACGAACGAAATAATTATATTAAACTGATGTTGAAAGAGCTTGCAGTGGTAATAAGTATTTTGAAGCTTTGAGAGTTTAAAATTGGTTAGTAAATAATTGGTCTCAGTGAAGGAACTTAATTCGTATTCATTAGTGCCTTTTTATTTACCTATCCCTTAGAATAAATATTTTCTTTACCGAGATTAACCCATTTGAGGTTATGTAGTTCTATACAATCCAACGTTAGCCGTAGCAGTGTTAGCGCTCTCACAAGCGGTCCAAATCAATAGTATCGTGAGCGTGCTGACAGCGTGCTAATAATTCGGACCGGCACAGAATGATGTCCCACGCTGTGAGCACTGTTGGCGTGATTCGGAACGAGGCCAGTGATTACGGTCCGAGGCATGGTCGCTGTAAGCCCAAGATGGCGCTGGTAATGACGTCACGAGTGACGTCATGCTAGATATTGTAAACGCGCTGAATAAATTATGAAAATGTTAGTACTAACTTAAGTATGAAAAATGCAACTTCTATAAAATCCTCTATATAAAACGGCAACCTACTATATTTTTTTGGACTTTTTCGCCGTCTACAATATTTTTACACTAAAAATCTTGAAACTACTATATTTGATCAAAAAAAAGTTGGCAACCCTAAGGCTAGCCCCAGACCTACCGGTTTCATTTCTTTGCTTTGCTGTTCTACCTTGCTTAAAAGACCACCGGCCAACCAGGGTAATTTTCAATCTATCGCATTTTGGGACTAGACCAAATTGGCAAGATAGCCATTAGCTTGGTGTTATCAAATATCATCGCCTGGATTGCGAAGTAGGAAGCTTTTAGGAGATATGCCACCCTGAATATGGACTCCGATCGTTAAAAATAAATCGATAGCTTATTTATACCAGATGTTTCGTAAAGTCTTATAAAGCTGAATATGGTAGATAGGGACCATAAAACTGATCAACTTTTACTATGGGACCAAATCTGAAATCGCGAAAAAAATGAGCTATTAATACATTTTGATAATGTCGTTATTGATTTTTGTATGAAACAGCAGTTTTTTTTGAAAACTAAAACTAAAACTTCGCATAGCAACCCAGAAGAGGATATTTGATAACACCAAACTGATGGCTATCTTGCCAATGTGGTCAGGTCAAAATAAAAAAATAAATATGCGATAGTTGAAAATGAGCCTCTTGGCCGGCGGTCCATAGTAGAACAGCAAAGCAAAGAAATGAAACCGGTAGGTATGGGGCCAGCCTAATGCGGACCGGCTGTAATCGCGATAATATCGATTTTATCGCTATGCGGACCGCAGCCAAGCCAGTGGTATTGGCATTTGTTTTGATTTGTCAAATGACAATTCTGTCACGCGTCAATGCAGGGTTGGTAGGTTGGGGGTTTTTTTCGAATTTTTGGGGAAAAATAACGGTCTTGGCGAAATTTTGGGGAAATGTTTGGGGAAAAAATATTCAAGGAAGGATTTTAGTTGGGGTATAAATTTGACTCCGATAATGTTTATCTTACCATGTTAAGCGAAGATGAAGTTTCGGAAGTTCTAAACGTTTTAGAAAATTCAGTTTAGAACTTCAGATACTTCTTTATTTTCTTATATTTTCTTAATAAACTTAGTTTTATTATCTTGTAATTCGTTTTATTTCCTGTTTAACAAAAATGGGGAAAAAAGTTGCCAAACGTATCATTTTTGGGAAAAGAATTCTTGAATATGGGGAAATTTGAAAATTTGGATCTACCAACCCTGCGTCAATGTCATGTCAATTGTCAATCTATTCCTTGAGGGTTGCTTGTGTTGTGTGAACTTGTGAGAGAAATTCAAGGTTTATATCAATAGGTATTATTTTTTTTATCTAAAAACGAGTTGTAACCGCTTTCTGTTCTGACCGAAAAATTCGCAACATATTTGTGCTGTCTTCTGATTGTACCGTAATGAATCTAACCCCTCGTTATGCTGCATGTTTCTCCTAGTTTCATTCTTCTATGCTTCTACTTCAATCAATCATAATTCGGACTGCAAGCAAAAATGTCTAATTTCGGTGTCGGAATTTACTTTTTAACTGTTTTGTGGATCATAACTTTCTTTATGTGTTGGATATCTGTGCGTACAGGACATTTCATTGGGAAAATATCTGTGGCCGTATCTATTTCACTCACTATCATTCTCATGCTGCTGCCAAAAGGGGAGGCGAATTACTCATTTGGTGCCAATTTTTATGATCACTTGTTTGTGACTCGATACGTGATCTTCTCGTTTTTGCTTGTCAGTGGTTTTGCTGGTTCCATATATTGTTTTATTTACATATGCCTTGTGCCAGTTGAAACTAAAAAAGCCAAGAGCTTCGGCATGATATCCTAAAAATACGGGTAAGTTGTTATTCTAGCACAGAATACATAAGAGTACAAGTACAGAAGATCCACTCCGCAAAGTCATTTAAATAAATAACGACTCTATTCCATACCCAATCAAGTGCAATTCAGGTTGCACGCCGCTCTCTTGCCTACAGTTATATTCACCTAGAAGTTGCCTCTCTTTCTATCGCGTAGCTTTTATCTCTTCTAACGACTTCAGGGTTTCTTCTTTTAAATAATAATTAAATAACTGGTAGTTAATTTATTACAAGTTATGTGTTTGTGAAATAATGTGTAGTTAAATACGTTTAAAAAAACATAGGCTAGGTACAGTCAACGCCATATCAGACTATACATGCTGGCTTTAAAGCAATTGGCTTTATTACGAAATGAAATTGTAATTATAATAATTAATTTTATTTCGAAAGTAGGTAGGTAAGAAGTACCTACCTAATCTATAAATTATTATTTCAATTAATAGTTGGGCGAAGATTGTTTAGCAAATAAGACAAGTAAATACCTAAGAATAAACGGATACTAGTTACTAACTAGGTACCTAGTAGACAAGCACTTCTTACGTTTTGATGTCGTTTGGAACTTTTGGAAGAGTGAAAAACGTGAGGTTCAGATCCTTTTTATTCGTATTAAGGCATACTATCGAAATCGAACTGCTAATGTGCGACCCAGCCGGCACGCCGTAGCCCTCTGAAATTAGTCCGTCCGGACGGACCCGCTACCTACTTGTAGCTTTGTACCTAAAGCGCGGAGTGCGCCTAGCCTGATTCTAGTACATCCAGTGTTATGTATCTATGTATGTATTAAAGTTAAGGTCAAAATGTTATCTCATGTATGGTTCTCCCTATTGTATCAGCAAGATAAAATTTATAATTATTATTCTATCTTTAAATAAAAGTTCCTTTATAAATTGTTGAGGACTAGTTTTTCGATGTGATCAGTACGTAGATTACGTAAGTCTGTTGCTAACAATTCTCGATTGAAATCGATTTAAAGTGCAGTTACATTGCTGCTTTAAGTAAGATAGTTGACACATTGGTTCTTACTAAAGTTGCAATGTAACTGCGATTTCTGTCACAGTTGATTGCAACAAAATTACATAATTACCCCCCAGTGTCTTAGCTAAGAGCTGGCAAGGGGGAGACAAGACAAGGGGCTGACCCGTAGCTAGAAAAAAAGTCTATGTCTTGGGGTGCAAAATTCAAATCTTGCCAGGGGGCTCATAATCCTAGCTCCGACACTGGATGTGACAAACTCTAGAATGCATCTGTCTGTAGTGCATGCATGTATAAATGTACAATATGTTATAAGACTTTGTACCTATTTACAAATATTTTATACATTTGATAAGCTGTTGTGTACAGGTTGTTACAAAATAACCCATTATTCTGAGTATAGGACCGATAGGAAGCATCAAACTGAGCAACTTTTACTAGGAGACCAACTTTGAAATCGCAACAAAAAAAAAGCAGTTATACAAAAATTTATAACGAAAATATCAAAATGTATGAAACAGTTGTTTTTTTTTCACAATTTCAGAGTTGATCCTGTAGTAAAAGTCGTTTAGTTTGATGGTCCCTATCTACCATATGCGACATTGTTTTGAAACACCCTGTATAGTTACATATAAATATACATGCTATATATGTATAGATAGAGTAGGTATAACATTTATTTCTGCTGCTTACAACAATTTACTAAAGGTCTGTAAGGACTGTAAGTATACAATATTCACAGATTATTTATTCATCTTATTATAATAATCTGTTAAAAAAGACAATACAAAACTCCGTTTAATCATTTTAAAGCATATTTATCTGGGATGATTGCATTATCATAAAAGAAACAAAAACTTCCGGAACAGATGCAAATGCTAGCTGTGTTAATGTTATCTGTGTGATACAAATAAAATTAATCTTTCGATCATTCAATTACTGACACTAAACCAGGGGGCTTATTGTCTAGTTCAAAAATCTATCGCAATCGCTTTCGTTTGACAGATGGATGTGACACATTGCTGCATTTCTTTGGTGAGTTTTTATTTGTGCCAAAAAGAAGCTTCAATGTGTTACATCCTGATAGCGATTGCGATAGATTTTTCAATTAGACAATAGAAAGGCAGATTATTTAGTCTTTTTTTCTATGCAAATGACACCAAAATAAGTAAAATAAGGCTAAACTTCACTAAAAGCTGGCAAAACTGTTTTCAAATACTAACTACTGCTAAAAAACTAAATCCTTTTTGTACTAAATCTTTATCTCTTCTATGATGACAAAAGGGTGACCCCATGGTCCAAGAAAACAAGATCTGGCATTCCAAGAGTAACACAAGCTGCTATTGCTGATATTTTTGCTTTCTTGATAAAAAAGCATGGTGGGTCTTAAGATATTTTTATTTCTCAATATCATAAATTTTATCTTTGTTACAGATAAAAATGTCTAACACATTATGTCAAAGTTTGCGGTCACCAATTCGGAGTTTAGCAAAATTACGGCAAGCAAAAGCCATTTCTACGTCAATAGTGCACAATGAGACTATATTAGTTAAGAATAATGAAGAATTTATAAATAAGGTATGTATTATTGTTTTATCTGTTTCTCTTATCTAAGCATGTTAAAAGGACACTGTGTTTTAATTAAGAGCAACAGAGCACATGCACACACATTATTATTATTATGTATGCTTAGGAATTCACGGGCCAAAAGTGACCCGGTTCTTTAAGGCTTGCGTGGTACATCTGCTGGATCTAATCTCTGACTACATCAGTTTGATATACTCAGAGACTATTCCCGGCAAATGCACAGGACTATAGTGGGCTATTAGGTTGGGATTGAGATGGACTAGGATTTGGGCTATGGAAAGAGACTACCGGACACCTGCCTTATCAGTCTCCCAGACTGAAAAATTGACAGGCGGTGACTAGCAAAGGACTAAATGGGCTCTCCAAAATGGCCGCGATGGCAAGAGAGCAACATCAGTGTCCTCGGCTGCAGGGTGTAGAGCGATGTGCACCGCCTTCTACCCACTGTACATGGGACAGTGTGCCAACTCGCGTCTTACGCATGTTTCACTTCCACCCTGCGAGCATATAGCTCTAACGTCTCCACCTTGGACGGCCCACGAAGGCGAGCCAGGGGCGGGAGTCCGCAGGCCCCCTTGGGGTCCACTCCTGCTGCAGGGACGGGGGCTTGGATCGACTCCTGGAGCACTCGGGTCCATGGTGTCGTACTCACCAACAGGTTGCCACAAGCTGCCCCCCTGCAGCTTTATTATTATTATTATTACCAGAGCACAAAATAGAGAGACTAACAGAAGTTTAGTACTACAGACGCTTGAGCATCGCACACACACACAAAGACAGCTCTCACCGCTGTGTCACATACTCAAACTGGTTTGAGATTGTTTTGAGATTCTGGTTATACAGTGTTGGTGACTGTACTCTATATTGTGACTAATGATTCCAAAGTTTTGACCCAGCTAAATATTGTCTGGTAAAAAGATCTATGTATACACTCATTGTAACACTTATTTCCTCTGTAGTGATAAATAAAGTTATTTATTAAAATTTAAAAATAACTTGGTATCTCATTATATTGTGATTGTGAGGAAGCATTAAATGATTTAAATGTTTGTTTCTACTTAGGTAATGAACAACAACAAACCAGTGATAGTAAATTTCCATGCGGAGTGGTGTGAGCCGTGCAAGATCCTCACTCCGAAGCTAATGGAGCTGATCGAGCCCCTCAGCAACTTGGACTTGGCTGTGGTTGATGTGGAAGACAATGCGGACCTGGTGCATACATTCGAGGTAAACTATCCAACATAAATTATGCTCTAAACCAGGGATTGCCAAAGTGGTTGATTTCAACCCCTTGGGGTCAAAATCAGTTTCCCAGTGGTTGACATAAATTAATAATTATAATATTATTATTAATTACACTTGATATTTGATAGGATTTTTTAAGTAATTTAGCTATGGGGGTCTGAGGTATCAGTTCATTTTGGAAAAGGGATCTATTGCCAAAAATAGTTTAGGAATCCCTATTCGAAACTAAAATGAGTAGTAAAAAAGTGGCCATACTAAAATAAGTTCTGTATCCCTCTAATAAGGTCGATTATTGTTTAGTATTCCCACAATGTCGTTCCTTGTGGAGATCCTTGGGGAGGCCTTTGCCCAGCAGTAGGTGTGATATGATGAAGTGCTTTTTTCGTTACTTTGGTATCTAGGAAATGTATGTGATGTTAAACAATATTTATTTTATTTATTTATTTATAGGTGAAAGCAGTGCCTGCCGTAATAGCAATCAAGAACGGTTTAATAGTAGACAAATTTATTGGGCTAGTAGACGCTGACATGATCACCAGCCTCATCGACCGCATGGCTGGCAAAACCAAGGAGGGGTCGTAAATCAATGTTCATGATAACTTGTATATAAGTAGCATTAAATAAGCTGAGTGGGATATTGGTATGTAATCCGGCTTTTATTATGGTAATAAGGCTCATCAGCAGTAGTTTAATTTGTGATTTCGGATTTTACCGACTTGGGCCGGTAAAGTTGGGTGGGAATCTAAGGGTTAGGTTCGGACACGATACTTTTAGCATGCTGGGAATCGACGACAGCTGCTTCTCAGTAGCTAGATGCAGCAACCAAATATACCACAGTTTCACACCCCACACGTTTGTACGCCCGTTGACAGCTACTTTTGAATGGGATGTATTTAATAGCACTTTAAATTTGATGAAAACAGCTATAAAATTGTATATCAGCACTTTAAAATAATAATAGACCTATAATTTAATATTATCACTACAAAATTAATGGCTTGCACTTTAAAATAATAATAGATCTATAATTTAATATGATCACTACAAAAATAATGGTTTGCACTTTAACTTACTGTGTTCCAACCACAGACAGTGGTCCCAACCATTGGTCCCAACTCCGAAACCATTTAGTTTCTGTCCAACCATGTCAGACTGACCACTGTTAAAATGAGATGGAAAGATGAAAACAACTTGTGGCATAATGCACATACGCCATCAGGTCGGTTCTGGCGTTGTTGGTCACAATGGAACCTAACCTCCTGGGCTCCTCTCTCGCTGCGCCCGCTCGTCGTCGCACCTACACGTCTGTATACCAGTGCTAAAGTTATAAAATTAATTTGTATTGTGCAAAGTATTAATTTTAAAGCTAAGCAATTAAATTGTATAGTGCAAAGTATTAATTTTAAAGCTTAGCATATTTATAGTGGAAACCATTATTTTTAAAGTACATTCAATAAATTTTGAAGCTAAAGATTTTTAAGTGTGTTACATTATTTTTAAAGTGCATTTATATATTCCCCCTTTTGAATGCTCGTTGCGAGTTTTTGATGCCATCGAACGCAGCAAGTCGCCTAAACTAGTTTTGACTTCGTGCTCTACGTCCTAACTCAAAGATTCTTTTTCTTTTTGGGCTTTGGCGGTTTCCTTTTGGATTTCGCCAATATCCAGTTGTTTGCTCAGTTAATAGCGATAGCGATACCATTGGACTGTCTGTCCTTATCATAACACAATGACAAGGACAGACAGTGCATTGACATCATAAACTAAAGCAGTTTGGAAGCAATTAAATTAGGCGGTAGTCCTGCTGGGCAGTTCTACTGTAGAACTAATATTTTTTCGTCATTAGTACAACAATTTAGTACTTTGTGGTAGGACTAATGAGAAAGTCTTATTAGTTCTACGGTAGAACAAGTGGGAACAAAACCAAAACTCGACGCTTATCACTGACGCTAAAAGTAGAATGTCTGTTGTCGCCCTAATTCAGGGGTTCCCAAAGTGTGCGTCGTCGGCACCCTGGTGCACCATAACAAATAACGACTGTATCTATTTCAAATAGCTAGCTAAGGTAGGGTGTCCGTCGTGAGTCTAAATACTAAACTTGTAAGTGTGCTGCGGGCTGAAAAAGATTGGGAACCACTGCCCTAATTGATAGTACTTATCCAGTGTAACAAGAAGAGCAAGAGCACGAAGCTAAGGCTATGTCCTAATGTCCACTGACGAGGAGCGAGGCGGCGAAGCGGAGAAACCAGGAAATATTAACTATTGGTTTTTTTATCAATATTTCTTCGTTTCTCCGCTCCTCCGCCGCTGTCGATGGACAGGCAGCCTTAAGGAGAATGTTTGCATATTGTGTCTACAATAGAGAAAACGATTTGTTTTCTAAAAACATAAAAAGTACTATTGCGTTGTTATTTCGGCGATAAATGACACCGACCGACGACATCTCGGACAGAAAAAACTATTGAGAATTTTGTCTTAGTTTTTAAAAAGTTGGCTATTTTTAATCTATTTGCATAATAATATAGTTAGGTCAGTAGTGGCACTCATGTATGGCGAGGTCAAAATTTGTCATTAGATGAATTCACTTGGCACATATGTAGCTTAGGTAAAACTGATCTGATTTAGCCCGGTAGCCATCCGCCCCCCCTTGGCAGGTAAGGGGGGGTGGCATTCAAAGTTTCGCGCCGCCGCACTTCAGAAAAAAAATCATATCTCCTTCAATATACTTACCACCTTGAGTGTGGTATCATAATGTGATAAATCAAGGATGCGGAAGCCATTTTTGAGACATTTAATGTACAGTTTCATAGAAAAAAAGTGATATATTTTACTATATTGACGACATTATCAAAATCAGTTTGCTATTTTTTTTATTCAACAGTTGGTATCTTTGAAAATTCAAATTTTATGCAAAGGAAAAAAATACTTTCTTAAAGTACATTTATTCAGCTTTAAATACATACAAACTTATATATAGTTATCATACAATATCTTTCTGACAAAAATCGAACATTGTATGCGAAGGTGTTTCCAAACGTCTTTAATTTCAAGTTAAGTTGGTTTTTCATACAAATTGTATAGAGTACAAACTTAACTTTGCGGCCAATTGATGTTTATGTTTCTACGGTCTTATAGTCTCTCTCAGCTATCGTACAGTTTAATTTATACTTAATTTTTTTTGTGGAAGTCATAACGACAATTGAAAAAAATAGACAGACTTGATCTCAGAATGAGGAAGCTACAAAACGTCGACGCGACGTGGCGTCAAAAGATCAGCTCAAAACGATCAGGTAGGAAAACGTCCTATCCTACCATATTAAGTTTACAGTGCAAAAAGTGTTTAAATCATAATAGGTAGGTACCCTAAGAACCTAGGTATACAAATATATCGTAAAGATAAAACTACTGTTGCATTGAGTATTTTTATACACTCGTGAGCAGCAAAATGGAACAACAGCCCTATTTCATACAAACAAGGTAATTTTAAAGCTTTGGTTCTCCGCCCAAGATTAAACGGGGTATTATGTGATGATGGCAATTTAAAGAGTGAATGGAGAAGGCACAGATCGCAAAAGAAACCCAACGGATCAGAAGAGTCGTTTACACCAGAGACCGTCTAGAGTGTTGAGTGTTACATTTTCCATCCTTAAAAATTTTCGCTTGATATTTTTTTAAGTTCAACCCTGAGCTAAATGACTTATCTAATCCGTTCGATTTCTTTAGCATTATAAGTCTCCGCCATCCATTCTTTAAACTGCCATCATCAGATAACATCTCGTTTAATCCTGAGCGGAGAACCAAAGCTTTAAAGTTACCTCGTTTGTATGAAAATAAGCCTGTTAATCATTTTTTTCAGCTCAAAAGTGTATAAAAATACTGAATGCAACAATAGTTTCATTTTTACGATATATTTATATGCCTAGGTTCTTGGGGTACCTAATAATTATAATTTAAACATTATTTGCACTTTAGACTTAATTTGGTAGAATATTTTCCTACCTGGGTCGTTTTGAGATCTAATCTTTTGACGCCACGTCGCGTCGTCGTTTTATGACTTGCTCGTACTGAGAACAAGTATGTCTAATTTTTTCTATAGTCGTTATGACTTCCACAAAAAGATCTAAGTAAGTATTAGACCGTAAGATAGTTGAGAGAGATTGTAAGACCGTAAGAACATAAGCGACAAAATATACCAAAGTTAAGTTTGTATTCTATACATTTTGTATGAAAAAACCAACTTATATTTGCAGTTGGAAATTCTTGGCAACACTGTCACATACTGTGTTCGATTTTTTTCAGAGAGACATTGTAAGATAACTATATTTAAAGTATACATATTTTTGAAGCTGAATAAGTGTACTTTAAGTCAAAAAATTTTTTCTCTGCACAAAATTAGTATTTTCAAAGATACTGACTGTTGAATAAAAATAATAGCAAAACATTTTTTGATACTTTTAGCAATATTTTTTTTTTCAATGTCTATAAAATTAAATGACTCAAAAATGAATTTCTTTATGCTTGCTACAGAGTTAAGTTTGTGTTCTATACATTTTGCATGAAATAAAACATCTAATACTGGCTCTTGGAAACGTTGGGAAACACCGTCGCATACCATGTTCGATTTTTTTTCAGATAGACATTGTACGATACCTATATATAAAGTATATATTTTTTAAAAGCTGGATAAATTTGCTTTAATACAATATTTTTTTTCTTTGCACAAAATTAGTATTTTCGAAGATACCGGCTCTTAAATAAAAAAAATAGCAAAGAGATTTTGATACTATCCGTTATATTTTACCTTTTTTCTATGAAACTGTACATGAAATGTCTCAAAAATGAGTCCCCTATACCTAATTTATCATAAAATGATACCACAGTCGAGGTGATAGGTATATTGAAGGAGATATGATTTTTTGTCTGAAGTGCGGCGGCGTGAAACTTTGAATATCACCCCCCACTACCTGCCAAGGGGGGGAGGATGGCTACCGGGCAAAATCAGCTCAGTTTTATCTAAGCTAAATATGTGCCAAGTGAATTCATCTAATGACAAATTTTGACCTTTTGCCACTACTTCCTAGGCTAATATGGTTTGCTTTATGCGAAGAAGTACTTTGTCTAAAGTATTTTTACTCAACAGTGAGAACAACGCTACAGTCACAGTTTTATCTGCTACAATTAAGTAGGTAATTAAGATTCTGGGATGCTTACCAAACCATTTAAAACAGAGGATTAGCGAGTACAAATATGACTTAATTTTATGTTTGATATACAGTACAAGGCAAACATCTTGAAATCGGGTGCGGATTGCGCAGAATGCGTATTTTGGGTATGCGTAGCGGTGAGGTACCATGGGCAACAGCGACGCTTAACCACTGCTAAGGTCAAAATCGCTTGCACGCCGCGCCGTCACAACCATACGTTTAGTTCGTGTAGGGGCGATACGCGCGCACACGAATTTTGTTGCAAACTGGTTAAGCGTCGCTGTTGCCCATAGTACGTGGGCGGCGGAAGAGGGGCGCGCTCTATTGGTCGCTCACAAGTGCACATGCGCGAACTTATCCCTACTCCGTTGAAAAAGTGTCAAGATGTTTGTTTGCCTCTTACTGTACAATGCAGCTTACTTTCAACTTGATACCCGTTCCTGAGAAAATGATCTTGACAGGCGGATAGACAGATAGGTTACGAAGTGATCCTAAGGGTTCCATGTTCCAGAGAACTGAGGCCGTATTACAAGCTCTTAAATCCTGCCAGGTTTATAAATTGCTGTAGTGACAGCTCTTTCTCGTCGTATAGCAAATAAAAGAGATAGATTGATAGTTAGTCAGAAAACTGCCTGGAAATAAGAGGTCATAATACGGCCCCAGAACTTTAAAAAACGAGTACCAAGGAAAACAGTGTCGCTTAATCACTTCATTCAACATTATATTTAGTTCTTGCTGGGGCGATACGCGCGCACACGATTTTTTTCGCTAACTGGTTAAGCGACGCTGTTGCCTATAGTACATAATACATGCAATATTCCACTCATAAGTAGAGAAATCTCACAAAATGTTATTTACTGTTTTATTTTATAATTGAAATTCAGGATTTATCATGACAGCAATAAACACTGTTGAGTGAGAAGTAAATTAATAACTCGTTACTTTTTGTTTGTTGTTAGATTGTATCTATAATCACTGTGTTACGTTAGAAGTGATATGATAAAATATGCATGCGGTAATGACAATAGGTAACTATGTAAATAAATGTATCTTGAAGATACTACCACAGATTACTAAATAGTCGCTTCATGTACTACCTACTTCTGTAAAGTACCTACCTATGTGCATAATGTTGTATTTCTTATGTACGATACAGTCAGTGGCACGAATCATGAATATTTTTCGACGGAGTGGGGATAAGTTCGCGCATGTGCTCTTGTGAGCGACCAATAGTGCGTGCCCCTCTCCCGCCGCCCGCGCCCCTCACCGCAACGCATACCCAGAATACGCGTTCCGCGCAATCCCCACCCAATTTCATGATTCGTGCCACTGACTGTATGAAATGTTTGACAAGGAAATTAGAGACAATTTACGAAGGCCTATTCCCCCCGTATTCCCCCACTGACTGGGGGATATCGGAAAATAAAGTAAGGACAGTTTATTCCCGTTTGTTATATCGGAAAGAAAACTATAAAAAATAATAGGCCTTTGCAATGTATTGTTAGACGAATGTGACTAACTCTTTAAGTTTTAAATTGCAAGTAAGTAGTCATTCTTAAATGAGAACTTAGATAATTTTCTATCACTATCAAGTGACTTAGTGAGAGTAAGCTTTTAACAATTTCCTCGACTCGAGTTATTTGCGTTTGTAGTAATAATGACGCAATGTTCTCGCGATTCTAGCGCACGTCTCAACAGATGTTAAAACACATTCTAAATATTCCATAGTTTTTCAGATTTGCATGTTGTTCTTGAAGATTTTTTCATACGCCTTACATTATTAGTCAAGATAGTTGCGCTCGAGAGACTATCTTAGGCAATAGTTTAAAAAAAAAAGACTATAAAGATCACATGTCATGCTTAATCGAATTTTATTTAACACTTTTAATTATATTATGTTGACTGATCCTTGATCTATTTGTTAGCGAAATTTTCAATTTTCTAGTTTGTGCTTGCATTCGTCCTGTGGCTTATTATTATTTAGCAGAATCTGGCATTACTTGGCGGAAGTCCATATAAATTTTATTCAAAATTAATATTATTATAAAAGACAATTATCTTGCAATACCTTCCGATGAGATGTTGGTAGATATTATTGTATTTTATATTATGTGGCTTATTTTTTTGTTCATACGTTAATATGCATAAAGATGTTATGGAAAAGCCTTTCACAGCGAGTTTAATGAGCTAGTTAGTTGGTGCTAAGCGTTTGACACAAAGCTTAAACTAAACATATCTTGGCATACTGAGCCTTTGTAGCCGCATAGGAGTGCAGTTCAGCATGATATCGTGACTAAGAGTGTAATCTGCGCTTTATTGTGTCCTCGCCTTTGTAAACTTCGCCTTATTAACACTAGCTTTTTTACTGTTTTCTGCTATGCAAGTCTTTCTCGTTAATACGTTTATTTCGAGTATTCAAGTGCCGAGTCATATACCGGGTGTCCCAAAACTTTGCCACACGGAGGGAAAGTACCTTAAATATTGAAGATAGGAAATATTACTGAAAGAAGACTTCATTTTGATTTTTAAAATAATTGGGACTGTATTCAAAGATTTTCGAAAAATCGCATGCCTTAACCAGGAATCGAACGTACCAAATTAGAAAAAAAATATTTTTTTTATTTTTACGATACCGATCGAAAGGGTTACTTGTTAGAATTATTTTTTGTTAAGTAACACAGCATCTTAAACAAAAGGAAGACCATATGTAAAATTTCATGATTACATAATGTATCAATTTGTATTGGAAATAATACGATATTTAAAAAAATCTTTCAATGCAGTTCGCATTAATTTTTAAAATAAAATGAAGTCTTTTTTCAGTAAATTTCCTATCTTCAATATTTAAGGTACTTTCCCTCCACGTGGCAAAGTTTTGGGACACCCGGTATACAAAGTGTTACAAAAATACCCCTTATGCCGAATATGGTAGTACTTTTTTAGAGTTGGTTCCATTGTAAAAGTTGTTCAGTTTGATGGTCCCTATTTACCATATTCGGCATTAGAGGTACTTTTGTAACACGTTGTATATTTTTAGATGATTGCAATTTAAGTTTTCTAAGCACAATAAGTTTGTTGATTTAATATTTAAAAAAACTTAGTTACCTTCATTTATTTATTTACAGTTCAAAAGCAGATGATATGTAGTTGTGTTCCATATTTTTTCTATTGATACAGAACTACTTAACTGTGACTTTATTAAGAGCTTTTATAATTGGACGTTTGAAGTTAGTTAGATCTTGAAATAATAATAATTTAATTGGCGTTGCCACTAGGTGCTTATTAGTCCATCCGTGTTATAACCCCAGCACTTGGAAAGCGTAATTTAATTGCAATTTTTAATAATACATAGAGACCTGTCTGTATATAAGTAGATATTAATTGGATCACCCCCCATATTGAAACGTATGACGTTTAATATTTACATTGAAACTTTACAAGACTTGATCTATTTTCCCTAAACCATTATCCCTAGGACCAATAATCAATCCACATCTAGGGATACGCCATCCAGATTAATTGCTAAGCAACTGTCGTATTTTTTTTATTAATATTAGCCGTTAAGGCCTACCCCTATACAAAGTGGAGAGGTCAATGCAACAATAATAGTAGATTGTTACAACAAGTGCATAAAACGCATCATTTTACCCGAGACGTATATATCCACCCGAGCCGCAGGCGAGGGTGGATAGTCAAGTCGAGGGTAAAATGGGTTTTATGTACGAGTTATACACTCTGCTTTTCACTTGGATTGTGAGGAAATTAAACAACAATAATGTAAAAATAAAAAAATAAAATTTTCTTACATTTTAGTGACAAATTATATATTTTTGGAATGTGCTCATCAAGACCTTTCATTTGATACCCATATTAAAAAATTGAAAAAAAACTCAATTTTTTGTGACAAAATATAAATTTTTGGATTGTCCTCATCAAGGCCTTTCATTTGATACCCATATTCAAAAATTGAAAAAAAAAAATTTTCTTAGTTTTTTGTGACAAAATATATATTTTTGGAATGTGCTCATCAAGGCCTTTCATTTGATACCCATATTCAAAAATTGAAAAAAAAAACAATATTTACAAAGGGTGTTTAATTTCGTACTTGTTTTTGTGGTACCTATTTAGTTTGTTCGAAAAAAATTTTTTTTTTATTTCGCTCCTAGGAATTATTTGATAGTTTCAAAATACTTCTATGAACTAGTGTCTACAGTGTTATCATTTATTGTTGCATTGTCAAATCCACGTTGTATATGTGGATTGATTTGGGCCTGGCCGTAATTTACTTAGTAGGTATTAAATTCGTACTTGTAGTGTAACTTGAGTAGTACGGTCAGCAACAAAAAAAATATATTCTTGATCGAAATTTGCCATAGCAACTTTTTTGACAGTGTCTCATAGTTTAACTTTAAAACATCTATCTAAAAATTTGCTATGACAAAGTATTATAGTGTTAAACGACTTTCATTCCTGACTGTTCCTGTATCCTTGCCATTACTTTGGGGTCGTCTATTAATCACGATGTTTTTTTAACAACTTTAACCCCCCATGTGACTGGTGAGGTTTGAGTTTGACTAACCCCCCTCCCTCCACAAATCACGTGTCGTGTACTTTTTGATACAAAGTCAACGATCTCAGATTAGATAGGTTCTGAGAATTAGCGTCATAATGGCGGCGCCAATCGATCGATCGATCGTTGTACAAAGTACATATCTTAAAAAAATGTAATTCTGGGAAATCACCGTGATAAAAATGTCCATAAATATTTAATGGACGACCCCTTTCAGCTCGATCGTATTAATGTAAAATGAAGACCAGAGTTAGTGCGATAGTCATCATGAGCTTACGTTGAATTAGAATAACGTCCAATTTACGACCATATTGGGGTCCATTTTACCTTTTTTATGTGATGTGTATAATGTGGTAAAAACTAGAATAGAATTATTAGAATACCATTTACTTTGCAAACTCACCCCGCTGTAAAGTGACGTTAGTACTTAGAAGTGTTTAAATGGTTTTGAATTGTCAGAATACAAAATATGGAATTGAATTAACTTTGATGTATAACAAATCTTTATGAAGTGTATAAAAAGAAATAAAACTATTTTCTTGGATAAAGGGCATTGTATTATTTACAGCTTATGTGGATGGATGGCAAATGTATGAAAGGATGGCTTGCGCCTATTCTTATAGGAAAAATACATGTTCAGTATGGCATCAGTCCATTCCAACAGTCTTACAAATTTCAGTTCATTACAAATTTTGAATCATCAGTCTGGATCTGGAAATAATTCAAAGTCTATCCATACAGACTGATGAAATGGACTGATGCCATATGATCATGCGTTTAGGCGCAGAATGTCCAATTCGCAAAATGTCCAGCGGTCGCAAAACCACAGAATACATAATAGTACAAATTCGCAAAATATCCAGTTCGCAAAAATGTCCAATATTCTTGACTAGCGACCCGCCCCGACTATGCACGAGTTCCCGTGGGTATATCGGAATAAAAACTGTCCTATTATCGCTGATAATAATGTAGCCTTGTCAGGTGAAATAATTTTTATGGTTGATTTAGTAGTTACTGAGCCTAATACAGGGTAATAAGGTTTGAAGACATTTATTCTCAAGTATGAGTCAGGAATATTGGTAATTTTTGCGAACTGGACATTTTGGATATTGAAAGAAAGTTGTCAATATACAAAAATCAAAATTAAAAAAACCGGCCAAGTGCGAGTCGGACTCACGCACGAAGGGTTCCGTACCAAAAAACGGCAAAAAAATCACCTTTGTTGTATGGGAGCCCCCCTTAAATATTTTATTTTAATTTTAGTATTTGTTGTTAAAGCGACAACAGAAATACATCATCTGTGAAAGTTTCAACTCTCTACCTGCTGTCGTTATTCATATCGAGCAAAAAACGCCAAAAAAATCACGTTTGTTGTATGGGAGCCCCCCTTAAATATTTATTTTATTCTGTTTTTAGTATTTGTTGTTATAGCGGCAACAGAAATACATCATCTGTGAAAATTTTAACTGTCTAGTTATCACGGTTCATGAGATACAGCCTGGTGACAGACAGACAGACGGACAGCGGAGGCTTAGTAATAGGGTCCCGTTTTTACCCTTTGGGTACGGAACCCTAAAAAACCGGCCAAGTGTGAGTCGGACTCACGCACGAAGGGTTCCGTACCACAAAACGGCAAAAAATCACGTTTGTTGTATGGGAGCCCCCTTAAAAAAATATTTTATTTTGTTTTTAGTATTTGTTGTTATAGCGGCAACAGAAATACATCATCTGTGAAAATTTCAGCTTTCTAGCTATCACGGTTCTTGAGATACAGCCTGGTGACAGACAGACAGACGGACAGCGGAGTCTTAGTAATAGGGTCCCGTTTTTACCCTTTGGGTACGGAACCCTAAAAAGGCAGTTGCCACCTTTTACACTAACGTACCACAGCGCAGTGTCCGCAGTATTGCCGTGGCGGTAGTATCAAATCAATAAAATAAAATATCTACACTACTAATAATTCGAATGATTGAGATAATCGAATGATCATTCATAATCGCGCATCGCTACCTCTGCCACCTAACAAGTGCAGGCGAGAAAAATGCGTGAGTGACAATTATTATTTTGACGAGACGTGGATTTGTGGTAGGTTGACAAGAGTTCTATGAAATTAAAACAAAAAATTCCAAGTACCACTTTAATTCAGGATATTATTTTGATATTCATAATAACACAATTCAACAGTAATATTGGCGGTTTTCCCTTTTATGCGTATTAACCGTAACATCAGTTATAGTGATTTTTATTATATTATTTATTTTTGAAAATATCTAATGAAATAAAAATGGAGTAAACATATGCGTGGACGGATTGTGCCGTTTAAAAATTATTAACTACCTTAACCATATTTTAGGGAACACTGTCCATATCAATCCGACTTGATTTGAGAACAACCGAACATGATTAAGAAAAATTTGCCATTAATTGGAAAATGAAAAACCGCCTTAAGTGGTGTATAAGTACACTGAGATGTCCTTATTATGTTAAATAATTTAAGAGCGCAATTCTATGTACCTTAAAGATAAATCTATTCATATATATGTACGCTTAGATACGCTCATCTTTATAAAAAATCAGTCTAAAATATAATATTAAGGCAACTTGAGAATATATACTCATTCTTGAGGTCCTTTCGCATTTGCAACGTTAATATTTATATCGAGTTGAAATTACCGCACAAAAAAGTCAATTAAAATTCTTCAGAAAAATCAAGGAAACCAGACCTCTTTTTAAGGCAATAAATGTAGAAAAGGCAAGATAGGATTTTTTTATATGACAGTTGATATTTTTTCTTTAAAATAAATAAGTAGGTAATCCAGTTGCAAATGCGAGAGGGTAGTTCACGCACGGTATTAGACAATCTTGAGTGTCTTTGATGTGTAGGATAAAATGGGTACTGGTTTTAATGTTTATTATGTAACAGAAACAATCATTATTAACAAAAAGACAGTTATGCCATAAGCATTGTATGATATTAAAAATCACCCAAAACGTTTTTACGAAGATTTATGCCAAAACTGAGGGCCTAGCCAGAGTAACATTCGCAAATCTTCGTTATCGCTTCGCTATCGAAACATGTATGGGATTGACATAAGGTTTCGTTAACAATCAAATTTTAAAACGTCAAATCCATACATTTTTCAAAGCGAAGCGATGGCGAAAATTTGCTAATGTTACTTTGGCTAGGGGGGCTGGATTGGTATCGATTAAATTTTCTACTAATAGTAATAGATAATGCCTGTACAACCTGCTTTTTAAAACGCGTTTAATGAAAGACCGACATTAAAACCAGCACAGATTAGAACGTGAATAAAATACCATAATTATAATAATGTTACATTTTGGGGAAAATCGAATTCAAAAGTAAAGTAAAAAAAAGAAGATAAGTAAGCACTCTCGAATGAAAAACGCTTATTTTAAAGCGGCATTAATTTTACCAATAAAGAAACAAAAACCGGTGTATTTTTACAATTAATAATCTTTAGTAATATATTATAAAAAAAACTATTTATTTAGTTAAAAGTAATCAATAAATAATTTGAATACAACTTTAGATACCAACCAATTTCTTGCGAGAGTTGTGCTTACCTTGTATTTTAAAAAAGTTGCGCGCTCTTATAATTTAATATTTCATAATTTATAATCCCTTTAAATTCGCAAAACTCAACTTGCTAAAATTTCTCAATACCTCCTCCAATCATAAACAATACATAGATATAAAAATGCATCACATGTATACATAGACAACAAACAACAGTACAATAAATAAAGTAACCGAGTATATACACCCACAATAACCTTTACTTATAATAACAATGTTTTCATTTATTAGAAGATAACTTGTTCAGTAATATATTCGAATGTATACACTCTGTTTACACAAAGAACATTTTAATAAACCTACAGTTCATTCATATATAGATTCATTTGGTGTCGAAGAAAGACTATTAATTTTTGGAGCAAGTTTACTTAGTTTAGAAAAGAAATAACAAACATTAAAATGAATCTACTTACTCATAAGAAAGTATACGTGTTATTAAGGGGATAAATATACAAAATGTTTACAAATAAATTTACATTATATACAATTTTATTTACAATGAACCAACGTGTTTATATAGCTAACACACAACAAAGCATTTATTCTTATGTACAACACGGATACGCTAGTACGCAAACTAAACCGTATCATTACATTTGGTAATATGAAGGCTATCTTACAATACAATTATTAACGTTCATTATACGTACATGTACAGTGTACTTGATCACATACATTTTTTTTCATAATTCTAAGTCTTATTCTTAATCTATTGTACCTGAGTATGATTGATCTTCAAATTATTTAATCTGACTGCATTTGTGACATTTTATATGGACAAAATATCTGACGTTGTATATAAGTACTGAGATGGACTTGACAATAATTCATAGTGAGCTCGACATTAAAACTTGAATATTTTATCATTTTATTAGAAACGCAACACGTTTATGTATTTGCGCTGTAGCTTTCGGAATAAGAGAATCAGTCAAACAAAATACTGAATTGTTCAGAATGTCATGTGTTACTGAGAGAGGAACTTTATAAAAAAGTAAAAAAATAAAGTATTATAATTAATTCCCTTCACTGTCTAATAAATTCCGATCTTCATACTTCGAAATAAGGTTTAAATTCGTCCGACACTTGATCGAAATTTTAACTACGTTTCATAAATTCGATACACGTAAAATCCGCCTTTATTGCGTCGCGATAAGGTTCAGACTTCGTCGCCGAGGTCTTGCACGCAGTTCTCGGCGATAGGAACAAATTTGTCGTCTATCTCTATGAGCAATATGCTCTTGTCGACGTGAGATCGAAGCTTGGGGTCTCGGTGGTTCGGCGTCCATTTGTGCACCACCTAACAAAATCATATTCTCTATTTTATCAATTCTTAATAATTCTATCATATAATGATATCAATTAAAGAAAGATGTTATTATTAGATTAATAATGAGCTACCTCATCTTTAAACTGAAACTTCAATTTATAAGTCTGACTCTGAATCTAAGGATAGCAAATAACGAATATAGTCTTATGGTACAGTTAGGGAGGGCGGGCGTTGTCACCCTTTAACGCCAAAATTGAAAACAAGCGACGAAAACCGAGCAAAGCATTTTGTTTGCAAAGTGGCAGAGAGCCAACCACAGCGATTGTATATTTGAGGATGAGGATCAGTAACAGGTTTGAATCCTATAGTTTTATTGATATAATATAAAATCATATTAATAGCTATGAAACTTAGTAAAAGATTTTTTGAAATCCGTTTAGGAATGGTTGAGTTATTAAGGGTTTGAAGGAAATGCCAAACTCAATGCAATATGTGCTTTATAACTTACGGCATAAGGTTCGCGTACGTCGCGATGATGTCATAAGGACCCCCCCAAAATAAGTGTTTTAGCATGTTTTATTTCGTTTAACTTCTCAGGTTTAAGAGATATCGCAAAATTTTCTTTAGGGTTAATCATGTGGTAGCATAATCTTTCTGATAAGCCACTAAACAAAAATCGTTACTGATCCTCATTAATATACCCATCTCACATCACACATACATTCACTGAGATTCGAACTCATCATATCAGCCACACCACACCCACTGCTGGGTATAGGCCTCCCCTAAGGATCTCCACGACGATCGGTCCTGCGCTGCCTGCATCCACTGGCTTTCCGCGACCTTCACCAGATCGTCGGTCCACCTTGTCGGGGGCCTACCCACGGAGCGTCGTCCGGTGCGCGGTCGCCATTCCAGAACCTTTCTGCCCCAACGGCCATCGGTTCTTCTCGCTATGTGTCCCGCCCATTGCCACTTCAGCTGAGCAATCCTTCGAGCGATGTCGGTTACTTTAGTTCTCCTGCGGATCTCCTCGTTTCTGATTTGATCACGTAGAGAAACGCCGAGCATGGCTCTCTCCATTGCACGCTGAGCGACCTTGAGCCTCCTTATGAGACCCATAGTTAGCGGCCACGTTTCACTGCCGTAAGTCATCACTGGCAACACACACTGTTCATAGACTTTCGTCTTGAGACACTGAGGTAAGTCGGACGCGAAGATTTTTCGAAGCTTCCCGAATGCTGCCCACCCGAGTTGGATTCGGCGAGAGATCTCTTTCTCGAAGTTGGACCTACCTAACTGGACTGCCTGTCCTAGGTATACGTAATGGTCAACAACTTCAAGTGTAGTGTTCCCAACATGAACTGGAGAGGGTACAACATGGGCATTTGACATAATTTTCGTCTTTTCCATGTTCATCCTAAGACCCACTCTTTGGGAAGCACTACGGAGATCTTCGAGCATTGTGTTCAGGTCTTCCATGGTCTCAGCCATAAGGACTATATCATCGGCAAAACGAAGGTGTGTTAGGTACTCGCCATTAATGTTGATGCCGAGTCCTTTCCAGTCCAAGAGCTTAAAGATGTCCTCCAACGCAGCTGTGAACAGTTTCGGAGAAATAACGTCTCCCTGTCTCACACCACGCTGCAGTTGGATAGGATTTGTGTTCTGGTTCTGTACTCGGATCGTCATGGTGGCATTTTGGTATAGGTACCTCAACACCTCGATATACCTATAGTCCACTTGGCACCTTTGGAGAGACTGCAGCACCGCCCAGGTTTCAATCGAATCAAAGGCTTTCTCATAGTCCACGAACGCCAAGCAAAGTGGCTCATTATACTCCTCGGTCTTCTGTATAACCTGCCGCAGCGTATGGATGTGGTCTATGGTGCTAGATTCGAACTCATGAAACGATAATTAGTTGTTCGTTCCTTCTATAGCTATTAGTCAAGATAAAGCGAGAAAGTTCTTACCAATCCGTCCATCCCCGCCAGTGGTACCCAACTGCCCCAGTAATTCCTGCCCCCCCTCTCCCTCTGATACTCCGAAGGCCACTGCACATCTATTCTCCTCCCCAAATTAATACAATCGTAAACCCCCAAAGGTTCCGTTATAAGAACCTTACTTCCCACACTGACATTCATCTTCAGCTCGCTTTTGCCCGAATCGGAGCGTTTGATTTTAGTCTTTATCTCCTTCACTTTAGGGTCCCGTTTCGCCTCTTTCTTGAGGACCGATTCTTTATGCGATAGGTCCGAATAATGGGTCTCCTTTAGGGGTATCGATTCGGGCTTTTCTATGTATCGTCCGGTGAGTTCCCGGTAGCTTTCACGTTCGTGTCGTATGTCTTTGCTGAGTTTGGATAGATCTTTTGATGTACCCTCGTTTATGAAATATCTGAAATAAGAAATTCTGAGATAGGAAATTGATAGTTGCTTGAGTTTTAGATAACTACAATAAGAAAAACACTTCTAACGAAACGAAATACAATAAAACCTAGGAATAAATAAAAATAAGCCCAATAGCAATAACTTCTACAAACAAAACTAGCGGTGTTATTACAAAAGATATTTAAACACCTGTTTAACTTAGACACAGTTTAAATGTGGTGCTGTCACTTTTTTGTCAATATTGTTTGAAAAAGACAGCATCACATTTAAACACTGTTTAAGTTAAACAGGTGTTTAAAAATCTTTTGTAATAACAATGAATTGTATATCTCTAAAAATACAATTTGATAAAAAATTTCAAAGAAAAAAAGAGAAACAAAATTAAAATTTTCAAGATTGTCAACTTTAAAACAAATGCATATGTGCTCAATATTCATTGAGAAGTCCCATAATACTATCTCCGTCAATTGGTAATGCGCTGGAACCTTGTCAAATTAACATACACATCAACGTCATCCGCAACAAAAAATGACAAAAAACAGTAAAATTCTAATAGGTAATGTAATATATTAATTATTGAATTCTTATTCTCAATAAGAAAGGGTCTAGGTATATAAAAAAATACGATTGTTTTTCGTTTTTGAGGTTAAAATCATGGCCGCCAGGCGCATTACCAATTGACGGGGATAGTATAAGCCGTTACAATACTAGCCAGAACGAAATAACTGTGGCCTTGTGGCTAGTTAGTAGTTCTGGTTAGAGTTAGCGCTTATTCATAAGCAGTTTATAATATTGTACAGTTAGTTAAACAATGTTCATGTCATTTGTATTTTTTTTGTAAAAGTAAAAATAAAATATTTATTCACGATATGTATGTAATAAAGAGGGTTAGAATAGAAATAGAACATAACCGAGAAAAGAGTTGTGTCCAAGTATAAAGCTGGGTATCCAGTAGGTATCCACTTAGGTTCGAGAACTCGTGCTCCGCGAACCTGCGCTATAATAAACCGACAAGAATCGGATCGCAAAATGCGGAGCGCGCAGCTCGCTCGCACACGTGCGTACTACACCTATTTTGTGTACGTACACACTATGGCAATAACTAATAATACTACGCGTTCACTTCATGATTGCCGCTAACTCCCGGCTCGCTTCGTCATACCGCACCTCATGTGACATCTTTCTCATACGGATAGCAACGCAAAGCTGTTTTTTTTTTCTGTTTATTTATAATTTACGTTCGTTATTTGTGTTGCTATAATGATTAAAAGAGAAAGGTCCTACATAATGGTAAACGTAATTTGTCATATAAATAAATGACACTCTTTGAACAAGAAAAAATGAAAATTGTTGAAAAACATGATTACTTTTTGGCCGCGTTCCGAATCACGCTTACAGCACTGTGAGCGCGCTAACGCCCGGTCCAAATCATGCTTACAACGCTCACGTAAGTTGATGTGACGTCACAGATGACGTCATCGTATGTGCTAACGACGCTCAGCGTATTCCACCAAAGCACTGTGAGCGTAGTCGGTGTAGCTGTCAAACTTCCTTGTCAAACTTCATTCTTGACAAAAAATACGTGGTTAAATTGTGAATCGTTGTGGATGTTGTGGTTATTATTTGTGATTTTTACAAAAGATAGCTGACTTTATTAACCTGCAGGTGTTTTGTAAAGATGCGAACGAAATAATTATATTAATCTGATGTTGAAAGAGCTAGCAGTGGTAATAAGTATTTTGAAGCTTAAATGGCCGAATACTGAAACGCTACTTAACTTTGAGCGGCTCTCAAACAGCATGCTGTCTTTGTCACATCTTTGACATTTAATGTGACAGGACGACGTTTGAGAGCCCCTCAAAGTTAATTAGCGTTTGAGTATTCGGCCATAAGAGTTTCAAATTGGTTAGTAAATAATTGGTCTCAGTGAAGAAACTTAATTCGTATTCATTAGTGCCTTTTTATTACACGACTGCCCAAAGCAAAAAGAGTGTTATGTGTTCAGGGTTCATGTATGTTTGTGGGTATGTGAGTTTCTTTATTCCACCATAACTTCTAAATGCCTGGACTGATTTGGATAAATGGGGTATCGTTAGAATCCTTACAGCATTCCAAGTGACACTGGCTATAGTTTTTTTAGAAAAAAATAATATGGCGACTGTACGACGCCATTTTCAAATGTGAAAAAAATTTTTTTTCTTCTATTATTACAATATGGGCATCAAATGAAAGGCCTTGATGAGCACATTCCAAAACTATATAATATGTCACTAAAATGTGTGAAATAAAATTAAATAAATTTAAAAAATATTAAAAACACGACTGCCCTGCCAAAAATGAACTAAAAAGTTAAACAACAAGTGTCATTGCAGTCGGGGGACCTCTTTGATAAAAAAATGTTCCATAATAAGGTCCCCCGACTGCAATGACACTTGTTGTTTAACTTTTTAGTTCATTTTTGGCAGGGCAGTCGTGTTTTTAATATTTTTTAAATTTTTTACTTCTCCCTTACCCCGCGTTCCGAATCACGCTTACAGCGCTGTTAGCGCGAATCCAACCAAATTAAAAAGTCACAAAATATTACACTTAATAGGGTATTTGCGTACCTACTTAATTTAATGGATTATACGCTAACAGTGCTGTAAGCGTGATTCGGAACGCGGGGTTAGAATAAATATTAACTTTACCCTTTTGGAGGTTACGTTGTTATAAACAATCCAACGTTAGCGGTGTGAGCGCTCTCACGAGCGGTCCGAATCAATAGTATCGTGAGCGTGCTGACAGCGTGCTAATGATTTGGACCGGTGTACAATGACGTCACACGCTGTGAGCACTGTTGGCGTGATTCGGAACGCGGCCTTTGTCTACAGTACCATTAGCTGTGACGTCATTCATAACGGTCGACGAACTCGACGACGACGGAAATCACGAAGTGAACGCGTAGTACTGTGCTATGGGGTAATATTGCAGGTTCGCGGAGTGCAGAGTTTCGCGATCCTAACCGGGTACTCGTCTTAAGGGCCCTATCACATTTTTTCGACGAAATTTCGATTTTGACGGATTTTAGCGATACAACCTAGAGAAACCTTTGGGTCTAAATACACTATATACATACTAAATACATTTATATGTGTCCGCGACAAAAAGTAATATGATGATTCACTGGAAAGTTAAAGGGTTAGAAAGGAAAATTAAAGTTGGTGAACGATTCCTTAGAGTCAACTTTGAACATACACAGAAAGACAAACAAGTACAAACAACAAATAAAAGTTTGAAATTTGATTTTATTATGAAGTAAAGATTATTATGATATAATTTTTACGTAATAATAATAATGTATCTAGGAGAAATCCACAGTTTATTTTGAGCTTTTTTAGTAGTTTTATGGTTTTTGATTGGATTTTTTTTCACATATTCTATGCATAATTTCCAAATTCCGAGGCCGCTATGAACTATTCGACTATATAAGAGATAACATTCATTTTTTTTTATTTCAATTGCTTAGCACAGTTGTTCAATCCATGAGCTCAAAAAGTGCCTTCGCGCATTTTATGAAAATCTTTCTCTGCAATTTCGGGTTTAATTATAAAGTTAAGCAAATTTTCAAAAAAGCGAGGCCGCTATGAACTATTCCAATAGCTATTCTGCACCATTCAATAAGCCAAAAGTGTTAATGTATTTTTGTTTCTGAGATCGATAACGCCAAAATTGGACATTTTACGCAAAAATCACAGTCGAAATGTAATATGCCTCTTAAGAGAGAAGTGCTATATAGTTGTACCTTTTAAAGTCTCTCTCTTGCCTGGCGTTCCTGTTGGCGATGATCTTGCAGTCTGGCAGCGACAAGTCGAGCCCGCTGGGCGTGAGCGTCAAGTCCTCCAGTGACGACTCCGCGCTGGGAGCCCGCCCACTCGATACCTGCATCAATCCATACTTTTGTTAGAGGTATAACTAAATAAGAAAGTTTGTATCATTTTCACGTCTAAGCTACTGACTCGAATTTTGATGAATTATTATAGGCTACTATTATTTCCTCCCGAACTTCCCTCTGAAAATGAAATTCAAGCGAACTTAGTCGTAGACAAAAGCAAGTGACTTGCATTGCATAATCTGTAAAATCTGTATGAGATTCAAGCCAAGACTCAACACGGTGGCGATTCTCACACTGGTATCGCGCTCCGCGACGGGGCGGCGAACATCAAACACTTCTCCCGCGACGGGGCGCGGAGCCAGTGTGTGGTGCCGCGCGTGTTTTCTATACAAGCTGACGTAATCGCATACAACGCTAAAATCCGCCGCTCCGCGCGCCGTCGCGGAGCGCGGAGCAGTGTGAGAACCGTCTTTACTTGAAATAATCTAAAAGCAACATTTGTATTTTAACTTTCTTTGAATATGTTAATTATTTTCTATACTCATGTGAAGTTGGTAAGCTATTCAGTAGATATCCTAATCTAAACTATATGTCAATCTTCTAAACTTGATGAGAATACTACTTATACTCCAGCCAACTCGTGGAAAGAATGTTTATCAACAATCCGTTTTAGGGTTATCATAACTTTGATATGATAAAAACATCTCAAAAACATTTTAATGACATAATTAGGGCACATAACACTATAAATGTTTAGTAATGATTGTTTTGGTTACACATACCACTAGATTAATTCACACAACCTCTATTTTCTTGTGTTAAAACAAAAATGATTTAAAAACTCGTAATTTCTTTTAATTGATACCCCTATTTATGCATTACGAGCAGGCGGTAATAACATTTCCTGGATTTGTATTATCCTTCCAAATGAAGTCTTATCTAGTGAAATTGATGAATCAAAATGAATCCATACACATTGTTTTCATGACCAACCCATGTATGTCATGTAAACCAAGTGTACAGTTTCATTTTGATTCATCATCATTTTGACCATGGATCATTTTACTTACTGTTAGTCAGTGCTAGTCACACTATAGATCTCTTTGTCATCACACTTTTAGAAAAGAGTTCTATAGTGTGAGTAACAGTAAATAAAATGACCCTTGATCACACCGATATTGACATTGTGACCACTTTCTTGTTTTATTTCGCCATATTCAGTAGGTACTTATGCATTAATTATGACTGTCTATTTGTTTAAAACATAGTGATTATTTCCTCTGTGTATTTGTTGTACAATAAGTAATTTGTATTTTATTTAAACTAGTTTGTATCAAAAAAGGTTTTGAATACATGCCTGTCATTGGTTGCTAGGCAACGGTTTGTCATTAAACATTCTTTCCACGAGTTGGCTGGAGTATAGAAATGTCCACTGATATCTGACGTACTAAGCGGATCCGGGGCCTGTAGCACAGTTTTAAACTAACACAGGTTTCGGCGTTTTACAATCAATTTTGTGAAGCTTTGTAGTGTTTTTAATAGTACATTACATCCGAGAACGGGAAGCTAGCGATTGCATTGTCGAGGATGGTTTGAAGCCCGAGCCGCAGGCGAGGGCTTTAATCATTCGAGGCAATGCAAGTAGCTTCCGGTACAAGGTTTGTATAATACTTTACTCACGAAATGCGAGGAAATACAATTTTCTTTGCAAAAATGTGATATTTAGATTGGTTCGCGTGGGCATGTTTACTGACCGGTCATGCAATCATAAAGTTTCATAAAAAGAATGCTAGCTGTAGCTGATAAGTTCTACCGATTTGAATTTGGAACACTTACTTCCCGCACTCAGTGCGGGAAGTAAGTATTGAATTTCATTTCCGCACTGAATTTCAAATTTAGAATGTGATGAACCAGACCCCCACGGAAATGTTGAACGCCCCGCATTCTGTTTTCAAATGGAATGATAACATTTCAGAGCATAAGTGAGTAAATAAATAAAATACCGACCTTTGCGCTGACCGCTCGTCTCGGTTGATCTCGCCACGCGCCCTCCCAGCCGCTTCCAGTTGAACCCTATTTAATTTAAATAAATTATTTTTTAGATATAATGTATTAGATAGTAATTCGAATATAGAGTATATTACCAACTAACTTCTGCCCGCTACTTTGTCTGCACGGGCTTCGATTTGGTTCCAGAGATATTAGTATTCTATAACCCGTTCCCAGTATTGGTCTCGTTTAGTCCGAATTAAGAGGCCATCTATGTCTTGCCGCTCTTTCACTCGCACATTTGAAGAAATCTTGGAAGATCTTCCAAGAACGCTTGGAAGAAATCTTGAGATAACATGAAATGTGCGAGCGAAAGAACGGCACAACGTGGACGACCTCTTAAAGTTTATTTTCATTGAATTCCTTTAAGTGAATTAAATTAATTCCAGCATTACTACTAGGTTACTGGGAACCGCTATGAATATGTTAATAGTATTAGTAATGACCTGAGCGTCGAGACATCCGCTAGCGTGCGCGCGGGCAGGATCGCGCGCGTTGTCCGCGGCGAGCAGTCGGAACGAAGCCGGCGTGGCGCGCTCGCGGCGCATTCTACTGCGGTTGCTAGCCTGGATCAAATATATCACGGAGTACAATGAGCGGTTTTCTGACAGCTGAGAATTTTAGTCTATTTTTATGTTGATAGATGGCGTTATTCAACTAGGTACGTATTTTTTTAATTTTTCCTAGCAGCTGAGTATACCACTGAGTATATAACACTCGATACTGGCAAAAATTACTCCCTGAAGAGGAGTAGTTTGCCATAACCATGCCAAAATTGACTGTCAAATTGACAAAATCCTTTGCTTTTTCTGAAAAAGTTACGTACTTAGTTGAACAACGACATCTAGCCGTCTTTTAGGTACTACTTTATTTTCTTAAACTGAATTTTGAAAACCGCTCATTACAATGGGTGCATTCCAGCAGACCAATCGCTAAGTCATCGATTACCATAGGAAAGTAATTTGTTTACAAGTTCAATTTTATTACTTTCTGTGGTTCAAAATTAATGTGGCGATAGATGACTCAGCGGTTAGCCTGCTGGAATGCACCCATTGATACCAATTTTACCGTGGATTTACACAGCAGGAGGTTTACTCCCGACGTGATAGAGAATATCGAGATTGAGTTGGAATTGAGTAAACGTCAAAATGGTACTAAAGAAACTGTTTTCAATGTACCAAAATCACAGGTTTTTGACGTTTATTTGATCTTAATGTGAACTAGATTCCGTCAATTACTGTCGAGAGTAGGGGGCAGGTCCGGCGAAGACTAAATCGACTTTTAATTCCAATCAGCATTCAAGTTTTCATTTTCCGAAATATACAGAGATTTTTACAAAGATCCTAAAAATTGCTCGGACGATTGCGAAAATCTGTGAACATCACATGTGGTAGCTGTCCAATAGCTTTTAGTTTTATATATTTGTTGTTATCTGTATGTTTATAAGCTGTTAGCTATCCAAAACGATAAATAAAATAAATAAAAATAACTAACACTGAACAATATTCTCTAAGGAACAAAGGTTGACATGGATTTTTTTCGCCTTGCCATAGTAAGTTGATCAGCTGACCTGCTGAGCATTTTGTATGGGAGTATGATATTTTTTCGGTTTTCGACTTATGTTCCATGGAGAATATTGTTCAGTTTAAGCAACACTATCATTTGTTTCAGCATCTGATAGGGTTTTTGTTACATATTGTATACCGATGTGGCGTGACTGACCTGTCGCGCGGGTTCCTTGGCGGCGGTGCGCGCGCGCATGTTGCGCTCGCGGCGCGCGCCCGGCGCGGAACTTGCGCGCTCCTCGCTGCATCACTACATGTGGCGTGACTGACCTGTCGCGCGGGTTCCTTGGCGGCGGTGCGCGCGCGCATGTTGCGCTCGCGGCGCGCGCCCGGCGCGGAACTTGCGCGCTCCTCGCTGCATCACTACATGTGGCGTGACTGACCTGTCGCGCGGGTTCCTTGGCGGCGGTGCGCGCGCGCCCGGCGCGGAACTTGCGCGCTCCTCGCTGCATCACTACATGTGGCGTGACTGACCTGTCGCGCGGGTTCCTTGGCGGCGGTGCGCGCGCGCATGTTGCGCTCGCGGCGCGCGCCCGGCGCGGAACTTGCGCGCTCCTCGCTGCATCACTACATGTGGCGTGACTGACCTGTCGCGCGGGTTCCTTGGCGGCGGTGCGCGCGCGCATGTTGCGCTCGCGGCGCGCGCCCGGCGCGGAACTTGCGCGCTCCTCGCTGCATCACTACATGTGGCGTGACTGACCTGTCGCGCGGGTTCCTTGGCGGCGGTGCGCGCGCGCATGTTGCGCTCGCGGCGCGCGCCCGGCGCGGAACTTGCGCGCTCCTCGCTGCATCACTACATGTGGCGTGACTGACCTGTCGCGCGGGTTCCTTGGCGGCGGTGCGCGCGCGCATGTTGCGCTCGCGGCGCGCGCCCGGCGCGGAACTTGCGCGCTCCTCGCTGCATCACTACATGTGGCGTGACTGACCTGTCGCGCGGGTTCCTTGGCGGCGGTGCGCGCGCGCATGTTGCGCTCGCGGCGCGCGCCCGGCGCGGAACTTGCGCGCTCCTCGCTGCATCACTACATGTGGCGTGACTGACCTGTCGCGCGGGTTCCTTGGCGGCGGTGCGCGCGCGCATGTTGCGCTCGCGGCGCGCGCCCGGCGCGGAACTTGCGCGCTCCTCGCTGCATCACTACATGTGGCGTGACTGACCTGTCGCGCGGGTTCCTTGGCGGCGGTGCGCGCGCGCATGTTGCGCTCGCGGCGCGCGCCCGGCGCGGAACTTGCGCGCTCCTCGCTGCATCACTACATGTGGCGTGACTGACCTGTCGCGCGGGTTCCTTGGCGGCGGTGCGCGCGCGCATGTTGCGCTCGCGGCGCGCGCCCGGCGCGGAACTTGCGCGCTCCTCGCTGCATCACTACATGTGGCGTGACTGACCTGTCGCGCGGGTTCCTTGGCGGCGGTGCGCGCGCGCATGTTGCGCTCGCGGCGCGCGCCCGGCGCGGAACTTGCGCGCTCCTCGCTGCATCACTACATGTGGCGTGACTGACCTGTCGCGCGGGTTCCTTGGCGGCGGTGCGCGCGCGCATGTTGCGCTCGCGGCGCGCGCCCGGCGCGGAACTTGCGCGCTCCTCGCTGCATCACTACATGTGGCGTGACTGACCTGTCGCGCGGGTTCCTTGGCGGCGGTGCGCGCGCGCATGTTGCGCTCGCGGCGCGCGCCCGGCGCGGAACTTGCGCGCTCCTCGCTGCATCACTACATGTGGCGTGACTGACCTGTCGCGCGGGTTCCTTGGCGGCGGTGCGCGCGCGCATGTTGCGCTCGCGGCGCGCGCCCGGCGCGGAACTTGCGCGCTCCTCGCTGCGCCGCCGTGGGGAGCTGTTGTCTTGTGTGCTACCGTAAGCTGGATACATTGACGATTATTTAACATTTATACCAAAGGTGCCCAAACGGTCAATCGCCAAGGTAAGGGGGCGTCCATAAATTACGTGAGGCATTTAGGGGGGGGAGGGGGTCCAGCCTAATCTCACCCGATCTCACGTGGGGGAGAGGGGGGGTCTCGCCAAATATCACGTATTTTTTTTTCTGCAGGAACAGTATTGCGAAAAATCTAGGTTAAATAAAGTTAAACATTTTTCATACCATAATATGGCTAAATCCTAAACAATAATGTTTATTTAAATAAATGCAAAGCAAGAAAGCACAGATTAACGTAATCACACTAAAAATACACGTTTTGAAAAATCTCACGTGAGATCTATAGGGGAGGGGAGAGGGTCGAGCCAAATCTCACGACATCTCACCAAAGGGGGGGGGGGGGGGTCGAAAAATCGCCAAAACCACCTCACGTAATTAATGGACGCCCCCTAACACTTTGCACACAATGTAGTATTACTTATGCAATTTTTTTCTTTCAATTTTAATTTAATTTTCTTTTTTATACTTTTTAAATTCGATTTATCTAAAGAAATTTAAGTTATGTATATGTGATTAATAACTTACTTAATGTAACGTACTCTGTTACAAGGTAAATAAAGTTTGATTTGATTAATAACTGATCTCAGATCGTTTATACAATATCGTTAGCAACGAAATATTAGACAGCACAAAGCAAAAGAGAGAGAAAACTATCTTCCTAAGTTAATTAGTAAAATAATTGTTCTCTTACCAGCTTCTTCTAAAGTGCGCTCGTGGGAGTGCTCCCTGAGCAGTCCCGCCAACGACGCCAGTGTCGAGGACGTTGGCTTGCCGGCGCTGGCTAAGCTGCCGCGAGTTCCCGCTGCGTTCATATTAAACACTTAATATTCAGCGTTTATTTAGTTTTACGGAGAGTGGTGATTTAAAAGGTGCAAATGAGCTATCACATCACCAATAAATGCATCGGTTTCTACTAATGTTAGGGGACGACTGTCGTCGGAAATAGCACGACAGGCGAAGCAAACTACAGTAACGCTACTTTCAAACGGAGACAAACCGGATCGGATTTTTGCAGGAACGATTTAGGCACAATATAATTTAAATGTACGAGTTCACACGTGCATTCGGTTTCAAGATCCGGCAAAATACCGAAACGGGCAAAACTTGACATCCGATTAGGAGACTGCCATCGGATCACGACACACGACAAAAAACCGTATACGGTTCAGTGGCAATAGCACTTTAGTACATGCGTTCGAGCGACGCTATGGTTTTTTATCGGATGCCGCGTATTCACATCATGTTATGACATACCATTCGGTATTTTGCAGAAAAGCAAAACTGAATGCCGTGTGAACAGCGTATTCAGTTTTGCCGTGTACGGTAAAAATCTGATCCGAATGGTGTGTCACCGTGTGAATTTGCTATCCGGTTTTTAAAACTGAATTGGCGCTCGTGTATGGCATGTACTAAAGTGCTATTGCCACTAAACCGTATACGGTATTTTGCCGTGTGACCGGATCTGATTGAAGTCGCCAAATCGGATGTTAAGTTTTGCCCGTTTCGGTTATTTGCCGGATTTTAAAACCCGATGGACTTGTGAATTCATACATATAAATTGTATTGTGACTAAACCTCTGCAAAAAGGAACACCTCTGCAAAAATCAAATCTGGCATGTCTACGTGTGAACGTAGCGTAAGCGATCGTATAGATGAGAGTTCGACCGAACCGACCGATCAGTTGTAACTCGACCGGAGCCGAGCCAGAGTACGACCGGAGTTTGACTGATGGCACACCCCGGACACTCCATACAACCGCGCTATTATAAACAGATGACGTCAGATGACGTATACACGCGCAACTGGGGGTGTAAGTCTAGGGCTACCGTGCAGTTTGTACTCTATGAGCGGCGTTCAATTTACAATTCGATTTTTTTTGTAAATAAAGTTAAGCCGCATTGCTTTGAATATCAAAATAAGTTGACATTTGACAAACACGACTAAACGAGCATACCATTCGTGATACGAACTCGCGGAGTGGGGTGGGGTAATAGATTCTGGGGCGGAGCGGAGAATGTCCTTTCTGTACGGTAGTATATATCTATTCTGTGCCGATGGTGTGTATACATATGTTTTGTGAGGTTCATTATAGGGATGGCCGATGTTGAGAAAACATCGATGTCAGCATCGATGTTGATATCGGTAGCACATTATCGATGTCCGATAAAAATCGATTCTTAAACATCGATGTCGGCCAACATCGATGTTTTTTACAATTAAAACTATACAGTATATTCTTATGTTTAAAGAAATCAATCAAAAGAAGAATAACAAAGTACAAAAAAAAACAATTTTTTTATTTATAGACTGTATAAAAAGCAGTTTTGAAAGAAGTCTGGCTAAATCTGTTGTTGGGAAAGAGTTGACCCAGCTTTGGAAAAGAGACTTTCTGATGGCGTCGATGTGGCTATTACACTTAATTTAATTAGCGGATCGCAACAGTTTTCAGCAAGGGGTAGATAGATCCTACGTCTTTATTCCAGACTTGGATAGGATGCTGTTTGAGATCACTCAATAGATTTTTTATTGAATATTTTCATAAAGGGGTTTTGCACGGTACAGCTCTGGTTACATTGTCCTTTTGAGCTGGTAATGAATGAATGAACAATAAGTGTTGTTAGTACTTGATAGTCGAAAATACTTATCACACTCCAGACCCCCTAGCCAAAGTAACAATTGCTAATTTTCGTCATCGCTTCGCTGCGAAACATGTATGGATTTGACGTTTTAAAATTCGATAGTTAACGAAACCTTATGTCATCCCATACATGTTTCGAAAGCGAAGCGATAACGAAGATTTGCCAATGTTACTTTGGCTAGGCCCTCTGATCAAAACAAAAAACATCGCAACATGACGACATCGATGTCGCGATGTTACGTCAACGTCATTATCGATGTTAAAACATCGATGTTAATGCAATATCGATGAACATCGACCATCCCTAGTTCATTACCTAGCGATGTGCGCGACAGGTGCAGCGCGCTGTGTCGCGGCGTCTGCGCCACGCGCGCGGCGCCCGCCTCGGCCGCGGCCGCGTCGCAAGCGCCGCCGCCGCCGCCGCTCGAGCACCCTTCGCCGCAGCGTCGCCGAATACTGGTACCGACATAAAAGATCAGACGCTAGCCTTGTTCAATCAAACTAGCTCACTAGCATTTGATTTATATTCGTGTTTTTACGATCATCATAAAAAAAAAAAAAACGAAAATGTATGGACAAACATTAAAAAGGAAACCCGTCATTTTATGCTAAAGTTGTATGCTTTTTTTTAATCTATGATTCAGAATCAGCCAAGAATCTTATAAGATTCTTGAAATCAGCATTTTTTTAAATTGATTTAAGGCAACAAACAATCATGTAGAGTAGAACAAAATGGTTACATGGTAAATGTGATTACAGCTAGAGACCTATAGTGCCTGTAACTAATAAGGATGATAAGCATGTATTTGTTCACTTATTAATTAATATTTTTTTAAATTTATTTATACTTTATGGCGGACTAATTAATCTGTAGTATCTGTCAACCAAATGTCAGCTGTCCATGCCAAATTGAAGTCAAGTTGACATATCACTTTTTAAATTTCGAAAAAGGCAAATAAATACATTATGCTTTATGCAGCCAAGTTTTTACATTTCATAGCGACTTTTCTTCCTTTGGAAAATGTATGTACGTGTCCGCCGAGCAGCGAGCACAGCTGCGGGGACACGTATATAGTGTGGTCAGTGGTCGCACGAGTGTAGTGTAGTGTATAATGCTCACCGTGCCCAGAGCGCGGTGGCTCGCTGCTTGATGGCGGACACGGTGACGGGCCCGCCGAGCAGCGAGCACAGCTGTGGGGACACGTATATAGTGTGGTCAGTGGTCGCACGAGTGTAGTGTAGTGTATAATGCTCACCGTGCCCAGAGCGCGGTGGCTCGCTGCTTGATGGCGGACACGGTGACGGGCCCGCCGAGCAGCGAGCACAGCTGCGGGGACACGTATATAGTGTGGTCAGTGGTCGCACGAGTGTAGTGTAGTGTATAATGCTCACCGTGCCCAGAGCGCGGTGGCTCGCTGCTTGATGGCGGACACGGTGACGGGCCCGCCGAGCAGCGAGCACAGCTGCGGGGACACGTATATAGTGTGGTCAGTGGTCGCACGAGTGTAGTGTAGTGTATAATGCTCACCGTGCCCAGAGCGCGGTGGCTCGCTGCTTGATGGCGGACACGGTGACGGGCCCGCCGAGCAGCGAGCACAGCTGCGGGGACACGTATATAGTGTGGTCAGTGGTCGCACGAGTGTAGTGTAGTGTATAATGCTCACCGTGCCCAGAGCGCGGTGGCTCGCTGCTTGATGGCGGACACGGTGACGGGCCCGCCGAGCAGCGAGCACAGCTGCGGGGACACGTATATAGTGTGGTCAGTGGTCGCACGAGTGTAGTGTAGTGTATAATGCTCACCGTGCCCAGAGCGCGGTGGCTCGCTGCTTGATGGCGGACACGGTGACGGGCCCGCCGAGCAGCGAGCACAGCTGTGGGGACGTGTCCGCGTACGAGGTCGTCAGCGGGGACACGTATATGGGATATCCTATGGGCTGGTCGCACGACGAGTTGATTATGTTGCGCAGCGCCTGTTTAACAATATTTAATGCACGATTTTAATCACTGTACATTTAAACAGCCGTGTAAGATTTGCCTTCTCACTTGCACATTTTATATTTTCTAAGATTTCTTAAATCTGAGTGCGTAATGAGGATCAGTAACGATTTTTGTTTAGTGACTAATTAGAAAGAAATGCCACCACATGATTAACTATGAAAAAAAAATTACGATATCTCTTAAACCTGAGAAGTTATAAGAGCTAAAACACTGGTTTTTTGGGGGTCCTAATGACGTTATCGCGACGTACGCGAACCTTATGTCGTACGTGATAAAGCATAATATTGCATTGAGTTTGGCATTTCCTTCAAACCCTTTTAACTGAACAATTTCTAAACGAATTTCAAAAATTCTTTCACTAGGTTTCATAGCTATCAATATGTGTTTATAGTTTATATTATATCAATAAAACTATAGGTTTCAAACCTTACTGATCCTCATTCAAAATATGTTCAGGCTATGGGCCGTACCGGCTAACGCATCGAATTCCGAAAAGTCTGCCGGGTTTCAAATTAAAACTGATAAAGCGAGCCCTGATTGGGCCGAAATGGCGAACCCTAATTCATGAGGTCACACAAACATCGATATCTTTCAAATAACTTCAACAAATAGTACAATATGAAATTCTTTACTTCGATTTATCTGTTTTAATTTGAAACTCGGCAAATTTTCCGAAGTTTCATTCGTTAGCCGGTACGATCCCCGAAAGTTATTTGAACTGTCAGAAACGACACTTTTTGTACTCCACCAGTACGAAACTGAAATATATGTTAAAATGTCTGTAATCTTGTATTGCGAAATGGCCAAAACTCGCTTTTTAATTACGCACTCAGTTTTAAAGAAATTTTGTGTAAACATGAAATGTGCAAGCGAGAGAGCGGAAAAACGTATACGTAAACGTAATTAATAAACTACATTTATCCTAGTACAAGCAATACGGCTCGCTTGTGTCAGGCCACAGAGTCTAATGGCTGCTAGAGAGCCACCCACCCAGACTAGGAACACTCAATTACAGTTACGATCCTAACAGCAATGGGGTGTGATACTGAGGAATTAATGGCGCCACAAGCGACAGTCCCAAAATAATTTGATTGGTTGTTTCAAATGTCTAATGTCATTTCTGACGTATCTTAACCAATCAAAACCATTGATAGCGGCCAGGTCGCCGCTGGCGCCATCTGCAATTAGCTTTGCGTGATACACCCCATTAACACGGGTAAACATTATATTTATTGTTCACACACAATCCAAACAAATCATTAAAAGAAAAAATTACGAAGCGAATTACCATCATATTTGTGAGGACCAGAACAGCATTATCAGTGGCTTCATAAAGAACCTCGCGTTAGGACACGCAGGGTGTTTGAGGCACTCGGGGTCACCAATGTTGCAGGACCTCTTCAGCAAAAAGGGAGTACTTCCACCTTGCTAGGTGTCTGTGTTCGGGGACCGCGGTCAAACTGCTGACGTAGTGCGACGTCACGTCTGCGTAATGTTTACATATTGTACTTTTAGCTGATCCTGCATTTCTTTGTCATTCGTTGATTGCTTATGCAGCGGTATAATCGCTCTGCTACACATACGTCACTCAAGTAGACGGGCTCCTGCTGCTGGCCGGCCCACAGTGCGTGCGCGGGTGAGCACGCACTCGCGGTTCAGCTTGATCAGCATTTAACAGTAGAGCTGAAAGTTTCTGAAGCTCACCTGCTTGGCATTCTGTATGGACCCCCGTTCAGGGTTCCAATTCCTCAAGTAGACGAGCTCCTGCTGCTGCCCGACCCACAGCCCGCGCACGCAATCCCGGTTAACTTGATCAGCATTTACCAGTAAAGCTGAAAGTATCTGAAGCTCACCTGCTTGGCATTCTGTATGGAGCCCCGTTCAGGGTTCCTGTTCCTCAAGTAGACGAGCTCCTGCTGCTACTAGGCCCATAGCCCGCGCACGCAATCCCGGTTAACTTGATCAGCATTTACCAGTAGAGCTGAAAGTATCTGAAGCTTACCTGCTTGGCATTCTGTATGGAGCCCCGTTCAGGGTTCCTGTTCCTCAAGTAGATGAGCTCCTGCTGCTGGCCGGCCCACAGCCCGCGCACGCACTCGCGGTTCAGCTTGATCACGCGGAAGCCCAGGTGACGTTTGTTCAGCATTATTATCTTGTAGTCGTCGTTGCCTTCGTCCATTACGTGGCTGTTGGGCCATAAAAGCGGAGTTGTAATGTGGGTAACTTGTAAATTTTGAAAGATTTTTATTTATTTATTTAGTACACACACAATTTTTACATGAAAAATAATGGACAGAAGAGCACAAGGGTTTTTTGTGTTCTGAAGGTTCACATTTGATTGTAAATGCACAAATTCTCGGATATGCTAGCCCGTTTTCTGAGGTATTTATCGGCGGTTTAGCGAAAGGGTCGACATTATCTGGATTAAAGTTAATTTTATACAAAACCCCTCAGATAAAGTAAACCTTCTATAAAGTATCTCAGAAACCTATAGGGTAATTCTTATTTTGTACGTCCGTGCCGTACGACGCTATGGCGGCTTATAGTTAAGGTACATTGGACTGGACCACTTGGGTAATCTATTGCCCAAGGGTCTATCTCCCACTACCGGTAAAAAAAAAATGCTAGACGGAGAATACCAACCAGTGACGACCAGCCACGATGCTAAAGAATCTTAAACCGGTTGCTAGTTTAGCGTTTGCTAATTTCTTGTTTTAGTTAGAGATTTATGCGAAACTAAAAGTGATAGATATTTGGATAAATAAGGTAATGTTTTTATGGTGCAGTACATACCGGAGTGCCAGCAAGTGCGGCGCGCCACGCAGCACGTTGTACCGCCACGCGGGGGCTGCCTCGTGGCAGATCACGAGGCGCTGCCTGTATGTATACAGTACATACCGGAGTGCCAGCAAGTGCGGCGCGCCACGCAGCACGTTGTACCGCCACGCGGGGGCTGCCTCGTGGCAGATCACGAGGCGCTGCCTGTATGTATACAGTACATACCGGAGTGCCAGCAAGTGCGGCGCGCCACGCAGCACGTTGTACCGCCACGCGGGGGCTGCCTCGTGGCAGATCACGAGGCGCTGCCTGTATGTATACAGTACATACCGGAGTGCCAGCAAGTGCGGCGCGCCACGCAGCACGTTGTACCGCCACGCGGGGGCTGCCTCGTGGCAGATCACGAGGCGCTGCCTGTATGTATACAGTACATACCGGAGTGCCAGCAAGTGCGGCGCGCCACGCAGCACGTTGTACCGCCACGCGGGGGCTGCCTCGTGGCAGATCACGAGGCGCTGCCTGTATGTATACAGTACATACCGGAGTGCCAGCAAGTGCGGCGCGCCACGCAGCACGTTGTACCGCCACGCGGGGGCTGCCTCGTGGCAGATCACGAGGCGCTGCCTGTATGTATACAGTACATACCGGAGTGCCAGCAAGTGCGGCGCGCCACGCAGCACGTTGTACCGCCACGCGGGGGCTGCCTCGTGGCAGATCACGAGGCGCTGCCTGTATGTATACAGTACATACCGGAGTGCCAGCAAGTGCGGCGCGCCACGCAGCACGTTGTACCGCCACGCGGGGGCTGCCTCGTGGCAGATCACGAGGCGCTGCCTGTATGTATACAGTACATACCGGAGTGCCAGCAAGTGCGGCGCGCCACGCAGCACGTTGTACCGCCACGCGGGGGCTGCCTCGTGGCAGATCACGAGGCGCTGCCTGTATGTATACAGTACATACCGGAGTGCCAGCAAGTGCGGCGCGCCACGCAGCACGTTGTACCGCCACGCGGGGGCTGCCTCGTGGCAGATCACGAGGCGCTGCCTGTATGTATACAGTACATACCGGAGTGCCAGCAAGTGCGGCGCGCCACGCAGCACGTTGTACCGCCACGCGGGGGCTGCCTCGTGGCAGATCACGAGGCGCTGCCTGTATGTATACAGTACATACCGGAGTGCCAGCAAGTGCGGCGCGCCACGCAGCACGTTGTACCGCCACGCGGGGGCTGCCTCGTGGCAGATCACGAGGCGCTGCCTGTATGTATACAGTACATACCGGAGTGCCAGCAAGTGCGGCGCGCCACGCAGCACGTTGTACCGCCACGCGGGGGCTGCCTCGTGGCAGATCACGAGGCGCTGCCTGTATGTATACAGTACATACCGGAGTGCCAGCAAGTGCGGCGCGCCACGCAGCACGTTGTACCGCCACGCGGGGGCTGCCTCGTGGCAGATCACGAGGCGCTGCCTGTATGTATACAGTACATACCGGAGTGCCAGCAAGTGCGGCGCGCCACGCAGCACGTTGTACCGCCACGCGGGGGCTGCCTCGTGGCAGATCACGAGGCGCTGCGCGTGCGACGCTATGGCGGCGTACAGCGCTGAACTGCTGCAATACTCTTCGGGGAACATGAAGTGATCCTTTATGGGGAAGATAGATAACATTTTACTTTGTTTATTTGGAAAACAGCTATTTCATTTTATGAATTTGTAAAAGAAAAAGTTTTCAATTGACAGTTATAAGGTAATCATTTCAAGAATCGTCGAATGCACGAATTAAACAACTAGAAACATTTAATATCGTCATTAGTGTTAAAAGTAATGTGTTTTTTAACTAATAAAATAGATTTTTAGAACTGTAAATAAGGAAGAATAGAAATCGCTTTAATAAAAAAAAATACACAAGATGTAGTAACTAATATTACCTGATGTAATTTCAAAGCCATCCGTATAGCCGGCGCGAGTACGGAGTGAAGTAGCGACATGTCAGTAAAAACCCACTCGTCGCGTGCGCAAGTGATTCGAAAATCACCCTTGAATAACGAGTGCAAGCCGTAAAGAAAGAACTCCACACTGTAAAAGAGAGAATGTATTGTTTTGGTATTGAACTGAAGACAGAAAAGCAAGTGCATTGCGCAGGCCATTTGACCCTGACAATAGCTGTGTAGAGCCGAACTAAACGTATAGATTGTCCATCGTATCGTTTATTGAATTAATAATAATTTGCAATTTTTTACTTTTAATAGCGAAAAAGAGGGCAAAATAACTAAATTTAAAATAGGGAAATCTCTCGTAATATTTCTTAGACGTGTGAACGCTACGAAAAACGACGCTATAATGAAATAAACGGCCGCAAACATGGCGTCCATTTGCCGGAAATACGGACAACAGGATACGGAAACAGGTGGCGGAAACGGAAACGCAAGAAAAACGGAAGGCTTAACTCAATATGGATTTCGGATATCGATGACGGAACAAATAATATAACAATTAAAGTCTAGATATTTCGCGAAGTTAATTCGCGAATGAGCGCGAGTGTATGCAACGTGTTAATGAATTAACGCAAAATGAGAAAACCGTTTCTTTACAATGAGAGCAACTACGAAATCGCGAAAAAATAATCAGCTGTTTCATACAAAAATTAATAACGAAAATATAAAAATGTATGAAACAGCTGGTTTTTTTTCGCGATTTCAGTGTTGGTCCCATAGTAAAAGTTGTTTAGTTTGATGGTCCGAAGAAACAGTTTTCTCAATTTGCGTTATAATTCATTAACACGTTGTAGTTACAGTATGGCGCGGGGCTACTCACCTGGAGGCGGACAGGTGCTGCGCGGCGGCGAGCGCGCGGCGGCCGAGCAGGCTGGGCGCGAGTGTATAGTTACAGTATGGCGCGGGGCTACTCACCTGGAGGCGGACAGGTGCTGCGCGGCGGCGAGCGCGCGGCGGCCGAGCAGGCTGGGCGCGAGTGTATAGTTACAGTATGGCGCGGGGCTACTCACCTGGAGGCGGACAGGTGCTGCGCGGCGGCGAGCGCGCGGCGGCCGAGCAGGCTGGGCGCGAGTGTATAGTTACAGTATGGCGCGGGGCTACTCACCTGGAGGCGGACAGGTGCTGCGCGGCGGCGAGCGCGCGGCGGCCGAGCAGGCTGGGCGCGAGTGTATAGTTACAGTATGGCGCGGGGCTACTCACCTGGAGGCGGACAGGTGCTGCGCGGCGGCGAGCGCGCGGCGGCCGAGCAGGCTGGGCGCGAGTGTATAGTTACAGTATGGCGCGGGGCTACTCACCTGGAGGCGGACAGGTGCTGCGCGGCGGCGAGCGCGCGGCGGCCGAGCAGGCTGGGCGCGAGTGTATAGTTACAGTATGGCGCGGGGCTACTCACCTGGAGGCGGACAGGTGCTGCGCGGCGGCGAGCGCGCGGCGGCCGAGCAGGCTGGGCGCGAGTGTATAGTTACAGTATGGCGCGGGGCTACTCACCTGGAGGCGGACAGGTGCTGCGCGGCGGCGAGCGCGCGGCGGCCGAGCAGGCTGGGCGCGAGTGTATAGTTACAGTATGGCGCGGGGCTACTCACCTGGAGGCGGACAGGTGCTGCGCGGCGGCGAGCGCGCGGCGGCCGAGCAGGCTGAGCGCGAAGCACAGCGTCACCAGCGGCGAGTCCTTGGCGGCCGCGCGCCGCCGCCACCCCGCGCCGCGCCGCACGCCGCAGTGCACGATCCACTCCTGGTACACCGCGCAGAAACGACTCCTACACGATGCGAAAATGGAATGTCATTTAAATATTGTCTTACTGCCGTACTCAAAGACGTTTAAATATTGTCTTACTGCCGTACTCAAAGACGTCAATAAAGTTTAACGCATGTAGCACACAGCACCGCCGCGAAACAATACCAGCCAAACCGCAGTAGTTCCGCCATGACTTGTCAGTTGTACGCCAAGCGAAACAGATGCGAAACAGCCTGTTCTAACGCACAAATTTAACTATGATGCTGTCTTTTTCACGCGCGATTCTGCCGATCTGCTCGGAATGTTGCCACACCACCACGGCGAATATAATGACGCGAAACCGCTACGTCGACGTGGTTGTCATATAACGTCGTCGATAGAAGACAAGCCAGGGCGGAACTACTGAGGTATCGCTGGTATTGTTGTTGTAAGCCGCTACACGAGTTTCGCTACCTAACATTTACTACATTAGTCGCGATTCGAGTAGTGAAACATCACGAGAGTAAGTTGAATTGTAGCAATGGCAGGATAATTTCACTAATTCACAAATCGTCCACCAGTCGGCGCACTACCGCTAACTTGGCGCTAGTGTAGATGTAAACCTGTCATTTTGTTGTTTTCAATGCGTTTGCTATCAATTTTTGCATGTTTGAAGCGAATTTTCGTAATAGAAAAATTTTGTCCCAACACATTTTGGTTTTCTTCAATCTTTAATTAATTTTCTGTCCAACTTCCATAATATTTATTATTAGTATCCACCATTTTTAGATATAATCCATACTTCCATACTAATATTATAAATGCGAAAGTAACTCTGTCTGTCCGTCTGTCTGACTGTCTGTTACGCTTTCACGCCTAAACTACAGAGCCGATTTTGATGTAATTTGGCACAGAGATAGAGTAGAGCACGAGAAAGGACATAGGCTATCTTTTATTGCGAAATCAGGGCTGGAGGGGTAGAAATAGGGGATGAAAGTTTGATTGTACCACATAATAGAGAGACTACAGCAGTTATGCTACTGTCGTATTTATAAGGTACCTACTTCATACTTTTACAATACAAGATGATGTTGTTTAATCGATTACAGGGCCGGATTTAAGAACTATGGACCCCTAGGTTCATTCTGTGGTGCGGGCCCCCCGTCTAGTAGTAATCTTGTAATTTTGCAAGTCTATTGTAAAATATGGCCGCGCAGCGCAATTTTTTTTGTCTAAGCCACTAATTTTATGTTTATGCCTATCTTTAGGAAAAAAACGGTTTTTAGTGTGTTTCAGCCACTAATCTTGTGATCTTGCATGTCTTAAGTGGAAAAAAAAAAACGGCCGCGCAGCGCGAACTTCAGTTAGTTTCATCCACTAGTTTTGTAATCTGTGGTTTCATCCGCGTAATTAAAAAATGCAAAAAAACATGTGGTGCGGGCCCCCTTGTGGTGCGGGCCCCTAGGCTGCAGCCTATGTAGCCTATGCTTAAATCCGGCAGTGATCGATTACCATTGAGTCAAATTGACAGGACGAAAATTAAAATCAATAAGACACAATCCGTAATCCATACTAATATTATAAATGCAAAAGTAACTCTGTCTGTCTGTTGCACTTTCATGCCTAAATTACTGAACCGATTTTGATGAAATTTCGTACCTACAGAGAAATAGGGGATGAAATTGTATGAGAGGAAAAGGCGGGGCAACGCCGCCTAATCAGGCGGGTCCCCACCGAGTGATAACGTGAATCCGTTAAAACGGCTGTTCTGATTTTGATGAAACTAAAACATAGAATACTATTCGACCTGGTTAAAGGGTCCCTAAGGATTTTCTTGAATATCCACGCAGACTAGGTCGCGGGCAGAAGCTAGTTTAAAATAAATGAGAAAATTTGGGGCCCATACAAAGGTTGCGGGCAGAAGCTAGTTTAAAATAAATGAGAAAATTTGGGGCCCATACAAAGGTCTCCAGCAGCAGCAGCGCCACCAAGCGGGATTAATTTTGTGACATCCCCCCATTGGCGCAAAAGGTCGTCGTTTTCTGGAGCCAGAGGTAGAAGAAATACCTATTATTGTGGTGGTATGGTAGCAATCAGTAGCCTTTATCAAAATCCTTTATTTTTTTATTAAAACCCATTACAATAATTACATGCAAATGCATCTTACACCATAGACAGAGCCTAACTTATTTATGACAATATGACATGACACAAAATCATCAACATCCGTTTTATAAAAATAAAATGTAGTTTCGCTATATAATTTTGTCGAATGTCACAAACAAGCGAAATAAACGCGGCATAGCAAAAATAAAATGGCGGACCGAACGCGGAGATGCTATCGGGTTTCAAAGCAGATCGATGAAATCTTGCGAAAAAGAGACAGCATCATAGTTAAAGCTATGCGTTAGAACATGCTGTTTCGCATCTGTTTCGCTTGTCGTACAACGGACAAATTATGGTGGAACTATAACTGCGGTTTCGCTGGTTTCGTTTCGCAGCGGAGCGCGGAGGTTTGCTAAAGGCGTTTCATTAAACTTGGTGCTATCTCTTCCTTTTTCATAGTGACAGTATAAGACGACACCACCACCAACATTAAACCTAATTGACGTCTCTAAGTACGGTAGTTAGTGTTTACGCACTGCATCCGATCCAAAGTGGCTGTACTATTATTTGAATGAAAACAAAGAACAGTTTTTTTGTCTGACGTCGGAACGGATTCGGATCGGATGGTTCGGAGCGGAAACGCTCTCATGCCTTGTCGAGTAACAAAAAAAGTGTGTGTGTAAGAATGCATTACTTGGTGATAATAAACCACGAAAAGAAATTTAAAATTCTGAAACTAGTCCAACAGTGGACTTGCAATTTGACTAAAATACTAGCGTAGTCCGAACAAGGCTTTAGCACAATATAAAGAGCACAGTAAAGAGCAACATAAAGAGTACAGTATAGTTTAGCTTAGTACTTCGTGCGCTCGAGCAACGCACACATAGACACCTCTCACCGACACCACAGCCGTGACACACTCTGTACATGAGAGTTCGAGCGCCAGCGACCTTGAGCCAGAGCGTGGAAGCGCTAGGGTTGATACCGAAATGGAATTTAGACTTGTGGCAAAGGAAATTACATAGTAGGTATGTTAGGAAATAAACTTGTGCAAGGACATGTTAATGAAAGATAGGTTTGATTTATAATAAGTTTTTGTAATCTTTTAATTATATTAGTATATAAATTGCAACCTTTATACTTTATTTTCTGTTATTTATCATATAATCATTTTGTTTATCTCTTAACGTGTTAATGAAGGAAAGGTTTGATTTATAATAATTTTTATTAGGGTTCCGTACCCAAAGGGTAAAAAACGGGACCCTATTACTAAGACTCCGCTGTCTGTCTGTCTGTCACCAGGCTGTATCTCATGAACCGTGTTAGCTGGACAGTTGAAATTTTAACAGATGATGTATTTCTGTTGCCGATAAAACAGCAAATACTAAAAACAGAATAAAATAAATATTTAAGGGGGGCTCCCATACAAGAAAAGTCCTTTTTTTTTTTTGCCGTTTTTTGGTACGGAACCCTTTGTGCGCGAGTCCGGCTCGCACTTGGCCGGTTTTTTTATTTATTGTCAATTTTACCTACTTGCGAGTTTACGAGGTTTAATCGTCTGAAATCCTTATTTTCAGAGCTTTTTGTTATAATTAAAGTCAGGTTAAAGGAACGGTAAGGGCATGACTAATATTTCGTATATTTTAACTTATAAAATAGTCGATAAATATTTATTTTATTAAAATTCAAAATATGGTAAAGTTGCAATAGTAGGTCCCATCAACTATGGCAACTTTGACATATTTTTGTTATTTTAAAATAAGATATAAATTTATCGCTTACTCTATAGGTACTTACTTTTCTGGATCACTGGGCAATACGAAGAAACTTTTACCAGGATTTTGTTTTTGGTTGTTGCCACAGCCATAAACACAACAATAACGCCCGCCGCCGGACATGATTAATTATCTAACAATTAAATAATGTAAATTAAACGCGTAGTCAGTCCGTGCGAAATGCGGTACAATACGGATTGCGGTGGGACAAGCGAGCGGCGAGCGAAAGTAGAAAGAACCCTTGCCCGAGTAAGTCGGCGACTAGCGGCTGCACTCCCCGCGCGCCGCGCGCAGCCCCCGCGCGCCTCCAGACACGCACACATAGCCGCGAGCGATTTTACGAGCATACATGCGCGAGTGTCGTTTCTTTTCGCGTTAGAGTATATATTCTGTGCCGACACGGAATCTTTGCCACGCTCAATATACTTCACGCGCGAGTACCACGTGACGCAGTTGTAGCATGTCCGACCTCCGTGTCGGTCATTTGTACGCTTTGCGAGACTCAGTAAAAATGGAAGGCAAAAATAACACGGACTATAATTGCCCAGTAAGCAATTCTTAAACTCGACTTTAAATACAGAATTAGTACATTACATCCGAGAACGGGAAGCTAGCGATTGCATTGTCGAGGATGGTTTGAAGCCCGAGCCGCAGGCGAGGGCTTTAATCATTCGAGGCAATGCAAGTAGCTTCCAGTGCAAGGTTTGTATAATACTTTACTCACGAAATGCGAGGAAATACAATTTTCTTTGTAAAAATTGATATTTAAATTGGTTCGCGTGGCCATGTTTACTGACCGGTCATGCAACCATAAAGTTTCATAAAAAGAATGCTAGCTGATAAGTTCTACTGATTTGAATTTGGAACACTTACTTCCCGCACTCAGTGCGGGAAGTAAGTATTGAATTTCATTTCCGTACTGAATTTCAAATTTAGAATGTGATGAACCAGACCCCCACGGAAATGTTGAACGCCCCGCATTCTTTTTTCAAATGGAATGATAACATTTCAGAGCATAAGTGAGTAAACATATTTTTTATGATACCAGTGGACCCAGAAAGGTAAGCAAACAGTAAATTTTGTAATAGCTGTTATGACTTATAATACGCAGTTAAATAAAAAAGACAGTTTTCATTAATTGTTGTTTCCTCAGACCAAATAAAAAAGGGAAGACGGAGTCTTCCAAGCAATGCACTGAAGCCAGTTTTTTTATGCATTAGTGTGTGAGCCGGTGTTGCCATAGTAATTCATATTACCCCAATGTAATAAGAATAACGCGTTATGAAATAATAACGTTATATCACATATTAGAATCAAAACGCTATATCACGCGATATAAATCAGTCATGCTAGGCTGGATTCATGAGATCATAATACGGCCCCGGTATTACAAGCTCTTAAAACTTGTCAGTTTTCTGAATGGCTATCAATCTTTTATTACTGATAAAAGAGACGCAGACGATGATAGCCATTCAGCCATTCTGACTCGAGGTGTGGACTTGTGAGGCGACGGCTACAGCCTGGTACTGTGATCCATCAGTATTTAATCAGGGCCTATTTCATAAAAGATTAGTTTAGAATTATGACAGACTAGCAGCCGCCCGCGACTTCGTCTGCGTGGAAAGGTTTTTTACTATCCCTCGGTAACAATACTTTTTTTCGAGATGAAAGATACCCTATGTCCTTTTCTGTACCCCTGACAACGTGTATGCAAAATTTCATGATGATCGGTTCAGTAGTTAAGACGTCAAGGCGTAACAAACAAACAAACAAATAAACAAACAAACGGACTTTCGCATTTATAATATTAGTAAGGATTAGAATTATGTTTCTTATTAATTATAAAACATTATTTTACCCCAATAAACTACTACTATGTTAAATTACTGTACTTTTTCATTCTTTTATGAAATAGACGCCTGACGTCATAAACCTAAGCCAGAGTCAAAGCGATAGAGTTAGGCGGTAGACGCGCTTAAGAGGAGTAGATTGCCAAACAAAAATAAGAAGAAGAAGATTAACTGTCAAATTGACAAAATCCTTTGCTTTTTTCTTAAAAAGTTACGTACTTAGTTGAACAACGACATCTAGCCGTCTTTTTCTTTCTGCCTTTTGAAAACCGCTCATTATGTTTTATCATATTAAGAAATAATTCAACCCTAATAAACAAAAACGTGTTTTGAAAAAATATTGTTTTTCAGTAAATAATTATTTTCTGCTTTTTAGTTAACGAGCTAAGGCTAAAAATATACCATCCCCTATCGGAGCACTCGTCAAGACGATTCAAACGAGCCCAAACTCGATGGGGTTGCATTGTTTTATTACAGAGTCCCAGTGGCCTTCTTCCGGCTCCATCATCAGACCCTGGAAACTATTTCCCAACAAAGTACTCGTCAAGACGATTCAAACGAGCCTAAAATCGATGGGCTTGCATGGTTTTATTATAGAGTTCCTATGGCCTTCCTCCGGCTCCATCATCAGATCCTCGGACACTATTTCCCATTAAAGTACTCGTCAAGATGATTCAAACGAGCCCAAACTTGATGGGGTTGCATGGTTTTATTAAAGAGTTTCTGTGTCCTTCTTTCGGCTCCATCATCAGACCCTGGAAACTATTTCCCAACAAAGAACTCGTGAAGACGATTCAAAAGAGCCTAAATTTGATGGGGTGAATATTGAAACCGTGCACGGTTTCAATATTGAGTTCCTATGGCTTGCCTTTCTACTTCATCATCAGACCCTGGACTTCGTCTCTAATTAGAGTACTCGTCAAGACGATTCTAACGAGCCCAAACTCGATGGGGTTGTGTGCTTTCTTCATAGATTTCCTGTGGCATTCTTCCGGCTTCATCATCAGATCAGTTCAATTTTACCATATTATTGCATTGCTTTTTAGTTCTGACCTATATTCAAAAAAGACACTCTAACGGTTATATTATTATCTCGAGATCCAAAATTACTGATATGATAGGCATTCCTGCCCATTCTTACTTTTGTATTAAACATTTTACAAAAAATCCGATAGCAAGAACCTAAACAACTTGCAATACATTTTGGCCTCTGAGAGTTCTTGTGCTGTCTGTGACTGACTAAATATTTTAAAACTTTATTATTTAAAAGTATTAATTTTAGCACAAAACTACACTCTAATAATCTAACAACACTTTGTTTAAATAAATTGCCAAATATAGTGAGCAACCGCGTCGCCGCCGCCGCCGCTAGTGAGTGCCGGGCGCCGCCTGCGCTCGGCTCCATCACTGTGACGTCACTCGCTCCCGCGTACGAATATATAATTGCACTTTAAAAATAATGTATCACACTTTAAAATGTTTAGCTTCAAAATTTATTGAATGCACTTTAAAAATAATGGTTTCCACTATAAATATGCTAAGCTTTAAAATTAATACGTTGCACTATACAATTTAATTGTTTAGCTTTAAAATTAATACTTTGCACCATACAATAGTAGATTGTACAACAAGTGCATAAAACGCATCATTTTACCCGAGACGTATATATCCACCCGAGCCGCAGGCGAGGGTGGATAGTCAAGTCGAGGGTAAAATGGGTTTTATGTACGAGTTATACACTCTGCTTTTCACTTCGATTGTGAGGAAATTAAACAACAATAGTGTAAAAATTAAAAAAAAAAAATTCTCAAATTTTAGTGACAAATTATATATTTTTGGAATGTGCTCATCAAGACCTTTCATTTGATACCCATATTCAAAAATAAAAAAAAAATAGTCGTGAGGGCGCTAGCCGTCACAGTCGCATCGGCTCCTGTTTATTTTTATGCAAAAATATATTCAAATAAGTGGAAGAGTCAATTGTATACCATAATTCCATTTAATATTGAGTTGTGCTAAAGTGGTATTGTTTTCTCAAGAGAAATATACGAGCTTCGCAATATTTAGCGACACTAATAAAAGTGTTACTTTGTGTCGGAATTGTGCGTAAAGTGGAGTAAAAACAAGCCAGGACTTCGAGTTTGTTTTGTGAGCCTCAAGACATAAGCAGTTTATTATTCTATCGTGCTCCGAAGTGCTGGAATTATTTGTTTTTGGTGAAAAAGTGAATATTTTTGGAGGCCATAGGGTTGGTGCAGAAATGAAATTCTCATCATACCAACCAACGTAAATAAATCGACTTCAACTGAACGAGGTATATGGCTCGTAAATTGGGCGCGTCTAGAGAAGCAGCTTTACCATATTGGTGAAAACAGCAACTCTGATGCGATTACGTGCAGAACGGAGTTCCAATCACGGATGGTCACTTTTTTAATTTGGAGTTTATATTTTTCCATTTTGTACTTTTTTAATTATTTCCGTCTGTTGTTTTTAATTACTTTTCAATTTTAGTTATGTTTTGACTGCGTTTCTTTGTATTTTAAAGATCAATTAATTATTTCCGTCTGTTGTTTTTAATTACTTTTCAATTTTAGTTATGTTTTGACTGCGTTTCTTTGTATTTTAAAGATCAATACATTTTGTTTTTTATCATTTGAATTAAAAATGTAAGATTATTTTATATGCCTATATATTTTTTTTTGTTCATGAAAGTTTTTCATTAAGTATTTATTTATTTTTCTGTTGTGATAATTAATCATGATAGATACTAGATTATAAAATAATAATTTTAATTATTTTTTATTTCTGTTTTATAACTTAATCTTTGTAAATTTTGTGACTGATATAAAATCAATTTTTATTTTGAAAGTAAAATATATTATTTATATTAATTGTACGATTTGTCCATATTATTATAGTTTTCGTAAACTCCTTTCTTGTGTAGTTGTATTGAGTTATTTGTTAATTTAACACATAGGTATTATAGTTTTATTTTGGAACTATAGCAGAGAATATATATTTATAATTTGTCATTGTATAAATTTGGATTAGTGTTGTTCATATTTATTTTTGCTGTGATATATGTGACAGACAATATTAACGTGGCAGTTGCTGGCTTTAAAGGAATTAATGTTTTTTTTTTATATATATATTTTGTTTTAAATTCGTGACAAGGTTTTATAGCTATAGAAACTTGTGATTGTAAATTGTGCTCCGAGTTTGATTGTATTTGTTTAATTTGTCTCGTTTTTTTTTTTATAACGTAGTTTTGGTGAGTTTAAAATTGTCACTAGTTTTATTACTGGGATGATTATTTGTTTAATGAGAGCTGTTTGTTTCTTTTTTTTCAATTGTTATACGTTCATATAAGTGCCTATATATTTTTTCTAAGTAATAATATAACGTTGGAGGGGTATGTCTCAGCCACTTCCTTCGGTGGGAACCTCGCAGTCAGATGTTCCAACTGCTCTTTCCTTAGATTATTTACAAAAATGTAGTCAATGTTCCCAGCCTCGGTTTTTTAAGGGAAAAAGGGGGTTAAAGATCCACACAGGAAAAATCCATAAAAACACTTCCACTACCGATAGCTCTTCTGCTCCGGTCTTCCTTTCAAATCCTAATGCTCATTCATCTGGGGAAGACGAACCGCTGTGGCAAATATTAGGTAGTTTTCGATCCGGATTGCCGTTAGTTAAGAGAATTCCCCGTGGTGCCAGAATATCTGTCGCTGAGAGATTGAAGAAAGTGGTAGACAAAGTCGTTGACAATAATGATAAAGCAAGCTGGGAGGAACTACTTTGTTTTTCCTACACAACACTACATGCGCCCAGGGGCAGTGATGCATCAGTTTCTCTAACGCAGAAGATTAAAGATAATTGCCATAAGAGTAATTTGGCAACTACTACGAATAGTGTAACTGTAAGTAGTAAGAAGCCCTATTCTATTATAAGAAAAATAGAGGGCAAGGTAAATGATGGGGATTTGAGAGGAGCTGCTCGCTTATGTTTTTCTAACGATACTGTAGCTCCCAATAATTTGAATACTTATCATTCTTTGGCCTCAAAACATCCATCATCATCATCGGATGCGAACTGTGGGCTGCCGGGGCCGCCAGAAGAAACGGATAATGTAATACAGGTGTCCCGAGAAGACGTGCTGGCTGCAATCCATTCTTTTAAGAATGGCTCGGCGGGTGGTCTCGATGGTCTTACACCACAACATTTAAAAGATCTTGTGAGTGGCACTACGGGTGATGCTGGCAGAGCACTTGTCTCGAGTTTGGTATCGTTGGTAAATTTGATGCTATCTGGTAGGGTCCCCTCTGAAATTTTACAGAATTTGTATGGAGCCAATATTTTCGCTTTGCTTAAAAAAGACGGAGGTATAAGGCCAATAGCTGTGGGTAACACTCTCCGCCGGTTAGTTTCGAAAGTATGCTGCCAAAAAGTGTTGCCAGATTTAGGACAGTTATTTCAGCCAACTCAGATGGGTTTTGGTTCCAAAGGTGGCTGCGAGGCTGCGGTGCATGCTGCCAGAACATTTGTATCGGCGGGTGCAGCTGAAGTTCTCCTTAAAGTTGATATTCAAAATGCATTTAACTGCGTTGATAGGAGGGTTTTATTGGAGAAAGTAAAACACCATGCACCTTCAATATACCCTTACGTTCGGCAATGTTACGGTGCTTCTTCAAACTTAGTTTATGGGGAAAAATTAATCCGATCAGAAGTAGGGGTCCAACAAGGTGATCCGCTTGGTCCTGCTATATTTAGTCTTACTATTCACGACATTATTAAAAAACTGAAATCAAAATTCAATGTTTGGTATTTAGATGATGGTACTCTAGGTGGTTCTCATGAAACGGTCTTAGAAGATCTTAAATCTTTAATCGATACGTTATCGTCTGTTGGGCTAAAATTGAATTTTAGTAAATGTGAATTATATGTACATAACTCTGTATCGACAAATGTACAGCTAAATATTATTTCTGGGTTTGAAGGTTTAGCACCGGGCTTGAGGATTCTCGAAGCGAGATCACTTCGTTTACTGGGAGCTCCTGTTCTTGACGAGTCTTTGGCTTCGTTTGTGGAAGAGCAAATAGCGAAATTTCGAGAGACTTCCAATCGGCTATTTGAGGTGAATGCGCACATGGCTCTTTTTATTATAAAATTTTGTTTATTCGTCCCCAGGTTTACTTACTATCTGCGTGTTTCCCAATTTTGGAAACATCCGAGCCTTTTAACGGAATTTGATGATCTCATTAGGGATACAATTACTAAAGTTTTAAACTGTACGCTAAGTGACACTGCGTGGCAACAGGCCTCCCTACCTGTGCGTTTTGGTGGAATCGGTATTAGGAGGGTGTCGGAGATAGCTTTGCCGGCATTTCTGTCTTCCGTACATGCTTCGGAATCCCTATGCGGTAGTATTCTTAACCCTTCCTTGGGTTCCGCTGGGGTTCTAGGACTTTCGGAGGCGAAGAATGCATGGCTGTCACTCTGCCCAGGGGATACTCCATCGATTTCACATTCACAGAGACAGTGGGACGAACCGCTCTGCAGACAGACTTTCCAGTCTTTGTTAGAAGGATGTGACAACGCAGTGGATCGCGCCCGACTGTTGGCAGTATCTGAAAGGGAGTCGGGCCTGTGGTTACAAGCTTACCCTTCTGCCAACATCGGCACACTATTAGACAAGTGCACCCTCACCCTATCAATAGCTCTCCGTTTGGGGACCAGGGCAAACGAACCTCATCGGTGTCGATGTGGGGAGTGGGTGAATGAGCTGGGCCACCACGGTCTCTCGTGTCAAAGGAGTGCAGGGCGTATGAGTAGGCATGCTTCACTAAACGATATCATTCGCAGAGCGTTGGTGACTGCCGGTGTGCCTGCTGTTCTAGAGCCTAGTGGGGTGTTGAGGTCGGACGGCAGGAGGCCTGACGGGATGTCACTTGTGCCTTGGAGCATGGGAAGGACTTTAGTTTGGGACGCCACCTGTGTGGATACTTTGGCCCCGTGCCACATTGACGCTACATCAGGTCAATCTTGTGCGGCAGCAATCACAGCAGAGTGTAACAAAACACGTAAATACCGGGACTTGGGGGAGACATACGTTTTCCTCCCTTTCGCAGTGGAGACAATGGGCCCCTGGGGTCCAAATGCAAAATTGTTTTTAAAGGACCTAACTGCTCGCCTGTTGGAGGCAACAGGAGACCGAAAGTCTGGCAACTATTTTGCTCAGCGCATAAGCCTAGCGATTCAAAGGGGCAATGCCGCCAGTCTTTTAGGTACCTTGCCTCGAACAGGTGAGTTAGTGGAAATATTTTATTTGTAATTGTTTGTCATATTATTAATGTCTGTTGTTGAATAAATTTAATCAATGGACAAAAAAAAAATTCTTTCTAAATTTTTTGTGACAAAATATATATTTTTGGAATGTCCTCATCAAGGCCTTTCATTTGATACCCATATTCAAAAATTGAAAAAAAAACTCATTTTTTTTATTAAAAAAATACAATTTTGGAATATGCTCATCAAGGCCTTTCATTTGATACCCATATTCAAAAATAATAAAAAAACTATTATTTTTACAAAAAAAAATATAATTTTGGAATGTGCTTATCAAGGCCTTTCATTTGATACCCATTTTCAAAAATTGAAAAAAAAACTCATTTTTTGTAAAAAAAATATAATTTTGGAATGTGCTCATCAAGGCCTTTTATTTGATACCCTTATTCAAAAAATAAAAAAAAAATTTTTTATCAAGGCCTTTGAATAAAATTGATACCCATGTTCAAAAATAAAAAAAAAGTATTAAATATAACACACAAAAAATAAAGAAACAAGTTAATTCAACGAAGTTAAATTGCGTGTGTGGCTGTTTACCTGACGACCTTTGTCTTAAAGTCTGAGACTTAGACGAAGATTTTACTTTATGCACTAGAGCATAAAAAGCGATTTTATGCAGCCTATACCCAACATAAAGACGAACTTTACGAGCATGAGAAGTGAAAATTAATTTTATAACATTAGTACTGGTAAACAGACGACTAGGTGCGACGACGAGCGGGCGCATCGAGAGGGGAGCTGAGGAGGAGGTTAGGTTCCATTGCGACCAACAACGCTAGAACCGACTTGGTGAGACTTGCCATCTCATTAGTCTGACAGAAATTAAATGATTTCGGAGTTGGGTCACAGTTATTGTGCAAACCATTATTTTTGTAGTGATAATATTAATTTATAGATCTATTATTATTTTAAAGTGCAAACCATTATTTCTGTAGTGATAAGATTAAATTATAGGTCTATCATTATTTTAAAGTGCTGATGTACAATTTTATAGCTGTTTTCATCAAATTTAGAGTGCTATTAAATACATCCCATCGCATTTTACCGTCAGGAACGGTATATGTTTATTATTTAATATCTTCGTAAGTAATGGACCGATTTGGAAAATTCAAAAAGATGTATCATTCTTATGTCATAAAGAATAACGTGGATACTAGTTTTATTGAATTTGCTATAACATTACTGATCCTCATTATAGGTATTTTCTGTGGTTTTACGTTAGTCGGAGTTGACAACCCTAGCGCGACGCCCGAGTTTAGGTATGGATTTCAAGGTCACGCGGGAGCTAAACTTCTGTAGTCTCTCTATTTTGTGGCTTTAGGGTCTACGCCTAATGGCGGCACGACATCGCATGGAATCAACAAGAATCTCCGATTCAAATTCACTTTGTTAACAACTATGCCACGGTGTCCTTAGGTATGCTGCAAAGTCTTTATTAAAGTATGTCGCGGGGTCCATAAACAAGCTGAAGCCACTTTAAAAAAGCTACAAGTCGAGAGCTGCCGAAGCATCCCGAAAGTTGCCAGAACATCGAGACATTTCAATAAACAAAGAAGAAGACACATAATAACTCTAACGACGAAATCGATAAAAATCTTGCGATATTGAATAAGATATCTTTAAAACCTTACCTTGTAATACCAGATGCACGAAAATCGTAGTCTTCGTCCAAGTTCACGTTGAATATCGGGTCTAAATCTACGAAGGGGCGCTCGTTCATAGGTTTCAACGCTTCCGAGAGCACTGGCGATGATAACCATTCTTCTAACTTGTTGGACTGAATTGTGTAGTAGATGATACTCTGTGAACAAAAATTCAATATTAGATAGGCTTTAGTTTAGATGCTGATGATAATAATGTGAGCGCGTTTTGTGACACTAAAGTTAATATTAAGGTGAAGTCGGCTCGGGGCTACCGAGCTTTTGAGGGGGCGAAGCAGCGCGCGGGCGGAGCAGGCGCGGGGGGCCGCGCGCATATTCGTAAACATGCGAGCGCTCGCATTTACGTAGATGAGCATCAAAGTATCGAGCGATGACCAATTTTGCCGCGAGTTGTCAAGCAACTGTGGCGTTGCGGTGAGGCTGCTCGCCTAATACGCGAAAGTTCTCGGTTCGATCCTCTGTCGGACCAAGAGTTTTGATGGTTTTTACGATATTTTAGAATATAAACAATACAATAAGTAAAAAAAATACTTTCAGCTCCACCCGACTTCAATACACGTGTTTTAATTAATCGATTTGAACATTATTTCTTGCTTTTTATAGAGCTGTTTTTTAAGGTTTTTGAAGGAGGTTGTGCTTTTTTTTAAAAGCTTTTTTTCAACCGAGTTACTTCGAAATCAACCTAAAACAGAGTTTGCTGCCTTTCAGAGAGAGTCTCAACCTTTTGTGTTTTTTACCATTGCGTTGCTGTTTTCTTGTCAAAATACAACCCGAATCAAGAATTTATTTGCTAGAATGCGGTACATAAGGGTCTTAAAATATTTCATATGGTCACATCACATTCACCAGGAGCTGGCATGCAAAATATAATAGTGATAAATAAAATATTATGTCAACATTAATGTCATTCAAAATTACAAGTCAAACCGGGTTTTATCGAAATAGGCCCACAAACAGCAAAATTGGTCGCCATCTTTGATTTTTTTATAATTTTAACATTGCGTTGTCGTTTTCTTATCAAAATAGTGCTCCAAACCGAGTTTCATCGACACTGGCCTACAAACAACACAGTTGGCCACCATCTAGGTTTTTTATATTTTTAACATTGCATTGCTGTTTTCTTGTCAAAATAGTGACCCAGACTGAGTTTCATCAAAATTAGATAAAATTATGATTATCATCTATAATAATTGCAAGAAAAACAACAAAATAATAATAGTAATAAAAAATGAAAGTTTGAAGAATGACGCAATTTTCTTTAATTCGGCCGCTTTTGCCCTAAATTCGAAAATTTATGTCCCTAAATTCGACATAGAATAAAGGAAAATGAAGTCAGACACTTTTGATGATATTACATACATTTTAGAGTGCAAAAATTTACGTCATTATTATTATCAACATGCTTACAAAAATAAGCTTAGCTACAATAAAATATACATTATTATTACGTGGCTGAAAATAGAAAACTTTTTACTTTTGCTTAGAAATAAGATTTCTATCGGTATTAATTACTAATGTTGTTTTAAAAAAAATCTTTACGTTTAGTAAAATCTATGTCTGGTACCACAACAGGAACAAATAAGTCAGTGTCAATTCCAAATCTAATCGTCAGTCATTTTGTTATTTTTCGAATAAAGGCAGCTGCTAAAATAAGGTCTAGCATTTGCTCATGATTACAATATATTTGACCAAGAAACAGGGTCGATATATTATGAAGAAAAAAGCCACGAGGTGAAAGCGAGCATTATTATTATTTCGCTGTAGTCCATCAAAAATGTTTGCTGACAATCACACAGGGTTCCATTCCATGCGATTATGCGCAAAAAACTTGCTTCCCTACTGCGGCGTCAACAGTGGCAATGGCATCCTGAAGGTGTTTGCATCCAGATTCCAGACCAACTGTCCCATTCAAAGGCAGAGGGCTGAAATAGCGACAGGGCTAACAAGTAGTTACGGTATTGCTTACTAACATAGGTTTAAGAAAAAAAAATTACTAATTTAATGTTGAATTAATTAAAGTAGCATCAGAGATTCAAAGTTGAAAACCCTTAGGGGGCTGGTATTTGGCGTATTCACCCTACAAAGTCAAAGTCAAATTTGTTAACTCGTCTGAACATCCGTGATTGGGAGACTGAATTTTACAAGGTGCAATACTAAATAATATAGTAGAAAAAGTTCGACTCGCACCAGATCAATTCTCGGACGGGAATCGAACCCGCGACCTTTGGATATCCGGGACAATGCTTTGACCGCTGAACTACCGAGTCAGATGATGGTTCGATTCCCGTCCGAGAATTGATCTGATGCGATTCAATTTTTTTCTACTACCTATATTATTTAGTATTGTTTGATGGTTTTTACCATATTTCTAGAATGTTTACATGCTTATACAATGTTATCTACCTATATGCTAAACTTGTCAAATTAATGAAATAGCATTTATGGGTTTTTTGACTGACTGTAGACTTTCATAATTTATAAATATCATCGAATCCAAATTAGTTTTTTCTTCACACACTTTGTTGTTTTAGTTATTTATATTTTTTGTGATCCAATCTGCAATCAGTTCTCTCAAAGAGTAAAATAATATATTGGGAAAAGAGCGCCTACTCGTGGCAATTTTTTGAAACACTGATTTGAAAGGCCATCTTCGCCTCTGGAGGTTTGAGCGGAACTAATGAAAAGAAATGCGTGAAATTATAATTGTTGAAAATGTGTTTTTTCGTATATATTTTGTCATTTTTGTAATATTCTTTATATAAAACAAAAATATTAATAAAAAAAGAGTTAATCGAAACAAAAAACACAAAAAGAAAAATGTGATCTTTGCTAGGATCGAACTCAGATTTTGTCGAACGATGACAGTGTCTTGCATACGTTGCTTGTATAGATAACCGCTACGCTACTCAGACGTTGCTACAAGTGTCGAATTTACTAGTTAGATCCTACTTTAAAATAAATAAAAGAATTATAATAATCACCCTTTGATTTTACTATATTTTTGTTTTTTTAAAGCTACGCTTCGAAATTATAATTTTTTTCGCTTATTTGGCATTTTTCTTCCTCACAAATAAATCGCAACGCTGCCAGGCAAAAAGTAGTACGTGTCTGCTCGCGACGAGGCTCGGCGGCCGACTGAGGGGACGCGGGCGCCGTGCGACAGACATGCAAGTGCGCAAACCGAACGTAATTTTGTGTTTAGATATTTTTATTAAATTATGTATGTTATTATTTCAAAAAATGAGCCCAAGCATCCATCACATATTTAATGAACAATAAGAGGACAAAAAAGAAAAAATGAAATTTTGGATAAATATTGAATGGTACAGCTTTTTAGTCTAAGAAACGTGTCTAAAAATGCGAAATTAGAGCTTACTTTGCGATTTTTTTTCTATAAGGATGTATAGCAAATACCTTGAAGTATTAGTTAAAAAAAATCCATCTCGTTTTTTGTGGATTTCGATTAATAAAGTTCAAAATTCCGAACACTATCCCACCTTCGCGCGATTGATTTTGGAGTGTATTTCGCCTTAATGCTATTGTATTGTGGCCGATTCTTATAATCTAATTTCAGTAAAATTACATTTTCTTCAAATTTTTACAGCTTTATTTTATTTTAGACTAAAATGCAACGTATTAATAATAGTAGATTATACGACAAGTGAATAAAAAGGGAATTTAGTTCGAGGGACTAAGTTGGATCCCGAGAGTAGCGAAGGATTCTAGAGTTGAATCCCGAGCCTACGCTCGGGATTCAACTCTATTCAAAAGTATTCAAAAGTAGAATCCTGAGCATAGCGAGGGATACAAAGGACCGAGATGAAATTTTTTATTCACAAGTTGTGTACTCTACTTTTTACCATTGACTGCGAGAAAACAAATAGGTACCTACCTACCTACCTACCTAGCAGTACTTTATAGTATTTATAGATGACCATCAGCCATTTTTAATGTCCCCACTGCTGGGGCACAGGCCTTCCTCATGGGTGGGAGGATGGGCCATAACCCACCACGCGGGCCCAATGTGGATTGATGGGTGTTAACAACTGCAAATGCAGCCGGGACCAACGGCTTAACGTGCCTTCCGAGGCACGGGCCCAACCGCACCGGTTGCTCGCAGCGCTGCGGCCCGACAGACGGCTATCCGGACGGTCGCTGTACGCACTACGCGGATGCACTGCGGTTTGCTAGTTTGCGGTTGCTCGCCAGTGAATGCACATATACCTACGCTCGCGACAGATAAAATAATTCTCAGCTATGGATATCGATGTAGAACGGTTTATAATTGAATATCTTATGTAAATCCAATAAAAAGCTTCAACTTCTTCAGCGTCCATTCTTGGAAATGCTTCGATGAAACCGCAACATTATCCTATACGCACTTTCCGGTTGCGGTTACGGCTAGCCGCTGCCCGGCTAACCGCAACTGCAACCGCATCCTGCGGCCAGCCGGACGGACAGCCGCAACGCGGCTAACCGGGCAGTGCGTACGAGGGCTTAGAGTGGCGATGGTAAAAATATTGTTTTTGTATAGCACGCGATTTGTCTAATGAACGAAGTGTGACATAACGTATAACGTTACGAGATCTAGCGTGCTGCATCTAACGCGCCTGCCAGCCGCAAATTAAGCACTATAACGCGTACTTAATAACGCGCTAGAAATCCATAGTATATAGTCTATTAGCGTGCTGTTACTTTATAGGCGTTTAGACAACTCTAGTTTTAAAATTCGATTAATAATGGTAGTCAAACTCATACAGCTTTCTAAAACAAAAATATAGCGAAAATTCGGTAAATGTAGTATTGGCTACAGTCTCAGAGTACCCCTCTAGCACGTAGCGCGCGCTAGCTAGCTGCCAGTACCCACCTTGACGTAGTACGTGAGCAGCACCTTCCGGAAGTCGAACACCTGCAGCATGGACACGGCGCTGTTGTCGGACACGGAGTACCCCTCCAGCACGTAGCGCGCGCTGGCTAGCTGCCACGCTAGCTAGCTGCCAGTACCCACCTTGACGTAGTACGTGAGCAGCACCTTCCGGAAGTCGAACACCTGCAGCATGGACACGGCGCTGTTGTCGGACACGGAGTACCCCTCCAGCACGTAGCGCGCGCTGGCTAGCTGCCACGCTAGCTAGCTGCCAGTACCCACCTTGACGTAGTACGTGAGCAGCACCTTCCGGAAGTCGAACACCTGCAGCATGGACACGGCGCTGTTGTCGGACACGGAGTACCCCTCCAGCACGTAGCGCGCGCTGGCTAGCTGCCAGTACCCACCTTGACGTAGTACGTGAGCAGCACCTTCCGGAAGTCGAACACCTGCAGCATGGACACGGCGCTGTTGTCGGACACGGAGTACCCCTCCAGCACGTAGCGCGCGCTAGCTAGCTGCCAGTACCCACCTTGACGTAGTACGTGAGCAGCACCTTCCGGAAGTCGAACACCTGCAGCATGGACACGGCGCTGTTGTCGGACACGGAGTACCCCTCCAGCACGTAGCGCGCGCTGGCTAGCTGCCACGCTAGCTAGCTGCCAGTACCCACCTTGACGTAGTACGTGAGCAGCACCTTCCGGAAGTCGAACACCTGCAGCATGGACACGGCGCTGTTGTCGGACACGGAGTACCCCTCCAGCACGTAGCGCGCGCTGGCTAGCTGCCACGCTAGCTAGCTGCCAGTACCCACCTTGACGTAGTACGTGAGCAGCACCTTCCGGAAGTCGAACACCTGCAGCATGGACACGGCGCTGTTGTCGGACACGGAGTACCCCTCCAGCACGTAGCGCGCGCTAGCTAGCTGCCAGTACCCACCTTGACGTAGTACGTGAGCAGCACCTTCCGGAAGTCGAACACCTGCAGCATGGACACGGCGCTGTTGTCGGACACGGAGTACCCCTCCAGCACGTAGCGCGCGCTGGCTAGCTGCCACGCTAGCTAGCTGCCAGTACCCACCTTGACGTAGTACGTGAGCAGCACCTTCCGGAAGTCGAACACCTGCAGCATGGACACGGCGCTGTTGTCGGACACGGAGTACCCCTCCAGCACGTAGCGCGCGCTGGCTAGCTGCCACGCTAGCTAGCTGCCAGTACCCACCTTGACGTAGTACGTGAGCAGCACCTTCCGGAAGTCGAACACCTGCAGCATGGACACGGCGCTGTTGTCGGACACGGAGTACCCCTCCAGCACGTAGCGCGCGCTGGCTAGCTGCCACGCTAGCCATCGCAGCGCCCACCAGGCCCCCGGCGCTAGCACCCGCCCGCCGCACCACCATAGACCGGTGCACACGCCCTCTAGAATAATAACCTGTATTTAAAATCTACACCGAGAAGCGACGGTCCTTTTCTCATTTGTCGACAAGATACTGATTCTGTACCGCGTCGTGCTGATGTCAAAAAGACAAATCAGGAACGCTCTAGGTATCCGGTAAGTTTTTGGTACCACGTATACCGAGCATGCTGATGTCGTAGCGATGCTGCGCCGACAAATGAGAAAACCTTTATTCTCATAAGGACAGATTCTCAAAAGGACAGAAGTACAGGTGAGCAGAAAAAGACTTAACTTTAAAGGATCTCATAAATACAGAGAAAATTGACTTCTAATTTTTTTATCACTTTTTATTTTCTCCGTAATAGTTGACGTAGGCAGGTTTTTTTTTTACAATTGCGCTAACATATTACTATTGCGCTCGCACAGGCACAACAATAATGCTAGCGCGAGAGCGACAGAGATAAAGTACCTATAGACGGGTCATTGTACAAAATTCTTTCTGCTTTGCGTTAACCTCCTCTAAATTTATGCTACCCTGGTACTTTGGTAACGTAATTTAATTTTTATTTATTAACTGCAGAAGTACAAAAAGAATTGAAAATTATTTATAAAACGGTACAAGATTTTATGAAAATAGCGTATTGAAACCATTAACACGGCTTATAAAATTTTGAGAATCTATGAATTTTTGTGTGCAGCTGTACTTTTTTCGTTTTTTTGACAATCTGTCCTTTTGAGAATCTGTCCTTATGAGAATAAAGGTGAGAAAAGACTCCACACAGTCTGTTAATGCCATAGAAATAGAATGTCAAAGAACAACAATGTCAATAAACAGGTGATCCGAAAACGAATGCATACATTTTGTATGAGATACGTAAAATATGACTTAGATTCATAAAATATGACTATAATATGGCAAAGGAAATTAATAAACTATATTCCATACTGTTTTCTTTGTCGATAAACGAATAAATGTAGCGAAATTTGGTTTTAGATAAATGTGTGGCAATATCTTATTTACTTGTGAAAAGTGTGATTACTTGGATTGTTTCTTTTTGTCACATCACAATTACTTAGAGCACAAGACACCATGGCTCCACGATACCTTTATTTTAAATTCTAATTAAGATTAACAAATATTTTAAACAAACTGTGATTGCTCATTTGCTAGGCGGGTCGCTAGGGGCTCTTACTGTAAAAAATGTTGGCACATGTCACTTGATCCTTTGTCTCTTTTTTACATAGACCATGTCCGTATGATGTTAGCTTCTCTTTTCCACGCTTTGTTGGTCTTCTTGAGCACAGCGAAAATTTTTTCTATGTCTATGGTTTATGATTACTTGTCGTACTTAGTAAACAATCGCTATTTAAACTCTTTCACTAATGATATCTTTCGTATCCTATGTGTGGAAAACCATTAGTTGTACTTTATAAATGATTATTTTAATAAAGAGTGGGGTGAAAATTGTTTACCAAATAGGACAAATAAAGATAAACAGACTAATTCGATTGATATTTCTTCCTATACCACACGCACTTGTCCTTTGCATAAAGCACTATCTTTCAGAACAACAACATTTTTCAATGTTCTAGTCTCGCGAAGATAAGTTTTTTTGACATCAACAAGTACCTAACCTAGATGCTATTTTCAGATCAATTTACACAAAGCGAATATTGGAAATAATAAGCAATGTCGATATTGATCAATTTAAAACCCTGACGTTTGGGTACTTACCACTACTCTCCTCTGGCCCCTCCGATATGGCTTCCACCTCCCTTTGCTGGCAGTAAGTACCCCTGAACTCGAGACCTCGGAGTTGGAAGGATACCAGTCCGTTTCCCATCTCTACTATGTGAACTAGACAGTTCAGGTAATCTGATGCCAGCACTGCAACATAAACACACTAATGAAGATCAGTCACTATTTTTGTTAAGCGACTTTTCCAATAGCCTATGATACAAGATGAATAAGTTTAAGAAATTTTCATCATAATATATTCTTAAACCGAGAATCTATATGGACTATTTTGGGGTGTATTATGACGTCATCATGCACCTGACAAACCTTACGTAGAACGTATTAAAACTCATATTTCAGTACGCTTGGCATTTCTTTAAAACAATTACAACTTAGGCATTTCAAAACGGATTTCAATAATTCTTTCACTGGGTTTCATAGCTCCGAAAATTTGTTCACATTGTATAGAACTATAGGACTCAACAAGAAGAGTATGGCAAATTGCACTCATTATCATAATAATAAGAAGTAGTTACTTTCAACAAATTCAAACTAGGCAATAGCAATGCAATATACTCTCATGTCAGCTGCATATTATTGCTGCTAAATTATCACTACAAAAAGCACAATATCGATAGCTTTAACCGCCTCTATGGTCTAATGGTTCGCCCACACATGTAAGAATTCCCTGGAGGGGGGTACATACATGTGTACTCGGTTTGTTTGGTGGTAGGGCTTATTTCAAGTACGCCTGGCTACCATCTTACCTAAGACTGACACAATAACAACAAATAATTAAAAATTTGTTGTGTTCCGGGCTTCCGGCAGTTAGAGGTAAGATAGCCAGTTCCTCCGTGGTGAGGATTCCGGGTGTAGTGTGGTTACACTTTCGGCACTTTTAACATTAGGTGATGTGAAGGCCAAGCACTATCCCGTTTTGGATAAAAAAATATTTCGAAGATAAGTAAAAAGAAACAGCAGGCCAAAGTATAAAAAAAATCGCCTTTTAAAATACTTGAATTCATTCATTTCAGATATGTACATAATTTTGAAGGAACGGCATTTCCTGACTATTCAATACTTGCATACTACCTATACTAATGTATGGCAGTCAAACTTGGGCTTTAACACAAAACAATACAAAGAAACTAGCAACATGCCAACATGCAATGGAAAGATGTATGTTGAATGTAAGGAAATCAGATAGACTACACAACCAACATATTAGAAACAAGACTTAAGTCCAAGATATTACCTATAAAATAAGAAGGCTCAAATGGCGATGGGCAGGCCATATGGTGAGGGGAAAAGGATAAATGGAGCAAAATTGTTACACGGTGGTATCCCAGAGAGGGCCACAGAAGGAGAAGTCGACCACAAAAGAGGTGGGACGACGACATTAGAAAAGTAGCTGGAGTTAGTTGGAGCAGAGTGGCTGAGAACCGGTGGGAGTGGAAAAGGTTGGAGGAGGCCTTTGCAGGCTAGGCCCACTCCGCGCTTTAGGTACGAAGCTACAAGTAGCTAGCGGGTCTGTCCGGACGGACTCATTTCAGAGGGCTACCGCGTTCCGGCTGGGTCGCACGTTAGTCGAGTCAATAAGTCGAGGAATTATCGATTTTGATTACAAATCGTCGTCAAACCATAGCTCGTCCTCAGCTCGACCTTGAAATAACGTCAAATTGTTGCAATCTACAGTTCGATGGCGAGTTTAGCGAATACTGTTTTGCTCAAGACCGACCGCACGGGCGAACTTAAGGATATATTGTCTACGAGTCCGTCGGTGAGCAGAACGATGTATTTGTATATTAGTGAATTGCACTCCAGTTCGATTTCGATAGTCACTCACTCGCGCCGCGTTCGCGTATTGCCGCGTCCGTCGTTCGTTCGCACGTCTAATATAAATGACCAAAATGAAGGCATTATTACATCGCAATGGGCTGCCTTAATACGAATAAAAAGGATCCGAACTTCACGTTTTTCACTCTTCCAAAAGTTCCAAACGACATCAAAACGTAAGAAGTGCTTGTCTACTAGGTACCTAGTTAGTAACTAGTATCCGTTTATTCTTAGGTATTTACTTGTCTTATTTGCTAAACAATCTTCGCCCAACTATTTATTGAAATAATAATTTATAGATAGGTACTTACTTACCTACCTACTTTCGAAATAAAGTTAATTATAATTACAATTTCATTTCGTAATAAAGCAAATTGCTTTAAAGTCAGCATGTATAGTCTGATGTGGCGTTGACTGTACCTAGCCTATGTTTTTTTTAAACGTATTTAACTAAACATTATTTCACAAACACATAACTTGTAATAAATTAACTACCTATTTAAAAGAAGAAACACTGAAGTCGTTAGAAGAGATAAGAGCTACGCGATAGAAAAAGAGGCAACTTGTAGGTGAATATAACTGTAGGCAAGGGAGCGGTGTGCGACCTGAATTGCACTTTATTGTGTATGGAATTTAGTCGCTATTTATTTAAATGACTTTGCGGAGTGGATCTTCTGTACTTGTACTATTATGTATTCTGTGGCCTTTGCCGATTGGCAATCAGACTTGCAGCTAAGGCCCAAATACTTAATTAACAGATGTCTGAAGCAAGAGGCTTGAATTGAATTGAATTGGCATTTCCTGAGCAAGCGTGCTACACCTTCCTGTTTATGAAGCAAGATGGTGGTCAAATGCCTGTCCAGTTACTAATAAAAAAAATTAGACTTACCAAAACAATCCCCCTGTTGGACTTGGCCCCACCGACCCAACATCAAGTCCCCGCACAGGTAATGTTGCAACGACCGGGTCAAGTGCTCGTAGAATATAGAGTTTAGGTTGTTGTCGTCTGCAAATAATTATACAGGGTGTTAATGAACTAAACAAAAATGGGAGAAATCGTTTCTTCGGACCATCATCAGCGGAATGACATTTTTTTACCATGGGACCAACCACAGAACATAGAAGTAGATAGAAGTAGTATGAGCCCAATTTAGTATGAAAACCAGTGTAACCAAACAAACACATTAAACATCGAAGCCAAGCCCCCCACTTAATAGTTACATGCTACGCACACACACTTTGTGAACACGTAATTGGATGAAAAGTAAAAATGTGTAATATCCAGAAAGCCATAAATCACAAAGTTTATTTATTTAGATTCAGTCGTATTACCATAGCAACTTGGTACCAAATTAAATAATACGTATATTTATAATGCTGCTACTCAGCCGCTAGATGGCGCAAGCTAATTTTAATAGTGCGATTTACCACCTTATTCATTATATCATAAAGTACTTTAAGAAAATTTTATGAGATAAGGGAGACCGGGTTGGTTGCATTAAGGGCGGGGTGGACCTACCGATTTGACCTACCGGTAGGACCACGATATACAACTATGTACCCGTGGTCCTACTGGACTAGGGCTTTTTAGAATATCGTAGTGTCCGTATCGATAGATAAGTAATAAAGAACGATTACCAATTCCGAACCTAACCCAAAATCCTATATTTATTTTATGTTCAATTACGAAATAATGTTATATTCAGTCAAAAATACCAAGGCAACATGACTTACAAGGAGTTGTTAAGATTTATATTTTTGAAAAATTAAAGAGCTAAAAGAAATGAAGACATATCTTCGCGGTACCAAATTAAATTCACTCCTCGTAAGTTATGTTGCCCTGGTACTTTTGACTGAATATTTAATTTTTTCATAATTTAATATAACATTTATTTGAAATCGATAAATAGCGATCCTAAATTATCGATACTTATTAAGCCCCAGCAGCCTTGTAGGAGAAGCAATTTTTATTAAATTGCCTTGAATGATTAAAATCCTTGACAATAAAAATGCTAGCTTGCCGCACTCGCCTGTAACGTACTATACTCGACGTCAGAAAAACCGCACCTCTTCGGCACTAAGTTTAGACTTGGCCATCTGCTATTGCTAGCTAACGTTTTATTGTGTAAATGTTGATATCTATTGAAAGTACATTTAATGAGCTTTCTTTTAATAAGTGTTTGATTTATTTAACATAACAGTTACCATAATTAAACGATTAAAGCGTTATTGCTAGCGCCACCACAAAAGGGAAATAAAAGGGGTCAATTCAGGAAATGCGGGTAAATTCGCTATCGAGATGATGGAGAAAACACACTTCAACAATTCAATTAAAAAAACGAATACCCAAGATGGATACTATTGCCCATGAAGTTATTCAAATATTGCTATAAAATTAGGCAATGTAATGTGCTCGGAAACTCAATCTCAGAAATTGATTCCGTTCGACGAGTATTCCAACGGTTTCTAAAGACTGTTGGCTATGTCCGAAGGGGAAGAAGTATATAATGACACTTATCATTAAATTATATGGGATTAAATTAACTTTGAAGAAAAGGTGCGGTTTTTCTGACGCCGAGTGTATTTATGAATTAAGTTGACTAAAATTACGTGCTGTTTTTGCGTGTTTTCAGTGGTGAGTGTATCAAATCAACTGTTATTTAGACGTTTATCATTTACCTATAAATTTTTTGCTATGGTGATAGATAATACTTTTCATCTCTTTACAGTCACAACTTTTCTCGGTCTCCCCTATTGAGTGACATTTCCGCCATTCTATATTTTAGTGTTTATGACACTTCAAGAATATGTCAAATTGTGCGTTGGAATATGGATCTTAAGTGTATGACGCATAAAGCCGGATTTGAATTTTAAAAGGAAAATATCCGTTTAATTTTTAATTAAAATCAAAATTATTTAAATAAAGCTCGCCACTGATATTTTATGCACCCGTTTGCTAAATGATATATGTGGATATCGATTTTGCTCTTTTGTATAATGCAACTCAGCATTTTTATATTATTTTTGAAGATGTTTTTGTTTGGCGTTCGTTCATACGACTGCCGGAGCAAAATTCAAAGATGTGCGGAGCTACGCAGATATGATGTTACACGGGTGCCGCCCACATGCGACTTCTACCCGGGGGAAAAATTTTTCTTTGTTCTGTGGGACCAACTCTGAAATCGCGAAAAACAATCAACTGTTTCATAAAAAAATTAATAACAAATCAAATGTATGAAAATGAAACTGAATGTATGAAATGTTGGTTCCATAGTAAAAGTCGTTGTTGATAGTACGAGGAAACAGTTTTCTTAATTAATTAGGGTTTTAATTAGCCCTGTAGTCAGTCAACGGAAGCTAACCAATGGAAAGTCGCATATGTTAACTATTATATCTTTTTCGATACAGTTACTCGAAAATGTAAGTTTCCGATGACAATCGAGCGTGCGGTAAGTTGATTTTACCGCACGCCGTGCGTTCTTGTTTACGGATTAGTACAGCGTGCGGAAAGTTGCTTTTACCGCACGCCGGCGCCGTGCGTTTTATCATTGAAAATGGTTATCAGATGCAAATCGCCTGAAACGTATTTTTGGCCATATCTCCGAGGATTTTGGGAGGATCGAAATGAAAATAGTACCAAAAGTTGAGGAATTTATCGAGACACATGTGAACGTTTGAATTTTGAAAATCTACTGGTAACTTTTTTGGAATTTTGCGAAATTCCAAAAATTCCGAGTTTTTTGGGGGATGTTTGTTTACTAAATTGTAAATATTTTGGAAAAAAAACCGACTTAAGAAAAAATTAAAAAAAGGGTCCTAGGGTTATTAGTTTAGCTATGAAATGGCGAAATAATTTTGAAACTCGGTTTATAATTGTGACCCCTTGTATAATTGTGTGGTCCCTTTAGATTTGGAATTGTAGAAAAACGGCTGTTTCCGTACATAAAAAGTGATGTAGCTTCTATGATAATTGACCGATCGTCATGGTAATAGTGTTAAAAGATGCAGAAGCGGACGAGAAGTGCATTCGTTGGAATTTCGAAAATTGGTTAATATTATTTCGGTCGCGTCAAGGCAGTCAGCGAGCGCTTTTCGTAATCACAATCGTAAAAATAAATAGGTACTACCTAGGTAACTTTAAAAATATAATAGGATTTTGCATTTCATTTGATTTTGGTTTTTCGTTAATTTTTGTGTTCATTTTCAATGCTCCGATTCTTGTGGGGACTGTAAAATCTGAGAATTTTTGTTTACGAACGTTTTTTTAATTTCTACTAGCTTCCGCCCGCGACTTCATCCGCGTAGAGACAATAGAAACATATTGCAACCACTTTAAAATGACCCCTTTAGTGTATGAAAGCTAGTACTACGGAGAGTTCAAGCTGTCTCCCTGGTTCCACCCACCTGAATTTGATGAAACATAGCTTAGATTTTAAGTTGGACCTCAATCTAATAAATTGTGAAAAATCCATCAAGATTCGTTAAGCGGTCTTTGCGTAATTCGCGCACAAATATTTAGAATTTACAGTTTTATTATACGTATAGATTACAATTTCAGGAGTACCTATAATGTTTTCTCGCAAATGTATTGAAAAACGTAGTATGGCACACGGTTGTAAATGTTTTTTAAAACTCGTGACGTAAAATAACAGTACACTTTACCCGCTCCTAGGTTTCGTTCTAGCTGCGACGACAGTCTCGTGTTACTCTGGTCCACTCTCTTCGTGTTGTAGTCGCGCTCCCAGAACTTCACCGGACGCACGTATGACGTCATAAAGATGGCGCTACCTGTTAAATAAGCAAGATTTTTATTACATTGGGTGTATTCTAGCAGGCTAATCGCCGAGTATTTTTATTTGTATGGAACTGCAATGGACAACCCCAGACGCAAACAGACAATAGACTATTGTTTTCTATCTATACACCCTGAAATTTTAATCATTTGGTTCCCGCCGTGGGGTGGTTCCACTCATGATTACAAGCAACTTTTACTATGGGGCCAACTTTCCTACTCGTAAAAAAAAATCAGCTGTTCCATACATTAAGGTCGTATAGGTATTGCACTTTTGTATGGAACAGCTGATTTTTTTTTACGAGTAGGAGAGTTGGCCCCATAGTAAAAGTTGCTTGTAATCATGAGTGGAACCACCCCACGGCGGGAACCAAATGATTAAAATTTCAGGGTGTATAATCAATCCCATTAATGGGAAAATCAAAAGACAACTTAGGTCTAGGATTGCCACTATGCAGTTTATAATGAATTTTGTTTTTTTTAAATTTAGCGGTTTTCATGTGTTTTAATAAATTTCCGGGGTTGTATGCATGGTATCCTGTCTAGCATATTCGGCTTCAGCGGTTTTTTTGAAACACGTTGTATAAGTACTATTTTTTCAAAAAATATAAGCCTTCTATCCACTTGAGCAAGCTAAGGCGAATGAGTGGCTCATTCGGTCGAGCTGCTCAAGTGGGGACGCATGAGCCGTGCGTGCTCAGCAGTGCTGGATTAACCTATAAACAAATTAAGCAATCGCTTAGGGCAGCGATTCTTAACCTCGGGTCGCGACCCAAATTCGGGTCGCGAGAGGTATTGGGTTGAGTCGCGGGCCCTCAATGACTTTAAAAAGTGATAAAATGTTACGTTTTAAATTGAGAATATTTTTATTTTTTATTCGATCGATCGATGTCATAACACAAAGTATTCTCAAATTTATTTTTACTCCCATTCTAAACTGACCAAAAATTTAAACGGTTTTTTTTGTTATAGACAGGCAAATACAAGATTAGTGGATAAAACTGATTAAAAATCGCGCTGCGCGGCCGTTTCTTTTTTACGATAGACGGGCATATTAATAAGATAAGTGGATGAAACTGAATAAAAAAATGCGCTGCGCGGCTGTTTTCTTTCTATAGGCAAGCATTAGAGTTACATTTTTATTTTATCCTTGACAACAACCCCAAAATCCCGACATTACATTTTCAAATTATCCCCACACATATACACAAACAGTTTCCCAGGTATACCAAAACATCTGTCCACGAGGACAAGTCGCGGGCGGCCACTAGTCAAAAATAAATAACATGTCATTTTAGTACCTGTCACTGGAAAATGAAATAAAATATTAGGATTAGGGTCGCGGACTTCAAATATTTTTCTATTTTGGGTCGCCAGCCAAAAAGGTTAAGAACCACTGGCTTAGGGCATCACGTCTGGGGGGCACCATAACTAATTGGCAGGTGTTTTTCTTTGTGAGTAAGAAATAAAAAATAAAAATATTTTATTTCAAATTAACTTGCGTGTTCGTCCATGTAAAACTACTTCCTACAAGATTAGTGGATGAAACAGACAAAAAATCGCAAAACAAAATTTGTGCATCCTCCCTTTCGTAGATAGTAGCCCTATAATAGGGGGGCCCACAGGCGTGGATCGCTTAGGGCACCGAGTTGTCTTTATCCGGCACTGGTGCTCAGGCGTCTCCACTTGAGCGGCTCAGCCAAATGAGCTGCTCATTCGCCTGAGCATGCTCAAGTGAATAGTCGAGTCCTCGATACCCTACTAGTGTTGGCAGGGTTGCCAACCCTAGTGGGGTATCTAGTAGGGTTGGCACGACACTCACCCAGCGCGGGGGTGAGGGGGGACGACAGTAGCGCGGACACTGCCGCCTGCAGGAACAGCATGGCGGAGTGCGGCACGGAGAACGGCTGGGCGAACGCGTGGAACGCGCTGCCCCACGTGATCTGCCACGGGGCGATGTACGTCACTACGAACTGGATCTGGAAATTGTGGATAATGGTAATCTTGACAAACAGAAATGCGTGGAATTGATGCAACACATAACTTGCTATACTCTGTTCACGGAAACGAGTATAGCGCCTTCTCTATCACACATTTTCATACAAATAACAAACACAAAAAAACTTTTTAGGGTCAGTGGGCGTTAACAATACCTTAGAAAAGTAAATGCGCGCTCACACTGCGCTTCTTAAAAATCGCTTAGCTTATACCCGCGGCTTCACTTGTCCTATTTGAGAGCCAGAGAGAATAATAATACACCTGCGCTATTTTATTGTACAAAAATTTGAAAAAAAAAGTATTTTCTTAAGTTATTGCTCCTTTATGACAAAAGAACAATACGGGTCATTAGCACACCTGCGCCGCCTTGAGATTCAAAATTCAATACACAAGCCAGGTAACGAATTAAGCATACAGTCACAAGTAAGAGCACGTCCGTCTGCACAGTATGGGGAGTATGAGTAGGTAGACTAAAAAGTACTCGTACTGTGTACACCGCCTTAGCGTTTATCACTGACCAAAAGTAAAAAAAAATTGTGAGTGAGATAGCGCTCTACTAACTCGTTTTCGTGAACAGACGATAGTATAAGTACTGGGTAACGATATATTTAAGAGCGTTGATTCGTCACGGCATTGAATACAAACTTTCAAATCCTTATTTTTCGAAATTAATGAACCGATTTTACTATACACTGGTCTAAAAAGTTAATTGAAATCATTTTCGATAAATAGTCCACGTCCATCAGCCAGCCATTTATGTTCCCACTGCTGGGGAACAGGCCTTCCTTATGGGTGGATAAGGAGGACGGGCAATAACCTACCACGCGGGCTCAATGCGGATTGGTGGGTGTTAACGACTGCAAATGCACCCGGGACCAACGGCTTAACGAGCCTTCCGAAGCACGGAGGAGCTCGAGACAATACATTTTTGGTCACCCATCCCATGACTGACCCTTGCGAAAGTTCCTTAACCTCCGTAATCGCTGGGCCAGGCGCTAAACTACTGCGCCACCGAGCTCCTCATTTAGAGAGGAAAACAGTTACTATTTTTTATAAATGTCACTTTGAAAAGCCCTTATTGAAATCGTTTTTTTTTTTTGCAAAGCCGTAACGTAAAGTATAACAGTACTTACCTTCAGCAGAAATTCGTAAACTTTACTGAAGATGATAGCGGTGATGAAATAGTCGACGAGAAAAGTCTCAGAAATACTTCTGGCGCTGAGATCCCTTTGAAAGAGCAGGAAAGCGAACACTAGGATCAAGTACTGGGAGTCGGGCTCGGAGTAGGCGTGCCTGAGACCTGCAATCACATTTCAAATTAGTATTGTGGATATAAGGTGGAACCCACAGAAATAGAATGTCAAAGAACAACAAAGTCAATAAACAGGTGATCCGAAAACGAATCTATACATTTTATATAAGATATGTAAAATATGACTTAGATTCATAAAATATGACTATATTATGGCAAAGGAAATGTCCCATACTGTTTTCTTTGTCAATAATAGAATAAATGTAGCGAAATTTGGTTTTAGAGAAATGTGTGGCACTATCTTATTTACCTGTGAAAAGTGTGATTACTTGGATTGTTTCTTTTTGTCACATCACAATTACTTAGAGCACAAGACACCATGGCTCCACGATACCTTTATTTTAAATTCTAATTAAGATTAACAAATATTTTAAACAAACTGTGATTGCTCATTTGCTAGGCGGGACGCTAGGGGCTCTTACTGTAAAAAATGTATCTCTTTTTTACATAGACCGTGTCTTGACCGTGTAACTTCTCTTTTCCACGCTTTGTTGGTGTTCTTGAGCGCAGCGAAAATTTTTCTATGTCTATGGTATGGTGGAACCAAATTATTGAACAATACTGAAACAGGTGATAGTGATGCTTAAACGGAACAACTTACTCCAAGGAACATAGGTCGAAAAACTATTTTTTTTTTCGCCTTTCCATAGTAAGTCGGTCAGCTGACCTCGGCTAATTTTGTATGGGAGTATGATTTTTTCGTTTTTCGACCTATGTTATTTGGGAATAGTTGTTCAGTTTAAACAATAACCTGTTTCAGTATTGTTACATAATTTGGTTCCACCATACATGTATTAAATTTTAACGGATCTTCTTCAAATTGATCAAAATGTACAACACAAAAACATTATCAGGACTGCAAAGGGTATCAATATTATCATGAATATTTTATCAAGACCCGTGCCTCGTTCCAAATCACGCCAACAGCACTGTTAGCGTATAATCCATTAAATTAAGAAGGTACACAAATACCCTATTTGTGGAATATTTTGTGACTATTTAATTTGGTCGGATACGCGCTAACAGCGCTGTGAGCGTGATTCGGAACGCGGGGCCGATATCAAATTATTTTAATAGTCCGAGTCGGAAAAGTAAACAAAAGTAGTTTAGGAAGTACTTTTTGTTTTTTAATTTAAAATATATACGACATCAAATGTAAGGCCTTTGTAAAAGAAATATCTAAATGATCATCGAACGTACATTTCAATGCGCAGACGCATATGATGAGAGCGCCAACCGCATCTCCGTATTTGGCGGCGATCGCGGGCGCGTCCTGCGTGATCGCGGCCACCACCACGGCTGGGTACAACACGTTGCGCTCAAGAAAGCACAAGTACACGAATATCTGCAATTACCAATCATCTGTCAGGAACATTACCAGCCATGCTAGGCATGGCCGATGAAACACGATATATATCGCGTTTTATCGACACTCAACTGTCAAAATCCATTGTCTTTTGACAGTTAAACGTGATAATTGCTATATCATATCGCGTTTCGGTGGTCATGCTAGGGGGGCAAGGTCTTTTATAGCATTTAATAACTTTGAGTATTACAACCTTCCTAATGAAAACAGTTACGAATTGATAGAATAATAAAGCTTGGTGCTGTGTACTAATGTTAAAACATATCAAACTGTATGTATATTAAAAGAGAAAAGACATAGAAACTAGAATAACACAGTTTGTCAGTATATAAAAAAATAAGTAATTATTACATATTATCATACATAACACTATAAGTAACAACTTCAGTTAATTTACAAAAATTAAGCATAGTTAAAACTGCGTGTGCGCGGGTATTTGGTAGTACCACAATACCTGCGCCTATCCATAGGCAATCGTACATACCTAACCTAAATATAACGAGAACCATCGTACCTTCTCAAAGCACATCAGTTTCGCCGGCTCGGTGACCTCGAACTGCGCGTGCTCGTGCTGACGCAGCACGGGCCCCGCGAGGCACAGCCACGGCTGCTGTTTGCGCAGCTGCGGCGTTAAGTAGTGTAGCACCCATCCCAGGATGCCCGCGATTATCCAGAGCGCCTGCCCAAAGATCGATTTTCAACTTACGTAGTAACTAATAACGCAGTATCTCATATTGATTGAATATTTTGAGTTTTTTTTTAACTAATCAACAACGACCTGTGCTATGCGATGCTGTGTTAAGTCATATTGATGGATTTTAAAGAGCAGTGCTACGTTTGAGAAGTTGTGCTTTGTTAAAAAATACATTATAAGGTATATTTTATCACGTTAAAACCCTGACTCGCTCCTCAACGCACTAATCCGTCTATCCCTCTTGCACTTGTCCACATTCATCTGACAGCTTAGCACAGCACAGTATCTTAACAAATACATGATTTAAAATGTGCATTATGTTTGTTGCGTGAAATGTTTTTTATACTCACCATATTCAGTTGTGGACTGAGAGTTGTGAAAACCGTTGTGCAGTGAAGTCCAAAGACGAACAATCCAAGGAACGTACACACGATGACGTCGTTCTTTAGCCGGGCGTTGACTGTCGCCTGCAGCTTCTTGGGCAACGGATCTTCCATGTCCTCTTCCGGTTTATCCGATCCGTCTTGCTTGTTAGTATTAGAGTTATTGGTGTTGGAGTCACGAGATTTATCTTCAGTTTCCGTTGGAGGGTCGACTTTTAATGAAGTTGTAGAATTCATTGTATCTCCGGCGCGAGGATCCAGTTTTAATGAACTGACACTTAATGTCTGTGAACGTTTTTGTGTCCTTGCTATATTAGTCTCTGAGCTAAAGTTAATTTTAGACGCAGAGCTTCCTATTGAGTTTTGTTTTGATATGTTACTCTCCGAGTTATTCTTTTTGTCATCAGTCAGTGTATTATTTTCCTCTTTATTAACTTCTGGAGAACATTCAGGAGGGTGCATGACATACAGTTCGGGCGGCAAAAGATGTTTTTTAATCAAATTCCAAATGAGTGTATAGTCACTTGCACTCCGACTCAAATGGTATGCGATAGACACAACTAGTGCACAAAATATAGAAAAGAGTATGTTGTGTTTTTGATGTTGCGATTTTTTACCCTCAACCAGACCACTGTAAGCGAATCCATAAAGAACTCCGATTGCAGCCAATGAGCGTACGACACAGTATAATGCAGCGCTAAGACTACTAGTAGCATTGCCACCAAATATGTGCATGTCTATTTGTTCTAAGAGATACATCACGAATGTATTCACTTGTGGAAATAGTCCTAAACTGAAGGCTAGTGGAAAAAACAACAGAAACTTAGACAAAATTTCTTGAATAACAAAAAAGAAATCTCTCTCATTTAATTCAAATCCATACACAACAAAGGGTTTCATTTCTTCAGTATTTCTTTTATTTCTTAGGTGATTATCTTCAGAATAAGAGGATGTATCTCCTAGATAACTATTCACTGCAAATAGTATTCCTGCACATAAACAGAAGTATACTGGTCTTGAAAACACAACCATTTTATTAAATCCATGCACCGGTGACGCGGAGTCAGGTTGAACACTTTTTAATAAAGAATATTGGCTACCTGCCATAATGAAACAAAACCAGAAGGCGTAGATATCTCTGTAAAACCCGAGGTTTAAAACCATAGATCCCAAAACGGCAACCAAAATGGCTAATAAAATGGAGATAAAGGTTTCTCTAAAGGTCAGATTTCTGTCAAAAAGTGCCATAAGTTTAAGTCGGTCCATTGACACTTTTATTTCAAAACACTTTGATAGTCTCATTTTGTAATAACTTTTAGGTTTCGGTTGGTTTGCTTTCTCTATTTCATCTATGAGTTTGGAGAATTTACTTCTAATGTTTATTTCTACGCTTTCTTCACCTATCGAAGGCATCAAGCTTGGTATGTTTGCGGACATAGTTTCAGCCAACTGTTGCGCTTGTTGCTGTGCTCGTTGTTGGCTCATCAAAAAATTAATATGCATACTGGGTAGCCCCATCCTAGACTGCCTCTCTGCCTCAATTTGCTCTAATAAACTATCAGTTACATAAGCCACAGGTGATCTCGGCTGATCTGCGTGTGAACCAGTTCCACCATCAAAAACGTAAAATCGTTTATTAGCATTATTGGTGTTTATTGCAACAACCGTCGAGACATTGTTGTTGCTGGACAATAGTGGGTTATTGCTACCTTGATTTGAAGAGCTTTGGTCTATGCTATCGCCTCGTTTTTTCGGTATACTCTCACTATTTCCAGCTTCAGATTCTAAAGAGCCACAACTACCCTCGCCTGCCGTTTCTTGAGAATTGTCAGTGTTTTCAATAGGTTTTACCCTGTTGTTTCGCTTATCTTCTCTTTCTGGCATAAATAGCGGTTGAGCTTGTATTCTTCCTGAACTGTTCTTATCAAAAGTATAAGACATCCAGTTTCCATATTCGTCCATGAAACAATGAATAGCGCCATCAGTCGTGTCATCAAATGAAGTCGCAAAGTGAACATTTGTTGAATTACTTGAATTTTCTGCGTTTGATTGTTTATCTTTTTTTTCTGTATTGTTTTGTGAAGGATTATTACGTTGGCGTGTAGATCTTTTGATTTTGCGTACTCGATTTCTATGATTGCGGTCCATCAAGGGTCTCATTCTTGGTAATTCTTCAGCTGGTTGTGCAGGCTCTGGAGGAGCGTTTCCATCTGGCACACCACAAGGCAAAAAGTCCACCCTAGAATTCAGAAACGCTGCTAATAGAGGCATTGATGTCGGAAGTAAAGTGTTTGTGGAAGTTTGAGCAACTTCTTCTATTGATCGTTTTCTTGTTTTATGCGAGTTTTCTCTTTCACATCGTATACTCTGCCTATGACTACGTGGTCTTTCTTCTCGGTTAGGCGGAGGCATGACGACAGTATTAGCATTAGTAGCTGCAAATAAGCATTCTAAACCCTGTACCAAAGCAGCTTGAGCTTCAACAGCATCAAGGAGAATTCTATCGTCTTCAATATTTTCATCTTTTTCTTTTTTAAGATCTTTAGAATCTTTCTTCTTGTTCTCCTTTTGTGAGGAAGCTCGTGAACGCGCTAAGTTTTTTATCTGCTTTGGTATGGCACCCAAGTTTTTTGGAACATTGGCAGACGACTCACCTAAAGCATTGGCTAGCTTTTGACAAATAACCTCTTCAGCTGGTATTGACAATATTTCCGATTCCTTGGAACAGCTTCCTTTAGACTGACTAGTCTCCTCGAATAGCCAATCTAAGCTATAAACACTCCTTTCGTCAGCGCTCTTACTGTCGCAAGTTAGTTGTGATTCTTCGGTTTCAGGAACAGTATTATTACCGCCTTTGATGTCCTTGAGAGGCCTGTCTAAATTAGTATCGCTACTACTACTAGAATTAGATATATCATGGTCCCAGGGTTTTTTTTCTACGATTTTTTTAACCTCTGTTCTTTTATCTGATTGGTCTGGATTTTCATTTGATTCTAAACTAGATTTTTCTATTAAATAGTCTTTTGAACTAGCACTGGCTTTATCAAAATAGTCAGTATTTGGAATAAATTTACATTCACAAGAGTTTCCTTGTCGATCTGCACGTTTATTTTCGTACTGAGGTTCATTTTTCGTAACTTTCTTTAGTCTTACAGGTTTTGATTTTTCAATAGAACAGTCGGGGTTGTTTTGCTTCAAATTAGGGTGTCGATCACAACAATGCTTCTTACAATCATTTTGATTTTTCGTTCGAACTACCCGTACGTCTGTAGGACGATCTAACAATGGCGACCTAGAACCATTATTTTCAAAATCGGAATCACTTGATCGCACAGCCGGTGACTGTTCAGCGTCCCAATCAAAACCACGGAATTGTTTTTCATCATCATAATCGCTATAGCTTTCTCCACTAGAATCCAAATCAGTTTCCTTTTGAGAAGTTTGCATTTCATCAGATATTTCAGCTATAGGATAAACTATCTCTGATCCATATGTGAGATATGGATAACTACAACCTTCACCGGATTCATTTTTTGGATATAGGTTTAAATGCGGTCCACGTGTAAGACTTTTACTAGGCGGCGGAATAACAGCGCTTTTAGGATTTTTAAGCATCTGGCCACCGATTGTTTCGGCACTGTTTGGATGAGGTGATAGATTTGATACACTTGGAGGTGGGCATCCTATTTCTAACGCGGCGCTTTTTATTCTTCTCACACCTGGACTTTTTCCAATTTTATTTTTATCAGTGTCTCCACTGGGTTCCTCTGTTTTGACCATCATATATTCTCCTAGCTCAACACTTGCAAAAAAGCCAGTGTCTGCGTTATTCGAATGCCTTCTCATGTGTGAAACTAATTGTGCAGTAGAGTTTAAAAGTGGCAATTGTATGGTAGACATAGTTGAATTAGAATTCCTTCGCATATTCGAAGGTTGAGCTGTAGCAAGAGCCATAGCAGATTTCGTACAACTCTCATCTGGATAATTAGTGTACCTACGTCTGTGTGCGATACGTTTCTTAGGTGAGGGTGGGCCAACGTTTGGCTCCGAATTATCTCTTGAATCAGAACTAAGCTGACGAGCAAATTTAGATTGATATGGTTCTCCAGTTGCTTCGCTGCCGTCTAAATATAACCATTCCTTGAAGAAGTCTCTGTTATTAGATCCGCGTCTATGTGAACATTCATGATATCGCCTACTAACTTTTGCAAAAGGTCCTTCATCCATTAACATATGAACAGGTAAATTATTATCTAATCGTGGGATTTTAGACACTTCTTCGACAATTAATTCGTCAATTCTGTTCCCCTGGGTTCTCCTACTTTTAGTTCTATGATCACGTTTGTGTCCTGATTTTGATCTACTTCTGTTTTGTGGACGGGATTTTGATGGGCCTGGTAAATCGGCTGCTTGGGCTACGCATAAATCTGATTTAGTAGTAGCTGCTGCTTCAGTTTGTTTAACTGATGTAGCACTGTCTTCTATACTTGATTCGGAACTGTTTTTACGATGTACATCTACTTTTAAATCTGTAACAAACAAATTGTACTCAATAAGTTAGAGATGACCAACTTTTCGAGGCCAGTTAGATGGCACTAGTCTCACTAGAGTTCCACCGGATACAACCAAAACACGATCAGAACCGGACCAAAGTTCAACCAAACCATGCCTCACTTTTTACACACGTATTTGTTACTATGGAAATGGGACTGTTAATATGGTAAGGAGGTCATAACAACGGCAATGGGGCCACTCTGTATCGCTATAGTGAAGTTTCTTGGTTTTACTCCAGTCGATCTCCGGTTTAACTCTGGTAAGTGATGGTTTGAGAGTTGTATTGTGGTCATTGATCACACAACTAGGGGTTCAAGACTACTAATGTTTTCGTCAAAATCGTAGTTCAAAAACTGAAACACATTGTGTTTCTTAAACCCAAAACGGAACAATATTGTATCTTGATATTGGGTTTAAGAAACAAGAACTGTGTCAAAAAGCATTACCATTAGAACACCATTGAACTACGATTTTGACGAAAACATTAGCAGACTTGACCCCCAGTAGTGTTGTTACGAATGTCATAATTTCGACATTCGCGAAAACGAATGGGCGAATGCGAATGTTCAAGAAAAGCAATAAACAAACTATGTTTGGGTTTAATAATACTTTTTTACAAAATAGTTTTTTAACACAATCAGTAGTCTTTCAACGGGGAAAAATTATACATAACATTTGCATAATTACATTATTTGAAGCAAATGCGAATATTCTAAATTATGCGAATGTGAATTCGAATTTTCGTAACAACCCTTATCACATCACAACACAATACAATACAATAGGGATAGTGGCATGAATCGCAAATAATATATAAAAAGTTATATTTAAACTGTATAGAAGGGAATATTAAAATACTGAAAATCATATGTAGTAACTGTAAATATTATGCACTATAAAAAAATAAAAATAATTAAAAATGTTTAAAATATTGCTCAAAATCAAGTGACTGCAAATGCTATACTTATTTTGTTTTTTTTTATTGAAATTAAGTTTTTTTTTTGTTTTTTTGTAATATTTACATGTCTACCTATATAATTAAAGAGATTCCAAAAATTTGTCACTATCCTTATTAACACAAACCATCACTTATATGTTTTTGTCAGGACATCATAAATAATTTAATCACAAATTCATATAAACGGCATTTGTATCTTACCAATTGTACTATTATTTGGCTTATGATATTCCAATGACGTCACTGATTCGTTGTCGCTACCAGCAGCTGCAACGCCGCCTAGTCTTAACATCTGCATTTCCATGCCTTCTTCAGGTCTAAAATAGTAAACAAGTAAAAATTTCTTGAATCTTGTTGTAGTAAAATTTGTGTCCTTTGTTTGTTTTGTATAAAATAAAGTTTTTTTTATAAAAAACTGTGGGCATTTTGTTTGGACGTTTGACCTATGGTGTACACAAACGAAATAGGGCCAGATATGTAGATAAATGTATCTACTACTCAGTGATATGGGTCGCATTCTTGCAGGCCATGTTTCATTTTTTATCGTTATATCATATCATTTCAATAATAAATAAATAAAGACAATACAAACGTTTATTATGCTTGTACAACACATTTTCACAATGCTTATAGTAAAAACTTCTGTTTTATTAACAAAAGTTTAATAACATCATACATCCTACTGTACAATACTGTACAATAACTTTTTTCTGCCAGTCGGTACATAAAAAAATAATACATAGTTTGAAAAGTGGGATTGAATACTTTAATTTAAAACTAGTTTGGTTTCTGTATGCGAACTTTCATCAAGCAGGTCAAATATGCCCAATGACCTTTATTGATTTATATGGCATATTGTTTTATTGAGATATACTAGTAAGAAGTATGTACACATCAAGTTTAACAGTTGAAGTTGTGAAAGTTTTAGTTTTTATTACATAGTGCAGTGGTTTTCAATTAGTTTTTTTTCTACATACCCCTCTAAGAAATACATCAAACTCAGAATCAAATGTTTGATATTATAGTTAAGAGATTGCTGCCCATACCTTTTAATGCAACCTCACGTACCTCTGGGGGTTTGCAGACTACTAAAATTGGGAAACACTGACGTAGTATATATAATATATATAATCTGCCCCCAAGCACGACCACCGAAACACAATATGATACAGACACCAGCATATAACTTGGCAAGACAAAGATGAGACAAAAGATGCAGCTACAAACTCTGAACTCGGTGCATCTTTAGTCTCATCTTTGTCTTGCCAAGTTATGTGCTGGTATCTATACTATAATTTATCACTTTTAACTGTTAAAGACAATGGATGTGACAGTTGAGTATCAATTTTTTGGTGGTCATGCTATGAAGGCTGATGTGCACACTTTCTATACACCCAACACATAATTTTTAGGTAGGTCCTTTTTTGTCACTCTAAATGTGAACTATCTCTTTCAACGACATTGTTAATTTGTTGTAATGATCATTGTAATGAAATGATCATTCAAATGTGTGGTACTCATTTGGATAATCATTTCATTAAGATTGTCACAATACAAGCTTGGGCTACTGGTTCTAACAAACCTTCATGTAAATCTTGTTTGAAATAAAGAAATAATAATATTATAATAACACTTACCAAGTATTTTGATTTGACATTACATTGGCTGCATTAGATAATCGCCCATGATCAGTACAATTTAGGCACAAATTATCGTACGTTGATGCTTTTGAAAGAACCTCTTTGAAGCATTTGTTACACAACTGGCAACATACTATGAATTGTGCCGATCATGGGTGAATAAGTAGTGCAGCCATTATACTCACACTGTGTTGTTATTCGAGTTGTTTGCATCACCAGTCGGTTGGATGATAATGCACTCACTGGTATCATACATATGATGGAGCCCATGATTCAATAGCTTGAGGCATGTGAACAATAAAGCCACTAGCCCACAGTAGATGATCCAACCCAAACTTGCTGGTGGGAAGTACTGCAAAGAAGTATTGCCTATATTACTTCAAGAAAGTTAACAAATATAAAATATAGCCATTATACTGAAAACATAGAATTTTATTTGCATTCATCAGAAATCAGGGATAAAGATGACAATAAGAATAAGTCTTTTTTACATTAACCCATCCTTTTAATTTGTAGTGAAAAAGGTAAATAAACATTACCCACAGTAGGGATATGGATATTATTATATCCTTGTAAGACTTTGCATGAGAAATGCCTACCCTAATTGTTAATTTAACAAAGATAATGTAACCATTAGACTTTAATCTCAACAATACATTGTTTTGTTTGTAGTACAATCTTGACCTGATTTCTAATCTACCCTTAATAAATTTATCATACTAGCATTCAGCATTTATTTACACTGAAGAAACTTACCAGGTACACAGAAAACGGCAAGCATAGCAAGAACAGCCAAATGTACAAATGAACTGTGTTGCAAAACAGATTCTGATGAGGGTCATAAAACCAGCCTCCTGTCAAAGAAGCCCAAACACCTTGTCGTAATATCTCTAATGTTTGAGAACCCATTTTAAACACTATGTCCACATTTCCGTACTTGATTCACTTTCTATCCACATAACACACCCATCTTTTATTAAACTCAAAAACAAGATCCCAACAACAGCAAAGTGTGCAGCTCACTCGTTTTCCCTGCCATTTTGTATGACAAATGCACTATACACTTAAAAAGAAAATATAAGGGCAAACACTTTAAATTGTATTAATGTTTACAAAATTTCACTTCTACTAATTAATTCTGATATTTTATCACTTTGAATAGAAGTTTAGTACGATCATTTTGATTTTATAGTTTGAGAAAATCCAACAAATTTTGTCAAAATGTCAATCGTCATTTGACATCACAACACAACAGATTAGATAAAAATGTGCCACACAGACGTAATAGTGAACAAGTTATGTGACAGCACTTTGCATAGATTTATTTAAACTGGGATATGGATACGGTCCGCATTGCGTTAATAACGATACAGCCGGTCCGCATGAAGGGTACAGAGACAAAACAATGTCACAAAAACAGAGTTATCAGTAAAGCCTCGATTACATACGCCGATTTTAGGATCCAATTTCGGGTTGCCACCCGAACTTGACAATAAAATATTGTAGAATAAGTTTGATTTTAAAATCGAATCTACACTATAACGGAAAAGTAAACATTGTTTAAGATTGGAGATGAGAATTGAAAATAAAAAATCATAAAAAATGTTGACCTTTCCTTCATTTTTGCAAATTCACTGTTAAAATTTAACTTATTTATACGAGTGGCAACTCTAAATTGGGTCCTTAAATCGGCGTATGTAATCGAGGCTTAAACAGTATTTTAAAGTGTAAAAATTAGGGATGTTCGATCCGGGTACCTTGTATCGATATTCTGGATCGCAATGGATCGTAATCCATTGTATCGATCCATGGATCGATCCATTGAAATTTATACGATTTTTTGGATCGATCCAGTATCGAATCAAATATTTTAGGAATGTCGAATTTTTTATCATGTGATATTAGGTACCTAATATGCTTAGTAATGTTTAATGAATTTTGAAATTTAATGAGTTAAATTGTTCTCAAACTAAACAAAAAGCTATATACATAATAGTTATGACGAATTTGATAGTACATTGAAATATGATATGGCAACAATTGATAACAGGATTTTTTTATATAAATAACATGGATCTGTCCGCCCGCTATACCATAGTATTTTAAACAAGGGAAAAGTTCAAGTTCAAATATTCTCTAAGTAATTACTATACCTAGTTGGTTACTAAGTTCTGTAACTATCGAAAACATGAATAATACTAAATTTACAAATAATGCTACAATGAATTATATACCAAATGAAAGCACAAATATTTAAGATTATCATGTATTAAAATTATTCGAAATGACCACCTCTGGCATGAATACACGCCTTTAGACGACGAGGCCAGTCATCGATGGCAGCACGAACTACCACCATATCCAATTCTGCGACTGCCTTGAGAATAGCGCGCTTAAGAGAGTCGAGATTCATGTGGGGCTTAGCACATGCTTTCTCCTCAATAAGTTGCCATATGGCATAATCCAGAGGATTTAAGTCTGGGCTGGAGGATGGCCATTCTTCCTGCGCGATAAAATCAATTTTGTTAGCCCGAAACCATGCTTGTGTAGATTTTGCTTTGTGCGCAGGGGCAGAGTCCTGCTGGAAGACCCATGGCTGGTTTTGAAATAAAGTGTGGCTTAAGGGTTTGACAACAGGTTCCAGAACGGTATCTTGATAGACTCTAGCGCCAGTTTTCACACCTTTTTCACAGAAATGAACCTTACTTAGCCCTGAATAGGACACCCCCAGCCAAATCATCACTGATGAGGGGTGGTGACCTCGTTGGACCCTCGGAGCAATCATGCTGGCTTCTTTACTATTCTTAGCGTATACTCTATCATTTTGACGGTTAAAATTTTCTTCGACTGTGAAGATTTTTTCATCAGTAAACAAGATTTTTCGATGGCCGTTTTGTGCGTACTGCTTTAGTAGAGCGCGACTTCGTGCTAACCTCATAGCCTTCAATCGTGCGTTTAGCAGATGGCCCTTTAGTCTACGGTAAGCGTGAAGCCCAAGGTCATCATTGATAATTTTTTTAAGGGAACTTCTCTTCACAGTCATCTGTATTGCCAATAACTTTTGCTTCCGGACGGGATTTCTCGTGATTCTCGCCTTCACTGCCTTGATCACAGCTGGTGTCCGAACGGTGCGTGGTCTTCCTGATCTTTTTCGGTCATCGACGGTCAAGGTATTACTGTACCTATGGATAGTGCGATAAATAAATTGCTTGTTGATTTTCAACTTTTGTAGCAACTTGAAAATCATATTCGGTGGCTGCCCACATTTGTGCAGAGCAATTACAGCGACACGATTCTCCTTCAACCCCCATTCCATGGTGAAATAAACAAAATATGATATACGTGTGGTATGGAATTATAGCTTATAAAACTGTCAATAATATGTCATTTTTATTTTTTCTTTTCATTTGTTTTAATGGCCAGTAATCGATAAAGAAACTCAGTAACAGAACTTTTGACCAACCTGTGTACAATATGTTTGGTTAGCGATGTCGGAGCTTTTAAAGGCAGATAATATGATCAATTTTAATGACATAACTCCCCACATGTTGGGGTCTATCCCCTCTCCTGTTGGAATGACAGACATTTTAAATTTGACTTTTTATTTGAGATGGCATGACCCTGCCGAAAAATATTAATTTCTCCGGATTTAAAAGTCCTACAGTTATATGTACTAGTTGATATTATTAGCTTTCTAAAAGTATTTTTTTTATAACTGTAGGATTTTTTAATTCGGAAAATAAAAAATCAAATTTAAAATACCGGTCATTCAAACAGGAGAAGGGATAGATCCAAAAATGTGGGTGGTTTTGTCGATAAAATTGATCATATTAACTGCCTTTAAAAGCTCCGATATCGATAACCAAACATACACTCGGCGTCAGGAAAAATCGCACCTTTCAAAAAATTTCTTCAAAGATAATTTAATCTCATCTAATTTAATGGTAAGTGTTGTTATAAATACTTCTTCCCTTCGGACATAGCCAACAGTCTCTAGAAACCGTTGTAATAGGTACTCGTTAAATGGAATCAATTAAGTGAAATTCAGTTTCCGAGCAACATTAGATTGCCTATTTTTTTGAAATATTTAAGCAACTTCATGGGCAATAATATCCACTTGGGTATTCCTTTTTTAATTGAACAGTTGAAGTGTGTTTTCTCCATCATCTTGATAGCGAATTTACCCGCATTTCTTGAATTGACCCCTTTTATTTCCTTTTTATGGCGGCGCAAGCAATAACGATTTAAGCGATTAATTATGGTACTTGTTATGTTAATTAAATTATTAATTGAAAGCTCATTAAATGTACTTTCAAATAAAAGGTTAGCTAGCCAAGCTAAGTAGGTGGCCAAGTCTAAACTTATTTTCGAAGAGGTGCGATTTTTCTGTCGTCGAGCGTATAATATGATAAACTTCATACGATTTTTTCGATCCGATACTCTATGTATGTGTATCGATCCGCCAAAGGATCGAATGCTATTGTATCGATACAAAAATCGAGTGGATCGTAACGTATTGTATCGATCCACGCAAGTATCGGATCGGATCGAACATCCCTAGTAAAAATATATAGCCATAGCCATACAATTTTAAGATAAATATTTCTAAGTTATTGCTAATTGTTAACTTAGTTTACCTTGGAAAGATAAGCGTTCGATACAAAAACTTTTGGAAATATAGGTTAGGTACTTATAAAAAAATATACAAAATTAAGTATTTTTTACACGACTGCCCAAAGCAAAAAGAGTGTATGTGTTCAGGGTTTATGTATGTTTGTGGGTATGTGAGTTTTTTTATTCCACCATAACTTCTAAATGCCTACTAATGGGTACTTATTGTCTAATTTCAAAATCTATCGCAATCGCTTTCGAGATGTGATACATTGATGCTTCTTTTTGGTACAAATAAAAACTTACCAAAGGAATGCAGTAATGTGTCACATCCATCTGTCAAATGAAAGCGATTGCGATAGATTTTCGAAATTAGACAATAAGCCCCCTGATTTGGATAAATGGGGTATCGTTAGAATTCTTACAGCATTCCGAGTGACACTGGCTAAATTTTTTGTGAAAAAAGTCAATATAGCGAATGGAGAACGCCATTTTCAAATGTGAAAAAAACATTTTTTTTCTTCAATTACTACAATATGGGCATCAAATGAAAGGCCACAATGAGCACATTTCAAAACTATATAATTTGTCACTAAAATGTGTGAAATAAAAATAAATAAATTTAAAAAATATTAAAAACACGACTGCCCTGCCAAAAACGAACTAAAAAGATAAATAACAAGGTGTCATTGCAGTCGGGGACCTCTTTAATTGAAAATTGTTCCAGAACACGGTCCCCCGACTGCAATGACACCTTGTTATTTATCTTTTTAGTTCGTTTTTGGCAGGGCAGTCGTGTTTTTAATATTTTTTAAATTTATTTATTTTTTTGTACTAGCTTCCGCGGGGAAACAGCAACGTAAAAAGGGGCCTCAGCCTCATTACGAGCTCTTATAGCAGGACTTATATTGAACTGCCTTACTTTTTCGTATTATGACCTCAAAGGCTTTTGATAAGTAGGCCACGGTAATCTATCTATTCTAACTAAGGTGCTTATCAACATTGCTCCTCGACGATCAAATGTGATGGGTTTGTCGCCAATGCAATGTAAATGATTGACAAGCAGTTTTGTTCGTTTAGGGTTTCATTGCAATGTCTAGCTAGAGCAGTCTTTCCCAACGTGGGCGATAACGCCCCCTTGTGGGCGCTGCAGGCCTAAAGGGGGGCGGTAAGAGACCCAGAAAAAAAGGGGCATTATTGAACAGCATCAGATTCAACCTTCACATTAGTTTTTATATAAGAATTGATTATGTTTGTTTTATTTTCAATAAAAGATACTCTGTCCGAATACTATAAATTTGCGTTTCAATAATCAGTTATAAGTACTTAGCGGTTTTTAAGTATGTTTAAAAAAGGGGCGTTAAAAAATAATTTATTCTTAAAGTGGGCAGTAGACAAAAAAAGGTTGGGAACCCCTGAGCTAGAGCATGGCCAGCGAGTTGTGTCATTTCTATTATAATGTTAAAACGCGAGATTACTGTTTAACTTGTATCTTTAGTGGTAAATCCATATTTATGTATAAAGATATCTAAAAGTCAGACATTACCAGACGAAAGCTAACTGACACTGACAAATTTCCTTTTCTTCTTTTTTTCTTTACCCGTGTTTTATAACAATCTCTTTGCTAACCTCTACAATTTCAAACCCGCGGCAAATATAAAATTTTGAAACTTATACTCAAAATAATGGGAAGAATATTTTTATACTTTCATTATACAAGGTGCATTTGTAACCACTCTCCAAATTTTAAGGCCGTCCGCTGCCTTGAGCGCGATCCCACCGCGGGTACACGGCGTGGGAATATAGATTGCTGGTTTTTTGACGGACAGATGTTTGCGCAGTGCAGAGTAAACTCTAATCCATATCGCCTCGCGCGCGGGTCCCGCTTAACACAGCAGAGGGCCTAAGGATGTGTTTACTCCATGAAACTGAACAACTTTCTCTTAGAAACATAGGTGCAAAAGCACTAAACTTAAGAATCGCCTAAGGCTGGCCCCAGACCTACCGGTTCCGTTTCTTTGCTTTGCTGTGCTACCTTGCTTGAAAGACCGCCGGCCAACCAGGGTAATTTTCAATCTATCGCATTTTGGGACTAGACCAAATTGGCAAGATAGCCATTAGCTTGGTTTTATCAAATATTATCGCCTGGATTGCGAAGTAGGAAGCTTTTAGGAGATGTGCCACCCTGAACATGGACTCCGATCGTTAAAAATAACTCGATCGCTTATTTATACAAGATGTTTGGTAAAGCCTTATAAAACTGAATATGGTAGATAGGGACCACTTTTACTATGGGACCAAATCTGAAATCGCGAAAAAAAATGAACTGTTTCATACATTTTGATCATTTCGTTATTATTTTTTGTATAAAACAGCAGTTTTTTTTTAAAACAAAAACTAAAACTTATCATCGCACCCCAGACGACGATATTTGATAACACCAAACTAATGGCTATCTTGCCAATGTGGTCAGGTCAAAATATGCGATAGATTGAAAATGAGCCTCTTGGCCGGCGGTCCATGGTAGAACAGCAAAGCAAAGAAATGAAACCGGTAGGTCTGGGGCCAGCCTAAGTCTTTTCTTATCTACAACTCAACCAAGATAACTAGGTGAATGGCGTTTTAATTTGGTCGTGTTGTAGTTAGGAAAAGACTTAGGCGATCCTTAAGTTTAGTGCAATCGGGCGTTAGGGTCAAAATGTAAAAAAAAACTTTTCATACAAATCAAAGAGATCACGTGATCAGTTTAGTATGAGATGACCTAAATTTTTGGCCTATTTTTACACATGTTTCATGGAGAAAGTTGTTCAGTTTCATGGACTGAACACATCCTTAAAATTTGGAGAGTGGTTTGGTTACAAATGCACCTTGTATATTTTTAGCTTGGACTTTTGTCAAGGTGTTTGTAAATAAAAGAGATGTTCCATTTTTGTATGGAGGCTGGGCCCCTTTGGGTAAACCGTGGCCTACGGTCATAAAATTATATTTCATGGAAAGAGCACAAGATAAGGAACCTTTACATGTATCTAATATATAAAATCGTTAAACCAGAACGAGACAAAAAGCGAGATGGCGCTCTACGAAACTTATTTGACACGTTTCTCTTAAACGGCACAATATTTCTCGGGAATTTGGGTGTAATTCGATTCCTTGATGCCGGGAATCACGAAAAACCCAAGAAAATATGACATTGGGTGTAGAAATTTTGAATTATAAGCAATATAAAATCGCAAATTTTCGTAATAATATAAGTAATATTATTTACGCAGGGTTGCTTAGTTACCTTGATTTTCTCTGATTGTCATCTCAATTGTCAATTTGTCATTGTGATAGTCATTAGAGCATGCAAAATTAATATTTTAAATTTATAAAATATGAGAGAGAAATCACGTTTTTATTTCGTCGATTAAATATTGTCATCAGTGTCAATTAAAATTTAATAATTTCAACTGTGTATAAGTACGATAAGAAGTTACGATGCGCAAATTATCGGCGAAAGCGCTATGAACCGTTTCGGCAAGGTTTCGCGAGTTTCTGCGTCCAAATGGGGAATTCGATTCCGTTTGCTCAGAATGTATACCAAGGAAGCTGCAAGGAAGTCTGTGCTGTGCTACGCTGCAGCCATATGGTACCGATGCCCATGTGCCGATGTTTTTATTGTATAGAGAGCTTAGCTCAGTACACAGAAAACGCGTTTATTTTATTGACGAAAGCTTATAGGACGTGTAGTTCCACAGCGTTACCTGTGCTTGCTTTGGACCATTTGCGGAGGAGGGGAGCCTCTTGGCTCCCAGGGAGTGTCGAGGACTAAGAAGAGCCATTAAAGAGGAAACCGTCGCTATTTGGCAGAAACGATGGGACTAGAGCGAAGGCGGATGCGAACTCTATAGATTCATTCATTCTCGATATCGCAGTGAGCCTCTCCGGAGATTGAACTAGATTCCACCGTCTCTCAACTACTGACCGGACATGGGTGTATCAGGTAGTGACTTCGGAAGTGTGACACCGGAATAGCCAAGCTAGCCAAGATCACGCACTGTGAGATTGACCAATATCCAGAAACTGGACCCGTTGATAACCAGAACCCCATCTGTTGCCGTGAAAACTGGAAAGCACTGCACGAGTCCGCGCGCAGCTGGTACACCATCAGGGGCCTTACTATGAGCTCTTATAGCAGGACTTATACTGAATGGCATTACTTTTTCGTACCATGACCTCGATTTCGCAGGCCTGCGGAGGGCCTGCTTTAATACACGCTCTTAAACCGTTCACCATTTTTTATGTATGGACGAAGCGTACCACGACACACCGTTTGACAGTTTGGGAGCTGTTTTATAGCGTCTGTAATGTCAAATAAAGCAATTCATAAAAAGTTCCTACGTGATCAGCTTTTTCAAAATTGTTTAGTGTATTTAGATAAGTTTGATGTGAGAAATTTAAGATTTGTGAATTTCTTTTAATGTTTATTATTTAACAGTGAATTATGTAACTTGATAAAGGCAACGCGACGACTTCCTTGTTGTTGAATATTACTAAAATAAAAAGAAATGATGAGAGATGAGACCCCATAAATAAGTATTAATTGCATTACATTTTATGTTTTTATGAATAATAATAATCAAATAAAGAAGAAAATGATTTTTTTATATAGATGTGAGTAATTAACAAACTAATGGTGTGAATTAATGATATTGAAAATAAAAAACTGAAATAATATAACTTTAATTTGTTTTATTGACTTGCGACATTTTATTAGAGCACGCACCTAGTAAATCGCACTTAAAAATAAATATGAAGTTGTGATACTTTATTTGCAATGTTCTCATTAAAAAAAACTAGTAAGTGCCCGTTATTTTATTTTTCATCAATTTAGAACGTCGCGGCAGACAGAGATATACTATCCCCGCCAATTGGTAATGCGCAAGAACCTTGTCACATTATCATCCACATCGACGTGATCCGCAACTAAAAATGCCATGAAATAAGAAAATTTTTAATAGGTAATCTAATATAATTATTATTTATTGAATTATTATTTTCAGTAAGATAGGGTCTACAGTTTGACCATAAAGAGTTGAAATTAAATAAAATGGAACTAAATTTTTTCAGTACAAAATTTAGTAAGTGTTGCCAATTTATTCGTGATTTTGACGTGTTTACATAGAAAGTGGCGCCCTCAATTTTTGTCAACTCTTTATGGTCAAGCTGTAGGTATATCAAACAAATTGTTTTTCGTTTTTGAGGTTAAAAATATGGCCGCCAGGTGCATTAGCAATTGGCAGGGATAATAAGCGATAAATTGGGTGGATTCTGCCAGACAAATCTCTGAATCATCGAACGCCATAAAGTACATTTTATTTAACCATGAAAAGTAAAATATTGAATATTCTAAACAAATTACTTTCCATGGTTAACAAATTTATGGCGATCGATGACTCAGAGATTTGTCTTACAGAATGCACCTATCGATTTGTATAGGCTACCTCGTTTTCGCATCGTCTACAAAGCAGCATTAGTGATCTGTGACAAAGCATACCAGAGACAAACTAACCGTTCACCTTGAGTCAAAACAATCTTTAAGCCGTTCTCCTAAAAGACGGTCATGGTACCGATTTAAGCAATTTTGTTTAGGGCCTGCTACTGAACTGAACGGCTTAAGGATGGTTTCTTATTTGCTGATGGTAAGCCCCCAGCAGCCCCCCTAGCATGACCACGCGTCGTAGATAAACGATAAAAGATATCGTATCATATAACACCAACATTTTTACCGATTTCGCGAGCATGACCAAAGTAGCGATACGATATGATAGGATATGATAAAATTTATCACGTGTTATGAAATGATAAGACTCGCGATATGGAATAACAATGCTGCCAATGTACTAATACAAATTTTCAATTATCATTCACTTGCCACTCGCTCTTTTTTTTTTTTTTTGCAACTTTTTCCACCTTTTTTGACGTACTGTGTAATCTGTGGACCTGACTTTGACATTTGTTTGTTTATTTACCGTTTGTTATTTACTTCTAATCCACAAGAGAACCGCCAAGCATAAAAGTTTATTGTAATTGTTTCATGTGTGTATTGTGTGTTTCACCTAAATAATGTCTAAAACACGGTAAGTTTCTTTTAATTTCCTCGCCGTTTAGAACTTTGAAAGTTTTGCATTTTGAGATTACACCTAAATTTTGTCTGTCTCTCGGTTAACTTAGTTCAAATTTGTTGTCTTTTAGAACTCGCAGTTCAGCGCAGCAGCTGAGGCTGCTGACTGATTATATGCAGACCCATCCCCGATTGGCGCATGGGGAGTTTGGTGCGCCACAGGGTCGTCTCCATGAAAATAGGCAGTGGGAAGAACTCCGGGCTATGTTGAGTGAACATGGCCCGGATAAATCAATCGACCAATGGAAAGTGGTAAGGAAGGTGTCTCTGATAAGTGATAAAATCAGTCATATTATGGCATAAGTACACTTTTATTCCATTTAATTTCTTCTTTTTTACGACCTTAATTATATTTTTCAGACTTGGCGTGACTTGCGACGCAAGGCACGCACTGAAGGGAGTGTGGCAAGACGGGCAGCCAACTCTACTGGTAATGCCACCGTGGTGCCTGTCCTTACAGAACAGACAAAAAAAATATTGGGGATTATGGGCACCGAAGGAGCTTTTGGCATAGAGGGTGGTGAGGAATCTGGTGTAAGTATTACTTTATAGGTAAACGTCTACACTGTATTAAGTCATATTGAAAACTCTTCTATATTCTATAAAATTATTATTATAGATTGGATCCACACCAGCTGCCCTGTCTGGCATACCTGTCGACACTGAAGACATAATCATCGAGCTCTCGTTAGATGAAAATGAGAGCTTTACATATGATTGTTTTAGCGAAGTGGTGAGTCTCGTAAAGTAAAGGTGTCTTTAAACTAATTAAGTGTCATAAATCCGAAATGAATCACATATTTTATTACTGAAATGTGTATACTTGGAGACCTAGTTAACAAGAAAGTTATCGAAATTGTTTACTCTTCAAATACCTATTCAAATTAAGTACAGAAAACCACTGTAGGGGTGGGTACCCACCCACTTAGGTTCGCGAACCTCCGACCGCGCTCCATGAACCTGAAACTGTGCCATAGCAAAAATGTTATTTCTGCTTTGGCTTCAGTGTGCGTGTGATCCAGGTTTGCAAAAATGTTCACTCACGTACACACTATGGCACACTGTTGCCACAGGATAAAAAAGTTTTTGGTGCAGGTTCGCAGAGCGTAGAGTTTCAGTACCTAAGAGGGTATCCACCCTAGCAGAAGGTCTCAATCCGTGCTTTAACTTTTATATTAACCTACTGCTTGCTGCTGCGGCGGACTCTATTGAGGTAGCGCACGAGGGATGTCATGTGTGGGTTGAGACAAAGCTACGCATTACACTACAAAAAGAGAAGCGTTTCGGAGTTGCTTATAATAATAGGCATGCAGTGCAATGCAATATAAAATTGTACTTTATTGTTGTACAGCGTGAGTAGCCGATGTTTGATTGTTCACACAAGGATGAGCTTCTGTATGTTTAGTACTATTATATATTTTGTGACTGTAGTGTATATTCCTAGAGAGAAGTTACTTTATTCTTATTTAATTGTTTTATGTTATATGTTGGATCGTCAATTGCCGTGCAAGAAAGTTTGACAGAAGTAAGTTACTCAGTGTTATTAGGAGTGAGAAACTGACATTGAGCTCTCTTGGTGTGGGTTGTATAGGGAGTTTAATAATAGAACTTTTGATTTATTACAGACTGCACCAGATCCGAGCCAGTCGAGAGCGAGGCCTGTTCTCACAGAGCAACAGCGTCCAAGACTCGCACTTAATGAAGTAAGTTACTCAGTGTTATTAGGAGTGAGAAACTGACATTGAGCTCTCTTGGTGTGGGTTGTATAGGGAGTTTAATAATAAGACTTTTGATTTATTACAGACTGCACCAGATCCAAGCCAGTCGAGAGCGAGGCCTGTTCTCACCGAGCAACAGCGTTCAAGACTCGCACATAATGAAGTAAGTTACTCAGTGTTATTAGGAGTGAGAAACTGACATTAAGCTCTCTTGGTGTGGGTTGTATAGGGAGTTTAATAATAAGACTTTTGATTTATTACAGACTGCACCAGATCCGAGCCAGTCTAGAGCGAGGCCTGTTCTCACAGAGCAACAGCGTCCAAGACTCCCACAACAAAATCAAAGGGCGCAGGTTAGTGTGTTTCTTTAGTTCTTAGAGCTCGTACACGGGCGGCACGTTGCCAGCTGCAGTCGTCGACACTTTTAGGCGGCAGGCGTCGACGCTTCGGCGGCATTGGCTGACACGTCAGCGTCGAACATCTGCGGCTGCCGGCTAACTGCAAGCGTCACCGGAGCCACCGACGCGTCGCCGGCTGCAGTTGCTAGCGTGCCGCCCGTAAGAGCTCTAAGGCACTCCGCTGCGTTAAGTGGGACACGCGCACGGGGCGACAGATTCGAGTTTACTCATGCATTGCAAGCATCTGTCCGTCAAAAAAACCAGCAATCTATATTCCCGCGGAAGGATCCCACTTAACGCAGCGGAGTGCCTTAGGGTAGATTTCAGAACGAAGTCGAAAATAGCTTTTGTTGCCTGTGATCCTACTGCAACTTATTTAGTATATTATTATAATAAATGCTCTAAGTTTGAAATTAAAATACTATTAGTGAACAATCTTATCGAATTGAGTTTTTAGTGAGAGAGAGTATTCTTGTTGTAGGTATTTATAGTGGGTTTTTTAGGTACTTAATAAGCATTTGTATTTTTTATAGACTACAGCTACAACGACGACGAACGACCGACAGCAGCGCCAACGTCGACAAGACCCTAGGGCAAGGGCAAACCAATTTTTGGAAGCAGAACTTCAAACTAATAATATTTTGAGGGTATGTGTGCTTATCACTACACAGTATGGTATATACCCCCACAAGGTGGGCCGACGACCTGGTGCGCGGTCGCGGTGCTTGCTGGATGCGGGCCAAGCAGGACCGAGCCGAGTGGAGATACAAGGGGAGGCCTACCCAGCAGTGGTTGTCGAGCGGCTGATATGATGATGATGTGTACTTCTTCCTCCTATTATTAATTACTAGCTTCTGCCCGCAGTTTCACCCGCATGGTTCCCGTTCACGTGGGAATATCGGGATAAAAGTACCCTATGTTTTAATCTAGGCTATCTACTATCTGTGTGCCAAATTTCAACCAAATCTGTGTAGTAGTTTATGCGTGAACAAACACCCAAATCCACAAACTTTCACATATTTTATAATATTAGTAAATGTGAAAGTATTACATTTAGTAGTACATTATAATATCTGCTTGTAAAATATGTAGTTCTTTACTATGTCCTTTTGATCTAGTCTGTTATGTAACACTTCATGTAAAGCTGCGATATAAACAAATCACAGTACTTGGATAATATTATTTCGCCTCTTTATTATCATCTTTAAAATTTAGATACAACAATGAAAATTAAAGTATAATAATTATGATTAAATTTGTTACAGGATGTTGCTAATCAACTAGCAATCGCTAACAGACATAGCGCAATACGTTCGCGATTCACATATAAGGAGAAGTAAGTAACTAAAGCACTACTTTCATGTTATTGGGTTGGGACTTGGGTTACATAAGAAAAGTCTCAACTCAACTCAAAATCATTTATTCAGTCTAGGCTGTTACAAGCACTTGTGAATGTCATAGAAGCTACGCCATCGGTTCGCAAACCCTAAGCGGGAGGCCTTGTAATGAGAAGAACCGGCAAGAAACTCGTCAAGGGCTGCTTTTTTCTCCCTGTATATTTAATACAGAGTCGTCAATCAAATAATGTACTCTATGTCGTCAACATTGAAAAATTACCTCCACATTTAAAGTGAGGTCATTTTTCATCACAGTAATTAACGAAAGTTAGATATTTTAATTAATTACCTATCTACATATCGGATAGGTAATTATGAGAGTAAAAAAGTTTCAACTACCCTAGATCAGGTCAATATTAAAAAAAGGAAACAACCATGCCCTCTTAAATTGACTATTTTATGATTTAAATAACTCTTCAACAGTTTCCATTCTTTCTGTAAGTTTTAAAATCAATTTAAGAGCGCTTATTCCGCACACTAGCGCCGCCAATGGAATAAAAATCATAATAATCAAATAAAGACGAAATTGTCAATTATCTGTGTAGTGCACTGCGAACAAACTGTGTGGTCCTTTTGGTCACTCAAACAATATTTTTGGGCCTGAGTTTAGTTTAATGGACTTTTAATGCTAAAAGTGGCCACTTTTCGAAGTGATAAAAAGTACCACAAAGCTTGTTCGTAGTGCACTACAGAGAGATAATTCACGATTTCGTCTTTATTTAAGCAGTATGATTTTTTTCCAATGGTGGCGCTAGTGTGCAGACTGCGCCCTCTTAAACCAAATGTGACCACCGTCGTTTCGATAGGGAATATGCATCAAATTTTTTTTTATCAAAATCAATAGTATAATGCGTGAGAAAATCAACTGTAATATTGAAACTTGTCTCTTGCGTTTTTTTCTCGTAATATAGTTACTTGAAGTTAGCACGCATCAGCTCCCGCCGAAAACGCTCTATACAAAACGGTGACGTCACACATCACGTTTTGGTGTGTTTCGGGCGCGTTTAATATGGAGTTAGCCAATAATCTTCAATTATCTCCCTAAATTTTGCGTTTATGTAGATATGTGTCATACAAAATATTATTTCTTTTTCGATATTCTATCTGACTGTAAAGTGCATTATATCCGAAAACGAAAAAAAATAGCGTTATTTTCCCCTGATTTCATCGTGTGATCGAAAATAATCATTTTTTTTTTCTTTCTGTTCCATCATGTTTTTACAAGTGTCCGCAGCGATCAAGCTCAATTTTAGGAAAATCGGTGACTTATGCATATTCCCTATTGCATTTTAAAACTAGAACAATGAAACATTTTATTAGAGTTATTAAATGATATAAGAGAATTTAGGAGGGCATGGTTGTTTCATTTTTTAATATTGACTTGGTTTAGGTGTAATAAAAATAAATGTATTGGCGGCGCTAGTTGACCGCTATAAGAGCCTTAAGGCGAGGTGGTAGTGAATGTGGCACCGCCACTACATTTATTTTTATTACTCGTAAACCAAGTCAATATTTAAAAAAAAAAGCACAAGTAATAATCTCTTAAATTGTCTCTAATATTTTTTGAATACCTCTTCGACAGTTATCAATCATTCTGTAAGTTTTAAAATTCATAATTGCCCACTTTGAGCTAAAATTGATTTTAAAACTCACAGAAAGAATGAAAACTGTTTGTCCTTTTTTTAAATATTGATTTGGTTTATGAGTAATAAAAATAAATGTAGTGGCGGCGCCACTTTCACTACCACCTCGCCTTAAGGTGTAAAGTCATGCATGAAATCTGTTTTTGAAAGTTTAAAAATATTACAAAATTACAAAAAATAAGTATTAATTAAATTTCGGCGCTTTTGCTGCGCTACGCGCAATAGGGTTTCGTTTATGTGACCTTCAGCTGGTTGCGCCAAGACTTCTTCAGGCTCCACCTCGCTTTCAGTAGGCGGAATTCTGAAAATATAAAAGGTTTTTTATAACAATGAATCTAAGAACTTACTTCAATAGTATAAATATAATATTAGTATTTACCGAAAGTGCTTCATTATATTATATAATGTGCAACAAGCATAAATAACAGATGATGCCTTTTCTGGGCTGTAGTGGAGGCGGCGATCTAGACCCAGACACCGAAAGGTTCCTTTAAGGTATCCATTTGTTCGCTCAATCACATTGCGTGTTGAGCAATGCCATGATGTGTACCTGTCTTCAGGCGAATTGACCTCAGCATTCGTTATTGGAGTCATTAGCCATGGCTCTAGTGCATATCCCGAATCCCCTGTAAAATAAAATATTTACTCATGCAATGTACTTATTTATGTTATTTTTGTTATAGATTATGGCAGCTCCGGAAAGATTTATTTAAATAAGTAATTTTAAAAGTTACATTTTATTTATTTACGTTGATTGTTTTTAATATTATATAATTTATTATTTTATACTTCAGAGATATTGTTTTGCTACAGTTAATTTTTGTTTGTTGATGGAAGAGTCTAACACAAGACTGGGGACTAAAACTTGCGCAGTCGCTTTCATTTCACAGATGGATGTAACACATTTTTTTGATAAGGTTTTGTTTGTGCCAAAAAGAAGTTTCAATGTTCTTTCAAATGAAAGCGATTGCGATAGATTTTGAAATTAGACAATTAGTGGGCTGGTTAGTAAATAAGTAAGAAATTTTTAGTTCCTATTTTGTTAACTGTTATCTTAAGGTCGATTGTTTTGTAATTCCAAACTAGACCTCAGTGATTTACATTTGTTAATTTCTAAAAAATTTAACCATACTCATTGTTTACCTAATTGTTGATTAATGTTAATGTAACTACCTATAAGACTGATTTTTTAATAATTATTACCTAGTATTTTGTACCTATCATTGTTTTTGACTAAATTAGAGTTAACTGGTTGTAGACCTTAGTTATTTTGTAACCCCAAAATAGACATGATTGATTTACATAGGTACATAGATATTATTATTTTACTTTATAATATAAATGTTAAGATTGTTGATTTAACTAAAAGTGACCCATGACTGATTGTTACTGAATTTAAAAAATATTAAAATATGTATATTATATGATTTATGTATCATTCAAATTATTATTATGTAATAATTAGTTTAGATAATAATAATTTGCATTATACATAATATGATGATTAATAACATGTTTTATTTCTCTTTTTATCCATTTTTACATCACAAACCTTTCACTTCCCTTTGACCAAGTCATTAAATAGAGGAAAGCTATTGAACTTGTATAACTTACCAAGCAAAAAGTACTGGCCGATTTGCTCATTGTAGAGTCGCTGCAGTTCATTTTTTATTATAGAATTATTAAAAATGTACTGATCATGGCAGCTGCCAGGATAGTTTGCATTTACATTAAGTATTTTTGCATCTGCATCACAAATCTAAAATTAAAAAAAAATAGTACTTATAAGATAGAATAAGCGTAGTTGGCTAGAAGCATAAAATAAGGACAGTCCATGAAAGACTTGCAAAGTGAGATTTTGAAACTTATCCATGTTTGGTCTTAAAAATTTGTCAAATAATAATTATTGCTAACGTACTAATTGCACATTAATAGTCATTTCTCCATGACGATTCCTGTACTGAGAATTCGTCAATCCATTCGGTGGAAATATTTTCACATGGGTGCAGTCGATGGCCCCCAAAATATTTGATACTCCACTTGTGCCCAGAAATGTTTGAGCTACTCGATTTCTTTCTCCTGGAGTACCGGGAAAGGTTATCCATTTTGGTTTTAGTCTGAAATTTTTTTTAAGTAAATATAATTAAAGTGCAGTCAGCAGCACATGAGGTTATACAAAACTGTCTGTATTTTGAACTTTAATAGCTTTGCATTTAAGTATAAAATTGAGTGAATATCATTATGCTGTTGTGGAAGCCCCATGTGCCGTTGACCGTACCTAGGTAGGTAGGTATCTATTTTTTTAAAATAAGCAATTTTAAGGAAGAACTTAGTAGGTACCATTGTAATAAATAAGATATGAATTCTATTTTACATAGCTGTAAGTAGTACGTCTACCTCGGGCTAACATTGCAATCGGGTAGGAACAACTTCGAGAAAAAGGCCAACAGAAGGATACAGCTGGGCAGGGCAGCATATGGGAAACTTCGTCGAGTCTTTGAGTCGCCTATTCCACAAAGACTAAAGACAAAAGTCTTCAACCAGTATGTCCTGCCCGTCATGACAATATACGGAGCCGAAACGTGGACACTCACTGTAGGGCTGGTTCACAAATAAAAAGTCACACAGCGAGCTATGGAAAGGGCTATGCTCAGAGTTTCTCTGAGAGATTGGGTCCGGAACGAGGTGATCCGAGAGAGAACTAAAATCATCGACGTAGCCCACCGGATTAGCAAGCTGAAGTGACAGTGGGCCAGCCATATTTGCTGTAGAACCGATGGCCGCTGGGGCAGATGAGTTTTTGAGTGAAGACTGCGTTTCGGCAAACATAGTGTGGGACGCCCTCAGATAAGGTCGTGCGGCGATCTTTGCAAGGTGGCTGGCAAACGCTGGATGAGAGTAGCCAGGGATCGGACGATGATAACTGATAGGCTGATGATGATGTAAGTAGTAGGCGACAGACAATCATTCCTATCTATTTTTTTAAAGAAAGTACTGATGTATTCCACATGTTCTTAACCCTTCAAGCCTCGGAAAATGAGACGATAGATATTCCATTATTGTGCAGCCTCACGAGGCCACTTGAGGTTTGATTAATTAATTAGCATAGTACTATTATTATTATATTGCTACTAAAAACCTAGTCAACAGCCAAACAGTAAACTAAACAGAATAATAGCACTATTTTACCTTGCATTTACAGCTGCCACAAATTGATTTAGATATTTACTAACAGTCGTCTGCCCAATGCACTGGCTGGCTTCGTTGGCATTAGCTCGCTGGTAGTGGCCATCCAGTAGCATTTTTAATGACGAAATAACCTGAAAAATGTGTTACAGTAGAACATAAGGGGTAGGTAATATAACAATAAGTAGGTACCTAAGTAAATGTAGAGCCTTTCTTCTTTAATTTAACCTACCTTCAAGGGAACAGGGTATCCTTTAGAAGTTTGAGGAGCCAAATCTCCCTCTAACTCCGAACACAAGTAGTGTACCATTTCTACAGATACCTTGTAATTCCTAAGGAATTCGTTTTCGGGGAGGAGAAAAGCATTGCTTATTTCTCTTATTAATGTCCTCTCCTCCTTTCTCACTTCTTTCTCCTCCGCGGCAAGTAAATTAATTCTTATGAATGGTCTAGCCATTCTAAGTAGGTACTTGTGAAGTTAATTGTACTTAACTGAAAAAAGGGGTTGCAAAATCTGAATATTTTCTGTATTTTTAATAAACATTTACACACTAATGCAATCATAACTATAATTCTTACCTTTTAAATCAGATAATGAATAAATTTTTGTTTAATAAATTGGTCTTTTTTAATGTATCGATCGTATCACGCACTCCAAACCTCGTCGATAAAATAACACGACTAAATGTCAAAAATCGATAAATTTAACTTTTTTTAACCACCAATAATGAGGGCTTTTCCAAAGGACTAAAAACTGTAGGATCGATAGATGGCGTTGATAAATTAAGCACTGTCAACTGAGGCGCGTTCAGAACTTACGCTCCGAGTGCAACCAAAGTTGTCTCAACCGAACGTCACGCTCTAATGTTTGATACGCCGTTAGAGCGATTGGTTACACTCGGAGCGAAGGTTCTGAACGCGCCTCAGTTGACAGTGCTTAATTTTGCAACGCCATCTATCGATCCTATAGTTTTTAGTCCTTTGGAAAAGCCCTCATTGGTCATGCTCGACTTTTCGATAAATAACCGACTGTCATGCTCGCTCTTTTATCTATTGTAACGTATCATAACACGTGACGTCACTAGGCACGGTTATGCTCGCTGTTTCGATAAAAAATCAACATGGCGGCGAAATTTATCATATTTTGACAGTTGGCGTCGATAAAACGCTTTATCATATCGTGTTTTGACGGTCATGCTAGGGGGGCGAAGATGGTATGAATAGGTCTGAATGATTTTAGAGAGTAGCCCGACGCGAAGTACCTACTGTTTTGTGGAGCCTAGATCCAGATGGGGGAGAGTTAAGAGATAGCCAAAAAGAAAGGACAAAAACAGAATTTGTATGGGGACTCAAAAAAGTGCAAACGGGGAAAGCACTCTCCTGAGATTTGGTCCGTATAATATTGAAAAGGTAGGAAGGACCATGGGTTGGTGGAGAATTGCGTCTATGGTAGAGGTCATGTACTGTATGTTGAGGGAGGTTTCTAACCTATATGCTCTGCTCTATGGTACATTCGGAATTCAAGTGAGTTTGATTATGTCAATCTGCCTGCACATCTATAATTTGACGTATTCATTGTAAAGCCGTGGTATCGAAAGGTTGTCATAGAGTTATATTAGGAAAACTATCTGTTGAAGTGTGAAATTATGTTATAAAGTGTGAGAATGCTTAATAAACGCCTGTACAAAAGTCTCCTGGTCTCATTGCCACAACCCTTCAGGTTATGGGCCACACGCTAGAGGTTGTGGCCCCATAGAGACCGGGAGTGAAAATAATAAGAGAAATAGTGAGATTTGCATTTGAGATGATTATTTTTAAATAACATATAACTAATATGGTGAGAATAAATGGACTGAAGATGAACAAACAAGAGAAGAGGAAACAAGTTAAAATTCAACAGATAGGAATGAAGGGTGTCGAGAAGATGGAGAAATAGAAGGAAATAGAGAAACAAGAGATAGTAACAAATGACAATCGAATAAATGAAGGTAGAAAAAGTGACGGTGAAACAAATGAAAGTGAAGAAAGTTATGGAAAATTTTATTATTTTGTGAAGAACTGTTTTTTTGAAAAAGTTTATTTTGAAGAAGTCTTTTGGCGAGTATTTTATGATGGAGGAGGTCGAGCAGGAGGCAAAGAATAGTCGAGCAGGAGTTACATGATGATGAAGTTGAGAAGAAGAAGGTTTTATAATGTAATGATGATGAAGAAGGAAGAAGTTTTTTAGGATGATGAATCGAGTGGGAGAAAAGAAGTTTTTTAATGATGATGTGTCGAGTGGGAGAAAAAAATGTAGAAGTTTTCATAATGATGATGAGTCGAGTGGGAGAAATATAGAAGAAGTTTTATAATTATGATGAGTCGAGTGGGAGAAAAGTAGAAGAAGTTTTATAATGAAGATGATGTTGAGTGGGAGTAAAGGTTTATAAAGAAGATGTCGAGTAGGAGAATTTAATGAAGATGTTGAGAAGGAGAGGTTTTAAAATAGAAGATGTCGAGAAGGAGAGGTTTTATAGAAGATGTCGAGAAGGAGATTATATATGAAGAGGTAGAGAAGGAGTAATTTTATAATATTGAAGAAGTTGAGTAGGAGCGAGATAGTTTTGAGAAGAATTATTTTATGAGAAGAAGAAGTTTATTAGAAGATAGAATATAGAATTAAGGGGGTGCTTGTGTTCGTTAAGGGGGTGCGTTAAATAATGATTCATTTAAGGGGGTGTGGGATTAGAAAGTAAATGAATCATCATTTAAAATGGAATGTTTTTGATATCCAAGTGTATTTTGATATTTCTTGTGGTTTAGTCTGATGTTTAGTTAGTTAGGTCTTTGGTTTGGATTATTGTATGTGTCGTCTGAGTTAGGTTAAAGTTAGGTTCCTGGGTCGGGTTAAAGGTTAATGTAACTTTGTAGGATTTAAGAAGTTTATAAGTTTGGCAGGTGATTCGAAATTTATCATGATATTGTACTGGTAGGTAGAAAATTGTTTTTAGTCAGTATGGTCAGCATGTGCAGCAGATTGAGGGGGTGTGTTGAGGGAGGTTTCTAACCTATATGCTCTGCTCTATGGTACATTCGGAATTCAAGTGAGTTTGATTATGTCAATCTGCCTGCACATCTATAATTTGACGTATTCATTGTAAAGCCGTGGTATCGAAAGGTTGTCATAGAGTTATATTAGGAAAACTATCTGTTGAAGTGTGAAATTATATGCTCTGCTCTATGGTACATTCGGAATTCAAGTGAGTTTGATTATGTCAATCTGCCTGCACATCTGTAGTTTGACGTATTCATTGTAAAGCCGTGGTATCGAAAGGTTGTCATAGAGTTATATTAGGAAAACTATCTGTTGAAGTGTGAAATTATAGTATAAAGTGTGAGAGTGATCAATAAACATGTGTATAAAAGTCTCCTGGTCTCATTGCCACAACCCTTCAGGGGTGTGGGATTAGAAAGTAAATGAATCATCATTTAAAATGAAATGTTTTTGATATCCAAGTGTATATTGATATTTCTTGTGGTTTAGTCTGATGTTTAGTTAGTTAGGTCTTTGGTTTGGATTATTGTATGTGTCGTCTGAGTTAGGTTAAAGTTAGGTTCCTGGGTTGGGTTAAAGGTTAATGTAACTTGGTAGGACTTAAGTTTGGCAGGTGATTCGAAATTTATCCTGATGTTGTACTGGTAGGTATAAAACTGTTTTAGTCAATATGGTCAGCATGTGCAGCAGATTGAGGGGTGTGTTGAGGGAGGTTGAGAATGCTTAATAAACGCCTGTACAAAAGTCTCCTGGTCTCATTGCCACAACCCTTCACTGTAGGTCCTAAACTGATCATTTTCTGTAAACTAATTGTTAACAATTTGCAAATAATCCCTAAATTGTCACTATTCTGTAACTAATCTGTACATAATTTATTATGTAAATAACAATTTATGCATTAAAATCTTTTCAGAGCATAAACAGTTTGACTATTTTTTATTTTTTTTTATTTATTTACTTATTTAGGTAACAAACAGTCATATACAATCATTCTTAAATTAACATTTTGAAAGAAACAGACCTTGATACAAACGATTTAAGATGCAACTGAAACTGCTGAAAATTCTGAAACTTTTTTCTATTACTAAGTCAGATGCTATCATCTTTAACAAAGTACCTTACCTACCAATAAAGATGAGATAAGTAATACAAAAATATAAAAAACAGAGACAATTTGATCTACGACTATTACAATGTACAATGGCATTAAGTCCGCCATTGTAGGCATTAAGTCCGCCATTGTACGATTGTGCATTAAGAATTAAATAAATAAATAAATGTACATTATAGTCTCAACTATTTTTTATATTTATTTTATCTAGAATAACAGTTCATCCACTTTTTTCTTAAACAAGTTTAATGAATTAGCAAAGATGTCGACTCCATTCAAAAGTTTGTTATAGAGATCGCAAGATCGTCTGAAAAAGCCCTTTCCAGCATAATTAGTACATGAAAAGATTGTTTTGAACGTGAGGATATACGAGGTGCTCCGAGTTTAACTTTTTGTAATAATTCAGCTTAATGAGCTGAATCTATATGATTATTTATGTAGGTCCTAAACTGTTCATTTTCTGTAAATTACAAATTTACAGATGATTACAGTACAATAATCACTGTGGTTTTGAAAGAATACATTGTTTGTCACAGTATAGTTTCGTCCACGCGGGCGGCGCCGCGGGCAGACTCTAGTAAATATATATTTTTTATCCCTGCAAACATTAGTTTTTTTCAAAAAATAGTTGGTTAGTTAAAGTTAATAAAACAGCAACTTAAAACTTTTTTTACCTTGGCAACATCGATTTTCTACTGTCATATATCACATTGATGCTGTCAGATGTCAAATAAAATGACAAATGACATATCAGCAGCCAATGTAGCCATTTTAATAGAAATAAAAATGCAAAGGAATAACCCTTAACAACCGGTAGCCGCTCAAAATGGATTTTCAGGATTAAATCAGTTGTAAAATCTTGTATTTCTTTTTGGAAACCTTGTCCAATGAGAGAAATCTACCCGAAAAAAAATATTACTACTTCAACTGCGTGGAACGTTTTTCTGCTATCCCTCGGTCGGGAACAATATATTTTTCGGGATGAAAAGGTACATACCCTATGTCCTTCTCTGTACCCCTGACAACGTGTATGTACATGATGCTGTAGCGTACCTAGTGACATCTGTGTAATATAGTAATGCAGATATTAGACGGTCATCAAAAGTGCTTCATTTTCAATGAAAAAGGCAGTGACTAGTGTAGTGACCAGTGAAGTGAACGACTATTGGTATTCAGACACTAAATGTAAAATGAATGTAGTATTTCTCATTTCTCACAAAATTTCTCGGCAACAGGTTGTGTGTGATAATTTTGATTGAAGAATTAAAAGTTAATTAAAGAGAAAAAAATGCTTGCATGCACTGCTTGTATGCATGTTGCATGATGCGGGTTGAAAAAAGTCTAAAAACGAAAAATAAAGGGATATTAAAATAAACACAAATAAGTTAGTGACGACATGCCGTTCACTGCAGTGAATGGCACTGTTTACACGCGTCATTTATTGTTCATTTCCGATGCGATGACAGACAGAGTGCCTAGTACGAGTTGTGTTTCTCACCTCACTTTGCGAATAGTATCGAGTGAAAGAGAGGAAATCATGCGAGTGAGTGAATGAGTGAAAGAGAGAAGACGATAGTTTACTATTCGCAAAGTGAAGTGAGTACAAAAAATCAACTCGTACTAGGCCCTCTGATGAAAGGCTGATGCCCGATGAAAGCGCACTGCCATCTAGTGATTTTCATCGAAAAGGCGCATCGCGATGAAAGATGAATCTGCATAACTAGACACGTCATTTTCGATATCAAATGAAATCATGAATTAAAAATGAAAAAGTATGTCAAATAGCACTTATTATTATTTAATCAAAATGTCGGAGTTTTTGGCGCCATTTTGTCTAGTTCGGTTCGGTGTCTATTTTAATTATTTGCAAATTGATTCATAGTGGATATTGTGTCTTAAAATTGGTGCAGTTTTGTGGCATGAGTGTCTACGCAACTGAACAATATGTGGGATAATGGAAATAGGCGCGATCTTGGTTGTGTGAAGCTGAGACTTTATATACATATTAGTCTATGCTTTTATTGTAGTGGTGGCTACCTCGGCAGAACTTTCCGAGTAAACTGTCTTGATATACTTGGTGCCAAATGCAGCAGCATTGGGCTGCGTTCCGTCGCTTTGGGTGTAGTTGTTTGGTTAAAATTTAACCCGTTTGGGTTGCAACCAAGCGACGGAACGATCGAGTTGTTTTTATAACCTCTTTAGGTACAAAGTTTTCGTTTTCCACTTGGAATACGGATAATTTAACTTTCCTGTAGACTAAATCAAATTAAAATTTGTTTTTTGACTAGAAACCATGAATATTTTGAAACTTACGACACAAAAACATCAAAATACAAAATAATGTCAAAATGACAATGACATATTTTGGTAAGGTAAACGTCAGAGCGTTTTTCAACCATCTATTTTGATGGTTGTTTGGTTGCAACGCTCCAAGCCACGGAACGGATGAAACTACGCTCTGACAGCTGTCAGAGTAAAATTTCACCGAACCACGGAACGGTTAGAGCGCGCACCGGAGTGCGCTCGAGTGCACTCGAGCGAAGCCACGGAACGCACCCTTGGAATGCGATGCACCCGCATTCTAATGAAAATTGAAACAATATCCTTCACTGAACTAATTCAACACTTGACACTGGCAAAAATTACTCCCAAGAGTAGATTGCCAATATAAAAATAACATAGATATAGTATATTAAAAAAAATAAGAAGAAGAAGAAGAATCAAAATGTCAAACAAATTGTCACTGTCATTCAAAATTCAAGCAAATGTCACGTCAGTCTCAGTTCGTTTTCATTCATTCATGGTTTTGAGGTTTTTTTGTCAACATCATCATTATTCTTCTTTTTTTGTTGTTTGTTGTCTCTGCCTGTAAGTGCGCGAGGTGGTAGTGTTTTTTGTGACAAGTAGAGTTGACAAAAACTTAAAGTTTTGTGAAACTTTAGATTACTTTATAGGTTATATTTTAATAAATTTATATATTCACAAAATGCCTGATATTGAGAAGCTTTTGAAGCAGGCTGCAATGCAAATTGGGGCAGGTGGAAGTGCAGGTTTTGTTGAAGTTTGTATAATGCATCCTTTGGATCTGGTGAAGACAAGGATGCAACTGCAGTCATCAAGAACTTCTGCAAGTCGCTCGGACCCACATTATTACAATGGGATTGTAGACTGCATGAAGAAAATGTACAAGCATGAAGGTGTGACGTCGTTTTGGAAGGGTATTCTACCACCTATCCTTGCTGAAACCCCTAAACGAGCAGTGAAGTTTTTCACCTTTGAACAATACAAACAGTTTTTCATGTTCGGTTCGAGTACACCCACACCTTTAGTGAGAATTAAGTTTTATTTTTAAGTTTCTTACATACTTCATACTTCTTTCTTACATATTCTTGGTCCTTAAACCCTTTCTGCCTCTTACCTAATTTTATTTATGTCATTATTTATGATCCACACATGCCGTATTCTATGTTTGATAAAAGATTTTAACATGGTATTTTGTTTGTTTAGTATCGCAGGGTGAAATTATAATATGTTTAAATGGCTATTTATACAATAACATCTATAGCATTTAAAATAATTTGTAAACACATTACCTATTTACAATGCAATTATTATAACATACAACTGAAGCGACTTACTTTAGAGCACTTGCGATACAAAACAACATATTTTAATCTGTAACATTTCCTTCCATACATTCTTGAGTGAAGTTGCAGCCGATCACTGTTTATTGTCAATTTAATCGCATTGTATTTCTCATTTCAGACGTTTTCGTTAGCCGGTCTTGGCGCTGGAGTGACCGAGGCTATCTTGGTCAATCCTTTTGAAGTGGTCAAAGTAACACTTCAGTCCAACAAGGCTTTAGCCACACAAGTGCCAAGCACCTGGTCAGTGACTCGGCAAATTGTTAGAGAGAACGGGCTCGGATCAAAGGGGCTTAACAAGGGCCTTACAGCAACGATAGCTAGAAATGGAGTTTTTAACATGGTCTACTTTGGATTCTACCACAGTGTTAAAGGATATATTCCTGAAAATCAGGTTTGTTACAAGTATATGACAAACTTTATTATAACATACCCTACCTACTCTAATAAAAGCTTGGTATATTCTGCCTGAGCAACAGCTTCAAATTTTAAAGGGGTCTATACTAGAAGCCATAATTAAACATGCCTATAATAGAAACGCCTAAACATAAAATAACATAATCATTAAAATCCATAATTTTAAAATGTATAAGTACCTAATTTAAAAATAATGTCTTTATTATGGATTTACATAAAATTATCACATAATTTTAATACTCATTAAAGTTAAAACCCATATTCTTATTATATAATTTGAATAATCATAATAGTTAATCAAGATGGCATAATTGTTGTACAGTACGTAACAAGAAGCAATAAAGGGTTAAAATTGTGTATGGAAGGATATTTACTATGGATAATTAATATGTTGCAGTAAGATGCTGTGATATAATTATAATAACCTATGTTTAGTTATATTACTAGACTAATCATCTAGGAAATTAATAATAAAATTTAAGACCTCTATTAAAAGTACATAGTTTCTGGCGCTTCCTCATTTCTTATTGTTATGTGAATTAACATTATGTCAAGTCTGTTATGGATTTTCAAAATAAGATAATATATGTTATGCAATTTAAGGGAAAACCCATTGTGAATACCTAGCGTTTTGTGTAATGTGATGAAAGTTTATATTTAATTTAAAGTATCTAATATAATATTTTCAGGATCCTCTGCTAGAATTCGGTCGAAAGGTAGCAATCGGTTTCACATCAGGTGTCCTAGGTTCCTGTGTCAATATACCGTTCGATGTGGCGAAGAGTCGCATTCAAGGGCCGCAGCCGACGCCAGGGATCGTCAAATATTCCTCTACCACTGGAGCCATTTTACAGGTGTACAGAGAAGAAGGGTGAGGCACATTTAAGTTAATTACACATTTGTTAACACCGTACGCCCCATGCCAATAATTACTGACACTAATGTGTTGGTACTGGGGCCTTTGTCTTACTCAAAATCTATCACAATAAAATTTTACTATCTGTTTACATCCATCACTTGTTCACAAAACACATACAGAGAATGTGGTTCCCTACACCTTGTCATGTACCTGTCTGAAAGTCTACCTGTTAAGAAAGACTTAAAATAGAAAACTGTTGAGTTCTATTAATCCATAGAATTATTTTTTTGTTTTGCTACTACAGGTTATTTTTTTAAGTAAGAAACAAGGACAAACATATTACGATTTACGTCATATGAGCATGAGCCATCCCATTCTAAACCGATCATGTTATGTTATTAGGAACTCTGATTTGTTTTGGAGAAAGTTGCTCAGTTTCATAGACTGAATTTTTTTACTTTTTACACGACTGCCCAAAGCAAAAAGAGTGTTATGTGTTCAGGGTTCATGTATGTTTGTGGGTATGTTAGTTTCTTTATTCCACCATAACTTCTAAATGCCTGAACTGATTTGGATAAATGGGGTATCGTTAGAATCCTTACAGCATTCCGAGTGACACTGGCTATATTTTTTTAGAAAAAATCAATATGGCGACTGTACGACGCCATTTTCAAATGTGAAAAAAAAAATTTTTTCTTCTATTATTACAATATGGGCATCAAATGAAAGGCCTTGATGAGCACATTCCAAAACTATATAATATGTCACTAAAATGTGTGAAATAAAATTAAATAAATTTAAAAAATATTAAAAACACGACTGCCCTGCCAAAAACGAACTAAAAAGTTAAACAACAAGTGTCATTGCAGTCGGGGGACCTCTTTGATCAAAAATTGTTCCATAATAAGGTCCCCCGACTGCAATGACACTTGTTGTTTAACTTTTTAGTTCATTTTTGGCAGGGCAGTCGTGTTTTTAATATTTTTTAAATTTATTTAATTTTTTACTTGACTAAAAATCACCCAACAGGGTAGTACAGTCAAGAGCAATAAGATGTACACACCATAGAACTTTGTCACATTACGTTTTTAATAACCTAGGTATAACATTATCAAGCTGACATATATTGATTGAATGTGACATAGTTCTAAAGTGTGTACATTTTTTTGCTCGTGACTGTACACCCTACTACTAGTAAAAGACTAGTTAACTAGTCTTTTTTATCCAAAACTCAAAAAAATTGCAGATAAAATTCTAAGTGCTTTTTGATGTAAATCTAGTCTTATGCTAAGAATTTTAAGGTTCATATTGCATCTATTATAAACTTCTCCCACGTTTTGTTGTTCACAAAATAATTCGATTCCATTATGCTGTTTGTGACTTGTTGTGAGGTGTAAATTGAAATAATTGGTCGATATTTTAGCATACCTAAGGATTTGGCTCATCGCCAGCCGAAACAACCAAACAGTCTACCTACTTTCGAGTATCATTTCAAGTATATTTTGAAACAGAATTTGCATTACACGCTGATTTGTTTATTTATAATTAGCCTGTGAAGATTGTACTGAAAACATTTGTGTATAAATAAGTATTTATGTTGTTGAAGCAGCTAGTTTTACTTTAAATATTACGACATCATCCTCAAACTCGATAGTTCATATCAGATATGTAACTTCATTCTTATCTTTTTCAAGATGTTTGTTTGCCATAATATCTTAGTTTGCGTAATAAATAACAAAACAAAGTTATCATTTTGTTGCTTACTACTGATATTATTGTCTAGAGTAAATTTATTTAGAGATTTTCATAATTTCTATTTATAAAATTACTTATATCAAATGTTATAAAATAAATTAATATTTATAACAATATAATACAATCGTCACACAGTAGAGTAGGCAGAAGCAACTTAAAACTAACCACTTAGCTGAGTTGTGGAATTAGTACCAAAACTTTGCGTAAACTGGATAGAATATTGTACTTTACGTCCTCAATTTTAATTTTCTTTTACAGGTTCCGAGCCCTGTATAAAGGACTGTTGCCCAAAGTCCTGCGTCTGGGACCAGGAGGAGCCATCATGCTGGTGGTATACGATTACGTGTACCATTTCCTAGATAATAAGTTTCAAAAGAAACATTGAGTCAGGTTTTGTTACGACAGAAAAACGTTTGTATGGAATGAAATATGAGACAAGGAAATGAAATAGGAAATATAAGTAAGAAACTATCTTTTAGCTTTATCATTGTAAAAAGAAAATTTAATATTAGGAATAAATCTTCCATATCTTTTCCATCTTATAAGAAGATAATATCTATACAATGTTAATAATAATTAGTTCTCTCTGATTTTCAACAGCACAGCCAAAACTAGAATGTCTAGAAAGCTGGCAATATAGGTTTATTTTATAATGTCGTCAGTTAGTAAAGTATAACACGTTTGTGTGAAAGTATTTATTATTTCTTTGAAGTAAGTACCTTACTTATCAGAAACATGTTATTTTTTTATTACGTACGGCTATTGAGCTTGAGGTTTTTTTGATATTTACATTTTTTGGCGGACATTTCAAGTAGAATGTCTGTTTACATTATTTATTTTGCATTTATTTAAATAAAACCGGTGTAAATTCTCCAAAACTATTCAACTAACACAGAATACACAATAGTACAAGTTCAGTAGCTAATTAATTCCGATCGCTTTGTTTTTGTTTGCAGTCGAAAATTCATATACTATGTTACGTATCTACTATGGTATTACCACAATTTACTTATAGACAAGTTCGCACAATAGTTATTTGTTATACAAGTGACCAAAATCAATTTGTGCTGCGAGTGGCGACTTTAAATCACGAACTAGCGGAGTAGTCTAGAATTGAATCACGAGCGTAGCGAGTGATTCTAATATAGACTACTGAGCACAGTGAGTGATTTAAAGGCACGAGGCAGAACAACATTTTGGTCTCGTGTAAAACATACAACTTTTCACCTCGACCAGCGAGAAAATTTTCACGTGACTTTCCTGGTAAAAAAGCTTAATTCAGCATTAGAAACATGTTCACTTAACTCTTTTGGAGTTAGGAAACTATCTTCATCGTTGGACACATTCATTTTTGTAATTTATCACAAAAATAATTCAATCAAACCTATGCTGAAAAATTTTATTCATAGAGTCAGTAAAGTAGATTCTCTTTGTTCTGATTACATTACGTTGTGTTTTTCTATTATTCATTAATATTCCGTCTTATTTATTTATTTATCTACACTCACAACGTAATGTTCCAAATATGAATTCAAAAAAGGTAATATAAATACGTACTTTATTTTCGTGGATAGGTAAAATTAAAAAATAAACTCATTACGATGCAGTCAACTGCATCATAAAATAACTTTTTTTCTCATTACGATACAGGGCAAATCCAAAAAGAAGGCAGTGCCGTAACATTAAAAAAAAAACAACGATATTTTCCCACATATTTTTCATGATTAAAATGCACTCTATGGTAATCGATGACTTTAGTGCGATTAGTTTGTTGGAATGCACTGATCTATTTTTTTTCTAATGGAATGCGCGCCAAGCATTTCCGATAAAGTTTTGATTTCAATTTTTACATTTTGTTATACTTACTGAATTTTGTAGGTTTTTTTTATTCTTGCTTTAAAATGTGAAAAAAATTTACTCTGCCCGATATTTTAGTTTAGATGCAGTTAAGGAATTGACTTATTACAAGGTAATACAAACAAAGTCTCTCTCTCTCTTTTCTAACGTTGATCTTTTATTTAGTAGGTTCAATCCCAAATGTATGAGTGTAGATAAAGTAGTGTATGAAACTGCACATAACTAGGTATTAAAACACTCGTGTGATACTATTAAAAACCTCGCCTACGGCTCGGTTTTTAAACACACACTCGTGTTTTAATACCCCTCTTTATGTGTCAGTTTCATAAACTACTATTATAATCATAAAACATATAATTTGTTAATAAATTTCATTAATTTTTCTTATTTCGTATTTGTTTCATACATGTGGACCTCATTACCTCCATACTCTTTATTTCGAATTATCAACCTTCTTTTTTAACAATCCTTATTTAAAACTCCTTGGTATATCCGTGCATTTTATTTTTTTACTTTTTAATCCGTGTATGACACCATAAAGCACTCTATCTATCCTTTTCTCACATATCAATTTTACAAGTGTCATCCTTGTCACTTTATTTGTTTTTTCTTTATTATTTTAAAAGTTGGTGTTAGAAATTAAAAAAGCACTTTGTCTCACGCGAGTTTTTACGCGCCAAAAGCACCCTTTTCGTGCTGGAGAGGTGAAAATAATATTATTTTAACCATAAATTGTGCAATAATATAATGTACGGCCAGCAAGCAGCACATCATCATGATGTTTAACATCATTTTGAACCTTAAAAATTTGTAAAAAAGTTGTATCTTATGACAGCCGAAACGGTTTTTACCAATAATATTACCTACGTTGTTAAACATACTGTTATTAAAATAAGTTGTTAATTTTATGAGTTCTAGTTATCTTAATATCTATTTCTGAATAGTTTTTACTTCAAAGTGCTTGCCATAATTGTTTTTAAAGTTTATTTTGTTTTAAAAGTTTAATTGATTTATTGGTTGTTACTTTCGTAGCTCAAAACTTATTACACTGGCTGGACCAAGTGAAAAGGATTCTTTATAGCATTTATACTGCATTATATCGAAATGTAATTTATATAATCTAGTTCTAGGGAATGAAGTAACACAGAGATATATTAACCCCGTCCATTGGTAATGCGCTGGAACCTTGTCACATTAACATCCACGTTGACGTGTTCCGCAACTAAATGTGTCATGAAACAAGAAAATTCTAAAAGGTAATCTAATATATTAATTATTGAATTATTATTTCTAGTAAGATAGGGTCTAGGTATATAAAATATTTACAATTGTTTTTCGTTTTTGAGGTTAAAATTATGGCCGCCAGGCGCATTACCAATTGACGGGGATAGTAAGTTAGAAAGCCATAGCCAAAAATTACTACTGTAACAAAAATACCAACAACTGTTCATTGTTTTAAAAGATTTATGTTTTTATGTTTAGAATATCATCATCTTTTAGTTGTGCAGTTAGGCCATTATTGTAGGTAATAGTTTATTCACTTAGTTTTACTACTGAGTTTTACAGACTTCTGATAGATGTCAGTAGGTATGTATAGTATAGTACATTACTGCAGCGGCTTGCAACACACGCATTGAATTGAAGCACAGAATATATGTACATATATAGTACTAACGATTGAAGTACGGACATGAAAATGTGGGCCGAGGTGAAGCCGAGGCACATATACCGGGTGTAACAAGACACTCAACGAAGCTGAGGTCTACGTATTCTGCCCATCATCAGGACCATTTCTGTTCAAAATTTATTGCTAGGAAACGATTTTTATTTTTGGTGTTAAAAAGCATTGCATACATTTACCACGCAATGTAACGCGTACAAAAGACCGTGCCTGCGAGTGAATACCTACTACACAGCTGCGTGCGGCCGAGTTGAAAGGTTTATGTGCGTGCTTTATATACTATATCTATGGTGCTCATGAAATACATTGAGTGATGACGTTTTGTAGCCATTGTTTGTTACGAAATACATTAAAAATTTTATAATGTAATTGTAGAAAAAAAATGAAATAACGAATAAAATAACATTTCATCAATGAAAATCATTTTTTGACTTTGAACTTCACTAACTTTTTTTTAACCAGAGTCTAAAAGACAAAAAATATCCTGGTGATGGGCGGTATGCGTGGATTTCAGCTTCGTTGAGTGTCTTGTCTTGTTACACCCGTTATGTGAATACATCAATGCCTAGTAGTTGCCAAAGGCTTGTGTACCTATACTTTTTAAAATAATGCGGGGAAATTCAAACAAGTTGTAACTTTTTAAACATTTTACTTTTATTTAAAATAACAGTAGTAGTAATTGAAAGTACAAAATCACACCGTCTCTATTTTCTACGTCTTTTACAGAAATACTTACTGTATATTTCGTTAAATCGGCATGCACCGAAAATGCCTAAATAATAACAATATCAACAATTTCTTCACGCGGTAAGATTTTTTTCTTTACACGTGTGACGTCATTTTATGCCGCCGATTCTTGGTCGTTTGTAACAAGGGCACAGAATACATAATACAAGGGCGGGATGGATGACGCTCTGTGTGATTCGGAACTTTCCATTTGCAAAGTTAAATATTGATGATGAGATTTAAAACTCCTTGGTTGTCATGTTTCATTGGAAAAGTTCATTCCATTTTTTATTACACGAGAAATATGAGTTTTCATTTACCTAGTACCTACACTGGGCGTCAGGAAAATCGCACCTTTTCAAAAATTTCTTCAAAATTTAATCTTAAATCTAATTTAATGGTAAGTGTTGTTATATACTTCTTCCCTTCGGACATAGCCAACAGTCTCTAGAAACCGTTGGAATACTCGTCGAACGGAATTGAGCAATTTCATGGGCAATAGTATCCATCATGGGTATTCCTTTTTATAATAAAATTGAACTGTTGAAGTGTGTTTTCTCCATCATCTCGATAGTGAATTTACCCGTATTTCCTGAATTGACTCTTTTTATTTCCCCATTATGGCGGCGCAAGCTTTAAGGCGCTTTAATTTAAGCTTTTAATTACAGTAACTGTTATGTTCATTAAATAAAAAGAATATTAATTGAAGGCTATTCAAATGTACTTTCAATAGATATCAACATTTACACAATATAACGTTAGCTAGTATACCGAGGGACTGGGAGACGTAATGACACTTCAGTTGTTGTTATAGAAGTATTGTGCTTAGCCGGCACAGCTAGCAATAGAAGGTGACCAAGTCTAAACTTATTTTTGAAGAGGTGCGATTTTTCTGACGTCGAGTGTATTAATAAAATTGTTGTATGGTCTGGGATAGTACCTAATATTTAAGGTCACTGAACACGGTAAAAATGGATTTTCATACAAAATTGCAAGCGTGTTATAAAGCTGTCTGTACCTACTGAACTCCGATTTAGCATGAAGAAGGTTGTCAAAATAATGTTCGAATTTCCAAGCATGTTTGAGAAGCATTATACCAAATAACTATGAAAGTGAGTCAATATATTTTAATAGAATAGAATAACATGTAACGTAGGTAACCATATTGAGAATATTGTGTTATGATGACGACAGGTCACTCGTTGAAACCTAATAAGAAGTTTGTTACTTTAAAACAGTTAAATGTCACAATAAATTAATGCGAGTAATTAAATTGTTATTTTATTTATTTCTGAAAAAATATTCAGATACCTAGATGTTAGATTTTTATATTTTTGTTTACTTACTCGCACGTGTATACGTTGCATAAAGGGTCAACCTTCAATAATGAAGCGGCACTTTAAGAAGAAGAAGATGTACATAGTACCTAGTCATAAGAAAGGCTTAAGCTGTTTAGGTCACCTAGCGTGCATTGGAGACAGCCATGCGCTTCATTGCCCTGCGTGATCAGAATCAGCCAAAGAGAACCTACATCATTTTAACATGAAAAACAGCAATGAGGGGATTCGTAGGAGAAATATCGCTCGCTCAAAAATGCATGGCTCAGCCGAAGTGGCAGTGGGCGGGATACCGGCACCCTGCACCCTGCCCCCCTAGCCAAAGTAAGTAACATTTGCATTCGCTATCGCTTCGCTTCGAAGCATGTATGGATTTGACGTTTTAAAATTCGATTGTTAACGAAACCTTATGTCAATCCCATGCACTTTTCTTTGGTATGTTTTTTAACCCAAAAAGAAGTAGCAATGGATCATGATCATCTGTGAACTGTAACCAGTCGCTAGGTGGTTTTTAATTAGATAATCAGCCCGCTGATTATCTAAAAATAGGCCTGCCATCTCTAAAACCTACCGCCCAGGATCGGAAGCCTAAAAACCCCGGACTTTGGAGCCTTGACCCCGGACATTTGTTTTTTTTTATATTCACTTTTGGCTTGGTTAAAAAATACATTTTACCCAATACTTGACTGAAAAAAATTGAACTTTAAACCGCATAAAATATGTGTTTTACTAGTTATTATGTAGAGCCGGGTTGTCCAACACAATTGTGTCGAGGGCCAGGGGCCAGATTTAAGGCCGCGCAGCGCGATTTTTTGCGGGGTGCGCAGTGCTTCTTTACCTAAAGTAAAAAAGTAAAAAAAATGGTCCGCGCAGCGCGATTTTTTTACGGGGTGGGCGCTGCTTGTTTACCTAAAGTAAAAAAAAATAGGCCGCGCAGCGCGATTTTTTGCCCGGGTTGTCCAACACAATTTCGTCGACGGCCAGGGTCCAGGTTTAGTTGTTTTGCAACCGTAGCAGGCCAAAATAAATCCCAAAATAGCCAGGGGCAGTCCGCAAAAAAATGGCCGCGCAGCGCCATTTTTTGCGGGGTGCGCGGTGCTTGTTTATAGTTTTAAAAAAATGGGCCGCGCAGCGCGATTTCTTGCGGGGTGCACGGTGCTTGTTTACCTCAAGTAAAAAATATGAGCCGCGCAGCGAAATTTTTTGCGGGTTGCGCGTAGTGAAGTGAGGTGCCCGGTAGCGCGTGCGCTGAATGAATATAGTACTGTTTTTAGCGGAGTTTGTTCCAAAACCCGGACTTTAATTATAGTCCGGGTTTTACCCGGACTACAATCAGAACCCCGCCGGGACGTTCCCCGGACGCCCTCCAAACTAGGACAAATCCGGGGAAACCCGGACGGATGGCAGCCCTATCTAAAAAGAAACTATTTAGTGACCGGTTGCATTTGACATACATTGCCACTTTTCTTTGGTATGTTTTTTTTAACCCAAAAAGAAGTAGCAATGGATCACGATCATCTGTGAACTGCAACCAGTCGCTAGGTGGTTTTTAATTAGATAGCGGATACTGCGTGATGGCATCAAGGAGGTTCATAATAAGGAGTGAGTACTCTACAAAATTTTTTACTATGCGTTTAAAAAAAAATCAACTTTATTCTCTTTGGCATAGAGTTGAAATTCTATCGACGACATTTTTAAGCCTCAATTACATACGCCGATTTAGCTTCCTTACTGGGGATCAAATTTCAGATTGGAAACGATGCCCCGAATTGGATCCTAGTTGGGGAATTTAAGGGTTGCCTCCCTAGCCAAGGCTATATAGGTAAGGCAAATGAAACTTTGATCATGCAGCCAAGTCTTCAGTCATATTTATTTCTTTAGTTTGCATTTCTGCGGGTGTATTACTACGGGCACGTAATTTGGCAAGACAAAGATGAGACAAAAGATGCGCAGCAGCTACAAACACTAAACTCGGTGCATCTTTTGTCTCATCTTTGTTTTGCCAAGTAATATGCCGGTACCTATATCACATTATAAGTTACCCCTAGATGATCAAGCATGGCTTGTCAATAATTTACATTGCATTACCACCACCACTACTATTTGAGTGCGTACCAAAAATTCAAGATGAAGGCCAACTTTTTTGTTTTTGGCCAGATTACGATAAAACTCGGTTCTTGGTACTATTTTGGCAAGAAAATAACAACTCAATTTTTAAAATAATAAAAATCCAAGATGGCGGCCATCTTTTTTGTTTGTGGGCTGATTTCGATGAAACTCAGTTTTTGCTACTATTTTGACAAGAAAATAACAACACAATTTTTCAAATACTAAAAATCCAAGATGGCGACCATCTTTTTTGTTTGTGGGCCGATTTCGATGAAACTCAGTTTTTGCTACTATGTTGACAAGAAAATAACAACTCAATTTTTCAAATACAAAAAATCCAAGATGGCAGCCAACTTTATTGTTTATGGGCCGATTTCAAAGAAACTCGGTTTTGTTACTACTTTGACGAAAAAATAACAACGAAATGTTGAAAATAATAATAAATTCAATATACCAGCCAACTCTTTTATTTATGGGCCGATTTCTCAATTTTTCGATTTCGATGATGATGATTATTGTTACTATTTAAGTAGTTAGTACCAAAACCCAAGTTTTATTAAAATCTGACCACGAACAAAAAATAGGCCACCATCTTGGATTTTAATTATTTTTAACATTGCCTTGTTATTTTCTTGTCAAAATAGTACCAACAACCGAGTTTCATCGAAATCGGCTGACAAAAAAAAATGTTGGCCGCCATATTGGATTTCTTAATATTTTCAATATTGCGTTGTTATTTTCTTGTCAAAATAGGACCAAAAACCGAGTTATATCGAAATCGGCCCAAAAACAAAAAAGTTGACCGCCATCTTGGATTTTTAGTATTTGAAAAATTGTGTTGTTATTTTCTTGTTAAAATAGTACCAAAAACCGAGTTTCATCGAAATCGGCCCACAGAAAAAAATGTTGGCCACCATCTTGGATTCCTTAATATTTTCAATATTGCGTTGTTATTTTCTTGTTAAAATAGTACAAAAACCGAGTTTCATCGAAATCGGCCCACAAACAAAAATGTTGGCCGCCATCTTGTATTTTTAATATTTTCAACATTTCGTTGTTATTTTTTGTCAAAATAGTAACAAAACCGAGTTTCCTTGAAATCAGCCCACAAACAATAAAGTTGACCGCCATCTTTTTTATTACAGAGTTCTAGTGGCCTTTTTCCGTCCGGCTTCATCATCAAACCATTTCCTATCAGAGTACTCATCAAAACCTACCTTTACATTTCCGATAATAGTGAAAACTCATTGTTTAATCTATGTACAATAATGTTATTGTCAAGTACTGGTGACAACCCTAATCAGTGAAATCATGTCCTAATTGGGGCATAGTGTGATCACTACATCCAATTTGGGTTCCTAGATTGGATCCCCATTAAGGAAGCTAAATCGGCATATGTAATCGAGGCTAGAAGGCTCTACTGTGTGAATGAAACATCACCAAGTAGATGAGGATGTCTCGTTCGCACAATTACCATTACTAAACAATAATACTACGATGGTAGGGAAAAAAATGTACGTTACCAATCACGTAGTGTATCAAAGTTAAGGATTCGGAGTGGAATATTGAAAATATACTACTTAAATATTCATTTAGAATAACACAGGTATTGTGAAATAAAACTGAACTTACTCTTTTGATTTATAAGATTTTCACAATAATGCTAATCAGCTATCATCGGTGAGGTGGTGTTAAATTCAAGTGTCAATCCTGGCAACTCCGATTTTGACTTTGGCGCTGAATTTCAATTTTAGGATTTCAATATTTAGGAAATATTCCTTTACAAAACTAGGGTGACCATAAATACTACACCATTTCAGATTTTCAAAAAACTAAATTGTTCTATTGAGATAACTGAAAGTCGCAGGCGAGGGGTAAAGTTAATATTAATAATCAAATTCATGTTTTTGCGCCGATTTCTGCGATCAGATACCAAAGGATGCAGCCCGCCATACATTAGCAAAACTGAAATGTGGCACACGCGTCGAATTGCACCATATTATGCTTCGACTGGCTCTGTCCATACATTGCTGCTGACACTTAAGTCCTATAAAATTTCTTCAGTCATGAAGCAGTAATGTAATACAAACAGCCAGTTGAAGCTACATAAGTTAATTTTAGAAGCTGACAGAAGGCTTTCAAGAACAAAGTGGAGCAGTGGAGTAGCAAAATGCTATTAGTTCAATTATTTTTCCATCAGATTTTTGGAATTTTTTTGGAGGTGATTCTACTCAATTATAAAACTGTTGCCTTCCGCGTCTGTCTGCTTGTTCGTTTAGTTCTTCTAAAGTACCTATGCAATGGGTTTTGATGCGTATTTATCTATAATTTTTCCGGAAAGTTTAAAATTATGTTTATTATTTTTATTACATGTTTTTAAATTTACTAGAGAGAAGTCATTTGTAAGTCGTTAAAATATTATTTTGAGGAGGTATACCTACTTAGTAATGATTATTGATTGATTAAAACCTGAAAAAAAGAGTGAGTAGAGTAACTGTGTGAGTGAACAAAGTAAGAAGAAAAAGCAAATTTCAAAGTAAACAACAACTAAGATTGCAAAATTATTTATTACACTAATAAATCAAACTTAAAATCATTTATTCAGTAAAACAAGCAGGTGATTGTAAATGTCAAAGAAGCCACGCCATCAGTTCGAAATTCCTAAGTGGGAGAACTTGTAACTAGAAGAACCGGCAAGAACTCGTCAAGAGCTGCTTTTCTCACTCTGTACATTTCATACAGAGAGTCAACCTTAAAAATGATCTTAGCATTTAAATCGAGGCCACTTTCTATCAGAATCTAACAAAAGTTTACACACAATGAAGTAGGGTATTAAAATAAACTATTTACATTTATCGGATACATAATTATTGCGAAAGCTAATTATAGTCTTTTAACCAGTTCAGAACGCGTAGCATGAGCAAACGGGACTCTTGTCTACGAAGACTTGTCGTCTCGACCCTCTAGATTGCTGAGCACAGTGGTGGGACTCGCTCTCAGAATTTTACAACCTTTTTATGTCTTTTAATACAAATATGAGTTTTAAAATATAATATTTTTATTTCAACATCAATAAACGTCGAAATTATCTGAAATGATTCGAAATGATTTAGTTTAAACATGATACTTATTTTTTAATAAGTTCTAAGATAAAGAGACACTCACAAAAGCTTTCACTTCCGTAGACAAAGCTCTCTCGAGCTCGAGAAGAATAATGTTGCCACTAGTAAATATTTATAATTATTTCCATCATTTCTCTTAAAGGGCGTTCCTTTCTATACGTTTCACGACGCAAAACTCTTAAAACCGAGTTAAATATAGCCGTATGTATATAGTTCGTTTGCCTTCCTTTTTGAAAAGATGACACAGACCAACGCACTTGTTAATTTCACAGAGAAAGCAATAACTACGTAAGAGTTAATTTAGTAATAAATATTGAAATCAATGTATGAAAATAATTTTAATTTACGTTTTTAAGTAAATAAATTAAAATTAAGTAAAATAAAAGTAAAAAAAATACTGAAGGGAAAAAGTGTAATATTAGGAAACAATATTATTGAATAGGTAGGCCTTTTTACCTTTTTACAATAAATTATTTATTGTATTATTTTAATTTATAAAATTTATAAAAAAAATTAAGAATAAAAAATACTTATTCGTTATTTACTACTAGTAAATATTTATTATATTTCTTTTTTTATAAATTTTATAATAAAAAAGAATTACTTAATTACAATTTTTAATTTTTTTTCTTTCCGGACAGCTGTTTTTGTCGTTTGTGCTGTAACTTCTCTTCTTACCTTAATAAAATATAAACACGGACAACTTAGATTTATTTTTATTGCGAAATTAAAAAATCAGAAAAAAAATAAGTCGACAAATCTTTCTCGACCACTCGAAGGGTGGTAGACAAATTTCTCCCACTCAACTGTCAAATTAATGTCAGTTGAAGACAAAAGCTCGTGTTTGTCGACTTTTGACATTAGGCCACGACAAAGAACAATGCGAGTCTACGGTTGTAAAATGCGAGCATGAGTATCTCGATCTCAACCCGACAAAAGTGACATTTCGGTGTAGACAAGCCATTGTTCTGTGAGTCGAATCTTATCTCGATGTTGGTCATGCTACGCGTGCAGGTACACTTTCTATTACTCAAAAATGCGCTTGCTTCTTGTCGTACGATTTGCAGTATTAACTATTAATCACTGGACTGGACATGGACTGATTATTACATACAAGTTAATATAAAAAGAAAAATGCAATTCTTACAATTAAAGATACGTTAAGTAAGATACGTAGACAGATTGTTTCTTTCTACTGCCACTAATTTTCGCCAAATGAGAGAAAAATGGCGAAAGTTAGTGGTAGATTTCGCCATTTTTCTCCCATTTCATAGTTTGTGGAAAGCTGATGAAGAAATATAACTAAAATTATTCACTTTACGAATAAAAAAAAATATTATGATTGGCGACTCCATTCGCAAAAAATTTACTTTGTTCCGATTACGTCAAGAATGGCTGCTTTTTATGTTTTATATTTTAAAATTTTAAAATTTAAATAACTGAAGTGTTTTTTGAGCTAGTTTTTGGATAAATTCGATCCTAATTTTTTTTACTTACCGGTCATATGTCATACCATCTTTTTTAACCCGAATTGAGGAGTGTTTTTTGCAATATATATAGAGCACTTTGTCATTTTACTCTATTGTCGGATCACGCGATACTAAAATGAAAATTCAGCCACAGTTGCGTTTTGGCTGACTTTGGGATGTGTCACGAATGTCACTGTCATGCAATATCCTCAAGTATAGATGATCGGAGGCCGATTTCGATGAAACTCGGTTTAGGCTACTATTTCGACAAGAAAATAACAACGCAGTGTTAAAAATATTAAAAAGTCCAAGATGGCGGCCAACTTTTAAGTTTGTAGACCGATTTAGATGAAACTCGGTTTTTGGTACAATTTTGACAAGAAAATAACAAAGCAATTTTTAATGTATAAAAAATCCAAGATGGCGGCCAACTTTTTTGTTTGTAGGCCGATTTAGATGAAACTCGGTTTTTAATACAATTTTGACAAGAAAGCTTTTTTAACCCGAATTGGGGAGTGTTTTTTGCAATATATATAGAGCACTTTGTCATTTTACTCTATTGACGGATCACGTCACACGCGATACTAAAATGAAAATTCAGCCACAGTTGCGTTTTGGCTGACTTTGGGATGTGTCACGAATGTCACTGTCATGCAATATCCTCAGGTATAGATGATCGGAGGCCGATTTCGATGAAACTCGGTTTAGGCTACTATTTCGACAAGAAAATAACAACGCAGTGTTAAAAATATTAAAAAGTCCAAGATGGCGGCCAACTTTTAAGTTTGTAGACCAATTTAGATGAAACTCGGTTTTTGGTACAATTTTGACAAGAAAATAACAAAGCAATTTTTAAAGTATAAAAAATCCAAGATGGCGGCCAACTTTTTTGTTTGTAGGCCGATTTAGATGAAACTCGGTTTTTAATACAATTTTGACAAGAAAATAACAAAACTATTTTTAAAGTATAAAAAATCCAAGATGGCGGCCAACTTTTTTGTTTGTAGGCCGATTTAGATGAAACTCGGTTTTTAATACAATTTTGACAAGAAAATAACAAAACTATTTTTAAAGTATAAAAAATCCAAGATGGCGGCCAATTTTTTTGTTTGTGGGCTGATTTCGATGAAACTCGGTTTTTTGGTACTATTTTGACAAGACAATAACAACGCAGTGTTAAAAAAAATTAAAAGTCCAAGGTGGCGGCCATCTTTTTTGTTGTTGGGCCGATTGCGATGAAATTCGGTTTTTGGTACTATTATGAGAATAAAATAACAACGCAATTTTTAAAATATTAAAAATTCAAGATGGCGGCCAACTTTTTTGTTTGTGGGCTGATTTCGATAAAACTCGGTTTTGGTACTAATTTGATAAGAAAATAACAACGCAATTTTTAATATATTAAAAAATTCAAGATGGCGGCCAACTTTTTTGTTTGTAGGCCGATTTCATTGAAACTCGGTTTTTGATACTATTTTGACAAGACAATAACAACGCAGAGTTAAAAATATTAAAAATCTAAGATGGCGGCCAACTTTTTTGTTTGTGGGACGATTTCGATGAAACTCGGTTTTTGGTACTATTTTGACAAGAAAACAGCAAAACAATATTAACAATATTAAAAATCCAAGGTGGCGGCCAAATTCTTTTCTTGTTCTTCTTTTTTTAAACCCAGTTATATTAATATCAACCCAAAAACAAAATTGGCAGCCATTTTGACTTTTTGACATTGTTAACATTGCAATATTATTTTCTCAAAATAGTACCAAAAACCGAGTTTCATAGAAATCGGTTCTCAAACAAAACAGTTGGCCACCATTTTGATTTTTTTTATATTTTCAACATTGCGTTGTTATTTTCTTGTCATAATTGTACTTAAAACCAAGTATCATCGAAATCGGCTCAAAAATAAAAAAGTTAAGCGCCATCTTGAATTTTAAACATTAAAAAAATTGCGTTGTTATTTTCTTGCCTAAATAGTACCAAAAACGGAGTTTCATAGAAATCGGCCTACAAACAAAAAAGTAGGCCGCCATCTTGAATTTTTTTAATATTTAAAAAATTGCGTTGTTATTTTCTTATCAAAATAGTACCAAAAACCGAGTTTTATCGAAATCGGCCTACAAACAAAAAAGTTGGGCGCCATCTTGAATTATTTCATATTTAAAAAATTGCGTTGTTATTTTATTCTCATAATAGTACCTAAAACAAAATTTCATCGAAATCGGCCCAAAAACAAAAAAGTTGACCGCCATCTTGGATTTTTTTTTTAACTTAGCGTTGTTATTTTCTTGTCAAAATAATACCAAAAACCTAGTTTCATTTAAATCGGCCTACAAACAAAAAAGTTGGCCGCCATCTTGGATTTTTAATATTTTTAACATTGCATTGTAATTGTCTTGTCAGAATAGTACCAAAAACCGAGTTTCATCGAAATCGGCCCACAAACAAAAAAGTTGGCCGCCATCTTGGATTTTTATACTTTAAAAATTGCTTTGTTATTTTCTTGTCAAAATAATACCAAAAACCTAGTTTCATTTAAATCGGCCTACAACAAAAAAGTTGGCCGCCATCTTGGATTTTTAATATTTTTAACATTGCATTGTAATTGTCTTGTCAGAATAGTACCAAAAACCGAGTTTCATCGAAATCGGCCCACAAACAAAAAAGTTGGCCGCCATCTTGGATTTTTATACTTAAAAAATTGCTTTGTTATTTTCTTGTCACAATTGTACCAAAATACGAGTTTCATCTAAATCGGTCTACAAACTGAAAAGTTGGCCGCCAACTTGGATTTTTTAATATCTTTAACACTGCGTTGTTATTTTCTTGTCGAAATAACAGCTTAAACCACAGAATACATAATAATACACTTAAACCGAGTTTCATCGAAATCGGCGCAAAAACATGAATATGATTATTAAAATAGTAACTTTACCCCTCGCCTGCGACTTTCAGTTATTTCAATAGAACAATTTCGTTTTTTGAAAATCTGAAATGGTGTAGTATTTCTGGTCACCCTAGCTTTGTAAAGGAATATTTTCCTAAATATTGCAATTCTAAAATTAAAATTCGGCGCCAAAGTCAAAATCGGAGTTGCCAGGATTGACACTTGAATTTAACACCACCTCACCGATGATAGCTCATTAGCATTATTGTGTAAAGGAAGTGTCTATTCATCGGGGCGCCTCGACGAATAGTATTTTTCTCTATCTAGCGGTGCGCACCATTGAATAGCACTTTCTCTAGGGATTGGCTATAGGCCGGTGCCTCGGGTTCGATGATCCCCGCGGGAAGTAACATCTTTGAGTTGTTGTTTCTAGTTTGGTTTGGACATTGCAGGCTGATCACCTGATTGTGCGATAAGAGAAATGATCCGTGCTCGGCTGTAGTTCTTGCGCCTGACCTCTCCTGTCTTGTCGGTCGTCCCGTAGGGTTATTCACGATTGTCGGAAATCTAGTCGAAAGCATTCGATTCGAATCCGTACCCTCCAATAATACAAAAATATAGCAATTCACTGATACAATCGACTGGCATTCAATTCACTTTCCGACCGGATAGTCCCATGCATTTACAAAGTTATGTAGCATCATATCAGCCACACGACACCCACTGCTGGGTATAGGCCTCCCCTAAGGATCTCCACGACGATCGGTCCTGCGCTGCCTGCATCCACTGGCTTTCCGCGACCTTCACCAGATCGTCGGTCCACCTTGTCGGGGGCCTACCCACGGAGCGTCGTCCGGTGCGCGGTCGCCATTCCAGAACCTTTCTGCCCCAACGGCCATCGGTTCTTCTCGCTATGTGTCCCGCCCATTGCCACTTCAGCTGAGCAATCCTTCGAGCGATGTCGGTTACTTTAGTTCTCCTGCGGATCTCCTCGTTTCTGATTTGATCACGTAGGGAAACGCCGAGCATGGCTCTCTCCATTGCACGCTGAGCGACCTTGAGCCTCCTTATGAGACCCATAGTTAGCGGCCACGTTTCACTGCCGTAAGTCATCACTGGCAACACACACTGTTCATAGACTTTCGTCTTGAGACACTGAGGTAAGTCGGACGCGAAGATTTTTCGAAGCTTCCCGAATGCTGCCCACCCGAGTTGGATTCGGCGAGAGATCTCTTTCTCGAAGTTGGACCTACCTAACTGGACTGCCTGTCCTAGGTATACGTAATGGTCAACAACTTCAAGTGTAGTGTTCCCAACATGAACTGGAGAGGGTACAACATGGGCATTTGACATAATTTTCGTCTTTTCCATGTTCATCCTAAGACCCACTCTTTGGGAAGCACTACGGAGATCTTCGAGCATTGTGTTCAGGTCTTCCATGGTCTCAGCCATAAGGACTATATCATCGGCAAAACGAAGGTGTGTTAGGTACTCGCCATTAATGTTGATGCCGAGTCCTTTCCAGTCCAAGAGCTTAAAGATGTCCTCCAACGCAGCTGTGAACAGTTTCGGAGAAATAACGTCTCCCTGTCTCACACCACGCTGCAGTTGGATAGGATTTGTGTTCTGGTTCTGTACTCGGATCGTCATGGTGGCATTTTGGTATAAGTACCTCAACACCTCGATATACCTATAGTCCACTTGGCACCTTTGGAGAGACTGCAGCACCGCCCAGGTTTCAATCGAATCAAAGGCTTTCTCATAGTCCACGAACGCCAAGCAAAGTGGCTCATTATACTCCTCGGTCTTCTGTATAACCTGCCGCAGCGTATGGATGTGGTCTATGGTGCTAAAGCCTTTTCGGAACCCGGCTTGTTCGGGAGGTTGGAAGTCGTCGAACTTGCGAGCGAGACGATTCGTAAGGACTCTCGAAAACAACTTATAGACATGACTCAGAAGCGAGATGGGTCTATAGTTCTTTAAGAGGGACTTGTCACCCTTTTTAAAGAACAAGATCACCTCACTTATGTTCCATGTCTTTGGCGTTCTGCCCTGGACGATGACGGAATTAAAGAGCTTCTGGAGGACTTTGAGTATCGGCTTACCGCCCGCTCTCAGAAGCTCTGTAGTGATTCCATCGTCACCCGCCGCCTTGTTGTTTTTCAGCTGTTTGAGAGCCATACTAATCTCGTACAGGCTGACGTCCGGGATATCTTGAGTATAGTGTCGGGTAAGCTTGGCTCTGGGGTCTTTAGCCTTGCTTTCAACAGGTGTCTGCGTGGAATATAACTGCCCATAGAAGCTCTCGATCTCCCTCAGGATTTCAGGCTTTGATGAAATGATGCGTCCGTCGTCAGTTTTCAGCTTCGTCATCTGGCTTTGCCCAATAGACAGATCTCTCGCGAACACTTTGGAGCCTTTATTCCGCTCGATAGCCTCTTTAATACGATTCGTATTAAATTGGCGAAGGTCGCTCGTCAAAGACTTAGATATCTGTCTATTAAGCTGCCGATAACGATTAGCATCTACTGAACTCTGGAGCCTCATTTCACGTCTCTGATCCATGAGTAGGAGTGTGTGGTCGGAGAGTTTCTTTATCTTGGGACGGCGGGTCTTAAAGAGCTTGGACCCTACCGTACGGACAGTATCCACCACCATGTTGTTTAGATCGTCCACATCTATGCTGTTCTCAAGGGCTTCGAAGCGGTTTTGGAGTTCGAGTTGAAAGCTCTCGGGGTTTTGAATATGGGCCGGCAATGGTCGAATTGTTGATTTTATCAGTCGAGATCTTTCCAGCTTTGGGTTGATATTCAATGTGCCACGTACCAATCGGTGATCGCTCCCCGTCTTAACAGCGTTGATCACAGTGACATCATTGAATATTTGCTTTTTCGTCGACATGATAAAATCTATCTCATTTCTGACTTTACCGTCCGGACTGACCCAGGTCCACTTCCGGCATTCCGGCTTTCTGAAGAAGGAGTTCATCATAAAGAGGTTCTCCTTCTCCATAAAGTCAGCCAGCATCTGGCCTCTGTCATTCCGTTGCCCAACTCCAAATTGCCCCACTCTCAGCTCATCACCGCATCGTTTCCCCAACTTTGCATTGAAGTCCCCCATCACAACAGTGTAGTGGGTTTTGTAGCTATGCATGGCTTTAGAGATCTCCTCATACATAGCCTCCACTTCGTCATCTTGGTGTGTCGAGGTCGGTGCGTAAACCTGTATAACATTCAGCGAACACCGTTTGGATATTCTGAGTATAAGGTACGCCACCCTGGTCGACACACTTCCGATGGTAATCACGTTGTTGACAAGGGACTTGTGGACGATGAACCCGACACCACCTTGGGACTGTTGGTCGCCCTCCCGGTAGTAAAGCAAGTTACCGGAGTTGAGGATTATCGAGTCCTCTCCCGCTCTTCGGACTTCAGATAACCCGATAATGTCCCAGTGTACCTTGCTGATAACTTCTTCCAACTCGGTTAACTTCGCGTCTTCCCTTAGTGTGCGCGTGTTATAGGTTGCCAGGTGCAGTTGTCGTCGTTTTTGGTAGCCGAGCCGCACCCGGGGATTCTTAGCACCCCCTGCCCCGCCGTTACCGTAGCCGCTACCGTAGCTAGGAATAGCGGGGCTGCCGGGGACTGGGGGCCAATTTTTTGATCCATTATGCATGAGGGGGGGGTTTGCCATAATCGCCACGCTTGGCAGGCGGGTTGGCGATCGCAGTAGGCCAAGGTTTTTTGGAGACGCTGCTGCCCGTCTCTTGAAGGCTATGCTCCCTTAGTCGCCTTTTACGACACCCACGGGATGATAGGGGGTAGTGCTATTCTAGGCCGGCACATACACGGCACAAAGTTATGTAGCACAAGGTAGAAAATAAGATTTAAGACTAAAGACTTTCCGATTCGATTCGGAAAGTTGGTTTCCGACAATCGTGAATAACCCCCCTGTTGTCCTATCGGAATTAGAGAGTGAAGGAAAAGAGAGTGCAAACACTTTTCTCTCAAATCTCAATTAAACTGCATCTAAATCTCTAAACACAAACCAAAACTACGCACTGCACTAACAAATCTGCTAAAACCACAGCCAAAGATGATTACCTATACCCGCAAATGCGCACTATGGAACCTTGTCATATTAACATCTACGTTTACGTCATCCGCAACAAAAAATTAGGTACCTAACATGTAACAATTAAATTCTAATAGGTATTTTTTATTAATATTAATTATTGAATTATTAATTTTAATATGATAGGGTCTAGGTAAGTATAAAATTTTTTTTTTCTTCGTTTTTTTGGTTTAAAAATGGCTGCCAGGTTCATTAGCAATTTGCGGGGATAGTACAAGGTGTTTTCGAAATCGCAAAAAAGAAAGCAGCTGTTTCATACAAAAATTAATAACGAAAATATCAAAATGTATGAAAAAACTGAGTTTTTTTTTCGCGATTTCAGAGTTGGTCCCATAGTAAAAGTTGTTCAGTTTGATGATCCCTATCTACCATATTCGGCTTTATAAGGCTTTTACCAAACACTTTGTATTATAAAAAGCGGCACCACAGCAATAAAATAATACTAACGGTTATTGAATATAACGAGAAACAACAACTCAAAGATGTTGCTTCCCGCGGCGGGGATCGAATCCACGACCTCTGGATCGAGAGAACAACACTCTAACCACTAACCTAACAGGCATTTACACAATTATTACTACCTATTTCAATAGTTTAACTTACGATTACGACAGCTAAAAAGGAGGCACCGGCATATAGCCAATCCCTAGAGAAAGCGCTATTCAGTGGTGCGCACCGCTAGATAGAGAAAAATACTATTCGTCGAGGCGCCCCGATGAATAGACACTTCCTTGTGTAAATGTTATTAAGAGGCATATTACATTTCGACTGTGATTTTTGCGTAAAATGACCAATTTTGGCGTTGTCGATCTCAGAAACAAAAATACATTAACACTTTTGTCTTATTGAATGGTGCAGAATAGCTATTGGAATAGTTCATATTCAATAGTTTGTAGACCGATTTAGATGAAACTCGTATTTTGGTACAATTGTGACAAGATAAAAATAACAAAGCAATTTTTTAAGTATAAAAATCCAAGATGGCGGCCAACTTTTTGTTTGTGGGCCGATTTCGATGAAACTCGGTTTTTGGTACTATTCTGACAAGACAATTACAATGCAATGTTAAAAATATTAAAAATCCAAGATGGCGGCCAACTTTTTTGTTGTAGGCCGATTTAAATGAAACTAGGTTTTTGGTATTATTTTGACAAGAAAATAACAACGCTAAGTTAAAAAAAAAATCCAAGATGGCGGTCAACTTTTTGTTTTTGGGCCGATTTCGATGAAATTTGGTTTTAGGTACTTTTATGAGAATAAAATAACAACGCAATTTTTTAAATATGAAATAATTCAAGATGGCGGCCAACTTTTTTGTTTGTAGGCCGATTTCGACAAAACTCGGTTTTTGGTACTATTTTGATAAGAAAATAACAACGCAATTTTTCAAATATAAAAAAAATTCAAGATGGCGGCCAACTTTTTTGTTTGTAGACCGATTTAGATGAAACTCGTTTTTTGGTACAATTTTGACCGTAGTTCCATTTTTCACCAAGGTGCTTTGCATTTTGCATCGCAACGCTACATCACTACGGAGCGACGGAGTTTCAATGCATACGTAAATTACGTAACGAGAACGGGACGGGCACGGGGCGGGGACGTGCATTTTGTATGAAACGATATTTTTTCCCGCCACCTGCCCGTCCCGTCCCATCCCGTATACAGCGACCTTAAATTTTGTTCTGTCTGTCTGTGTTCTTGTCTTGATTTGATGTTTTCATGAGAAAGAAAATGGAACCGTGGCACACTAATTATTCAAAGTTTTATTTTATTTAAACAAACAAAACAAGTTACTTATATTATACAAAACTGTCGTCCTTACTTTTTATAAGTCAAATATTATCTGCGTGGTGTGATTTCTAATAATTAGAAATCACATTAATTATTAATAGGTTACACATTGATCAGAGGTAATTACAGCTACCTATTCTTGCAATAATTTACTTGTTTCATCTACTACCAAACACGGTATCTGCTTTTGCTTTTCCTCTTTACCTACGATAAACCATCGCATATTTATTTGCAGTGTCTAGCAAAATAATGGACCAAATGCAAACACAGCAGCCAATACCCCACCTCGTCCAAGTCTACCAGCCATCGCTATCAGAAGCAAAGATGCAAAATCCACAGATTATTCACATATCTCATCCTTCACTCCAGACAAGTGATGGAACAGTTACTTACCAGCAAACAATTACTTCCAAGGCGCTTCAAATACCAGTCACACATGTTCAAGACATTTCGAATCAACCAATTCACATGTCGCAGAATCAGATAGTTATGTCATGTGAACAAACTCACCTTCAAAATATTCATCAGCCAGTTCAGTCCCAAATGTCACAGCAAGTTGTGCAGGAACCTGAAATGGGATCGCTGCATGTGATCTTGCCGCAGGTGCCATTATTTCAACTCAGTGAAGTGCAGCAGCAGTATTACGAGCAGTACGAATCATATGATAAAGAACAGTGTGCTGCAAAAGAGGAACCAGATTTGCAGGCTCAAGTTGAGAAACAGATAGAGTAAGTTCCTAATAATGAATAGACATAAACACTTATTTGCTTGCCAGGTGTCATATTTGGCTTTTTGACCTCTTGTCAGGCCAAAATTGATTGCGACCGTCCTGTCCAGCTCTTGTTAGGATTTTTGTGTTGCTGCTGTGTGAGTTGTAAGTCGAGCGTAAGTAATGCCACATCTGCTCCGCTCTGAATCCGTCCGACTGCTGTTCAGAAGGCGGTAATAAATATTGTCTGGCATTAAGAACTTTATGTCCGGCTTTAAAAAAGCTACGATTAGCTATTAAAAAATAGCCTAATCATAGACTGTGAAACAGGTTATATCTTAACTTAAATTTAAGAAATATCCCAATGTTTGAGACGGGAACCAGTATTTCCAAAGCACATGCTTACCTAGTTTGGACTCCTGTCTCCCATCGCTTATAATGTTGTATGAAACGTTTATTGTACTGATGTAAAGTATGATGTAATATTTTATTATATTATTATTATTATATCTGGGTAAAATGTTTCGCCAAATTGAGTCCGGCTTTTGTGTTTTGGCCCTAGCAACCCTACACTCAATGTCTTTTTTTATGAATTTGCTATTTATTATTTTTTTGTATTCAATTTCAGTTGTAAACAAGAGGATACAGCAATACTTAATGAAGAAAGTGAACAAGATGCAGCCGGCTGTAAGAAGCGGAACAGAAACATCAAACCAAATCCTGGTACTTGGGCATGCAATGTAAGGAAGTTAAAACACCAAAGAGGAGAGGCCTACGTCAGTAGAAGGGGAAAATTTGTGCCAGAAAGAAGAGTCCGTAACATAAAAGATTGCTTAAAATCTTGTAAATATAAATGCAGTGCAAGAATAAATGATACAGATAGAGAGCACATTTTTAAAGCTTTCTATTCTTTGAACGCCAATGAAAAGAAACATTTCTTACTAAATACTACTGAACGAAATGTTGTCAAGCATAATAAATATCCAGAACAAGATTCTAAAAGAAGACATGCATTCAAGTATTTCTTTTTAGTCAGAGCAGTTAGGCATACAGTTTGTAAGAATTTTTATTTAGGCACACTAGCGATTTCTCAAAAACCAGTTTATAATGTCCACATAGGGAAGTCCGAGATGAATATTCCGAAACCTGATGGCAGAGGACTCTCCGAAGCTAGTGCGCATTCTTTACCTTCAGAACTAAAAGACGGTGTAAGAAAACATATTATGTCTTACAAAACAGAAGATTCAAAACCAGTTAAAAGATTTTCAAAGAAGAAACAGTATTTAGAGCCCAACTTAAGTGTGAAAAAGATGTACGCTATGTATGTAAGTGCTTGTAATAATGACAATGTAGTACCCGTTAAAGAGTCCATGTACAGAAAAATATTTAGACACGAGTTTAACTTGCATTTTAGGAGAGTTAAGTCAGAGCTTCAGTTGTGTTGTAAATGTAAAAGCGTAATTAAAAAGAAGTCATAGATTTATTTTACTTTCATTATATTATTAGGTACCTCTACATGAGCAAGCTAGATTATTCCATATAGGTTATATTTTTATGAAAATCTTGTTTTAAAAGCATGGGAGTATTTAGAGATATTTTCCAGGGGTGGAGGGGCTTCAGTTGTCTCTTGGAAGCGATGATCATCCTATTGAAGTTAAATATTCACTAGCGCCGCCAATCAAGAAAAAATTATATACATACTTACTAGTTTTTATGTTTTTTAGAATTTTATTAAACAATACTTATTTTTACCCACGACGGACGGAACGGAACGGAGGCGGTATATGCGTTTGGGGTTAGAGGTTGTGCGTTTGTTTTGTTTGTTTGTTTGTGTGTTTGTCTGTTACCATTTTCCTCGGAAACTACTAAGCCGATTTCGATGCGGTTTTTTGCATTCAAAAGGTTTCATTTCAGAGCAGGTTCTTAGACATGTTTCATAGTGGTAGACTACCAGGGGGCTCTGCAGCAACCAGATAAGTCAAGTTTGTCTATTACCATTTTCCTTGGAAACTACTGGGCCGATTTCAATGCGGTTTTTTGAAATCAAAAGGTTTCATTTCAGAGCAGGTTCTTAGATATGTTACATGGTGGTAGACCACCAGGGGGCGCTGCAGCAACCAGATAAGTCGCGCTTGAGAAGTTCTCTAAAACTACTCAACTGATTTGGATGCGGTTTTCTGTAATAGTTTTGTAGTTTGTCGGCGATGGTTCTTGGTGTTATGGTGTTCAGCCGCTAGGGGGCGCTGTAGTAATCATTTTCCGAATGGTTTGACCGATTTAGATGCGGTTTTTAGAGTAGATAACGTATGAATTCTTTAAAAAGTTTAAAATAAAATGGCAAAATTAAAAATTTTGAAAACCCCACGACGGTTAAAATTGTAACTCTTTATTTAAAAAGACTAAAATAAGTTTTACAAAAATCCCTCGACTAAAAGTGATGTAGGTACTATACATACTTTATCTACCTATTCATAAATTACAAACGCAAGAAAAATCCGTTGGGGCTGCCATTACCTGCCCCCAAATGAACAAATATTTTTCAGTTATAGTTACTTTAGAGAAATGGCAATGGCAGCCCCCGACGGATTTTTCTTGCGTTTGTAATTTATGAATAGGTAGATAAAGTATGTATAGTACCTTCATCACTTTTAGTCGAGGGATTTTTGTAAAACTTATTTTAGTCTTTTTAAATAAAGAGTTACAATTTTAACCGTCGTGGGTTTTACAAAATTTTTAATTTTTATTGTAATGATTTTTTCTTCATTGGCCGCGCTAGTGGGGGCTTGGTGCGCCCTTAAACAGATCTTTTTGTGTAAAGGATTTTTATTTTTCAGTTTTTGTTAGTAAACATGGGTTGAGCACCAGACTATTCTGGGCTGGGCACGCTCCCTCCCATTCATACGCCCACGTTTATAAGTAGATAAATAGAGGCATTGTATTTACAGTTATAGAATTATCACTAGCTTTTTTTTGAGTTTTGAGTGTTACAGGCATTAGCCAAGCACTTGCACTTACGTCTTAGTTCAGGTATTCATGAAATTTTATTAAACATATTTAAATAAACTTAGGTAGGGTTCCTGTAAAACAAATAACTGTACCAAGTACTAACCTGATATTATTTTAGGATCGTTTATATCCTTTAACGGTAATGTTTCAAATAAAGCAAATAATAAATATAATTTTATGGATATTTATTTATTTGTCTTATTGTGGTCCAAGTCCTGTAGGTATTAGTTGAAAGAAATACCCAAAATCTTGCAAAATTAATATTTTTTGGATTCTATTGAAAAACAAGCGGCCAATCGCGCTAATTCTGAACAACATAACCAAAACCGCTTAAATTACGTTGTTATTTAGGTTATACCGGGTGTAACAAGACCTTCAACGAAGCCGAGGTCTACGTATTCTGCCCATCATCACCATTTCTGTTCAAAATTATTGCTGGGAAACGATTTTGATTTTTGGTGTTAAAAAATCATTGCATACTTTACCACGCAATGTAACGCGTACAACAAACATGCTGCGCCTGCGAGTGAATGCTACACAGCTGCGTGCGGCCGAGTTGAAAGCATGGCTTCAAATACCGTTAAAAATTAGTAACGTTAAAAAAAAATAACGTTAAAAATGGAAATTAATAACGGTAAAATTAATAACGGTAAAACAGAATTTAACGTTATTTTTTCGTTCCTTGATAACGTTATTATGTTACTGTATAAAAATATTTAAAAGCAATGTGTAATTGACGTTGACGCCGCCGTGACGTGATCAGTCTCTGCGTTAGGTACTAGGTAGTAGAGGTACCTACTTACAATACGCAATATTTATAAAATTACCGTTAATAATAACGTTATTTTTAACGTTATCGACATTAATTTAACGTTATATTAAGGTTATGTTATTAGGTATCGTTAAAAAAAATAACGTTATCAAGGTATCATATTAAAAATAACGTTACGTAACGTTATTTTTACTGTTAATTGATAACGTTATAAAGCCCTGGTTGAAAGGTAGCGCTTATGTGCGTGCTCATGAGATACATCGAGTGACGACGTTTTGAAGCCATTGTTTGTGTCGAAATACTTAAAATATTGATAATGTTTCATTGGACAAAAAGTAGGCAATAACGAAAAAATAAGATTTCATAAAAAAATTAAAAAAAATTTTTTGACTTTGACCTTCAATAACTTCGTAGCTATTGGTTTCCCAGGTATAGTCTAAAAGAAAAATGATCCTGATGATGGGCGGAATACGTGGACTTCGGCTTCGTTGAAGGTCTTGTTACACCCGTTATTTTAAGATTAAGATTAGCATCGTAGTCTCCTTAGGCAGGGGTGTCAAATATACGGCCCGCGGGCCGCAACCGGCCCGCAAGCCATCTCAATACGGCCCGCGACCAGAATTTATTTATCCAGTGAGGATTTTAGACGGCATTCGATGCCACCTACGTACCTACGTAGATATCGTTTAAAATTGCGCGCGCTTTTGTCTTAGGTATCTGGATCCTCAAGATCAACATAACTCCTTTTAAATTAATTTACATAAACTGAATGAATAAAAATATAAATAAATAATAGGTAAGTATGTATTTGAGTTTTTAAAGGACCATGCCCATGGGTCTATAGAAGTTCCGGCCCACGGTACATCGTGGTGTACACAGACGAATTGTGTATTAAATGAAAGCATGGCATGTCAAAAACTCAATAAACTGAATGTTGGTTAAGAAAATAAGTCGCCTTTTTTAGATAAAACGACTTTTTTTCGTCAGTATGGACACAATTTATTTCAACAATTTTCATATCAAAGGCATTTGTTTTATCGTTTTAGTCACTCGAAGTCAATTTTAACTAAATGTAATGTTGTTTACTTTGAATAAACTAACCAGAGCTGCTTCCAGAATCCAATGCATGCGAGAGTCAAGTGGGCATTTCCATTCCAGATTATCGTTATATAAAATAGCGGGGCCTAACTCTAAAGTTCGGGATAGGGTCAAAGACTCGGAGTCCATTAGCGTAAAATGGGTCAAAAAGTAAAGGATGCACGAGAAATACACACTCACTGCAAAACACTTCCAATACAAAACAAAACAACAAAACACAAACAAACGACAATCAAACGTTGTGACGTCGCCGTCGTCGTACTGTCACCATTGTCAAACTGACAGTAGATCAGCCGAGTACGTAGTGCTGTCATTGTTCTATCGGAATCGATTACTAAATCGATTTTAATCTTGTTCAATACTGTTATAATCTAAAAAATATTTTATCATTTCACTGGTTTTAATAAAAACTATATTTTATGAAGTTATACTCAGTCAAACAAGAATTGCCGTTACAAATAATGTTAGTAATTAATAATATATTTTGTTGGTATCGATTTTTATATCGCATCAATTGTTTACGAGATTTTTTCGTACCTCGAGCAACGTCACTCGCATAAAAATCTTTGAATTGTTATTAAAATGGTTTTGGTGATGGCGACTTTATTACACAATAATTCCAATTGCATTATTCATAATAAATTGAATAATGATTTTTAAAGGCTTACGCCCATCTACGGCCCAACTTTAAAATACCGTGTACAAACTTTCCATAAAATTTAAAAATCATTATTCAATTTATTATGAATAATGCAATTGGAATTATTGTGTAATAAAGTCGCCATCACCAAAACCATTTTAATAACAATTCAAAGATTTTTATGCGAGTGACGTTGCTCGAGGTACGAAAAAATCTCGTAAACAATTGATGCGATATAAAAATCGATACCAACAAAATATATTATTAATTACTAACATTATTTGTAACGGCAATTCTTGTTTGACTGAGTATAACTTCATAAAATATAGTTTTTATTAAAACCAGTGAAATGATAAAATATTTTTTAGATTATAACAGTATTGAACAAGATTAAAATCGATTTAGTAATCGATTCCGATAGAACAATGACAGCACTACGTACTCGGCTGATCTACTGTCAGTTTGACAATGGTGACAGTACGACGACGGCGACGTCACAACGTTTGATTGTCGTTTGTTTGTGTTTTGTTGTTTTGTTTTGTATTGGAAGTGTTTTGCAGTGAGTGTGTATTTCTCGTGCATCCTTTACTTTTTGACCCATTTTACGCTAATGGACTCCGAGTCTTTGACCCTATCCCGAACTTTAGAGTTAGGCCCCGCTATTTTATATAACGATAATCTGGAATGGAAATGCCCACTTGACTCTCGCATGCATTGGATTCTGGAAGCAGCTCTGGTTAGTTTATTCAAAGTAAACAACATTACATTTAGTTAAAATTGACTTCGAGTGACTAAAACGATAAAACAAATGCCTTTGATATGAAAATTGTTGAAATAAATTGTGTCCATACTGACGAAAAAAAGTCGTTTTATCTAAAAAAGGCGACTTATTTTCTTAACCAACATTCAGTTTATTGAGTTTTTGACATGCCATGCTTTCATTTAATACACAATTCGTCTGTGTACACCACGATGTACCGTGGGCCGGAACTTCTATAGACCCATGGGCATGGTCCTTTTATGGAAAGTTTGTACACGGTATTTTAAAGTTGGGCCGTAGATGGGCGTAAGCCTTTGAGTCTGGCCCGCTAACACACCCAAAATTTTATAAATGGTGCCCTTTAGAAAAATGAGTTTGACACCCTTGTCTAAGGCATAGCTTTCGATAATTTTAACAAAACTAAAGCAAGTAATTTTCTGTAAACAAAACTGAAAAGGTAACGATTTAGTTTTGGTTCGTTGAAAATTTGCGCGATGGAAGGATAAAGAGGAAGGTACCTAAATGAGGTTATATTAAAGACACACAAATGCTATTTAAGTATACCTATTTAATATTTTACTGTCACCTCCCCTTAGGCATATTAATAAATACAAATTGTACAAAACAACATCTAAGTTAGTAACTTTGGTCACACATACTTTGATCCATTTAAGTAGGTAGTTTACAATTGTTTCATTCATTTAATTTTATTTCGCCATCTAATTGATTCAACCTACTGAAAATTGCGAAATCGTACGCACTGAATTGGATAGTAACGATTTTATATTTTTTATATTGATACCAAATATACGTGTTACAAAATAACCCCTTATGCCGAATATGGTAGGTAGGGGCCATCAAACTAAACAACTTTTACTATGGGACTAGCTCTGAAACCGCGAAAAAAATATCAGCTGTTTCATACAAAAATTAATAAGGAAAAAGTAAAACCTCCTTCAAAAACCTTAAAAAACAGCTCTATAAAAAGCAACAAATAATGTTCAAATCGATTAAAAACACGTCTATTGAAGTCGGGTGGAGCTGGAAGTATTTTTTTTTACTTATTGTGAGGTTTATATTCTAAAAGCCCCACCCGACTTCAATAGACGTGTTTTTAATCGATTTGAACATTATTTGTTGCTTTTTATAGAGCTGTTTTTTAAGGTTTTTGAAGGAGGTTTTACTTTTTTTTAAAAGCTTTTTATTTTAAACTTTTTTGTGGTAGGTATGTAAGCGATGATTTTATAAAATAAAACGTTAAGTATAATGTTTCACATTTTTCAATGGTAAACCCCGAGTAACTCAATGTCCACAGGTGTTCCGTTGGGTCTTCGCAGTTCAAATCTAGTCCAGAATGTCCTTGACAATAATAAACCTACCAATATTTCAATCGCTGTACAGTTCTTATTTGATTTTGAGGAGTTCCCCCGTGTATCTTCAAAATCCAAAGTCCAATACCAATGAAAATAATATGGAATCATTCTTAAGGTGTCTTCTTTCAAACAAAAAAATAATTGTCTAAATCGGTTCATAAACAAAAAAGTAATGGTTGAAAGTCGGTTTCAATTCATATAAAATGGTAACGAAAACGGCAGTATTTTCAAGATTACTTGAAAACTACTGAACCGATTTCAAAATTTCAAAAAATGGGACCAACTTGGGAACAAACCTCATGTTATAACGTTTAAATCGTTTGAATCGGTTCAGCCGTCTTTGAGTAATCGGTGTACATACATATATAAAAAAAAACTATACGCGACGAATAGATAACCTCCTCCTTTTCAAAGTTTTTGAAGTCGGTTAAAAATATCAAAATGTATAAAATGTAGCTATTTCAGAGTTGCTCCCATAGTAACAGTTGTTCAGTGATGGTCCCTACTTACCATATTCGGTATTAGAGGTTATTTTGTAACAGGTTGTATACCTAGGATCGACACCACTACTTACTTACACCAGTCGAAATTGTAAAATGAAACTAAAACTAAGAACAATCTTTGGACTATGTAACATACCTTTTTAGGCCTAGACACAGAATACATAATTGGCCTAGATTAGATATCTTTAGGTCGACCGTACATTCATTTCGTTTAATAAAGTAGAGTAGATATTATGTTTATTTCACGTAGACAGTATAAGAACACCTCTATTTTTTACCAGATTTTCATAAACAGGATGAAATGAATAGCGTACAAAATTCAGTGCGTAGGCGTAGGTGGTATAACAAGGCATTTTGGTATTCCGTATGTTAATGGATCCTCGCAGGAATGAGGACGCAGACGAGGTCCTCGCCGCTGTCGTTCTTCAGCTCCCACTTGACGTCGACTTTCACCTTGGGGTAGGACTTCAGGACAGGCAGTGTTGTCTTGTAACTGGCTTTTTGACCACCCTGAAAGAGGAAAATGTTTAACATTTAGTTGAGCAGTAACCTACGTTAGTTCACTAGTTTGCTTTACTTATAGGTAAGTATGATAAAACAGGGCGGCCAACTTGTCTAGGGCTGCGATCTACTTTGAAATTTCCTGGCCTATTTGAGTTCGACTTAAATCATTTTCATTTTTGGGTATTTTTCACTACAAAACCGTCGCACCCGCCTCTAGCACCGTTCTGTTGCTACTTGCTTTGCTACCACAAGGCCAAGCAAAGCACTTTTTGTTGTCTCTCGCGATCGACTGCACTGTCTCCAGAGATCGACTAGTCGATCGCGATCGACTTGTTGGCCATCCCTGTTATAAAATAAACATGAATCGCCGAAATGAATGTAAGCCCATATAACTTTTGAACGACTGCACCAAATTAGATAATTATTTTTTTGTTTGGTATTATCAGGACAAGGTTTGTATAAAAGAAAATTATATTTTTTTCTTTTTCCGTCATTTTAAATCGCAATACTTATATCGCAATAGATGGCGCCACCAGTGCAAAGCCAAGGCGGACAGCGGGCAGCTAAGTTAATTTGAGATGCTACTACAGTCCTGTTGGACGAAGTACGTTAGCGTAACTCTGTTGCTAACAATTTCTCGATTGAAACCGAAGTTACATTGCTGCTTGATGTGAGATAGTTGTCTTATTGGTCCTTACCAAAGCAGCAATGTAACTGCGGTTTCTGACAGAGTTGAATGCGACAAAGTTACAAAATCAGAGGGCGTCCACATGTAATCTTTCATCCCCTAATTTCACCTCCTTTGATTTTCATTTTTGTAACAAAAGGTAGCATATAATAATATGTCCTTTCTAATGTCTAATCTAAGTAAGTACCTACCTAAGTATTTCTTTACTAAAATAATTCGGAGAAGTGAAGTGAAGCCCCAGATAAAATTCCTATTAGCTAAGTAGGCGTAACGGTTGAAATCAAGATGTAAGCAGGATCATTAAGTTTGATAACCGTAGTGATGCAGACAGCAGAAATTAATCCAGCAGACAGCTTGTAAATGGAATAACGCCAACTCCCTGGTCAAACCACATTCAATTGGATGATTGGTGGGCTGACGATTGTCGTTTTGCCATCATCAGTCGAACGACTTGTTTATCTCAAAATTTTCATGGTTATCTTACATGCTGCCCCTTAGAATGACCACTGAAACGCGATATGTAACAGCGATTTATCAAGTTTAATTGTCAAAAACATATGCATTTTGATTTGGGTGTCGATAGAACCAGGGACGTATTTTAAGATTCGGCGCCCCGGGCCAATAAGGTATGCCGCCCCTAGGGTTACGTACGAGAGGAAAAGGATGCATGTCAATACTAAAAAAATGCCGCGCAGCGCGATTTTTAATCATTTTCATTCAAAAACCCTGTATTTTGTCAATCTTCAGTAAAAAAAATGGCCGCGTAGCGCGATATTTTGTCAGTTCCATCCACTAAGCTTGTAATTTTTCCTGACTATTAAGTATTATGAAATCGGTCACGCAGCGCGATTTTTGTCAGTTCTATCTACTAATCTTGTAATTTTGCCTGACTATAAGTAATGAAAAAATCGGCCGCGCAGCGCGATTTTTTGTGAGTTCCATGCACTAATCATGTAATTTCGCCTGACTACGAGTACTTAATTTAAAAAAAATCGGCCGTGCAGCGCGATATTTTGTCAGTTCCATCGACTAATCTTGTATTTTTGCCTGACTAATAAGTATTATGAAATGGGTCGCGCAGCGCGATTTTTGTCAGTTCTATTCACTAATCTTGTAATTTTGCCTGACTATAAGTAATAAAAAAATCGGCCGCACAGCGCGATTTTTTGTGAGTTCCATGCACTAAAGTAGGGCCACTTTAATAGGTCACATTTGACAGTTCATGAAAACTCAACAACGTAACCTTTTAACGGTGGGGACACAATATTTATTTATTCAAAGGCATAATTGCTTAACTTTTTTCAGTTCATAATACATATTTATTGTAATAATCAGGAAATAAAGCAAATTTACGATTTATTTTGACAAATTACACTATGGACTGACATATGTCAAATGTGGCCTATTAAAGTGGCCCTACTGTAATCTTGTAACTTTGCCTGACTATGAGTACTTAATAAAAAAAATCGGCTGCGCAGCGCGATTTTTGTCAAATTCATCCACTAATCTTGTAATTTTGTCTGACTATAAGTAATAAAAAATGGCCGCGCAGCGAGATTTTTTGTCAGTTTCATCCACTAATCTTGTAGTATTGCTTCTCTAAAGTAAATGTTAAAAAAACGGCCGCGCAGCGCGATTTATAGTTAGTTTCATCTACTAAATTATTTAATAATGTAAAAACAAAATTGTAAAAAAAATGTAGTTTCAATTAAAAGTACTTAATTTAAATTGTTCTAAAAAATGTAAAAAAAATTGTAACTCCTCTCACGAATAATTTCAAAAGGCGTTCCGAAGCTGGCGAGGGGCGGCTCGCACCGCCCCTCGCAGCCTGGCGCCCTGGGCCATGGCCCCCTTGGACCCTAGGGTAAATATGTCCCTGGATAGAACGAACGTAATAATATTTCGTGATATAGCCATAATCACGCAATATATCGTCCGCGTGGACATTAGGGAAATCTCCAAGGAACCTCTACTATCTAGAAATATCCTATGTTTTAATCCAGGCTATAATATATCTGTGTGTCGAATTGCATCCATATCTGTTAAGCCGTTTTTGCGTGATTGAGGAACAAACATACAAACATCCAAACCCACAAACTTTAGGATCTAAATCGATTATAAAGGGTTGATAATCACCTTCAATGGGCAGGCGAGCCCGTTGTCCTTGCACGCGTCGGGCTGCGGCAGCGGAAACGGCACGGGCAGGTTCATTATCACTCCGTGCACTTCTGTCTCTATACTCTTTACGTCATGCGCTGTAAAAAATAACATAGTTGAGTTATCAGCCGCAACGCACATGGTCTGTTAAGCTATGTTTACATTACGCCAGCAGCTCGGCCCAGCAAACATTCAAGTAGAGGTGGTGTGTTCGACGTTCTTTTAAAATCGACGAACATGTCAGACAATGTACTTATACTTACTCGCTTCTCGAATCGGTCGTCTACTTGACTAATGTAAACTAGGCCTTATACCCTCAAGGCGTTGGTATCGTCGTCCTTAGGCTGGCCCCAGACCTAGGTACCCGTTTAATTTCTTTGCTTTGCTGTTCTACCTTGCTTGAAAGACCGCCGGCCAACCAGAGTAATTTTCAATCTATCGCATTTTGGGACTAGACCATATTGGCAAGATAGCCATTAGCTTGGTGTTATCAAATATCATCGCCTGGATTGCGAAGTAGGAAGTTTTTAGGAGATATGCCACCCTGAACATGGACTCCGATCGTTAAAAATAAATCAATCGCTTATTTATACAAGATGTTTGGTAAAGCCCAATAAAGCTGAATATGGTAGATAGGGACCATAAAACTGAACAACTTTTACTATGGGACCAAATCTGAAACAGCAGTTTTTTTAAACTAAAACTAAAACTTCGCATTGCAACCCAGACGACGATATTTGATAACACCAAACTAATGGCTATCTTGCCAATGTGGTCTGGTCAAAATATGCGATAGATTAAAAATGAGCCTCTTGGCCGGCGGTCCATGGTAGAACAGCAAAGCAAAGAAATGAAACCGGTAGGTCTGGGGCCAGCCTTAGTTGGGCCACGTTGGGCGACAGCGACACCAACGCCGCCGTTTTTTTTTTTTTTTTTTCATTTTTGGTTCATTCATTAACACGTTGTATAGAAAACCCACTTCCTATAGGAATACATATTGTGCTACATTGTGTTATCTATACCAATGACCAAGTGCTGAAGAGATTGTCACAGGTTAAACAAAATCTATTATTCATTTCTGGTTCTGGGACTGCGGGATCGGTCGGTTCAGTTTCCGTTAAGTGGATATAGTTACAGGGTGTTATTAATGAATGAACCAAAAATAAGAAAAACCGTTTCATCAAACTCCAGTTTGCTCGCGATTTCCGAGTTAGTCCTATTGAATGCTGTCCACAGCATTCACTCGGAAATCGCAAAAAAAAGCTTTTCATGCATTTTGATATGTTTTTTTCTCGAGTGGGTCCATACCCATAGTAAAAGTTTGATGGTCCGACGTTTTCGTTCATTCAATAATACCCTGTATATGCAACTAACGGGAACCGAACCGAGGGCTCCCTCCCGCAGTCCTAGAAATGACTAATAAGTACCACAGGAATAAAATATTTTTATTTACCCTGACAATAAGTACTGTTCAGCACTTGTGTCATACCAAACAATCTACACTTTTAGTTAACAATATTAAATAGATTTTCCGCCTACTTCATATACATAATAAATAATACATGGTATAAGGTAAAGGTACCGTATAGTTCGCAATTTCCAGGGAGAATCTGTTACTTGGTGCGCCCCTGCAGTTCCTATAGCACAGTCTATTATCTATACCAATATCTATACGTATAAGGTGGTACCAAATGATGTGGTGACACATTCTCAAAAAAACGTTTCATTCTTACTCCCATACGAAATACTATGGAAAGGCGTAAAAAAATCGTTTTACGACCTTGTTCCTTGGAGAAAGTTGTTCAGTTTAAGGCTTAAATTTTTTTCAGAGGGCCTAGTATGAGTTGGTTTTTTGCTCTCACTTCACTTTGCGAATAGTTAACTATCGTTTTCTCTCTTTCACTCGTTCACTCACTCGCATGATTTCCTCTCTTTCACTCGATACTATTCGCAAAGTGAGGTGAGAAACACAACTCGTACTAGGCCCTCTGAGCATAACCAGTGTTGACTTAAACAGAGGGCCTAGTGCGAGTCGATGTTTTCACATTTCACTATCGAAAACTATCGGATATGCTGCTCATAGCCAATGCGAGTGAAAGAGAGAAAACTATAGTTTTCGATAGCGAAAAGAGTAAACATTAACGCACTAGGCCCTCAGGTGTTGCTAAAATTTTAAGCAACACCTGTTTAAGTATCATCCTAAAGGATGCACTACGCAATACAACAGCAAAGCTGAAATGTGGCACATGCCGTTTGACAAATCACACGACACATGTCAAGTTGTATGACAAGTCTTGGGGAACTTTCATAGTAGGCTGCGTTTTGGGGGAGTTAAAAGTGTCCCACAAATGCCAGTCATGCAATATCCACAGTATAGATTGATCGAAGATCACATCATTTAGCCTACCACCTTATAATAGGTATTACTTATAGTAAGTATAAAAACAAACTTATATCATATCACACAATTTTGCTTTTATTAGCGTCATCGCTGAAAAACACGATTTCTTTTGAATTGAGAATGGGATATACACAGGTTGGTCAAAAGTTCTGTTACTGAGTTTCTTTATCGATTACTGGCCATTAAAACAAATGAAAAGAAAAAATAAAAATGACATATTATTGACAGTTTTATAAGCTATAATTCCATACCACACGTATATCATATTTTGTTTATTTCACCATGGAATGGGGGTTGAAGGAGAATCGTGTCGCTGTAATTGCTCTGCACAAATGTGGGCAGCCACCGAATATGATTTTCAAGTTGCTACAAAAGTTGAAAATCAACAAGCAATTTATTTATCGCACTATCCATAGGTACAGTAATACCTTGACCGTCGATGACCGAAAAAGATCAGGAAGACCACGCACCGTTCGGACACCAGCTGTGATCAAGGCAGTGAAGGCGAGAATCACGAGAAATCCCGTCCGGAAGCAAAAGTTATTGGCAATACAGATGACTGTGAAGAGAAGTTCCCTTAAAAAAATTATCAATGATGACCTTGGGCTTCACGCTTACCGTAGACGAAAGGGCCATCTGCTAAACGCACGATTGAAGGCTATGAGGTTAGCACGAAGTCGCGCTCTACTAAAGCAGTACGCACAAAACGGCCATCGAAAAATCTTGTTTACTGATGAAAAAATCTTCACAGTCGAAGAAAATTTTAACCGTCAAAATGATAGAGTATACGCTAAGAATAGTAAAGAAGCCAGCATGATTGCTCCGAGGGTCCAACGAGGTCACCACCCCTCATCAGTGATGATTTGGCTGGGGGTGTCCTATTCAGGGCTAAGTAAGGTTCATTTCTGTGAAAAAGGTGTGAAAACTGGCGCTAGAGTCTATCAAGATACCGTTCTGGAACCTGTTGTCAAACCCTTAAGCCACACTTTATTTCAAAACCAGCCATGGGTCTTCCAGCAGGACTCTGCCCCTGCGCACAAAGCAAAATCTACACAAGCATGGTTTCGGGCTAACAAAATTGATTTTATCGCGCAGGAGGAATGGCCATCCTCCAGCCCAGACTTAAATCCTCTGGATTATGCCATATGGCAACTCATTGAGGAGAAAGCATGTGCTAAGCCCCACATGAATCTCGACTCTCTTAAGCGCGCTATTCTCAAGGCAGTCGCAGAATTGGATATGGTGGTAGTTCGTGCTGCCATCGATGACTGGCCTCGTCGTCTAAAGGCGTGTATTCATGCCAGAGGCGGTCATTTCGAATAATTTTAATACATGATAATCTTAAATATTTGTGCTTTCATTTGGTATATAATTCATTGTAGCATTATTTGTAAATTTAGTATTATTCATGTTTTCCATAGTTACAGAACTTAGTAACCAACGGTACAACGTGTTAATGAATAAACGCAAAACCTCTTAGGTGGTGATTGTGCTCATGAATATGAACAACTTTTACTATGGGGCCAACCATGAAATCGCGAAAAAAAATCAGCTGTTTCATACATTCTGGTTGAGAAGGTATTGACAACTTGTATGAAACAGCTGATTTGTTTTGTTGAGTTGCAGAGTTGGCCCCATAGTAAAAGTTGTTCATGTTCATGAACACAATCACCACCTAAGAGGTTTTGCGTTTATTCATTACTTAACACGTTGTATACGCTCTTAACCTTGAAGTAAAATCTAAGTAAGTTTATCTACGTGTTAAGAAATAAAAATACTATTATTTTTAATTATGACGGGTTTCTTGCGAAGTCATGAAACTTTGTTGCGAGTTTTCCATTTGAGTTTCAAGACATTTCTTAGTTTTTAAGAAATTAAAAAAATAACAGCATCTTTGGGTCTTCACAACTTAAACTTTGGTAATAATTTTCACCACCTCTTTTGATAGTATTTAGGGTAAGCTAAGTATATTTCTCAAAGCGAGTTAAATTATTAAGAAACCTTACTTTAACAGTCTTTCTGGTTTCTACCTATGGATCAGTGGCGGATCCAGGATTTTGGTTTGGGAGGGGTTTAACGTAGGTGAGGGCAGGCTTTACCAAGGTAATCAACAGATTTGTTGGGTGGACCCTAATGATTTGGGGGGGGGGGGGGGGGGGGCTTGATCCCCTTAGCCCCCCCCCCCCCCCCTGGATCCGCTAGTGCTATGGATTGTCATTGATTTTAACGACTACTTATCAATTTATCAATCTCTGGATGGTAAATTGCCTAGTGGAAGGTACTTACATTTTTAGGATCTAGATGTCGATGATTGCTAAATAAATAAGTAGATTACGAGATTTGCGAGATTTTGAACCATACTTAACGCTCGTAAAATGAAGATTCGATCATTATGTTCGATGATTTATTGTCATTTAATGTTTTGTTATTCGACATTACAAAGCAAACCCATTTTTTATGAGACTTGCGGTGTTTCTGAGACATATTTTTGTTTCAAAATGTTACATCCTTACCAGGTGTGAATTCAATACTGATGGTGGCATTTGAGTTTCTCTTCAAGATGCACTCTTTGGCGTCATCGGCACATCCGCTCACACCCACGCTTTGGACTGTCGCTAATTTTGAACCTGGAAAAGACATATAGAAATAAGTTGATAAACACTTATACATTAATAATTAATGGAAATAATAATTAAATCAAACGAGCCCTAATTCGATGGGGTTGTATGGTTTTATTACAGAGTTCCCACGGCCTCTCGGCGAGGGCGTTACTCAGCCGAGTATGCAATAAGCAAGAGCTCACGAGTTTCATAAGACGTTTTTCAACTCATTTGCGAGGAAAAACAAAGATATTTACCACACAACAACAAATACTTACGACAAAAACAAAATTTTGAAAATATTGTGAATTCTGAATAATTTGATAATAATAAATATTTGTTTATAATTATTTGTTTATATTTATTCCAAAAATGTATATGAATTTTCAGCGGCATTGCGGATTGGTGGGTATTAATAAGTGCAAATGCAGCTGGGACTAACGGCTTAACGTGCCTTTTCAAGCACGGCGGAGATCGAGATAATACACTTTGGTCACCCATCCCACGGCTGACCCTTGCCAAAGTTGCTTAACCTCCACAATGGGGAATATCCGAAAAAAAAATTGGCTGAATATTTTTCTATTGGTAGGAATAAGTTCCCTTAGTAATAAAAAAAGGTATCAGAATTTTTGGTTGCGTGAAAAAGTAAAAAAAATAAAGTCTTTTCGACTTCACAAATATACAAAAGTAACAGCAGAATGGAAATTATAACTTTACCACTCTTTACCACCACCTGCTACAACCACAACATGGTATTAAAAAAAAGTTTCAAAAATGACAAATATCAAAATGTCAAAACCTTTTATTTTTTATTTGTGTTGTTGTTGTTGTGTTGCATAAACTTAATATTAGCTAGCATAGAGAAAAATTTTCTATGTTGTGTTGGCAGGTGGTGGCAAAGGTATAATATCCATTCTGCTGTTACTTTTACACATTTGTAAAGTCGAAGAGACTTTAATTTCTCAATTTTTTTTTACGCAACGTATAATTCTGAAACTTGTTTCTATTACTAAGGAAGCTTATTTCTACCTATAAAAAAATGTTCAGACAATTTGATTTTTTTCAGACATTCCCCATTGCAGGCCAACCGGCGGGCTGATTATCTAATTAAAAACCACCTAGCGACTGGTTGCAGTTCACAGATGATCGTGATGCATTGCTGCTTCTTTTTGGGTTAAAAAAAAACATACCAAAGAAAAGTGGCAATGTATGTCAAATGCAACCGGTCACTAAATAGTTTCTTTTTAGATAATCAGGGTGCGGACTTCCAAAGGTCGCGGGTTTGATTTCTGCCTGAGAATATGATCTGGTGCGAGTCGAATTTTTTTACTATATTATTTAGTAGGTATTATGTAAAAAAAAAATAGCTACCTATGTGAATGCTGAAATCTCAAAATATTTTAAAGCTGCTTCTAAGTACTTATTCAATTGTCAAAATATCTTCTGACAAACCTACCACAAAAAAGTTAAAAATAAAAAAGCTTGACGAAGTCGGGTTGGGCTTTTAGAACAAAAAAAAGTGGTCCTCCAGCCCCACCCGACATCAATAGACGTGTTTTATTAAAATTGATATGCGTATCTCGTATCTAATGATTTGAATATTATTTCTTGCTTTTTAGAGACAATTTTGATGCGGTGTTTGTTTTTGTATTAAGGTTTTTTTAAAGGAGGCTTTTGTTGTTAAAAAAAAACCAAAATGGTCGCTTAACAAAGTTCATAAATTTTCTCGCGACAAGCTTTTAACTAAAACGCCGCGAATTTCCGCAACAATTTTTTTATTAGTTTTAAACTAAGTAAGTATGAGTAACACTTTGTTTTTTTAAGAACGAAGGTTTAATTCAGATTTTAGATTATTGATTGATTTGAGACTTTATTCGAAAATGTTCGCCGGTCAAAGTTTTGAGACGTTTCCAAACTGGGACATAAAATTGTGTCCCAGTTTGGAGACATAATCCAAATATATTTTCAATTAATATTTTGAATTGGAACGATGGTATTTCATTTGTCAAGCAATCGACAAAATCGTTCTAGCTATTTGCTTAGCGTTAAATCCTTAATGCTTCAGAAACAGAAATCCGTCGGCGACCGGTTATCAGGATGTTTGGAATAAAGAGATTTTTAGGTAGAGTATAAAGTTTCATCTAAAAGAAAAACGAAAGAAAACGATATTGAAGTGTTCATTATAGAAAAATGATTGGAAATTATTTCAGAAATTTGATAATTTATTATGATTAATATGTTAGTGATTTGTATGAAAAAAAAAATATTTACACTGCGAAAGTTTTTTAAAAGAACAAGTAAGTTGCCATTAAAATTACTTATTTACGCGCTGAAAAAAATAAATGAAATGCGGTTCGTTGGTAAGCTTTCGCATCACTTCCAGTTCAAAATGGCTAGACCGATTTTGCTATTTATTTTAAATATTCTAATAAGTCGAATTAAGTTTTAAGTAAGTATAAACATTAAAAGATTTTTTTTTAATTTCCCGGAAATTCTTCAAATTCGGAAAATCTGAACATGTATTTTTGTATGAACTCAATTCAAAACCATTCTACTCAAACGATGGAAATTAGTTGTTTTATGTAGAAATCGTTTATTTTCTGTTATGTACATTTTATTGGGATAGAGGCCGAAGTCTGTCGGTTAGTTAAAAATAATAACAAATGTTCACACATACTGATTATAATTTGCTTATCGCTCTGTTAAAACAATAACATTGGAAAGTCAAAGACCGCTACAACTCTGTTTACTGAGATTTATATTAATTTCATATGTTTTATAAATTAGATTTGATTGCTAGGAAACGTTAGTAATTTTTGTAACATTTAAATTAATTTTCTTTAAATTCTGTGAAATATACCTACAGATGATCAAATTTAGTTACGAGAAGTTTTCGAGAATTGTTATTATTTTAATTCATTCATTTTCTAACTCTTATCTGAAGTATGCCTGCTGGCCACACACTACATACGAATTTCTTAAGACGATTGAGTAGAATGGTTTTGAATTGGGTTCATACAAAAATACATAGGTATGTTCAGATTTTCCGAATTTGAAGAATTTCCGGGATTAAAAAAAAAATTGAAAACCATGAAAATCCACGAGGGAGGATAATAGGAATGATACCGAACGCAGCAAATCCATACAAATCTATGGACTACCCTACCACACACATGCGTTATTTTTATTTATTTATTTAAATATTTATTTTATTTTATTTATTTATATTCCGTTTCGGGATTCCAAATATATTATATAGGTATACTTTGTTATTGTTTTGTTTCTAGATTTGTTTAGACTGATACCAATGATACTAATGATACTATTGAGTTTACTGTGTAAAGTGTATAAAGACTCCACTCGATACTTTGGTCCTTATTTTCTGTGTTGACGATGTCATTAGAAAATTTACTGAAAAAAAAACCATTTTAAAAACACGTTTTTAAAACGGACTAAATTATTACAAAAAAATCGGACTAAAAACATTAAAACGGACTAGTAAAAACAGACTAAAAAGTAAAAAATATTTTTTTCTGTAAATATTTATAACCAGAAATTTTAAATCTAAAAACGTGGGGCGCATTTTGTAAAATTTATCATCCATATTGTCTTTAGCATGCGCCCCACGTTTTTAGATTTAAAAATTTCTGGTTATAAATATTTACAGAAAAATTTATTTTTTACTTTTTAGCCTGTTTTTACTAGTCCGTTTAAGCGTGCTCGCAGACTACAGACTTTCTATCGGCCGACAGTTTAGTCGGGCTCTCCAATCAGTATGAAGAAGTATGCAAGTGCGCACACTACAACGATTCGGTATCGGCCGATTCTTCATACAAAACCAACTATCGGGCCAACTATCGGCCGATAGAAAGTCTGTAGTCTGCGGGCAGGCTTAATGTTTTTAGTCCGATTTTTTTGTAATAATTTAGTCCGTTTTAAAAACGTGTTTTTAAAAAAGTTTTTTTTCCAGTAAATTTTTATTTTCTGCTTTTTAGTTAACGAGCTAAGACTAAAAATGTACCATCTCCTATCGGAGCACTCGTCAATACGATTCAAACGAGCCCAAACTCGATGGGGTTGCATGGTTTCAATATTGAGTTCCTATGGCATGGACTTTCAGCTTCATCATCAGACCCTGGACCTCATCTCCCATTAGAGTACTCGTCAAGACGATGCTAACAAGCCCAAACACGATGGGGTTGTATGGTTTCATCATAGAGTTTCTATGGCCTTCCTCCGGCTCCATCATCAGATCCTCGGACACTATTTCCCAACTAAGTACTCGTCAAGACGATTCAAACGAGCCCAATCTCGATGGGGTAGCGTGGTTTTATTAAATAGTTCCTTTGTCCTTCCTCCGGCTCCATCATCAGATCAGACCCTGGAAACTATTTCCCAACAAAGAACTCGTCAAGACGATTCAAACGAGCCCAAATTTGATGGGGTTGCATGGTTTCAATATTGAGTTCCTATGGCATGGCCTTTCGGCTTCATCATCAAACCCTGAACCTCGTCTCCCATTAGAGTACTCGTCAAGACGATGCTAACGAGCCCAAACACGATGGGGTTGTATGGTTTCATCATAGAGTTCCTGTGGCCTTCTTCCGGCTTTATCATCAGATCAGCTCAATGACACCATAATATTGCATTGCCTTCCAGTTCTGACCTATCTTCAAAGTTTCAAGTCTCTAGCTCATCGGGAAGCTAGGATAAAATCGTTCGCAAACTTTGTGGAGAAACACACAAACAAACAAACAAACAAACGCGAAAGCAACCTAATAAAAACTATTATCGATCGCTATAGTATTTTAACACAAAATAGCGTATCAAAAAAATTTGCAACAAAATTACCTACTTTTGTTCCTCCGGCCAAAAATCACGCACTGGATTAGAGAAAATTAACCTAGCGGTTTCTTTTTAAAACTTTTTGACAGATAATGAAAGTGTTGCTATTGATGTTGATTTAAATCTACCATTTTGTCTAGGCTGTTGCTAGTTTATTTTTTACCATAAAAGCTAAAATGGGCAATAACTGTACGGAGGCCAATAACTATACCGTTTCCCCTATTTGAGTTTACTTGTATTATAACAAGCAAAAAGTTATAATGTCACATAATTAATCAACACGGTTTAACGATTAAAATTCACAATTCTCTCTCGATTTGGTTTCATTCTGTAACTAATACCTATTTAAAAAAAAACCCATTCACGCATAAAAGCAAATTGTTTTATAGATACTTAATCCAACCGTAACATATAGCTGCCACGATTCACAAATACCACATCCGTCGTTGCGCAGTTGAATAAAACGCACTACAGACTCATAATACAACTGTAATCAAGGTTGTTTCAAAACTCCTCCAACTCTAATTTGTCACAAAAGTTAACTTCTCCAAACTAAAAACTAAAACTTTTTATACCGCAATCAGTGTAGAACTTGGCTTGAGCACTGGCCACCAATAACGTCAATGTTATTAAAAAGATCATTTTCGAATTTTAAATTTGACAGATTCGCGCGCTAACGGTGATACGACTCGCGCGTCGGTGACAGACTGACCGATCGGATGGACTATGTGAAGCGACCTTTATTGCCTTATATTAAGCGCGGGCGCAGGTCAAAGAGTAATTAGATCGTTTGTAGACATGCTGGTTCTTTCAGATGTTTCAGGATGATTGGCTATGTTTTAGGTTTAAATGGTATCCCTTACATAATTATTATTACCCTCAAAAAATGCTGAGTTTTCAGAGTTTTCTGAATAATAGTAGTTTATGAAACTGACACATAAAGAGGGGTATTAAAACACGAGTGTGTGTTTAAAAACCGAGCCGTAGGCGAGGTTTTTAATAGTATCACACGAGTGTTTTAATACCTAGTTATGTGCAGTTTCATACACTACTTTATCTACACTCATACATTTGGGATTGAACCTACTAAATAAAAGATCAACGTTAGAAAAGAGAGAGAGAGACTTTGTTTGTATTAGCTAGGTACCTACCTTGTAATAAGTCGTTTCCTTGGGCAGAGTCCATTTTTTCACATTTTAAAGCAAGAATAAAAAACCTACAAATTTCAGTAAGTATAACAAAATGTAAAAATTGAAATAAAAACTTTAATTGAAATGCTTTAGAAATGGCGCGCATTCTATTAGAAAAAAAAAGAGATCAGTGCAATCGCACTAAGTCATCGATTACCATAGAGTGCATTTAAATCAATGAAAATATGTGGGAAAATATCGTTGTTTTTTTTTTAATGTTACGGCACTGGCTTCTTTTTGGATTTGCCCTGTATCGTAATGAGAAAAAAAGTTATTTTATGATGCAGTTGACTGCATCGTAATGAGTTTATTTTTTAATTTTACCTATCCACGAAAATAAAGTGCGTATTTATATTAGCTTTTTTGAATTCATATTTGGAACATTACGTTGTGAGTGTAGATAAAAGGTATTATTGTCTAGTTAAACAGAATTAATAAAAAAAAATAGCACATCGTCGTTTTTCATGAATCCTAGTTATCCTATGAAATAAACTCTCAACTATTTAGTTACAAATATGTAGTTGCATAAGTAAGTACAATGAATGAACTCAAGTCGTAATAATATTACATTTCTGAGACGTTTTCATTTATGTTGTTGAATATTCAGTCATCTCTAGTTATGCAAAGTACACGGAAAATTCAAAAGAAACTTCGTTAGTTTTGTAATTATCGCACTAGACTAGACAGACTGTGGCTAATTTAAATGACTTAGGTAACAGAAAAACCTTAATGTTATTCTTGCCTCTATTAACTACAAAAATCGTTAACAGAAATTATAATATAAAGCTAGGAAAATATAGGTATATAATTAACACTTTATTTAAGTCAAATTCTTTGTATGACTGTTTGTTTCTATACATTAATAAAAAAAGTTATAATAGTAATATGTTGGACAAGGTTGATAAGACGACAACATAACTTACATTGCTTTAATTTCAAAATAAGTAGCTAAAGAGCTTGTGTTCCGGAAATCAGAAACAATAAAGGTACTTACTTACTTACTTAGCAAGACGTGAGGCAATGTAAAAAAAAATCGACAACATACATATTTGACCAAGTAAGTTTTGAAAATGTAGATATTTATTTAATTTTCTAAGTGCGTCGCGCGTGCGAGTGCGACACTAAATTGATGGATATTCGTAGCGTGTTTGTAGCACTATGCTGTGTTCGTAGTCCATCCGTAGTCGTAGTCGAAGATTTTCGTAATTCTTGCTTGATTGTTTTTACTTAGATTTTGGGGTCAATGCTGTAAATATTACATTATGTAGTGTTAAAGTTTATTTGTAGCGAACAATGTAATGTAATTAAGTAGGTAGCTCAAAAGCTTGTGTTCTGGAAATCAGAAACAATAAAGGTACCATAAATACCCAGACTTTAGACAATGTAGAAAAAATCAACAACATAAGTACATATTTTACCAAGTTAGTTTTGAAAATGTATTATATTAATGTACTCTATATTTATATAAGTATGGGTCGCGTCATCGCGTGCAAGTGCGACACTAAATATTGATGGACTTGCGGCCGCCCGCGACTTCGTCTGCGTGGATAGTATTTTGTCTCGGGAACAATTTATTTTTTCGGGATAAATTACAATTTATCCCGAAAAAAGGAATTGTTCCCGAGGGACATAGGGTACACCCTATGTCCTTGTCTGTGCCCCTGACAACGTATGTGCAGTTCAGTAGTTAAGACGTGAAGGAGTAACAAACAACTAAATAAACAAACAAACGCGGGACTTTCGCATCGCATTTATAATATTAGTAAGGATATTCGTAGCGTGTTCGTAGCACGTTCGTAGTCAGTCCGTAGTCATAGCCGAAAATTTCCCAAATTCAGTTGATTAATTGTTTTTTTTACTTAGATTTGGGGTCAATGCTGTAATAAATATTATATTTTCTCAGTGATAAAGTTTATTCGAAGCGATGTTTTTTCTATGGCTGCGAAAGTTTACCTGTATTATTTACCGACCCCATAATCACTATAATGCCCCTATAACAGTGGCCATAATTCTGTGGTTTTAGTTTATTATATCTTTATTACTTGAGATATAAAGTAAGACAAGAGTAAAGCAAGCAGTCGTGTAAACGGTATAGTGCTTTACAAAGTGTATTGCGGTGTCTCACTTTTACGCCCGTAATAAGACTACTTTCAGAGCTTGCCACGACCGACTTTATTTCAGTTTTTTATTTTATGGTATTTTATCGGGGACAACAAACAGTTTACTCAATATTGTACCCATACCTTTATCCACGTATTAGTAAAACCAATTACTCAATATAAGTATAAAAAATACTTTTGGATGCAGTTCAGAGTTTCAGACAGTTCAGAGATAGGTAACCATTAATTGATTTTTCACATGTAGTTTATTCATTTTTTATAAATAAGTTCACCGTGTTTTCGTAACCAAATAGATAATTAAATTTTTCGCCTAATAAGAAAAATTTAAAGTCTGTTCGTGTACTAAGCAATATTTTATTTTGTTCATAAATAATTTTGCACATTTGTTTCTTTTATATTAATAGGGACTAAACATGTTAGCTTACTTTATACATAGGTAGGTATCTATTTCAATTTACGTGCACTACAGAATAAGGAATAATATTCTGCTTACAGTTTTGAATATTGCACTTCCTCATTGCATTCTAGTGACTGTGACACAGTTTTTCAGCTACAATCTGTTTAACTACAACTGTCTTTGATGGTATAGGACAATTAGTAGCCACTACTCGTCAATTCTTAAATTTTATTGACAAATAATTTATTTTAATTTATTATTATGGTATCTAATTTCATATTTATTTTCTGTCAATTTTAATTTTTAAGCTGACATTATTATGATGACATTTATATCTTTCTAATTTTATTTATTGCTAGAATCTTTAATTTTTATTATTTTCATTGGTTTATTTGATTTATATAATTATTTTCTGACATTTTGTTTGACTTGCTGGTGTGTTGGTAGCTTAAGCTCTGTAAGCCTGCATGTGAATTGATAAATAAATTGAAATTGAAATAAATTATGTTAAAATTATGTTGTTGTTGCAAAAAACATTAAAATTAAAAATTAAAATTTCCTCGGGCACTCAATGACTTTACGCTCAGCTGACCGTCTGTACGCAACGTATTCTTTGTCAGTGACCGGAAGAGCATCGTACTTGCTGACCAACGCGTGATTCAGGAAAATGGATGAATATTGCAAACGTTGGACACGATGTAAACAAATTGTTATTGGCTATTCAACCGTCACATTGAATCTGACATCGACATCGCCCATCAATGTTACTACTATAGGCTATTGAATAATGTACGAGTACGAATTTCGATGAAACCAATCTAATTATTATTTCGTTGGAACTTTGTTTAATTCTCTATAATAATATAATTTATTATTCAATAAACTGATGTGTGTCAGTTTTCGGAAAAGGATTAACTTTTGGAATTTGCGATCAATCCTTTTTGTGTGAAACTTTGTATGTTTTTGGATGTAGTTACCGACTGAAATACGCAAAAACGGTTGAACAGATTTGGATGCAATTTGACACACAAATTGTTTTTTTAAATTATGAGATTTTAGCATTCATAATGCCATTTGGATTTGGTGGCGAGTCGAATATTTTTTAGAAACTATAGGTGCTGTAGTTTATAACTTTGATTAATATTAAGGATAATTTAAATCCTGGGAATTTATCACCTGTCATGACAATTTTATATCCATTGCGTCAAGCAGTTTGAAAATCGACCAAACACTCATAGCTACACCGCTATAGTAAACCAAATTGTCATGACAATAGGGAATATGCATAAGTCACCGATTTTGATAAATTTGAGCTTGATCGCTTCGGACACGTATAAAAACATGATGGAACAGGAAAATAAAAAATAATAATGTATTATTTTAGTTTTATCGCACGATGAAATCAGGGAAAAATAACGAATTTATTTTTTTCACTTTCGAATATAATGAACTTAACAGTCAGATAGAATATCGAATAAGAAATCTTTTTTTGTATGACACATATGTACTTAAACGCAAAATTTAGGGAGATAATTGAAAATAATTAAAAATTCTTGGCTAACTCCATGGTAAACGCGCGCCTGAAACGTGACATGTGAGTCATGTGACGTCATAATATCATGTCCGTTTTGTATGGAGCGTTTTCGGCGGTTCCTGCTGCTTGCTAACTATAAGTAACTATAAGTATATCACGAGAAAAAAACGCAAGAAAAAAGTTTTAATATTACAGTTAATTTTCTCACGCATTATATTTTTGATTTTGATAAAAAAAAAATTGATGCATATTCCCTATTGACAAAATAGGGCCCTGGTCAAAGGTTCCCTAGGGATTTTAGGAGGAATATCCACGCGGACAAAGTTGCGGGCAGAAGCTAGTGTCAAGATAAGTCTTAGGTAGGTAAAGTTAGAAAAACATCAAAGTTAAAACTATTTCAAAAGGGTTGCCGGTACCGACGCGTTTGCGATAAGGTCTCTTGATCTAAGCTTGCTTCAATCTTCACTTTTAATTTCGATCATAGTTATCACTTTGTACTTTGGGGCTTAATTCTGAACGAGGAACGGAAAAGTTTCACAAACTTTTGATTTTAACGTTCAATGAAGAAAATTAAATCTTAATTGGCGTAAATTTCATAACTTTTCAACTTATACATTGAATAAAGGTACTTTTGTTTTGTGTGATGTGACGTTTTCAGTGTTTTTAAATTATTTAATAATGCTTTAAAGTTTATTGAAAGACAAGTTTTCTGAATCTTGTCTAGTAATGTCTGCCACATTTATCGTAATAAATCAGTTAAAGAAATGTAAATCTTGAACAATTAAGCAATAAATCACGTATCGATAACGTTAAATACACACGAAATGTGATCACACACACATCATTCTACCCCTTTCCAGTCATCCTATTTCTTATCTTTGTTCTTTGACTCAAAATGATAAAAAAGATGTATATAAGTTATTTGATGCGGTCGAAGTCTAAGCTATTTTCTAACAATCAATTTGACCTCTTCCTAAGCTCAAAATATGATTGACTAACTGTATTGATTTGATATTTAAGTTTATTATAATAATTAATATAGTTGTACAATGTTGATGATTTTTTACTTACTTGCACGATCTTGCTTCGTGCTGAATTTCATGACTCTAGCTAGTTTGTTGGTCAACGGTTTATACCAACTCGAAATACCTGTGACTCGTAAGACCATGGCATTTGATTGTTTTGACTTTGCAGCTTAATTTTTGAGTCTTGTCTTGTATCTATCTTTTACTTAAGAGCATATATCCGCATTTCAAAGAAATTTGCGTTTTTCCAAAGAAGTTATCTAAAGAATGAAAGCATTACTTATTGTTGTTTTGCCCGACAGGGTCCATAGTGATCTAAAATATAATAATTTAAGAACTACTGTAACACTGTGGAATGCAATAAATGATTTGAGTATTGAGTATTACTATTGATGTAAGCGTTAGTTTTAGGAAGCAATATTCTTAAAATTTTACCTTATAGAGAGAAAAACATAATACATTATCAGGTATTTTAAAACGAAGACAAGCTGTTCAAGTGGAATTTCGCTTGTCAAAGGTATTTTTCACAAACGTTTCAACTGTAAAAAATAAGAATACGTCTCATATTTATTTTTCACTTATTGTTAGTATTGTCAAGGAGAGCACTAATAGAGAGAAAATAGAAAAAATGATTTTAATCGCAAAGAAATAAAATATTTAAAAAATGCTCAAATCGGTACATATTGACATGTTTTTTTTACTGGTATTTATTTACAGATTCTAAAGTCAAATTTATTTTGGGAAAAATGAGGTATTTGTCTAATGTATTGCGTGTTTTGTATACATATATACTTAGGTATATCTATTTAATAATTTTCAAAGTTCGTCCTCATTACGGTTCGCGCAGTTGTTTTGATCATTTGTATTGTTTAAAAATGGAACGTGATGGGCGTCTACCCCTGTAATTATTAATTTCAACTTCATACATCCACGCATTCCTGAGAAAAATTGTCTGGTTTTCACTGATAAGTAGACAGCTAGAGTCAACTTAATTTATTTTTATTTAATATTTTAGTACTTAGATAGTAGGAATAACGCAACTGAAGCAAAGGAGCGTCACTTATAAGTACTACATCTAGCTAGATACTCGTAAACATCACAAAAAGTATACATGCAGGTACAGAGTTATTGTTCAGTTTGCTTGCTATAAAAATATTTTTGTGGAATTTCTATTTCATATTTTAGGAACGCGTGCGGAAAGTTTATGATCATAATAATATAATACGTCTTTTCTTCCCACCTTCATAATATTACTTCCGAACAGAATATTCTTGATAGGTATTTTTTTTATGATTGTTTGTCTTGTTCGGTGTAAAAATGAAAAGATATAATAGCGAAAAGCGACGAGCACTGTTCGTATGAATATAATCCAACGGTTTTGATATTGTTTTTTTTTGAGCCTCAATATGGAATTAATTGTATAAGAGAACCTATATTGAAGATTAACTCGAGAGAAAACCTATTTTTAATGATTCCTAGCAGAATATTTTTGTTTCTTCTTTACAGTTGATTGATAAATTGTTGTTCTTTAATTAAGAAACTTTGTGCTTGCGTAAAACCTACCTGTGCTATAAATCATTTGTTGTATAAATTATTACACCACGTCAAGATTCCTTCAAGGAAGGTACAGATTATATTTTTAGGTTTAATTTTATGTCCTTCTCTGTAGTCCTGACAACGTGTATGCAAAATTTCATCACGATCGGTTCAGTAGTTAAGACGTGAAGGCGTAACAAACAAATAAACAAACAAACGGACTTTCGCATTTATAATATTAGTAAGGATAATATAATGGTTATACATAGAGGTGGTTAATATAGCATCTAGCGCCATATTATAGCGCGCTATATTTACATAGCGCATATAGCGCGCTATGTAAGTAGACGTTATGGCGCTATGAATATCGCGCGTGGCAACAAGTAGCATCGTTGGCCGGACGGGGGCGCGGGCATTCATCGCGTGCGCGCTGTTGCTACCGGACACGTTATGCGCGTTTCCTTCGCAGCACGCTAGGTACGAGTATAATATCGCGCGCGACCTTATATTTTGTTAGTTCGATTAGGACTTTTATAACACAACTAAGTCAATTAGTTAGTATTATTTGAAAGCTATTTAGCTAAGCAAAGTTAGTGAACGAAGGATATGGTAAAAACAACCGAATTTCAAACGTCAATTAGGTCGAAAATCGCTTTTACCTGTTTTTTTAACTAGAAAATATTGTCTAGTGATCACAAGTTAGAAAAATAAGTGCAAGCGATTTTCAGCCTTATTGACATTTATCAAAATCACGGTTTTTAATAAAAAATCAAAGTTAGTAAACGAGAATACGGCAAAAAATCAACCGAATTTCAAACGTCAATAAGGTCGAAAATCGCTTGCACCTGTTTTTTTTAACTAGAAAACATTGTCTAGTGATCACAAGTTAGAAAAATGAGTGCAAGCGATTTTCGACCTTATTGACATTTATCAAAATCGCGGTTTTTAATGAAAGATCAAAGTTAGTAAACGAGAATACAGCAAAAAATCAACCGAATTTCAAACGTCAAAAATAAGGTCGAAAATCGTTTGCGCCTGTTTTTTTAACTAGAAAACATTGTCTAGTTATCACAAGTTAGAAAAATGAGTGCAAGCGATTTTCGACCTTATTGACATTTATCAAAATCGCGGTTTTTAATGAAAGATCAAAGTTATTAAACGAGAATACAGCAAAAAAACAACCAAATTTCAAATGTCAATAAGGTCGAAAATAGCATGCATCTGTTTTTATTAACTACAGATCACTAGACTAAGTTTTCCTACCTACACTTTTTTCCGATTTTAATTTGTTTTTCCGAAATCATATAATTCAATTATAGACAGTTCTAAGCCCGAAAAGTATGAAATAAAGTTTATATAAGACTAAAAATATGTAACGTATTAATAAATAACATTTTTGTAAAACGCGCGATCTGTCTAACGAACGACGTGTGACGTGTTGCGAAATCCAACGTGTTGCGAAATCCAACGTGCTGCATCTAACGCGCCAGCCAGCCGCCCGCATGCTACCTGATAAATAGCGCGTTATAACATAGCGTATTTAATAGCGCGCTAGAAATCAATAGCATATAGTCTGTAGCGTGCTGTTGCTTTGTAGGCGTTATGAACAACTCTAGTTATACAATATTGTTAAAAGAGAAATGTTTCTGCTTTTATAATAATTTTCATTTTAAAGTAGTATTTTAATTTTCATGAGTAGGTATTATAGAATTGAACTGTTTTTTGTTTCTTGGAAATTGTTCGAGGACAGTGAGGACTTATTTTCTGAGAAATGTGTTAACAGTGATATTGGGCCAACGTGGTCGCACACGCGACTGCGTGGTGTGGTGTGAGTCACAGGCTTTAGCGGTGACGACGAGACGACACGTGAGGACTCAGACACCTAAATGACGAATATGTCAAAAACAAACTGTAATCAGAAAGTGTAATTTTTTAAATTAGGTACATTTTTATTTTTTTTAATTATTTACTAACAACATTGTTTTATAAATTATATGTGTTTAGTTTTACTTATAAATAAATAAATAATTTATGATTTTAAGAGGAATAATTTTCAAGAGTTCTGCTTACCTTCTAGACAAAAAAAAGATCTAATAATAAAGATTCCTTTCTCAATTGATCACTTAATTGGACCCTACTTTTACCAACATCGCCTATTAGTTGCTAGATGGTATTACAAATTATATCTTGTTTGTATCATAGGCCGGTAGAAAAGGAAGGGACCGTTTAGAGCTCATCCGGTGACAAAGAGACTATTGTAGACATTGTAAATGCTCTTGAAAACTTCTAACAAAATAATAACAACTTGTTGTGGCCGTTTTCACCTTCTGCCTTTGTAACAACGGTTACAGTTTACACTACACAGTCAATGTAGCAAAGATAAAGTTTTCTAAGTAGGTAGCATGTTTAGTAAAAGCAATTGAGACATGTTAACTTTCTGTATTGCTTTAAGAGGCCATCCATAAATTACATCACATGAATTTCATGATTTTTGGCCCCCCTGTCCTTGTCACAGCTGGTCACATTTGTGAGACCCCCTCCCTAATGTGACGTCACATATTAATTTTACAATTTTACATCTAGAAAGTATTAATTATTGAATTAAAACAGAAGTTCCGAAAGTTTTATTTCAGTTTAAACGACTTTGAAATATGACGTCACGAAATTTAGGACCCCTCCCACCTCCTTGTAACACAATGTCACACTTCGTCGACCACCTCCCTCCCCCTTAACATGTGACGTAATTTATAGATGGCCCCTTAGACTTAAAATAATCACAACTAGAAGCCGTGTCCGCGTATGAAAAGTGAGACAACTTATACTGAGCCAAAATGGCTCAGTTTTCCGATTTATATCCTTCATACGTTACCTAATCGTAACTAAAATAAAATAAAAACCAATAATATAATAATTAATCTCTTTAAGGTAGGGAAATTGAAACTGTTTTGTACTTATTAGGTATGATTATGTAATAATGGAAAATAAAAATCTGAAAAGGGCGCCATTTTGGCTGTTTTAGTTGCCTCACTTTACCTAAGAAAAAAGTAGTGTCTCTTTTTAAGTCTAAGTATTGATACAAAGGTACCTATGTGCGCTACAGTTTATTTATCTAGACTCCGGTAATCTCGTTAGATTCACTTCTACATATATTAGGTCATAGTTTACGATGTTTATAAATAGGGGTTATTTTTCTAATCAGCAAATAGTTGCTACGCTATCGCAGGTGTGCCATCATAAATTATTATGGGCATAAACTTCGCCGGCTTATGTGGGTAATGTTCCATAAGGAGAGAGCGTGTGGAATCTGTGGCTATCACTAAAGAGATTAATAATCTCACAAAAAAAACTTTTTCTTTTTTTAAACTTACAGTCACGACTCACGAGTCTACAAATAATATTAGTGTGTCTGCTCAAACGTTTTATTTCTTCAATTTCAGATTTCCAAATAAAACTTAACGTAGGTACAATCTAAATAAGAGTTTGGAGTCGAAAGAACGTCAAAGATAACAACAAAACAAAAAGTTCAATACTCTTTCCACCTACTTTTATATTTATCGGAGTTTCGTTACGCCGAAAATACACACCAAACAGGAGGCATTGAGTGGCCATCAAGATTATTGTCGCAATGAGGATGTGATGCTTGTCGATCGGCTATTGGGAGGAAATTGACAGCAATTCACGGCGGCATGGCGTAGGAGTGACTCGAATTCAACCATATCGGCTATTATCAATTTATCATTGAATTTGGTGTAGGCAGTAACGATTTTCTTGTGTTAAGTTAAAAGAATGATTATCAGCTCTCTTTTTTAAGTACTTAATACAATTACATCACTATATATTCTAATAATTTCGATATATATATATATTCTAATAATATTCTAATAATTTCGACCAAAATGTTTTAAATTTATGAAGATTACGGCACAAGACAGCAGTGATATCGTTATCTGAAAAAAGTAATGTGTTTTACGTGGTGAATAAAGTGAACAAACATAATGAGAAACAAAGTGTAAAAAAACACAAATATTGCAGTTAATATTAAACTCGTATTATTAAAAATCGTCAATAAAGTGCTTTTCAGTGTTTTTGTGATCAAATATAAGTACTACCAATTTTAAAACTTTCATCAATAAAGTGAACAGTGAGATCTTCTCTAACCAAACTAGACTTCTACAGTTAAAAAACAACAAAACAAACAAGTGATCATAAAATCTACACCAAATTAACATTATTATCATAGTCAAAAAGTGTTTAATTGAACAATTTACCAAGTGCAAAACAAAATATACAAGTCACAAATACCTACCCGCTTTATTTTGTATAATCAAATTACAAAACGGTCACTTCTTCCGTCGATTGAATAACTTGGACTTTGGACTCAAACCGTTTTGCATTCATCTCACAATAAATTGCCAAGTGTTTCGTATTTTGGCCCCTGCTTACAACGTTCCGATAGCGCAACTGTGAGCGCGCCCGCTTCCAACCGTAGTAGTCTCCGAGTTCGAACCTCCGAGTGAGCAGACATTTTACTCATCAGATTTTTTCTTACCCACTCGTTTGTCGCGCGGCCGGCGCGCAATTTCCTTGTTTGTCACGCAGTTTTGCGTTACAGCAGTGCACTTGCACAGCTGCGTTAAAACCGTTTTTATGACCCGTTCCTGTTTGTATACGAACAAATAATGTTCTATTTCGTATAGGTAATGGATGAAGCTATAAGTATTGAAAAAAAAACGAGTACCTGTAATGGTAAAATAATTTCTAAAAAATTCGTGAATTTAGCTAAAGAGAAAATTCACGACTTGTAATGGGAATTGATTTTTAATATTAAATCTAAATCGATAACTAGTGTTTTTTTTTACATAATTAAAAACTAGAATAATACCCCTTTCCGTACATGCCATTTTTTTTATGAATTGGAAGCAATTCAACGGTCTTAATAATGTTTGTATATCGCACAAATTTTTACTGCGCGTCTTAATTCGCTGCTGAGTCTAAGCGCTGTTTCGTAGTATTTTATTCCAATTGTGGAAGGCTTGTGACAAAAATAAAATATACTTTAGAAAGATACAGATTTCAACTTTCATATTTTGTAAAAAAAGATGAGACTCTTGAAGAAAAGTATCTTTGTAAAAAGTTATAACATTAAAGCGGCCCACTATAAATGATAAAATTGTGTTTTTGTAACAAGCGTTGATTGGTTAAACTTGGATCAAGATTACCTTGTACTAATTATATGTACAGAAAGAGCAAAACCTGCAGTTTCTAACAGTATGCAATACATAGGAAAGATTCTTCGGAAATGTATGTAAAATTTCGATCTAAATAATCCAATTCCGCGCTGCCGGGCGCTGGCGTACGGGCCGTTCGCTGCCAAGATGGCCGCGCGTAGCCGAGTTTAGTTCAGGGTTGTCGCACACATTAAATAAAACTAGGTAGGTACTTAATTTTTTTTTATTATATTTTTAATTTTATAGTCACATTTTTTTTTAATAGTTCTCCTCTTCCTCGTCCCCTGCCTCACTCTCCTCGATTTTCACTGTACACAGCATAAAATATAAAATGGATGTGGACTAAAAAATTATAACTAGACACCCAACACCAATCACAATAACCAACACCAAAACCAAAAAAACATTCACTAGGTAATGTATAAAAACAACATAAACACAACCTAATATGAAAATAATAAGCGTGTGAGGCAGCCCTGCCAAAATGCTAGTTTGTTTCAAGGTCCCACAGGACCTTGTTACCTTGACCGTGGATAATGGCGTAATAAAAACTCACTATTTTGCGTTGCATCAATCATCCTGTGTAAACAGATGAATGTTATATTTTGAAACCACTTTGAAGCTGTTCACTAATAGTATTATTATCTTATTTCGGATAATTCTTTGATTAACCAATCTAAATTATAACATAATGTTGTTGTAAACAGAAACAATACATCAAGAAATTTACCGGGCTACGGTTTTGTTATGATTTTTAACACTAGACATTAAATTTGTGACGAGATATTTATATGATCGAATAAATCACGATATGACGATTCTTTTAATATATGACATCAAACAGAAATATAAATTAACAAAATACTTACGGCATATCAAATTAGAGCACTTCACACAGAAAAAACAAGTATGGCGTCAACTGACGTGAAACTCTTCAAAATTATTTTTTTCAACCAATCACAGGCCTTTTCTACTTTTTTTTGCGATATTAGTGTTGCCAAAATCATAATCTAAATCAGCCCAAGAGGTTTTGGTGTGGCCGCCTAAAAAAAACCTACCAAATTGGTAGAAATCGAACAGCGATCGACCCGGTCCTACAGCACCGCGCGACAAAGGACCGTCTTTTGCTTGCGGTACTACAGTACCGCGAAGCAATCGAGTGGTTACAAGAGCCAACATTAAAATGGAAAGAATTATAACCCGAAGAGCGAAACAAAACCATAGTAATAAAACACCTGTTTACGTTAATTGTCACAAATGTAAAACAAAATCTGACGAAAGAGATACCATACTGTGTCAGTCATGTAAAAAAAGGTATGATTTCGATTGCGCCGGAATATCTGAAAAATTATATAGATTAATGAACGAAAGTAAGAAGAAAAATACACAATGTAGCCAGTGCATTAGTAAGAATAAAAATAAAAATGCTCAGGCAAAAACTAATACTGTTACTGTGCCCGAAGAACTACAACAAACACCACCTCAGAATATTGTAGAAAACGATCTTACAAATGATTCATTCACTACATTGTCAGAAAACTTAAATTCCCTTGAAGATCAAGACGATTCAATCATCTCACCGTCTGTCGACAGATTAAACAGAAGCTGTCCGGAAAGAACTGTGACATGTGAAGACGATTTAGAAGAAATTACCCAAAAATATTTGATTTTGAAAAATAAGTTGGAAAGCGCAGATCATCAAATTGAAGAATTATTATTGGAAAACTCATCGCTAAAAAAACAGATTGTCGAAAACGAAATGACTATCCTAAATCTCAAGAACATTTGCAAATCAACCACACCGATTACGTCGTCACCTATAAGTAGTACAATAAAAAAGAAACGTAAAGCTATAAACAAAACACTTGGAAAACAAACACAAGAATCAAATAAAGATGAAACAGATCAAAGTATTAAGGCTTTAGAAACAGATCAAAAGGAGCTGGCTAGTAAATTAAATAAAAATATTCCAGTCAAAGAAACAATTGATTTAGATAAAACACAAGATGGAGCTAAAAACGAAACGAGTCAATTTAATAAACCTGGGAAAATCTGCATAATCAGTAATAATAATGCAAATAAAATACAACAAATTGCCGGAGATACCCTTTGTTCTGCTGAATGCTGCCACTACAAAACTCCTGGAGCTGGTATACGGGAACTTCTGGACGGTATTGAGAATAAGTTGCAGACATTTAGCCTAAATGATTTTTGTGTTATTTTTATTGGCGATATGGACTTTAGAGCTACTTACGATTATAACCATATTGTGGCATGCATCAGATCCAAGCTCCTCAAGCTGCAGCATACAAATGTTATTATTTGTGTGCCAACTTATAAATGTGCCAAATACGTAGACTTGTATAATATGCGAATTGAAATATTTAATAATCTGCTATATTCCGATAACGTTATATATAAATATGCTTACCTATTGGACTCTAATAGAAATTTGGATTATACACCTAAAATGTTTAGTGGAAAACAAGGAATTTTAAATAACTGTGGCTGTAAAATTGTTTTCTCTGATTTATATAAGTTGATGTTAGATATCTTGGCTTCATACAGTTTGAATGAGTCGGTTGATGTAAGCTGCCAGACAAATCAGGAGGTTGATGGGAATAATCTTTTTCGTGGGCTCATCACAATCGAATAGTCTAAAAATATTCCATCAAAATATGGGGGGTTTTACTTCAAAGCGTGATATTTTAGAGGTAAATATTTCAGAATTGAATGAAGTAGGTAAAAAACCTGATATAATTTGTTTGTCTGAAACATATGTTCGGCTGGGCAGTGAATGCTGTTTAAAATTGACGGGTTATGACTTAGCAACAGTTTATTGTAGGAAAAATGGTAAGAATAGGGGTGGGGTGTGCATATTATTGAAAAAAGGTATACGATTTCAGGAGCTGCACGATATTAAAATATTTGCGCAAGACCATACCTTTGAGTGCTGTGGCATAAAATTGTTAGATTATAATATTTTAGTAATATGTCTATATCGAACCCCTGACTCAAATGTGACGTCATTCCTCTCACAGTTAGATGAGGTGCTGCATAAGTACATGAGAAATTCTAAATCACAGATCGTGCTGGCTGGTGATTTAAATATAAATACTTTAAAAGTGTCAAGTAGTAGTAATTTTTTGGCAGATATAGTAAAAAATTACAATTTAATAATGCACGTCAAAGAACCAACCAGAAAAAATAATTGTATTGACCACATCATCAGCAATTTAGATAAAGCCTATAGTGAACTACACCAGTTACATTTGTCAGATCATAATACAGCACAAATGTTGTACGTACCAATCAAAAAGGAAATACTATTGCCGCGCAGTTACTATGTCAGTATTAGGGATTACAGTGAAAAAAATTGTCAGTTGTTTAAGAAACATTTACAATGTTTATCCTTTGAAGAAATACTCAATGAGACTGATTTGAATTCAGCTATGTCTTTATTTCATAGCAATTTGACAACATTATATAAATTATGCTTCCCAGTTAGAAAAATCAAACGATCTAGTAGTTACAAAAAACCCAAATGGATTACAAAGGGTATAGTTCGAAGTTGTAAAACAAAGAGGCGATTGAGATATCAATATTACTCCTCAAAATCACCCAGCAATAAAGAAAAATACAGATCGTATTCCAAAATGTTGCGTAAATGTTTGAAAGTTTCACAAAAAATACACAATGACAAATTAATTGTTAATTCGAAAAATAAATGTAAAATGACATGGAAAATTATTAAAAATGAAACTGACTGTATAGGAAATAATGAATTTATAAATGAAATTAAAATTGACGACAGAATAATTAATGACCCACTTAAAATTGCAAATGAATTTAATAAATTTTTGACAGAATCGACCGAAAATGAAAAATACTTGCCCAATAATACTAACAAGAAATTTATTGCAAATAGTATTTTCGTGGAGCCCCTTACTACCCCTGAAATAAGTGCAATAATTAAATCACTAAAAAATACAAATGCCACAGGATATGACGAAATCTGCACTAAAGTGGTTAAATATTGTGTTAACGAACTTGCAGGGCCTATTACATATTTAGTCAATCTTTCGTTGGAGACAGGTATTTTTCCAGAACTACTAAAAATGTCAATTGTTAAGCCACTTTTTAAAAAAGGCATGAGAAATGCAATGGAAAATTATCGACCTATAACTTTAGTGCCGATACTGTCAAAAATTTTCGAATTGGCTATGAAGAGAAGGCTAATAAACTTCATTACTAAATTCAATATATTGAGGTCTGAGCAATTTGGATTCCAGAGTAAAAAATCAACTACATTGGCAATTTTTAATCTGGTACAAGATATAGTCGAATACATTAACGAAAAAATACCGACGACTGTAGTATTTTTTGACATGAAGCGCGCTTTCGATTTTGTTTCCCATGAGTTGCTTCTCCGCAAGCTACATAATCTGGGAATTAGAGGCACAGCCCTAGACTGGCTAAAATCCTACTTGAGTAACAGGACACAAGTCACAAGCAGTAGAAATTGATCATTTGGATAAAGATTCACTGGTCTCATCTTGTAAATCAGATCTCATTATTAATACATGCGGTGTACCTCAGGGAAGTGTACTAGGGCCGTTATTATTTCTGCTATATATTAACGATCTCCCTGAGGTAACCAATCATAGGTGCGTATTATTTGCGGATGACGTATCAGTGATCATACCATATAAAAATAGTCGTGAATATTATGAAAATGACGTAAATGAAACTATTGACAACATAATAAAATGGCTTAAATTTAATAACTTGACTGTAAATCTACAAAAAACTAATTATATACAATTTGGAACAAATAGACAAACTAAGTTACAACTTAATGTTAGACATGAAGGTAAGACAATTAGTGAAGTAAGTGAGACAAAGTTTTTGGGTGTTTTACTAGATGACAATTGTGATTGGAAACAGCATATAGATCTTATTAGAAATAAATTAAACCGTTATGTCTTTGTGTTAAATAGGCTAAGAGAGACTTGTGCAATTTCAACAACTCTCGCAGCATATCATGGCTATGTTTCGTCTGTGCTGAGATATGCGATTTTAATTTGGGGGAACTCAACAGACATAGATAAGCTGTTTAGAACGCAAAAGAAATGTGTAAGGGCAATATGTGGCCTATCACCCCGTGAGTCTTGCAAGCCTCTATTTAAATCACTAGGGATATTGCCCCTTCCATGCTTATATATATTTGAAGTGGCAAATTTTGTTAAGAATAATTTAGAACTTTTTAAAACCCGAAATAATTTTAACTGTAGAAGTGTGCGTAATCCTAATAGGTTAATTTATAATAGTATGCCAAGATTAGCATTTTACCGAAAACAATGTAATTGTATGTGTGTAAAAATTTTTAATGCTTTACCAAATGCTATAAAGGAGTTACCCAGTAAGTTATTCAAATCAAAATTATTGACATGGCTTAAGGACAAAAATTTTTATAAAGTGGGTGACATGTTTATGAAATGATTAATTTAATTAATTTAATGTACCTATAATGATTATAATTTGACATGTTATTGAAATTATTAAATTGATGAATTTTGTTGTATAATGTGATTTATTTGTATTTATATTAATTTTGACATATTTAAGTATGGAATGATTTTAATTGAATGAATTTTATTTCTTGTATTAATTTTAAATGACATGTATTCTTTATTTTCGTAATGTTAAAACAATATTGTACCTAATACTTTTGATTAATACCTGCGTTAAATTCTTTTTAAATTGCATGCCTCCAATGGTAAAATATGCGGATATTTACATGTTTGACATCTTTGTTGTACCATATTTTTGCAATAAATGATTATGATTATGATTATGATTATGATTATAAACAAAGTCGATTTCCGCTGTCTGTCCCTATGTATGCTTAGATCTTTAAAACTACGCAACGGATTTTGATGAGGTTTTTTTAATAGATAGAGTGATTAAAGAGGAAGGTTTATATGTATAATATATGGTGTCAAAATCCACACTACACCGAAAATACTGTGACCGAAGCGAAGCGAGGGCGGTAGGGCTATTCACGATTGTCGGAAATCTACTCGAAAGCATTTCATTCGAATCTGTATCCTCCGATATTACAAAAATATAGCTATTCACAAATACATTCGACTGGCATCCGATTCACTTTCCGACGGGAAAGCGCAATGCATTTACAAATTTCGTAGCATAAGGTAGAAAATAAGATCGAAGACTGTAGACTTTCCAGTTCGATTCGGAAAGTTGGTTTCCGACAATCATGAATAACCCCCCCTAGTTACCTAACCTATAAAGATCGTAGATAAGTATGTAAGTAGAAAATAAGATCGAAGACTATAGACTTTCCAGTTCGATTTGGAAAGTTGGTTTCCGACAATCATGAATAACCCCCCTTAGTACCTAACCTATAAAGATCGTAGATAAGTATGTAGGTACTTATGTTTTTATTTATTCATTTTATGATTTTATAAAAAAATATGTCAAGTTTATAGTTCTTATTTTTTGTTTATTTCCTGTAACTATTACATACAATGCGTTTAAATTGAGAATAGACACTGATCCGCGCTACAAGGCTGCAACCTACAACCTCACTCGAGATTAAGTACCTATATGATTTTACAGATTAAAATACGTTTTGTACCGCAAACGCTCTGAAGTTAGTCACTTCAGTTGTACATTGTTAAATTAATCACATTGTATATACCTATGTTGTTATAGACCATTAAGCATTGTCATTGTTCACCTCATTACTTGTGATGACATTGAATATTTTGTTGATTTTAGATACTTATCTAATCTTGTTTTGAATGGAATATTAGCTAAATAATCATGGTAAACTTAAACATAATAATTATTACACTATCAACAGCCATTTTTATATTTTTTCAAAGGTTCATCAAGCGACTTTAAACACTAAACTCATTGAAATTAATGTTTTTTGTATCAAAACGCTTTATAAGGAAGTATATACACAAACGGCGCTATAATAACTTTTACAGTAAACCTAACACGCAAGCTTCGGTCTTCAGTAAAACCTTGAAACCCAGTCACGATTGTCGATTTTCGATAGGTAGTATAGTAGTTAGTATAGCCTCACTAACAAAAAGTTGGTCAAAAAATTCAAAACTTAGAATGCAAACACTTAAAAATAACACCAACCACGAAACCAATGCGATTGTAATTTGTACAACTTGTTACAAAAAGTCTGTTGTTTCATACAACGAAATTATCAAAATTTATGAAACAGCTGATATTTATTTCGCGATTTCAGAGTTGGCCCCATATTAAGATTTGCTCAGTTTGTCCCTATCTACCATATTTCAGCTTTAGGGTTTTTTTGTAACGCGTTGTATAGTCTTCCACTCGTAACACTAATATTTTAATAAATGACTTCGTGGCTATGCTGTCTTGGGTGGGTTGGGAATGGGACTGATCCCAAGCAGATTAAATGATCAAGCCTAGACAAATGCTCAATGTTTATAGGTATGCGTAGGTGGTGTGTAGATTGATACTTTTCATTAATTGACTATCAGCTGACTATCAGACTGTCTTGGGTGGGTTGGGAATGGGACTGATCCCAAGCAGATTAAATGATCAAGCCTAGACAAATGCTCAATGTTTATAGGTATGCGTAGGTGGTGTGTAGATTGATACTTTTCATTAATTGACTATCAGCTGACTATCAGACTGTCTTGGGTGGGTTGGGAATGGGACTGATCCCAAGCAGATTAAATGATCAAGCCTAGACAAATGCTCAATGTTTATAGGTATGCGTAGGTGGTGTGTAGATTGATACTTTTCATTAATTGACTATCAGCTGACTATCAGACTGTCTTGGGTGGGTTGGGAATGGGACTGATCCCAAGCAGATTAAATGATCAAGCCTAGACAAATGCTCAATGTTTATAGGTATGCGTAGGTGGTGTGTAGATTGATACTTTTCATTAATTGACTATCAGCTGACTATCAGACTGTCTTGGGTGGGTTGGGAATGGGACTGATCCCAAGCAGATTAAATGATCAAGCCTAGACAAATGCTCAATGTTTATAGGTATGCGTAGGTGGTGTGTAGATTGATACTTTTCATTAATTGACTATCAGCTGACTATCAGACTATCTTGGGTGGATTGGGAATGGGACTGATCCCAAGCAGATTAAATGATCAAGCCTAGACAAATGCTCAATGTTTATAGGTATGCGTAGGTGGTGTGTAGATTGATACTTTTCATTAATTGACTATCAGCTGACTATCAGACTGTCTTGGGTGGGTTGGGAATGGGACTGATCCCAAGCAGATTAAATGATCAAGCCTAGGCAAATGCTCAATGTTTATAGGTATGCGTAGGTGGTGTGTAGATTGATACTTTTCATTAATTGACTATCAGCTGACTATCAGACTGTCTTGGGTGGGTTGGGAATGGGACTGATCCCAAGCAGATTAAATGATCAAGCCTAGACAAATGCTCAATGTTTATAGGTATGCGTAGGTGGTGTGTAGATTGATACTTTTCATTAATTGACTATCAGCTGACTATCAGACTGTCTTGGGTGGGTTGGGAATGGGACTGATCCCAAGCAGATTAAATGATCAAGCCTAGACAAATGCTCAATGTTTATAGGTATGCGTAGGTGGTGTGTAGATTAATACTTTTCATTAATTGACTATCAGCTGACTATCAGACTGTCTTGGGTGGGTTGGGAATGGGACTGATCCCAAGCAGATTAAATGATCAAGCCTAGACAAATGCTCAATGTTTATAGGTATGCGTAGGTGGTGTGTAGATTGATACTTTTCATTAATTGACTATCAGCTGACTATCAGACTGTCTTGGGTGGGTTGGGAATGGGACTGATCCCAAGCAGATTAAATGATCAAGCCTAGACAAATGCTCAATGTTTATAGGTATGCGTAGGTGGTGTGTAGATTGATACTTTTCATTAATTGACTATCAGCTGACTATCAGACTGTCTTGGGTGGGTTGGGAATGGGACTGATCCCAAGCAGATTAAATGATCAAGCCTAGACAAATGCTCAATGTTTATAGGTATGCGTAGGTGGTGTGTAGATTGATACTTTTCATTAATTGACTATCAGCTGACTATCAGACTGTCTTGGGTGGGTTGGGAATGGGACTGATCCCAAGCAGATTAAATGATCAAGCCTAGACAAATGCTCAATGTTTATAGGTATGCGTAGGTGGTGTGTAGATTGATACTTTTCATTAATTGACTATCAGCTGACTATCAGACTGTCTTGGGTGGGTTGGGAATGGGACTGATCCCAAGCAGATTAAATGATCAAGCCTAGACAAATGCTCAATGTTTATAGGTATGCGTAGGTGGTGTGTAGATTGATACTTTTCATTAATTGACTATCAGCTGACTATCAGACTGTCTTGGGTGGGTTGGGAATGGGACTGATCCCAAGCAGATTAAATGATCAAGCCTAGACAAATGCTCAATGTTTATAGGTATGCGTAGGTGGTGTGTAGATTGATACTTTTCATTAATTGACTATCAGCTGACTATCAGACTGTCTTGGGTGGGTTGGGAATGGGACTGATCCCAAGCAGATTAAATGATCAAGCCTAGACAAATGCTCAATGTTTATAGGTATGCGTAGGTGGTGTGTAGATTGATACTTTTCATTAATTGACTATCAGCTGACTATCAGACTGTCTTGGGTGGGTTGGGAATGGGACTGATCCCAAGCAGATTAAATGATCAAGCCTAGACAAATGCTCAATGTTTATAGGTATGCGTAGGTGGTGTGTAGATTGATACTTTTCATTAATTGACTATCAGCCATTTTAATGTCCCCACTGCCGGGGCATAGGCCTCCTTATGGGTGGATAAGGAGGATGGGCCATAACATAATGCGGGCCCAATGCAGATTAATAGGTGTTAACAACTGCAAATGCAGCCGGGACCAATGGCTTAACGTGCCTTCCAAAGCACGGAGGAGCTCGAGATATTAAATTTTTGGTCATCCATCCCATGACCGAACCTTGCGAAATTCACTGGGCCAGGCGCTACATACACCAGTGCGCCTCAGAGCTCCTCGGACGAACTTTCCATTAATTATTACTTATTAATTTATGACTGACTTTATGTACCACCTTTATTGATATCTGTTTCCTAAAGGTTGAATGGAAGAGAATGCTTTTAGCATTAAATTTGCTTTTTGTAATATTTGTTTTATAAATGTACAAAAAGTTCATTAAATTAAATTAATAATTAGGTACCTACAGCAAATGGACCAGAAGCACAGCATAGAAATAAAGTAAGTACTACCGAAAGCCAAAGATTAATCAATCAAAAGACAAGTATCACAACAACAATTCTACAAATACAACAATCTGATCAATCACATCGGCACTATTTATGGACGAGGGATTGACTTGAGACAAATACAAATTTCTGGAATTTGAAAAAAACTTTTTACATAGAGAGGAAACTTACGTCTTTACACATTTGAGTTTCTGACTAAAATCCACCCACCCTCGCTTCATTTTGGTGTAGGTAGACTACCTATAGATTTTAGATGAGCATATGACTGAAACGCGTCATATGTACTTTTCAAGAAGGGGGGAAATAGGGAATATCATAAACTTCTTCATTCTAGAGAATATAGAAATAGTTATAGAAATGACAACCCTTTGGCATCAGTCACATCACATTCGTAAAACAACAGAGAGAAAGCACGTGTGAGACACGAACGGATGTTCAGGAAGCATTGTTACCAATTTCGATATTAAAATAGATCGCAACGTATCTCTGTATTGTCTAAAACATCGTTAACGAAGACGTGATAAAAGGATCGTTCACGATTCCAAATAAAGGAATAATTATAAAAAAAACTAGGGTAATATCTTAGAATAATTACACCTAGAAGCCGTGTCCGCGTATGCAAAGTGAGGCAACTTATACTGAGCCAAAATGGCTCAGTTTTCAGATTTATATCCTTCATACGTTACCTAATCGTAACTAAAGTCCAATAATATAATAATTAATCTCTTTAAGGTAGGGAAATTGAAACTGTTTTTCACTTATTAGGTATGATTATGTAATAATGGACAATAAAAATCTGAAAACGGCGCCATTTTGGCTGTTTTAGTTGCCTCACTTTTGACAGCGCGCTTTGTAGGGAATTATCGTTCTAGGTGTAATTATTCTAAGGGTAATATTAAGTTACCACGGGCAAAATAGTTTGTTATGGTGTCTTTTTTAAAGACTCATGTTTAAAATTCAAATACAAGATGGTGTTACTATTTAAACTTTTTTAATGTTTACGTAATTTTATGGAAACCCCGTAATTAATTGGCCCTAAAGTTAAAACAAATGTTGATGGTTTTCAAATAAATTAATAAAGATAATAAATACTATTAAATGTAACAGCATTGCATCTTTTTTCTCTTCTATGGCAGAGTACAGGAACAGAATATACTTAGGTAGTATGTAGAGGCAGTAGGACACCCAGACTATGACGGCATCAACGGACGCTGTCTTTATACAACTTAATAAAAACTCTACCAAACCTATTTCCTCGTTGTTGTATATTCTATTACTTACATATATTCTTATTCTGGGCGAGGATTTGTGCCCCTGACTTCTGTCTGGTTTAGTTAATCCAAGCCTTCCTTAATTAAATATCACAACACCATCCATAGCTATGTACTTATGTGGCTACACTAGTGTTGTAAGAAACAATTTTTTTCTAACGTGAAAAAAAAACGGGATTCTTTCTGGAGCATGTTTTTTTTCAAGAGTACAGAAATCAACATTATTTAGGAAGATTCCGTTAAAGATTACTTATGAGTTCATATCATAGTACTCTGTTAATTTTTGAACCTACATTACTTTTTTTGTTTGAAAATTACCAACAGTTGGCAGCATAAAGACGCGCACGGTGAAATCTTCATTCGGTTTATGTTTTTTTGAAGTACCTACCTATGAACTTAGTTAGAACGGAGAACAGTGTCTCTACATTGGGGGAAAGATTCCCCATTGTGTGGATACTGGAGAAAAAAAAAGAAAATATGTTCTTCATACAAAACGTAACATTTTGTTGAACAAATAATCGCGTTTGTGGAAACTTCTTAATCTTCTCATCATACAAATGTATAATTTTGGGGAAAAAATAAATGAGATCTGGGAAAAATTTGAAAATCATATCTGGAGACACTGACAGCACAGTGACTTGCCGCATAGTTCCGGTTAAGAATAGGACTGTCTCATCTCATCCCGTGAGATATCGTAGAAGGCGATAGAGGGAAGTTTTAGGGACCCGGTGCAGACCATCGCACAAAGGGTCACTCGAATGGCAGCGAGGAAACTGTCAACAACAGCATTGCCAAGGAGGGTTGGTGTCAGCCAGGCGGCCGACCGTAAAACTTTGCCAAAACCTAATGCAATAAGTATTACATGCTGCGCCGACCCCAATAGTGGTCGTTCTACGAGCGCAAAATTTTATTTTGTGTAGAGCACTACAAATAAATTGGGATATTGATGATCTGGAGACACTGACAAAGAATAAAAATCTATTATAATTATTGATTTGATTAAAATAAAACATAAACTTTACAAAGACTGTGTTCTTGAAAAAAAAAACAAATTAAGAAAAAAAACAACGAAGCTGTTTTTTCATGTTTTTTTCAAAATTGTGAAGAAAAGAAAGTTGATTTTTTTCATGTTACATCACTAGGCTACATTATGAAGACGCAGGTTTGGGGGCGTCCATTAATCACGTGATGTTTTTTTTGGCCAATTTTTAACCCCCCCTCCCCCCTGGTGATACATGGTGAGGTTTTACGTTAACCCCCCCCCCCCCTCTAAATCACGTGTATTTTTTTTGTTACAAAATAATCTCAACAATTTTCAGTACGAATATGTCGCGGTGGGCGGGGAAATCGTCCTGGTAACGGTGAGTCAACAATCACACACAGTTTTCGGTTAAAAGTCACACGTTCAACGAAAAAAATTAATACACGTGATATCTCACTACTCCCCCCCGTGCCCCCTTGTGATACTGCGTGATGTTTTCAACTCCCCCCCCCCTCCTTTCGAGGCTCACGTGATTAATGGACGACCCCTTTCCATGTTAAAGTTGTGCCTTCGAATCTCAGTTTCAGATAAAGAAATTTAAAGATACGTAGTACTCAATAATATACTTAGATACTAGAAATAAAATTACTCGCACAGATCAATACTCAGACGGGAATCGAGCTCAATAATAATAATATTATATATATTGTAATAAATGTATGTATGTATTACCTATAATATTATTAATTAACGTTATAAGGTGCTATTAACTCATCATAGAGTAGCAAAGTAGGAACCGATCGTATAGTATCAAAATATAGGTACCTAAGTAATATCGCTAAAAGTAACCTAAACCCATAAACTTTGAGCATAGCGAAAAATTTTCTGAGTCTATGCCTAAACCTAACCTAAACCTATAATTTACAGTTTCATTTAGGTACTTTACTAAACTAGGAGCTAGAATTTCAACATGTGTACATATCTGCTGCCGAGCCATACTTATGATCTCCATAGTCTCTTTTTGTGCAGGAACCAAACCCACCACCACACTGCAGGAACCAAACAATAAAATATGATATAAAACAATACTATAGGTATAACATAGAATCACTACTTATTATGTTGTTGTGACGGATTGCCAGCCTACAATTAATGAGGACACAACTTAGTTGATACAATTTGTACGAACTGATAGGTACACCATACACATTATGCACAGCTTTGCCTGCTTATCTCCTTGTTCAGTGAAAGTAAATTTAATGGGATAAATTCTCGGAACCATAGCCAAAGCCATATCAGTAGAGATTACCTTCATTTTGACGTATTACAAATGTGTATCGGAATCATCTGAAACTAGCTCAAACAAAGATTGATTCGGGGTGATATTGAGTTTCGATTGATCGCCCCATAAATCAATAAGTAAAGGAACTAGGTTACATGAACCAATGGACCGTTTAATCAATGCGATATGTTAAGTTCTCTCACTATAGCTTGTTTCCTAATGGATGAACGTGTAACAAGAAATACATATTTAATCTAATACTTATACCTAATTGGATTTTTCAAAATTTTAATACTTGTTTAAACTAATACCTAACGGGTGTAACAAGACCTTCAACGAAGCCGAAGTCCATGTATTCCGCCCATCATCAGGATCATTTTTTTCTTTTAGACTATACCTGGGAAACCAATAGCTACGAAGTTATTAAAGGTCAAAGTAAAAAAAAATTTTCAAGATTTTTATGACATCTTATTTTATTCGTTACTAGCGACCGCCCGCGGTTTCATCTGCGTGGTTCCCGATCCCGTGCGAATATCGGGATAAAAGGTATTCTATGTTTTAATCTAGGCTATCTACTATCTGTGTGCCAAATTTCAAGCAAATCCGTTCCGTAGTTTTTGCGTGATTGAGGAACAAACATCTAAACATCCAAACCCACAAACTTTCACATTTATAATATCAGTAGGATTGCCTACTTTTTGTCCTATGAAACATGATCAACATTTTAAGTATTTCGTAACAAACAATAGCTTCAAAACGTCATCACTCGATGTATCTCATGAGCACGCACATAAACGCTGCCTTTCAACTCGGCCGCACGCAGCTGTGTAGCATTCACTCGCAGCGGTCTGTTGTACGCGTTACAGTCAGTGGCACGAATCATGAAATCGGGTGGGGATTGCGCGGAACGTGTATTTTGGGTATGCGTTGCGGTGAGGGGCGCGGGCGGCGGGAGAGGGGTGCGCGCTATTGGTCGCTCACAAGAGCACATGCGCGAACTTATCCCCACTCCGTCGAAAAATTATCATGATTCGTGCCACTGAGGCCGTCCGCTGCCAGAGCTTATTAGATCATCCTGAATTAAGGATACGGAATTCAGAGTCCGATTTAGGACGAGAAATTCAGTCGCCAATTAGACCGTCCTGAATAACGGATGCGATATCACAGCTTAACGATCATACAGTAGTTACACGAATGCACTTGCGCAGAGCAACGGAGGGGAAAATACAGTGACCGTAAAAATACATGTAGGTAGGAGGTATAGGAAGGTACCATTTCTATCCTAACTAGGATCCTACCTTCCTGAATGCAATTACACTTCTCTGAATTAAGGAGCGACTTCATTCCGGATCCTTAATTCAGGATGATCTAATAAGCTCTTTAAGCGGGATCCCGCCGCGGGTACACGGCGCGGGAATATAGATTGCTGGTTTTTGACGGACAGATGCTTGCGCAGTGCATGAGTAAGCTTTAATGTATGTCGCCCCGCGCGCGTGTCCCGCTCAAGGCAGCGGAGGGCCTGACTGCACATTGCGTGGTAAAGTATGCAATGCTTTTTTAACACCAAAAATCAAAATCGTTGCAATAATTTTGAACAGAAATGGTCGATGATGGGCAGAATACGTAGACCTCGGCTTCGTTGAAGGTCTTGTTACACTCGGTATTTTAGTGTAGGAAAGGAAGGTAGTGGACCCCCACAATAAATCCTCAGTAGACGAAACTTTACAGTATGATAAAGTATCATAAATGAAACATATTTTTTAAATTATCCAAATCGATTTTTTTCCGTTTTTGGATTTTTGTACATAGGTTTTGGTTCATACTATATACATCCCTGCAAAGTTTCATCGACTGAGGATTAAATGTTGGGGTCTCCATACAAAAGATCGCTGCATTTCCTACAGTATTTGGTTTTTCATAATTTCCAGTTGATTTTTCGAAATAAATCTTGTTTCATATTACATACGCGTTTTGTTTAGATTTATCAATATTTAGGTACTTACCTAATAAATTAACTACTTCTTACACAGAAATATAAGTTGAAAGAACTACATAGGTATAATTAGAGTTCATCCTAATCACCCTAATAAATTGCGAAATCGAAGTTTTTTAAACTAAAAATCTTACCTCGATATTGATAACTTTAGGGCGAGATAAAATAAATGATATCAATGCATACAACAACTGTAAATTATTAAAAAACTAAACATCGCTACTTTCCAGAAAATAAAATCACGCCACTTTCTAGAAAAAACCTTTTTTGCACTAAATATAGTATTTTCAAGATTATTACTATCCCAGTCAATTGGTAATGCGCCTGGCGGCCATGAATTTAACCTCAAAAACGAAAAACTTGTAATTTTTTATATACCGAGACCCTATCTTATTGAAATTAATAATTCAATAATTAATATATTAGACTTTCTATTAGAATTTACTTGTTTCATTACATTTTTAGTTGCTGATCACGTCAACGTGGATGTTAGTTAATGTGACAAGGTTCCAGCGCAATGCCATTTGACGGGGATTATACGTGTAAAAATATAGTGGATTAGCGGCCGCCCGCGACTTCGACTGCGTGGAAAGTTTTTTCCTATCCCTCGGGAACTAAGTATACTTTTTTCGGGATGAAAGGTACTACCCTATGTCCTTCTCTGTACCCCTGACAACGTGTATGTAAAATCTCATGATTATCATCGGTTCATTAGTTAAGACGTGAAGGCGTAACAAACAAACAAATAAACGGACTTTCGCATTTATAATATGCGATGTATTTAATAGCACTTTAAATTTGATGAAAACAGCTATAAAATTGTATATCAGCTTTAAAATAATGATAGACCTATAATTTAATCTTATCACTACAAAAATAATGGTTTGCACTTTAAAATAATAATAGATCTATAAATTAATATTGTCACTACAAAAGTAATGGTTTGCACTATAACTGTGTCCCAACTCCGAAATCATTTAATTTCTGTCAAACCATGTCAGACTGATGAGATGGCAAGTCTCATCAAGTCGGTTCTAGCGATGTTGGTCGCAATGGAACCTAACCTCCTCCTCGGCTCCTCTCTCGCTGTGCCCGCTCGGTCGTCTGTTTACTAGTACTAAAGTTATAAAATTAATTTGTATGGTGTAAAGTATTAATTTTAAAGCTAAACAATCAAATTGTATAGTGCAAAGTATTAATTTTAAAGCTTGGCATATTTAATGTGGAAACCATTATTTTAAAGTTCATTCAATAAATTTTGAAGCTAAACATTTTAAAGTGTGTTACATTATTTTTAAAGTGCAATTATATATTCCACTTATGAATATTAGTAAGGATGGCGAAAAAGTCCAAAAAAATATAGGAGGAAAGAAGTTGCACTTTTTATACTTACTAACAATTAAATAATTTATTCCAACCATAAACACAAGAGTAAACACAAAAAATATTATGCAATTACTTAATTACTTATATGCAATAATTTTTTTGCAGTTTTTGTTTAATTTTTTCGCTCGAAAAAATATAGCAGTTTTGCCTACCTACCTACTATATATTTGTTCAAAAAACATAGTAGGCGAGCACGAAATATTGTAGGATACTATATTAAATAGTAAGGTTGGCAACCCTAGTTGCGCTCGTTAAATTGATTAAAACGTGATACTTACTTATATGTATGTATTTTAATGCAATAGATAGTGCACGTACCTTTAATTACCTACATCTTGGCGTCAGAATTATAGCACATAATTACTTTGATTGAATTATCAGACACTGTTGTTATGAATTCTCTGTAAATCTATAGGTAATGTAAATAAAAGCTTAGAGTTAAAAAAATATCCACATAGGTAGCCAAATCTTTGGTTATTGGTTTTTCCAATGGAATGATCTCGTGTATAAATATAAAAAATAAATAGATAATTTTATAGAATCGCTTATTTCTTAAATAATTTTCAGAGCAGTATGCTACAACAATGAATTTTAAGGTAAATAGATAATTGAAGTAATTTGTAAAAATAATAAATTAGGCAACAAATAAACTGTCTTTATTACTCGTGTATAAATTCTACTGAACACACAGTACTTCATCATCATCATATCAGTCGCACGACACCCACTGCTGGGTATAAGCCTCCCCCAACCTAAGGATCTCCATGACGATCGGTCCTGCGCTGCCCGCACAGTGGCTCCCCGCGACCTTCGCCAGATCGTCGGTCCACCTTGTCGGGGGCTCGGGGGCCTACCCACGGAGCGTCGTCCTCCGGTGCGCGGTCGCCATTCCAGAACCACACAGTACTTACCTACACTCAATCATATCTGTTATTCTTTTACGAAAATAATTTCTAATAATTCAATCCACCTATCAACAATTCAACTCAACATCTATAATATGAATATAATATTTATTTTAAACCTAATAGTGTTGTAAGTACCTATCTGGTTAAATAGGTTCCATTTATATTGTATTAAAGCCTTTAATTTTAGCATGTTCGTGAATGTAGAGTCATTACTGAAACTATTCAGTCATCCAGGGGTCGGGTATTCATTAAGTAAAACACATCAGCATTGTAATATTATTAATTTCACAAATATTTGCGATTTTTAATAAACCAACTTACGACTAAATATTCCAAAGACAACTCCGTCACAGATAAGAAAAACATTTACAAAGGTACATTTATTTGATAGTATTGTTATTATACACAACTATATTTTGACAATTAGTATAATAATCTTCTTCTTTTTGCATTCTTCTATTACATAATATTTAGTAAACGTTTTTAGGAAATAAAGTGGCTAATAAAATGCAAAGTTAAAACATGTTCTTCAATACTAATAAAATTACTAACATTAAATCTTAGTTTATGATATTTAAATATTATTTCTAACTAATTTCATTATTTACTGTATTATTTAGTTGCTATAAAGTCAAAGTCTTACTTCACACATCAAAGTTGATTATGAACATGAAAATTAATAAATATAAGTTTTTTGAGTTTTCATTTTCAAGTTAGTTCAAGATTATCATAATATTTTTTACATTTCATTAAGATAGGTCTTAAATAATTATACAAAAACATAACTTTCTATACGTATGGTAATTAGGTAAATAATAGAAACCGTCTTGACTTGACTGAGAATCTTAAATAATTATTAAAGTTAAATACTTATTAGAGCCATAATAATCGTATAACTAATTGTAATGATAACAACAAATATGCTAAAAAAACTAATGAAATACCTACTCAAACTTAAAAGTCTTATAATTATTAGAACATGACTAACAGAGATATAAAGTCGTGTAAGATAAAAGTTCTAACGAGAGTATTGTTAATCTATCAAATTACATAATATGTAATTTATGGAGTCATTGGTTTTTTGTTACTTAAGCGCATATACAGGGTTATTTGTAAAACACCATCAACCTCGCTGGAGTAGATTCCTAACATCATAAACAACAATATTTGTTCTACAACTTTTCCAATAACAGACAAAAAAATCCGACTTTTCATACAAAACTCAATCAGCTGTTCGGATATTTGTATGGAAAGTCGATTTTCTTTTTACTGTTTTCGGAAAAGTCGTAGAAGAAAATTTTGTTGTATATGATGTTAGTAATCTAACTAAATGAAGAGCTCGGTGGCGTAGTGGTTTAGCGCCTGACCCAACGATTGCGGCGGTTAAGCAACGTTCGCAAGGGTCGGTCATGGGATGGGTGACCAAAAATTTATTATCTCGAGCTCCTCCGTGCTTCGGAAGGCACGTTAAGCCGTTGGTCCCGGCTGCATTTGCAGTCGTTAACATCCACCAATCCGCATTGGGCCCGCGTGGTAGGTTATGGCCCATCCTCCTTACCACCCATAAGGAAGGCCTGTGCCCCAGCAGTGGGGACATTAAAAATGGCTGATGGAATCTAACTAAGTTGTTGGTTTTAGAAATAACCCTTTAGCTGAAATATTTTGTCAGAAATATACTAGCTAGTTTGACTGTCAATTATTTCTCAATGTCACAAACCCATTAGAGGAATAGAAAATAGCTTGCACAGTAAGTAATACTTCATATGTTGATTTTTTCAGCAGTAGAAATAGCAGTCTTATTACATCAGAATTTCAAAGATAGCAGTACTCTTGTAACGCTAGAATAATATCAGGTACAGTCATCAAATGGTCATCAAGCATCAATTTCATTTTGTTAGAGCTACGAATATGCGGTGGGCGAAAATTGATGGCTCTGTAGTCTCTGTAGAGATGGTGGCCATCGTTTGGCACCTCGAAGTTATTTAGTGTGGCGGTGGTTAGTGGCTGGGTGTTGATGGTCCGCAGGGGCCTACCGGCCGAGCCCCGTCCACAGCAGCCCCGGGTCGTGGTGGTTCGCCCCAGGGTAAACTGCGTCCGCCTCCACGAACGATCTGCGGTTGTAAGATCTACGTACAACAATATTTTAGACTGGATTTATTGTTTGCAACTTTAGAAAATTTAATAGGAAAGACATACGAATAAATATAGGTAATAAATTACAATGCTCAATTTTTATTTATCAAGATTCTTTCAAACAAACTGCTTCAAAGATTTAAGCCAAGCCAAAGCTAAAAAATTACCTGGCTATATGGTACCTACATTATACATTAGGTTAAATTATGCCTGTTTTCCGTATAATGTAAATGTAAATATTGCTCATGTGAAACAAAACAGAAGCAAATATAATAACCACAGTACAAAGAATAACAAACCTACGTAATAAACAAAAAATAAACACTAACATTATCATTTGGAAAATTAACAGTAGACGCAATTCTATCGTGAACGAGTACTGAAATTCAACATTCTTGTTTTGTAGGTCCCATAATAAAGTGGCCTAACTGGGTTGAAGAAGTAGAAATGAAATAAAACCCGCGTTACTTTTCAATATAGTCTTCGTTATTTACAACGCACGTTTTAGATCGCTGAACCAACATTTCAAAACCTTTAAAAAAGTTGTCTGCATTTTTGCCTTCAAAGTGACCTGAAACAGCGATTGCAACTCATCATTTGGCAAATTTTCTTCCCCGTAGCTCTTTCTTCAAATTCGAAAATAAGATGTCTTTACAGAGCTATAGGAATAGGAAGACCCGCCATACACAACATCTAAACGCTGTTTGATTGTAGCGGGGGAATGGCCTTCCTTAAAAGGACTCCGGTAGTCAGTTTCTTAGCAGATTTATTGAAGAGTGAAAGATTCCTATACTGCAATCTAAAATGTTTAAACATGTTTAGAAATATATCAGGCCAAGTGATTATGGGACCGCCCTACCTAGTATCATTGCTTTTTAACCGACTTCAAAAACTTTGAAAAGGAGGAGGTTATCTATTCGTCGCGTATATTTTTTTTTTTTATATGTATGTACACCGATTACTCGAAGACGGCTGAACCGATTGAAATGATTCAAACGTTATAACATGAGGTTTGTTCCCAAGTTGGTCCCATTTTTTGAAATTTTGTAAACGGTTCAGTAGTTTTCAAGTAATCTTGAAAATACTGTCGTTTTCGTTACCATTTTATATGAATTGAGACCGATTTTCAACCATTACTTTTTTGTTTATGAACCGATTTAGACAATTCTTTTTTTGTTTGAAAGAAGACACCTTAAGAATGATACCATATTAATTTCATTGGTATTGGACTTTGGATTTTGAAGATACACGAGGGAACTCCTCAAAATCAAATAGGAACTGTACAGTGATTGAAATATTGGTAGGTTTATTATTGTCTAGGACGTTCTGGACTACAGTTGAACTGCGAAGACCCAACGGAACACCTGTGGACATTGAGTTACTCGGGGTATACCATTGAAAAATGTGAAACATTATACTTAACGTTTTATTTTAGAAAATCATCGCCTACATACCTACCACAAAAAAGTTTAAAATAAAAAGCTTTTAAAAAAAAGTAAAACCTCCTTCAAAAACCTTAAAACAACAGCTCTATAAAAAGCAAGAAATAATGTTCAAATCGATTAATTAAAACACGTCTATTGAAGTCGGGTGGGGCTTTTAGAATATACATCACAATAAGTAAAAAAATTACTTCCAGCTCAACCCGACTTCAATAGACGTGTTTTAATTAATCGATTTTTAAAATATTAGTTTTCACATTCGTCGTTGAACGTAAATAGTAAAGTTTGAAGGATACATTATATGAAAATTTTAATACGGAAGCGCTACCACGCTATCGCTGGCTTGTACTCTGTACACACATACGTACTCGTACAATAATGCAATTGCTTTACCGGTGTGTGAAAAGATTTTTTTTTTTGTAAAATAAAATGTATAACGAGGTAGTCATTAATAAGCACATTTTCTATCTTAGAATTGTTGATCGAAGCTTTCAATATTGTATGGGAATGGAAACGGTTTTTTTTATGTGACTTAATTAGATTTAGTAACAGTATTGTGAACAATGTAACGATTCCCGAAATGCAAATTATTTTGAGTGTTTCGCCGAACTGAAAATTCCGTGAACTCCAAAATATGTCCAGGAAACAATGAGTTGAATTCGAACGAATATTTCTGAATAGCAAGTAAATTCGATATTGATGTGAAAAGGGGAATCAAGAAATTTTTACTGTCATATAATATCTCTCTAGGATATAATAAATTGCTATTGAAAGTGATGATCATTTTTACATGGCGCGGTTAGGGAAATTGGGGCCATTTGTTTTCATTGTCACCAGTCATCCCTGAAATTTCATACCAAGAAATGTGCAGTTTACGTCAAAATTACTCAAAATGAATACAAGCATTTCTCTTTTACGAATTAAATATGATATGTTGCTAAATCTCTTATATAAAAGTGAAGGGGTGACTGACAGACTATTGCCCAGCCCAAACCACTGAACCTAGGGACTTGAAATTTTGTACATAGATATTTTATACAATGTAAACACCCACTAAGAAGGGATTTTCGGAAATTCCACCCCTAAAGGGTTGAAATGGGGGTACAAAGTTTGTATGGAAAAAAATAATTAAATAGACATTTCAACTTGAAACTTCGTAGAAGTACTTCTAAAAACAAATAAGCAAACACGTGTTTCATGGTTTTCAGAAACTCAACCCTTTAGGGGGTAAATGGGGTACAAAAAGTCAAAAAACGATATGGATGTCGTTATCGAGGTTTTATGGGATGTTGATTGCAAAAATCACATTTATTTTTAGTAGTAGACATTATTCAACCCCTAAAGGTTGTTATTTTTAGTAGTAGACATTATTCAACCCCTAAAGGGGTCATATGGGGTTCAAACTTTGTATGGAAAAAATATAAAATAGACATTACGACTTGAACTTTGTAGTCTATAAACAAATGTTCAAACGTGTATTATGTGAATTTCTGAAAATCAACCCCTTAAGGGGTAAATGGGGTTATGGGATGTTGATTGCGAAAATGGCATTTAGGTGGCAAAACGGCGCCGTGAAAAGGGGGTTAATTTATTTATGGAAAAATAAACGAAGAACGAGAACAGGAATGACAACGGAAACGGGAACTAATCCTTACTATGTGAAATCGTTTTCACATAGTAAGCGACGTCACTTACTTGAATATGGACTTTTTTATGTATAAAAAATGTGGAAATAAATAAAAAATACAAAATATAAAACACTACTACAAGCTTTGAAATATATAGTTTACAAACTTCAATCGTACTACGTATTATTATTATCCCGCGCCGCGCGCGTCGCTCGCGGTATCCCAACATTTCGCTACATAAAGGATAAGCTACAGCCCAGACCATAAAAGTCAGGGACATATACTATTTTCAATAGGTAAGGTTTATTGGGGTAAAACCAAAAATGGGTCTATTCCGAAAATGATAAATTACTACCAAAATAGGCATTATTTTTTTGTCTGGCAACATTAATGAAGTCGCCATTTTATTTTTCTATCGCTTGTCAGTCATGTCACGCACCCCGGACCGAAAGTTTGTGTGCTAGAGGTTATTTTATGAATCTACTGCTGTTTTTACATTTTTTGGCCTATCGAAATTACCCCGTGTCCAGTATCTCAGGATCTAGGTAAGTTATCATGATGATTGTCTTTTTTAACGATAGATAATTGTTTTTAGCGCTTTTTTGTGTAGGTTAGAATAGGCTAGGTAACGATTTTGTGTTTTTTTCGGAATTACCCCCGAGGGGTAAATCCGAAAGTACCAGTGGTTCTAAACATAGGCTTTCAATTTGTGTTTGACATTTTGACAGAAGGTTCGACAGAAGGTAGGTATTAAAAAGCAGTTAAGTACAGTAAAAATCTTTAAGGGTGCACCGAGCGTCCACTAGCGCCGCCAATCAAGAAAAAATCATTATAACGAAATAACTATGTTTAACAAAATTCTGAAACATATAAAAACTAGTAATAGTTATAAACTATTTTTGTATGCGTTTTTTTTCTGGTTTAAATGTGTTTGTGTAGTTAAAACCTGGATTAACGCCTAAAGTGGCCACTTTAGGCGTTAATCCAGATTTTAACCACACGAACGCATTTAAACTTAGAATTTTACGCATACAAAAATAGTTTATAACTAATACTAGTTTTTATATGTTTCAGAATTTTGTTAAACATAGTTATTTCGTTGTAATGATTTTTTCTTGATTGGCGGCGCTAGTGGACGCTCGGTGCACCCTTAAGTACCTCCTATCATTATTTTAGACAACTTATCTTTTTTGTTACATTCAAGAAAAAAATGTTCATCAATCAATAGTAATATCTTCTAAGTGCATAATGCTTAAACGGTAATTTTGTTTTATCTCATTTAGAAAACTTCTTCATTAAGACTGTAATAATATATATTTTTAGGGTTCCGTAGTCAACTAGGAACCCTTATAGTTTCGTCAAGTCCGTCCGCCCGTCCGTCTGTCTGTATGCCCCGCCTCAATAACTCTCATTTTTTTATGAAGACAGATAATAAAAACCCAAAACTAGAAATGCTATAAATATATAATATACCCCTCCCATACAATTAAGATTAATGAGCATAATATACTTACTAATTGTGTTTCCTGTATGTTTGTTTGAGAGTTGTGTAAATTTTGTTTTGATTTTTTTACGAAAGAATTGCTGTTAATGCAAGTTAAGTTCCTAATAAAGGCTCCTATTTTGACTAAGTAAAAGTAGCATTTTTTGTTGATTGCCTCCTTTAAACCAATATTAAAATAATCATTTCTCATCTTCTATCTTCTTCTTCATCTAGTTTACCTGGACACTACAAGGGGTAATTCCGAAAATAAAAGGTAAATGTTTAGGACCACTGGACACTACAAGGGGTAAATCCGAAAATAAAAGTGAGCAAACATGTGTTTTAGGTAAACTACATAGATTTTATTCTTGGTTTTAATAACTGGGTAATCTCGATAGAAAATGCAATTAAAACTTTAAGTTTTAGCTCATAAAGACGACTTTAGAGCTTCACTCGGAATTACCCCAATGTATTTCGGAATTACACCTCTCATTAGGAAAAAAAACTTTTTTTTAAAAGGGTTTTTTCAACAGAATGCAGTGACATTAGAAGAATAAATTTATTGAAAATAGTTTATCATATACTCAAGAATATAAAACTTTATTGTCTATCTATTAAAACTTGCACAAATATTAATAAATAATTAAAATAAAAACATAGTCTCAACTAATCCAAAAATATATCGAAATTACCCCAATAGACCTTAGCCTAACTCAATATCTCAAGGGTTTTTTTAAATTTTTTCGAAATCGCTTTTCGTTTTTGAGAAATTGTCGATTTAGTGAGAAAAGACCCGAAAAAAGTGTGTCATTTTTCTATATTTATGCGATTTTCGAAAAAAGTTTTGGACTTTTTCAAAAATTTTTTTCACCATATTGTAGCCCTTGCTGAGACGCATCTTTTGACATTTAGTACATACACGTAGACACAAAACTCACGGGACCAGGGCAATGTCTCACTTTTGCTGAAATAGGGTACCTTACTGAAGCGATCGAAAAAACATTTTCAATGTTAAAATCACGTGATCAATTTAGTATGGGATGACCAAAATTTTGAGGCGAAATTCGACACATGGTTCTCAGAGAAATTTGTTCAGATTCATGGACTGGACACATCCTTGAAATTTGGATGGTAAGTTCAACATGACCCGCTCAAGTACCAATTTGGAGCTGGATTAAATATGGAGGACCTGGATTAAATATAGACTACTTTTTACCATGGTCAAAGGTTTTCTATGGTCCACGCAGACGGACTGTCTCTAGTTTTCCATAATAGCTTATTCTGAACTGCCCCCTTACTCAAATGGCAACTTTTCAATTAGTTCCCTAAGGGCGACTTGCGTATAACTTTCTTAAATCTCGATTTTGTTAAAGCTAGATTTAGTTCTAAATTCGGCTTAACTTAAATCCCACCAGGTTTGTCTTGCACATCTTAAATTACATTCGACTTAACTAAACCAAGATTTAGGCTCATCATTCACTCGCCGTTCATAGAAAACAAAAGAACAGATGGTTACAAAAAAGGTCAAGCAAGCAAATGGTTTGACAAATCATAAAAAAACGTAGGTATAAATAGTGGGGTCCGAGTGTCGTCCTTTGTTATTTGTTTTAAAGTAAAAATTGCGGGCGAATTTTAGAAGGTATTTGGGAAATTACGAATAATTTTACTAGGGAGGAGTGGTTGTACTGTGTTTACTTACCCAACCGAAATATTTTCAAGAATTCGTCATCTTGTAACATGTTCAATATAGGTATCACCTCCAATAAATAAAGACAGTTCGGGAGAAAAACAAGGTTTCTAAATATTGCATGCTTTCCTCGTCATTGTCTGATATAAAATTATGACCATTGTACGCTGACACAGCTAATAAATCCATTTTTACGTAATATCAGAGAGATCAACCAATAAATAATAACGTCATCTGACAATAAAATCGTGATTTAACAACTTTAAACCGTCTTCGTCAGATAGTAACTCATCATCGCTATCACTCAAATAATTCAGAAACATGCTCATTTTTTGCAATAATTCACAATATATGAAATCAACAAAATTCTACACCCACTTAAGCCAAGATTAGGAACTTAAACTGCCGACCACGCCGGTTTAAATTTAAATCTAGTTTAACTCTAAATCGACGCCGCAATACGATAAAAACCGACTTTAAATCTTACTAAAAAGCAATTCGACGATGAAGTCACACGTCGCAAGTTTATGTATATCACAGACATTGTTGTATTGTATGGAAATGACAAGCCTACGACAGCTAAATTTAAGATGTTATGGCTTATTTTTAATTTTTAAGTTAGCGAACAAATAGAAAAGTGACCATTTGAGTAGCCTCCCAGTTAACTTGGTGGCACTTGGTCAAAAATACCTAACTATAGGATAGGAAACAGTTGCGAAACCGCCTAAACAAATGTTTGTCTGATTGTAACTGAAGCTGTGTACTCACAGGCGTTGTCTTTCACGAGTGCAATCATCGCATTCGTCAACAGATTAGCAATCATTATTATTATGTTGTATCTTATACAGAGTTTTACTATAAAGGTCTCTGCCCACAACCACTCTACGTACCATAACATGGTAATACCATAGGAACGTACCGGACACGAAAAGCAATACGATACGCTCACTATGACCATGTCAATTGAAACGAATTGACGACGGCGTTTTGTGCCCGTATACATCCCGTATGATGCCCCTGTGCAACCCGCAGGCTGATTATCTAAAATAAAGGACCGATCTCGATTCCTGAATTATTTCGAAATCGTCGCGCGACCGAGTCACTGATTTGGTATTATGTATGCGATCGCTGACTAGTTTATGCTCGGTTTATGCTCGTGAAGATCTCCATAGAAACTAGCGCCACTGGCAACCGGTGGGAGCGACTGAAAAGTCTTTAATTTTACCGAAAGTAGTCTGTCACTGTGTATGTGTCTGACCATATGTGCTCTGTGAACATAACCTTTTTGTTTTCGCTTCGAATTTTGTTTACATTTTTTCGTCTTCAAAATTGTAAATTCCGTGTAGGTATTAAAGGACAGGCCTTTTGTTTTACATTAAAGCAATTTTATTTAATTTTGGTTAAAGGTAAGGCTAAGAATTTAACGAAAACCAATCAGAAATTACGTTTTGTCTGGTTTCTGTTTGACAGAAGAAATCGCGAAATCGTCGCGGTCGCGTCGCGGTTTCTGAGTTAGATAATACGAATTTCGGAGCATTGCCTTGCAAGTGCTCGTATATTTTAGTTCTTTAGTTGTCCGTTGGAGGCAGCACTCGTAGAAACTCGATCGGTGGTACGAAATCGAGTTTGACAGCGACGATTTCGTAATTATGACCGGTCGCTAGGTGGTTTTTAATAAGATAATCAGCCTGCCGTATGTTACCAGTATGATGCCCGTATGCAACATCCACCAAAACCAATAGGAATCCGTTTCATTCTCGCATGCGTATTAGTGCTGCGTGGACGCCTTGAAGTACTATCAAGTTTTTAAAAATTAAAATAGGTACGACTGTTAGAAAATTAAGTGTTAACAAAATCCCGGTAGCGATCAATTACGATTGTATTTTTTTTCGCAAATGATGCTCATTGATGCGAAAAGTTATCGTTTACATGAGCCAATGAGGCGATTGTCAATTTTTCTTCAAAAGTGACGGCAAATTATTGACAGTTTAATTGACGGCAATTGACACGCCATGCATTATTGACGCACATTGACGGTAAATGACAATCGTTTTTAAGGTTCCGTACCAAAATGGTAAAAAAGGAACCCTTATGGTGTGACTCAGTCTGTCTGTCTGTCTGTCACAGCTGGATATCTCGAGAACTACTAATGGTATCAACTTGAAATTTGGAATAGTTTAAGTTGACATTTGCCCAACTATTTTGCAAATAAGAAATAAATAAAAATAAAAATATCTTTTTTACAACATGGGCTGAAAAGGGGTCTTAAGAATTTGAAGTGGGGCAACTAGGGCAATGATTGAAAACGTGCAAACGACGCTCTTTCATATTATGAAAGAGCGTCGTTTGCACGTTTTCAATCATTTTTTTTTAGGCCGCATAGTTTTTGACTTATAATGAAAATTGTAAAAAAAATACCGTTCCCCCCCCTTATCTTCGAAGTTTGCAAAGAGAAAAATCTGAAATAATTCTATGTGATAGCAATTTATATAAAGATTACAGGAAAAATAAAACGATGTTTCAATATAGCACACTTTTTTAGAAATGATCAAATTTCTAAAAAAAGTTAACATTAGTTCCACTATCGGTCAAGAGATGGCGCTGACCTAAAACTGTAATACTAATTTATTATTCTACTCTGCAGTGTGGTTTGATGGTGCAATTATGATGGTATGGAACCCTCAGTGCGTGAGTCCGACTCGCTCTTGACCGATTTTTTAGTTTCGACGCGATTCTGCCAACCCGGCCGCCTATATAGCTTCCCTTGTTAATTACATGGAGTTTTCCACGCCTAAACTTCAGAAAAATGGCTGACGAGATCAACTAGGCTTTCTTACTCGCGTTATTTCGCAGATCAAGAGGTTCAGTCCGCACCTTTGACATACATATATTTATTTATTTTTGGAGACTACTTTTTTATATATTTGTAACACAGTCATGGTATAGTACAAAAACGATGTAGTGGACATGGACAGAGACCTTAAAGTTGTAAGGTAAGTAGTGTACAAAGTGGTCATTCAGAAATAATTCCCACCTGATGTTGCCGCTCGGTCTAAGGGGGCGAAGAGCGTGGAGTTTCTGGATGCCGTTGCCACCGCCACCGCCACCGCCACCGCCTGAGTAATGATGAAAAAGAATTAAGGCGGAAACATACTATTCTGACGTGTTGTGTTGTGTCGCGACCGAAGTGTATCGGTTTCATACATTTAGTATAGCTAAACACATTTTTACAGTGGTGTGACGTTTCTGTCGCGATACAACACAACACGACACAATAGTGTGTCGGCACCTTAACGTAGCAGGTTCAAAATGAGAATGAAATTAATACACATGTTTATTTCGTTATCTTTTACTTGAATTCATCAGAGGAACTCGACGAGGAAATTATTCATCGCATGCCATAACGGATCAAAATATGAGAATGCTAACATATTTGTTATCTTCTAAACAAAAATAACATAATCAAATCTGAGGAGTATTGGAAAATTGAGGGGAGGGTTATTAATATGATTGGGACATGTGATCATTCGAGTTCGATAATGGAAAATTTAAGTTAGGATTCGAAATATTGAACTTAAAAATGTGCAATTGAATATCAAAAGGCGAAAATTTCTTCCTCCAACTAGACAATTTGTTAGACTAGACTAGACACATTTATCGAGGTACCTATCTGGAAAATCTAGCAATCAACTCGAAAATTTTTGTAATTATTCTAACGAAAACACAGAGATTTACTTAAAAAACTAAAGCAAAATCTCAGAATCGCTAATGTTTAAGCAAGTTAAGACGACCTCCGTGGTCGAGTGGTTCGCACGCCGGTCTTCAAGGCGTCACCATCTCTTGAGGTCCCGGGTTCGATCCCCGGCTGGGTCAATATAGAAAATGAACTTTTCAATATTGTCTCAGGTCTGGGTGTGTGTCATACCACCGTTGTTTCTGATTTCCATAACACAAGTGCTATAGCTACTTACTTTGGGATTGGAGCAATGTATGTGATGTTGTCAAATATTTATATTTATTTATTTATATTTATAAGCATCGAGGGAAAATTGGTATTTCTTTAACTAAGACTTTTCCGTTGCAATAAATAAATTTTCCGCCCATCAAAACGAATTCTTTGAGTCGCATTTTTACCGTCAGTATTTAAATATTAAGTATACATTGCATGCAGAAGACCGAGAAACTTTAATAACGATCTAAAGTCACCCTTTTCAAATGTTTATTTTAAAGCTAAACTACATGACTCAACAGTACAAGAAGGATATCATACTAATATTATAAATGTGAAAGTTTGTGGGTTTGGATGTTTGTTCCTCGATCATGCAAAAACTACTGAACGAATTTAGGTGGAATTTGGCACACAGATAGTACATAGCTTAGATTAAAACATAGAATACTTTTTATCCCGATATTCCCACAGGAACGGGAACAACGCAGGTGAAACCGCGGGCGGCCGCTAGTTAGTAATAAAATCCTAGTCTTATATTACTTGTTCGTGTGAAGTCGGATGTGTAGGAAGGTCTTAATCGCTCGTAATTGATACACACGCGGCGTAGAGTTCAATGATAGCATTAAAGGTCGCTTACACCACGCGTCACATCCAACAACTTCCTATCGCCATCTTAAGGGCCCTATCACATTTTTTCGTAAAAAATTTCGATTTTGATGGATTTTAGCGATACAACCTAGAGAAACCTTTGGGTCTACTAAATACATTTATATGTGTCCGCGACAAAAAGTAATATGATGATTCACGGGAAAGTTAAAGGGTTAGAAAGGAAAATGAAAGTTGGTGAACGATTTCTTAGAGTCAACTTTGAACATACACAGAAAGACAAACAAGTACAAACAACAAATTAAAGTATTAGATTTGTTTTTTTTTATGAAATAAAGATTATTATGATATAATTTTTACGTAATAATAATAATGTATCTAGGAGAAATCCACAGTTTATTCTGAGCGTTTTTAGTAGTTTTATGGTTTTTGATTGGATTTTTTTTTCACATATTCTATACTTAATTTCAAAATTCCGAGGCCGCTATGAACTATTCGACTATATAAGAGATAAAATTCAATTTTTTTTATTTCAATTGTTTAGCACAGTTGTTCAATCCATGAGCTCAAAAAAGTGCCTTCGCGCATTTTATGAAAATCTTTCTCTGCAATTTCGGGTTTAATTATAAAGTTAAGCAAATTTTCAAAAAAGCGAGGCCGCTATGAACTATTCCAATAGCTATTCTGCACCATCCAATAAGTCAAAAGTGTTAATGTATTATTGTTTCTGAGATCGATAACGCCAAAATTGGCCATTTTACGCAAAAATCACAGTCGAAATGTAATATGCCTCTTAAGGAATAATGTGCCAGCTAGTTTCACAGTCAACGGTTAGCTCTAACTTCTGGTTTAATTTGAAAATTTATAAAAATTGCAGAATTTGACTTTCGTAATTTTCTTTTATTCAGTCAAATGTTGGTAAAGTTTATGCAACGAAAATCACTGCCTCGTCCAGTCCTTGTAAACTAGATTTATGATATAAATGAAAACGGAGTGGTAACATTACTCTTTAAAAGTCTTGAATGTAACAAAGCGGGAAGTTTAAACTTGAAGAACTTGCCCAAGAAATTGCAAAAAAGTTACCTTTTATTTCACAATTTAACATTTTATTATCGCTTTACCAAAACTTTCCTTCTAAACTAAAACCACATAGGTACCTACATTATCGCCCATACCAAATTGCATTGTCACTTGCATCAAAGAGAATGTCTGGATATAAATAGAGTCCGCTAATGTTGTAGCCAGGTTTTGTTAATTTTTGACAGGGGTATAATTGGTTTGGAATAAAGGAGTTTGTTTACGCACCTCCGCTAAATAATTTCATTCATTATATTATAAGCATTAGTTTCATGATTCATGATGTGAGATTTAGGACCTTTCACATGGATGGATAACATCTTTCTTCATTTTTAATGGAATATAATTTGTAAGTAAGTAATTATCAGTCAAATAATTTAACAGGAACTTATCTGAAACCGAAAACTGATCTTTATTTTTATTATTAGTTTTTGTATCAATCTCGCATCACATTTAATATCAGAGATACATACAAGTATAAAAATCTTTAAGAATACTAATGGTAGTGTATATTTGTGATTATCTTTTTGTTATCATTTTGCGGTATCTTGAGTTCGCAGATTTGCAGTCTAAGCTTAGCTCTGCAGATGCAAAACATTGAGGAAAAGGATATTATACAATTAACTCGGAGCACGAACGCGGCAGTAGGAAAATGGTCCTCGCCATTTCTGGATGGTTTATTTACAATGTTCCGTGGATAACCTCTGGGGCGCAGATTTTATAATGTTAGGTAGGTACAGTAAATACAATAAGAAGGAATGAAGGTTCTTGTTTACGTTGAAAAAAGGTTACTTTTTAGCAAGAAAACAGATTTGGAGGTTAATTACGCGTTTTTTTTATCAAATCTTACTTGAACAATCTGAAATAAGTATTTTTAAATAATGATAATAAGTCAATACACACGACACAAGAATTTTGACATTTTAATTATTGTTAGTAATTTATAACTTTATAAGATAAAAAAACAGTCGTAATCGGCAAACCACGTACGGCTGAAAAAATACTTGTGCATAGAGGACAAACGTTAATTTTCATCTACACGGAACAACATAATAGTATTAAATAATTAAAAGTTAATTTTAAAATTGAGGTCACCGGCGATCTACCTGATCAGGTTAAATAACCTGTTAATTAAAATTATACTTGGGTTCATTTTAAAATAAAGTTGTTACTTATTGTCTCTGGTCCCTCCGAAGTGAAACGGTCACTTTAGTCACTTTAGTATAACCACAATATAACACTTAACAAGCAAGAGGGAGTAACAACGGCACAGTGGTCACCTGATGCATATAACAAAGTTTAATTAGTTGTCTGTTTGTGCACTCGTTCTAACTCTCGGAGGACAATGTTTGTCTACCTATGTATGTTAAAGTTAGCTGAATCGAGGGAATGTAACAATACAATTTAATTTTAGAAATTTAACATTGGGTTAAAATATACGTATAAGTCAATAAACTAATCATATCTTAAAGTTAGAGAGCTATTGAAAAATACTGCAAGAGTTATCTCAAAGCCCATCTTTTAAAAGCTCTCTATTACAATAAAAACGCAAAACGCGAAATGTACAGCTACTTTTTGGTATGTTTTTAGACCCCTAGAAGAGTGAAACACTTATTCAATATTTTGTATTCTGTGGTGAATTGTTTTGCCACAGAATACGTTCTGTGTTCTGTTATGTTTCGCAAGCAAAAAAGCTGTGCTTCTTGCGTGAAAAACCGAAGAAAATCCGAAAATTTTGCATACCTATTTCACGCATTGCGCAAATGAGCAAGAAACAACATTTTGTTTGTTTCTAAAGCGTATTTATAATTTTCTGGTTTGAATTTTCTGATGAAGAATATGAAAGTTTACTTACCAGCTGTTGGCGCGTGGACTACAGAAGGCGCATCCTGGAAGAGCCCGGACCTGTGGTGCGGCGCCAGGAAGGTCAGCGTCTTCAGGTTGTCACGGTACGAGTCGAGGAAGGAGCCCACGTCGTTCAGCACATCTGCAGGAAACTCGCTGTCTAAAACATTTATTAGAACCCTACACTTTTTTGAAGTCGGTTAAAAACGCGCTGTCATTTTGGAAATTGTGTGAATACTTGGAGAAACTTCTTGGTCTGCATATCAGTCAGTTTGTAGCGGTACTTCGCCAGTTGCCAACTTCATAGTTTGAGCTAGTGCTTTCTCTAACTATACACCGTCATTTTGTAGTCGTTTTAATTAACTTAAGGGAGTGTTCTACTAACAGAACTAAACATTTTTGCCAAAGAAACATGGGTCGAAAAACGACAAAAAAAATTTGACTTTCCCATACTAATAAAATGTTTTAGCTGTCTACTTAGTATGGGAGACCCAAATTTTTTTGTCGTTTTTCGACCCATGTTTCTTGGGCAAAAATGTTTATTTTCATTGGTACAACACACCCTTAAGTTAATTAAAACGACTACAAAATGACGGTGTATAGGCTTCATGCGTGTCAATAAATTTCTGTAAAAATAACTTTTCTTCAATGAAATATTTTTTTGAGTTTTTGATCATTTTGATTATAAGGCTGTATTGATAAATATATGGTCATTATCTGACTTTAGATTTTGGTTTAAAGGTACCTACTTTAATTAAGACTTTCAATAAATAAAATAAATATTTATTTTACTATTTCTAGATTGGTATATTTTTGGCAGGCATGCCTATTGATTGTAATGAATTGATTAGTATGGCCATCGTTAAAAGGACTATGAAAATCGGTTAGATTGAACATAATCTTTACACAATGTAATAGAAACAGTAGCTGTAGTCTATACGTATGCGAAGTATAGTTTATTGATTCAAAAAACTCAGTTATTTCATTACCCGTCAGGTACGGGAAAATGACACACTAGATAATAATATTTTTGAATGAAAGATTATGAATTATGTGTGATTTAGTGACAAGAGTTTTTAGATGAAGTATGCTTGCTATGCAATAAATTGTGCAAGCGACGTGTTCAAAGTTGCATTCGCTTTGATTGACAAACGTTTTATACCATGTTGTTTCGAGCAAGGTAGGTAGGATGATATCAAAGCAACGCGCACGACACTCGTGAACTGTTCCCTCGCAACACGGGTGAGGTGTCGATGCGAGGAATTATTTTTCCTCTAGGCGCATAATATCAGATACGCAAAAAATAAATTCTTATAACAGAATTAATAACAGATTCACAAAATAGCCAAAGTACAATCGATGAAAAATAAACTAATGGGTCATTAATTCTATTGAAACGCTACCTAGAAACGAATATCGCGTTTTAAATAACAAAGAGCCTTCCTATGCTCTTTCTCCGAAAAGAAACGTCGCGAACGAACGAATTCAGCGGAAAACGCTCTATTATGAATTGGAAATAGGTGTCATAATAAGTTCCTCCAACAATTCATAACATTAACGAATGGGTTGAAGAATATTACGTAGGGCGTTTTCATGGCCTTTACAAATAAATGTTTCGTTCGAAACTAAGTTAGTTTTACGTTTTAGAGAAGGTACTGCAGATGATCCAGCAGAGAGTTACGACAAACGAGTGAGTATGTGTGATGCGGCGTTGCTTACCGACGCCGACATACGGTGTGTCGGTGTGACGGTCTTACCGACCACTAGGTCATGCTTATAACTACAGTATGTGATGCCAGCAGAGAGTTACGACAAATGAGTATGCGTGATGCGGCGTTGCTTATCGACGCCGTAATACGGTGTGACGGTCTTACTGAGCACAGGTCTTGCTTATAACTACATAATGTGATGCCAGCAGAGAGTTACGACAAATGAGTATGCGTGATGCGGCGTTGCTTAACGACGCCGTAATACGGTGTGACGGCCTTACTGAGCACAGGTCTTGCTTATAACTACATAATGTGATGCCAGCAGAGAGTTACGACAAATGAATATGCGTGAGGCGGCGTTGCTTAACGACGCCGTAATACGGTGTGACGGCCTTACTGAGCACAGGTCTTGCTTCTAACTACAGAATGTGATACCAGCAGAGAGTTACGACAAATGAGTATGCGTGATGCGGCGTTGCTTAACGACGCCGTAATACGGTGTGACGGCCTTACTGAGCACAGGTCTTGCTTATAACTACATAATGTGATGCCAGCAGAGAGTTACGACAAATGAGTATGCGTGATGCGGCGTTGCTTAACGACGCCGTAATACGGTGTGACGGCCTTACCGAGCACATGTCTTGCTTATAACTACAGAATGTGATGCCAGCAGAGAGTTACGACAAATGAGTATGCGTGATGCGGCGTTGCTTAACGACGCCGTAATACGGTGTGACGGCCTTACCGAGCACAGGTCTTGCTTATAACTACATAATGTGATGCCAGCAGAGAGTTACGACAAATGAGTATGCGTGATGCGGCGTTGCTTAACGACGCCGTAATACGGTGTGACGGCCTTACCGAGCACAGGTCTTGCTTATAACTACATAATGTGATGCCAGCAGAGAGTTACGATAAATGAGTGTGTATGCGTGATGCGGCGTTGCTTACCGACGCCGACATACGGCGTGGCGGCCTTACCGAGCACAGGTCTTGCTTACAACTACATTATGTAATGCCAGCAGAGAGTTACGATAAATGAGTGTGTATGCGTCATGCGGCGTTGCTTACCGACGCCGACATACGGCGTGGCGGCCTTACCGAGCGCCGGCGTAGGCGTCGGCTGGCGTCGCCATCGGCCCAAGTTCAGGGCTGAGGCGACCGCCGACCGCTTCCCAGAGGCAACCCTTGTGATAAAATTGTACTTGATAATTAACAAATTTACACAATGAGAAATATATTGAAAAGTACATCGAGAGAGATGTGGATCGAATAACGACAAAAATATTTGCAATTTCCCATTCACAATTTAGGATACCTACCTACTGTAGGTACTGCTATGGAATTTCTTAGTAGGTAGCATGAACAATGTTAGCACAAAAGAACGGACTGATCTGCTGCGTTAATGGTCGTTAACACCCACACTCTGTCTGTGAGTTAAATGCCTACTGCAGTGTAATGAGAGCACACAAAATCCAGTTGCTATCCGTATGCTTTGCAGACACGGTTCATAAGGATCAATAAAGTGTGACATTCTATGAATGACGTTACGCCACATGGATTGTTGAATGAATTATCTCTAAATCAAAAACCGAAGATGGAATTTCAAACATTCAAAGTCAATGTAAAAAGTATTTTTTACTTCGTGATAAAATTTAGAGATTAAGCTTCCTGACATCATCGATTTTTTTTAATTCGAGATGATAATAAAAACAACCACCCATCTCATGACCGACCCTTGCGTAGGATGCTTAGCTTCCGCAATCGCAAGAGCAGGCGCTAAATCATTGCGCCACCAAGCTCCTCTCCGCCACCAAGCTCCTCAACGCCACCGTGTTCCTCTGAAAGCTTCAGAAGCGAACCCGAATTTCCTAATGCTTGAATTTTAATGACTTTTTCTTCCAACTATGCTTTAATTTCATCACAATCACACTAAAAACTCAGTACAAAGCGAGTCTTTAATGCTCTAGAGCAATAAAAATGTATGAAATTTCATTAATGCACAGTTTTTTTTAATCGCACCAAAAGGTGCCAATCTCAATGTATTAACTCTATTCAGCCATTGCTGCGGGACTCCCATATCGTCACCCAACTACTGCCCTCTATAGAGAATGGGACATGCTTACGGTCCGTCAAACGTTCATTCTCAAAATAGTCTTAAGAAAGCATGTGCAAACCCCATACGACCCTGAAAAGATGAAAGGTAAACGTAGAAAAGGTGATGTCTGCACTTCTCTAAGTCTAAGAACTTCCTTCGCTAAAAGCTTCTACTGCCATCTAGGATCCTATCTGTACAATAAATTCAACACCACTCTCAACATCTACCCACTACTTACAGTCAGCTGTAAAAGCTCCTTAAAACAACACCTGAAGACACTGGATTATGAGGCCACTGAGTGTTTACTATTACCCCTCTCGTAAACAGGAAACTGTTTGCTCGCTATTAGGTGTTTTTTATTTTCATTTTATTTTAATTTTTTATATTTATTTATTTTTTATATTTTCATCCCATGTTTTTTTTTTGTTTTTGTCTGATGTCTCAGTCTCGGTGCTTACCCACTATGGATTGTCCACTTCGTCCTTTACGTTCGCTCACTACTTGCGTTTCTCCCTTATTAACACACACACACCTCCCACTTAAATTAACACTCAGTCACTCAAACACACAATCATAATACACACACAACTCTAACACAATCACACCAACATTCACAGTTTTAATATCACTCATACTCATACTTGGTTCTCTATAACTTATCTAGTTGCTACTAGAGATTAATTAATTTATAACTATCATTACCTTAGTTAAACCTTTTTTTGTTTTTCTTTTTTCTATTTAAAGTTATTGATTTCATAGCTCATCAGCTTTGCTTGTGTTATATAGCTTTTGTAATCCTTTCTGCGGGAGGAGGCTGGTGACCTGTGGTACAGGTTTCTGCGAAACCTATTTCGGGCACCAGTCCTTCACAAATTTAGGTTATAAATGCTTTGATCTATGTACACATCCATCCATGTATTAAGTTTGTGAAGTGACGAATAAAAACATTTTATTATTATTTATTAGCCAGCCGATATCAATACTTTTTTTTACGTACGTATTATTCGTTTCTATCCTACTTATTCCAAATTTAAAAAGGATTGCTGCTAACTCTGATTTAAAAATGAAAGAAATTTAAAAAAGTGATTTGGTGGGAGAGTTTCTTTTATCTACTATTCCTATAGGTAATAGTTGAAAGAAAAGCAGATTATGCACCTCGCCTCAAGTAATTTATACTGCCCTCGTGCCTGTTAGATTAGAGCCCTCGCTAACGCTCGGGCTCTAACTGCTGCCGGCACTCGGTGCAATAATAAATTACTTTGTGCTCGATGCAATAATCTACTATTATTATTAGATATCAAGAAACCAACCTTAAATCATTGTCCATATTGTTATCGTCATCGTTGTCGAGATGTCTTGGTATGCGCTGTTCCATGTCATTGTTGAGGGGCAAGTAGATTCGCGGAACTCGGTCCCACCGGTGGTTCGACGCCCACGGCTGGTCAGCCAGCAAGCGCAAGAGGTCGAGACTGTGGCCTCGGTAGTCCCTCATCCTCATCTGGGCCTCGGTTAAAAACGCACCTGTTTGTAAACAAAAGCTTTAATATAACGAATTTTTATGAAAAATAATTGTTATTAAAAGTGTGTAGGTTTTACAAAATCGTGTACCTTGACAAATATAATATAATAATATCAGTAGGTTTATGGTTGACCGAAGCCAATAACGTAGTGGTTTACAGGTTTATGTTACGCTGCAATATTTCGTTTAATCAATCCTTACTAATATTATAAATGCGAAAGTCCGTTTGTTTGTTTGTTTGTTTGTTTGTTACGCCTTCACGTCTTAACTACTGAACCAATCATCATGAAATTTTGTATAAACGTTGTCAGGGGTACAGAGAAGGACAAAGGGTACCTTTCATTCCGATCCCGAAAAAAAGTATTGTTCCCGAGGGATAGCAAAATAACTTTCCACGCAGACGACGTCGCGGGCGGCCGCTAGTATTTTCATAAAATGGCAATCGCTTATTTTTATTGTGCTGTAGAAAAAAGTATATGTAACATAAGTAGGTACTTATTTACATTTCTTACATTTCGAGATTAGAGGATATATCAATCGTTTAGTTTTCATCTCACTTGTTTTATACCTTATCAATTTATTACGAAATCGCTAATTCTTAAAAAACCCGAATAATTTTATCTGAATTTTTAAAGATAACAATCACTGGACGAAATTAAGATAGGTTGGCCGGTTGGCCCACTAGTGAACACAACTCCTGCATACAAATGTGTCTTGAAAGTACCGTAGTTTATATTATATACCACCGGTCAACTATAAAGTTGGCTTTTAGCTGATTACACTTCCCAACGTTGGGGACGGTGAGGTGAATCATTGGTCATTTGGGGGAATTTACAATTTACATAATTATTTCATAAACTGGGTTATATGAAGAAAAACTTTCGTTGATATCTTTCGCATTGATAATTTCGCGTTGTATTTCCGATATAGATGAGATTTTCATATAACTTTAGATGGTAGAAAATATCTTAGAATTTCTACTTTATTTACCACTGTTTTGCGCTACCAAAGTATGCTGCCCAGCTCGGCCACGCCGAAATTCATGTTATTTTTGGACCTGTAGTGTTATTTACGATTGTCGGAAATCTACTCGAAAGCATTCGATTCGAATCCGTATCCTCCGATATTACAAAAATACAGCTATTCACAAATACATTCGAATGGCATTCGATTCACTTTCCGACGGGACAGCGCAATGCATTTACAAAGTTTGGTAGCATAAGGTAGAAAATAAGATCGAAGTACAGACTTCCGTTCCGATTCGATTCGGAAAGTTGGATTCCGACAATCGTGACTAACCCCCCTGAAAGTGGTATAAATAAGCTTAAAGTTTTACTATTTTAACACATTTTTTACTCCTCTTTTGAATTTTCCTACTTGCGTACGAGCTCTGAATAATAACGTACAATTACTTTCTAGTCTTAGAATTTACACCTAGAACGATAATTCTCTACAAAGTGCGCTGTCAAAGTGAGGCAACTAAAATAGCTAAAATGGCGCCTTTTTCAGTTTTTTATTGACCATTATTACATAATCATAGTACTTAATAACTGCAAAACAGTTTCAATTTCCCTACCCTTATGAGATTAGTTATTATATTACTGGATTCTAGTTAGGATTAGGTAACGTATGAAGGATATAAATCTGAATACTGAGCCATTTTGGCTAAGTATTAGTTGCCTCACTTTGCATGTAAGGACACGGCTTCTATGTGTAATTATTCTAAGTTTCTAGTCTAGATAGACTTTACAAACGAGAATGAATTCCTCATTTTCATTAATTAAGATAAAATTAGTAGTTATTACTGAGAAGACGAAGTAGTATTGTGCATGCTTCCCGTAATGACCTCATTTAGTAAGCCATTATGAGGCTTCGAGGCTTATATGCGGGGAACGCACGTTTCATTATGTGTGTCATGTTCCTCATATTTTATTATACAAATTCCTGGAAGATATGTACTTCCAGACGTGTGTTCTGTTATCATTTCTTTACGTACGCAAATATACCTATATATTTTTTTACATCTTGCTATTATTTCTAAGGGCATTGTGCAATATCTGATCTGGTTTCTAGTATGGACAATCAAAAACTCATACACTTGGAACGAAACCCTTTTCAGTTCCTCGTCTGAATTCTGTCACACATAGGTTCTCGTAGGCATACATACAGTCGGTCGAAGGTATATATTGCAATCCATCGCCACGCGTTCAAATGGATCGCAACATTTTGTTTTTCTCTTGCAGTGTCCACGTGTCTGTCCTACTGCTGTCCTATGAAGATAAATGAATGGACCTGCATTGTTTGATCTATGTAGGTATATTGAAGGCAACGAACACTCGCTAAAATACTTACCTACTTACTAATTTAAGGGTGTTTTGTGTCTCAAGTGGATACAACTGCGGTTGCGGCTACTAGCGTCCTAAAGCTGTTATTACATTATTCAATTTCCGAACTAATCAAAGAAACCGATCTAGGAACCTAAGTGAAAATCGGAAATAATTTAGGAAGTAGGCGGTCGGTACCTTCCAATCTCTCTGTCGGAACCTATCCGTTTTTTTCAAGGGTTTTTCATCATAACTGCGGTAAGTGCAGTAACCTCCCGATTTTTTTAACTCAGATCCTAAAAAAAATAAAGGAAGGCAGGTTGTTGGATACAACGTGATTATTGTCAGAATGTAGGTACGTCATACGAATCATTACAATCATATTATCATCGCACGTTGGCGCAAAAACCACGAGTAGGTTATCAAAGGAAAAAGTTTTCTAAAATTAATAATATTGTCCATCAAGATCCTACAGAATACCTATAAGTACTTATTATTGGATTTGGTTGAGTTGTTTTGTTCTATAAGTTACTTTAATTTTAAAATTTCTTTTACTGCCCGGTTGTTAATCTGAAAACCTTCAGGAACGCACTTCAAAGGATACTTGTATTTTTCTGGAGGCAAGTTTACAAGAGGCTAGTAGCTGAAAGGTGAATGAAACATCTTTGTATCCAAAAGGCTCATCACGACCTTTTTTAGCAGTTCCATCCAACCTTCACTACAGATTAAACGTGTTTTATTTATATTGGATTTTATACCACACCATGCGCAAAAGCAGTTCTTTAGCAAAAGCATCTTCGTTTAAGTAAGATACATCACAAACAAAGATATCGTTACAAAAAATTTAAGTAGGGTCGATGGCAATTGTACTTAGGTCCCTCAGGGCAATCCGGGTTTTTTAAAATGTCGGCCTTTTTTCGAGTTTTCGCTACGTAGTATCACACACAGGTCATGTTTCCACAGGGTCCTCGTAGTAAAAAACTCAAATTCCATACCCCACACCATCCTCAAGAATATCGAAAAATTTCAATTGATTCCAGGTAATCCCCTATTTATACTGCTGACTGGGCTAAAGATAAAAATAAGAACTAAAAATAACCGACAAAGTACTTCTAAGTAAATATATTAAATTATACGCCAACCAGCCGTGGTATCACGTATCGGTGTCAATTTTATTAAGCGATAAACATATCTCATTTCTCATTCTACCTTTCCGTTGATATCAATTGAGTTCCCGGAGGCGACGAAACAACACGAGAAATGGTATTGTCGTATGTCGCCCGGCTCACGATTTCTCTTCATCAAATTACCATACAACTGGCATCCGAAAGGATTGAGGACCCTTGTCAATATAAATGACTGGTATCCAATGTCTACGGATTGATAACTTGATAGGCATTTTCTTACAAACAGTGTTATAGGGCTTTGTGACGTCTTAAGCCTCGATTACATACGCCGATTTAAGGAACCAATTTAGAGTTGCCATTCCTATAAATAAGTTAAATTTTAACAGTGAATTTGCACAAATGACGGAAAGGTCAACATTTTTTATGATTTTTTATTTTCAATTCTCATCTCCAATCTTCAACAATGTTTACTTTTCCGTTATAGTGTAGATTCGATTTTAAAATCGAACTTATTCTACAATATTTTATTGTGGCAACCCGAAATTGGTTCCCAGCTAGGAAGCTAAATTGGCGTATGTAATCGAGGCATTACTTACCCGAAGAACCTACTTACACCGACGCATTCATCCTACTTCCTGCTATCCTACTAATATTATAAAATTTATAAATGTGAAAGTTTGTGGGTTTGGATGTTTGAATGTTTAGATGTTTGGATGTTTGTTCCTCAATTACGCAAAAACTACTGAACGGGTTTGGTTGAAATTTGGCACACAGGTAATAAATAGCCTAGATTAAAACATAGAATATTTTTTAACTCAATATTCCCACGGGAACGGGAATCACGCGGGTGAAACCGCGGGCGGCCGCTAGTTAGGTATAATATACAACAGCTTAGGCTCTGAGTTTAATTACCTACATGACGTCATAAACACAATAGTTTACGTGTTGACGAGCAAATTTACATAGGATAGCCCACTTAACACCCGGCTGTTTGCCAGGCGAAAGTCATTAAACGCGCCTAAACACACAACGGGCTCGCAAATCAATTTTCAGCACTATTATTAGGTAAAATAAATAAATATCATAAATATTGCTGTTATTTTTCTATTTGGCACGAGGAAAGTAATTTGATTACCTGTGTAAGTAAGACGGTCAAATCTAAAACACTAATAAATAAGCAATCAATAAGTATAATAATGAAAAAGTTTTATTAATCCCAAAGCCCAAATCAGCAAGGACTGGGTTTGTCCGACTTGTAAGCAGGGAGCACGGAAGGGAGATAACAGCCAAACACCAGGTGGGCCCTCAGCTGCCAACTCCCCACTAGCGGCGTACACTGATGCCGTATCTTCCCTTGGGGACAGCCCTGGAGCCGAAGATACTGGCCGTTTTCCACCAAATGATATGTTGGAGTTTCGTCGGGTGTTCGCCGAGTGCATGGCCGAAATGCGCGAGTTCAGAAACGAGACTATGTTGCTGAGGCAGTCGATTACAACCTTGACGGAGCGGCTGGACGACATGGACAGGAGACTGAGCGGCATGGAGCAGCGACTGGAGGCGCTCGAGGGCCGCAGGACTGAAGATGGACCTGGACGCATACCGGAGCTGGAGCGTACGGTTGCTGCACTGAGCCTCGAGTTAAATGAACGAGACCAAGAGGCGCTACTGGCTGATCTCGACATCGGCCACGTTCCCGAGGAGAAAGGGGAGAACGTGACGCACACCGTCATCGTACTGGCCGCCCAACTGGGCGTCACGTTGGACGATCGCGACGTGGTGTTCGCGGAGCGCGTGGGCGCGCCCCCTGCTGAGGGTGGCCGCGCGCGCCGCATCGTGGTGCGACTGACGCGCCGCCACCTGCGGGACGAGGTACTGCGCGCCGCTCGCGTCCGCCGAAACTTAAAATCTCCTCAGGGGGGACGCATTTACGTCAACGAGCGGCTGACTCGAGTGAACCGTCTGCTTTTCAACCAGGCTCGTACGGAGTGCCGCAGGCTGAATTGGCGATACTCCTGGACGAAACAGGGCCGTATTTTCGTTCGCCAAAGTGATGGTAAACCAGTCTTTCGGCTTCGCTCTGAAGAAGACTTGGCGCGTGTTCTTGGTTCTCAATCGGCATGACTCGAACTAACCTGGAAATTATTTTTAACTTTTCATTCCCTTCTTTTTTTCTTTGTGTATATCTTAAATCAAAACATTATGTCTGTACCTATCATTATCGTACTATCCTCGCTTTTAAGTGTATTTTACATTGTCAATGAGCTGTTTTGTGTACTTTTCACATTTTCCTTGTGTGGGGGGCCATCAGTAAATTTAAAAATACTGTACCTTTTTACTATAAAATTTATTTTAAAAACTACTTTTTTAAAGTTAAACATCATTTTAGTTTTAAAATCCAATATTCTTATAAATTTCACAATAATTGGCAATTCTCATCGTTTACTTATATTTTCAATTGACGGCATACAAAATTCTATGTACAATTTCTCATATTTTTTTTTTTTTTCTCTTTATTGGGGATAAACAAACAGTAACAAAGTTGAATATTTCTTACAGAATAAGTACAGTATAGATTAATTACTCTGTCACCAGCAACGTTTACCACGTATTAAAACAAACAATCTATGAGAGTGGTACATTAAATAAACAAAGATACAAAATTTTAAACTTCCTAACAATATAAAAAAGCAAAATTTAATTACCTAAATGTTAAATTAAATTTAAATCAAATCAAATCAGTAAAAACACATAATTTAGAATTTAAGGATGAACTTTTAAATATGGTTTAAATGTTACAATATATTTTTAGTTACTTATTTTATTACATATTTTTGACAATATAATTTTCTTAAATATACTTGGTCGGGTTGCCGCTATGTCGACTGTGTGAAACGACTCGTTGTATGTGTGCACAAGCCTATGTAGGGGTGAGCGTTTGCCAGCATTTGTTCGGCATCGTGGCGTTGCAAACAATCGACAAGGGGCACGAGTATGAACTCTAGTGGGTATCTTGTAGCATATTTTGTTAATAATAGGGACACAATCATACCTGTTGTGGCATAAATCATACAACATATTGGTACCAAGCTGTATACGTCTATGTTTTAAGCTAATGAGTTGATACTTATGAAGTAGCTGTTCATAAGTGATGGAACTTCGAGCGCACTTGTAGTGCATGCAACGTAAGAATTTCTTTTGCACTCTTTCAAGTGCGTCTGTATATTTATTATAAAAGGGATTCCAAATAGGCACAGCATACTCAAGTTGTGGTCTTATCAATGATTTGTATAGACACAGATATGTCGAGGCACTTGCAAATTTTTTGCTGATACGCATTACAAATCCATAAATCTTAAAGGCATTATTAATAATATTATATACATGTATATCGAAATGCATTTTAGAGTCTAATGTAACTCCTAGGTCTCTTATGGTTTGTACTAATTCAAGCTGTTTGCCAGATAAGAAGTAATTGTAAGCAGTTTGTTTTGTTTTTTTTGTGAAGGTGATAGTTTTACACTTACTTATGCTTAAATCTAGTTTATTCTTGATGCAATAAATAGAAAAGCGGTCAAGATCAGACTGAAAACGCCGATGGTCATCATCATTTTCAATAGTGTGATAAATTTTTAAGTCATCTGCGTACAGCAAGTATTCACAAAACTGAAAACAATCACCCACATCGTTTATGAACAGTATGAACAGTAGTGGCCCCAAAATAGACCCCTGCGGAACTCCTGAGCTTATGGAAACATACTCCGACTCATATCCATTGATAACAACTTTCTGGCTACGGTTAGTTATATAAGATTTAAACCATCTCCAAAGATCCCCGCGGATACCATTATATGCCAGTTTATCAAGTAATATTTTGTGATCAACTCTGTCGAAAGCTTTTCGAAAGTCAGTGTAGACGCTGTCCACTCGTTTATTAGCATCCATGCTTTCAAAAATATGTGATACATAAATTAAAAGATTTGTGCATGTTGATCTTCGCTTTACAAACCCATGCTGCTGATTGATGATTATCTTATGTAAAGAGGGATAAATATTGTTGTGTACCAATCTTTCAAAAAGCTTCGACAGAGCACACAGGATGGATATGGGGCGGTAATTGTCGACCCTAGATCTGTCACCACCTTTAAATACCGGGACAATACGTGCAGCCTTCCATATAGTTGGAAAAACACCTTCTTTAAGACATTTGTTATATATGTATTGCAATGGATGACATAAGGTCTTGGCAGTGGATTTTAAGAAAACAGGCGATATGTTGTCGACTCCAGAACCCTTGGTGGTATCTAATTTGAGCAATTCTTTATACACGTCTTCAGCGGTCAAAGTGATATTGCATAAAACAAGATCAGATGCTTGGTTATTATCCGGAATGGTGTTCACATCATAATCGTCAGATAAGTCAGATGGTTCAAATACCGATTTAAAAAATGATGAAAAGAGGCGACACACTTCATCGGGATTATTGGCAGTTTCATTGTTATAATTTACTTTACTAGGAATTTCTGCTGTGGCTTTCATATTATTTACATAGGTCCAAAAATATTTTATGTTATCTTGTATGCCGTCTTCCACGGCCTTCATGTATGATTTGTAACACTTATCAGATTCTTTTTTGAAACGAGCTCTGTACATTGAAAAATCTTCGTAGTCACTTTGATTCTTAAATTTTTTCCACTTAATCCAGGCATTGTTTTTGTTTCTAAAAATGTGAGTAAGTGATTTTGTGAACCATATAGGAAATTGTGTCGACTTGATTATCTTTGTAGGTATATGCTGTTTAATTAATTGATATATTTTTTCATAAAATACACAAACCGCAGCCTCTGCATTACATTTCGAAAACAACTCGCTCCAGTCTATATTTGAGATATCATTATTTAAGGAGTCGTAGTTACCTTTTTTAAAGTTAAATTCTGCTCTAGGCTTAGTCTTAATTGATGTGAGAGTATCATTAATAGTAAGAAGAGCAAAGAAAGGTGGATGGTTGTTATCAGGCGGTACAAACGGTATAGGTGCGCGTGCAGTAGATGATTCTTTAATGTTAGTTATTAATATGTCTAGCAGTCGGTCCTTTATATTTTTAAATGTATTTATTTGATAGCTGTTTAATGACGAAATAAAGTTAATTAAAAGCTTGTCAGGTATGCCACTATTTTTGGTGAGAGTTGGCTTTAAACCATTTCCACAGTCACGCCAGTCTAAGGTGGGCAAATTATAGTCTCCTACTATTATATAATCATCAATATTGTTAGACTGTAGTTTACTTGAGAGGTAATTTAAGTGAGCCATGTATAAGTCTGAGTTCAGTTTCGGTGGAATATAGGCAGCGCTAACTAGACACCGATACTTACGCGAGTGTATTTCTATCAATACGTGATCTATAAGGGGGGACTGCAATGAGTCACCGTCGTCGTTGTAAGCGCATGCGATCCGAGTCGCACAGAACTGGCGATGTACTGCCACGAGCGCCCCTCCGCCGTCCCGCCGCCCCGCGCCAACGCGGTCTCTGTCACAGCGAAACACTTGATAACGGGAATCAATGAATTCATTGTCTGATACGTTACCATGCAGCCAGGTCTCTGTGAGAACAATGACGTCGTAGTTGTGTGACAAAATATTCATGTATAAAGTGTGCAGTTTAGTCCTGAGCCCTCGACAGTTTTGATAATAAACTGATAACATTAATTTAGCCATTGAATGAATGTAGATATAAATAAGTAATGCGTATAAGCATTGCAGGATTTATATATGACGTCACTATCGGCTGATCAGACATCAGTGCAGATTTGTAATGCGAGTCCGGCAAGTCATTTAGATCAATTTTAAAAGTAATAAGCTGTGCCCATCTCAAGTAGTTTTTACAATGTTTATTACTATTATGTATTATATACTTACCACAGAATTGAAAATACCGTGCATATATGGATACTACAACCTTAATCCCATAATAATAGTAAAAAAAAATATAGGTTATTTGTGTATTTATTTCATATAATATAGTTGCTATACGAAGTTCAAAGAACAAAAATATAAGACATTTTAGGAGAATACATGTTTTATAATAATTGCTATTACACATTATATGAGAATTTATTTTTGACAGACAATATGATATTATCATTTCAGTGACCATGCAGATATACAGGGTTTGGTTAGGAACACCAAACAAAACAATACAAAAAAATATTTAACAAAAATATAATTAATTGTATTATTTAATTTTCGCAACGTCTTTTGACGAACGAATTGCAAAAATAGCTGTAGTTTCAGATTTACGAACCAAAATAACGCCGTGTTTAACCCAAACAAATTTATATTCATATTTCTTAGCGGCATCTCTGCATTGACGAAATAAAATTTTATTATTCAATGTTAAATGTTCATTAAGATAAATAATTTGCTTGGTACCCGTAATAGATAGCTTACTAGAGTCCAGTCCTTTATTCATGCGGTATGACGACAAAATGTTATCACGAATGATTCTGCTTGAGAACTTGACAATCACATTCTTTGGCCTAGGGTTCTTTTGATCAGCGTGTGGTACTCGATGGACTGCTACGATGTCCGAGGACTGGATTGGAAACTTAACAGCTTCGCCTATGAGTTGAACTATACTCAAAAGATTTTCATCGCGCCTTTCCGGCATATTTGAGATTTCGATATTACACTGTCTTGCTTGCTGCTCCATAATCGATATATGGTGTTCCAGGTTGTTCATTTTGGTTTCCAGGTCATCTACACGAGACACACTGCTTTCCAATGTAGTAAGTCTGAGATCAAAAGCATCCTGCCGCTCCGACATGTAGGTGACAGACTTTTCGATTTCATCCAATTTTTTTGTGTTTTCAGTAAGAATTTTGTTCATATTGAGGTTTTCAGTTCTGAGTTTGATTATACTACTATTTAACTGTAAATATTCACACCTGTATTACATAATTTATTTTATTTTATATACTTTATTTTTATCTAAGACTATATATCAGCAGTATACATTGAAATGAATAGTAACAAATGAATAATCATAGGAACATTAAAGTTGGTATTTTTAATGCCGGCTCTCTCTCTACAAAGCATGAGGATTTCCTGGTGGCAATGGAGGAGCTAAACCCAGATATCATGGCCATAAATGAGACTTGGTTAAGGTCGGCAGAGGATGACAAAGCACCTAGATTAGCCGGTTATAGTCTGCGGCATTTACCACGGCCGAACAACATTCGAGGTGGGCGGGGTGGTGGAGTGGGGTTCTATGTTCGTAAGGGCATAAATGTGCGTACGTGCCCTCACCCCATTTCACCATCAGTAGAGCAAATGTGGTTGAGTGTTCGCTTGCTGAACAAAGTTATAATAATAGGTACGGCTTATAGACCACAATGGCTGGATGTTAACCTCTTTCTGGACGCCATAACTGACTCCATCTCCTCTTTCACTAGATGTGACGGGCTTATCTTATTGGGAGACTTTAACATAGACCTCCTTGTTGACGGCAGGGGTAGTGGGCAACGATTACTACTACAATTCTTCGAGTCCATGAACCTGAATCAGTTAGTAACTGAACCAACTCATTTTACGGATCACAGTCAAAGTTTATTAGATATTATTGCCACTGACACACGAGCATCAAAAGTCACCGTTAGAATCTGCCCTGATCTCAGAGGTCATGCTATGGTCGTAGCAGAGTTTAAAATTAAAAAAGAGAAGGTTTGTCCTCAGTGGGTTGAATATAGGCCTTTGAAGGACATAATTCAGAGTCAATGGGAAACTGATCTCGAAAAAATTGACTGGAGCCATTTTAATAAAGCAAATACTGTTAACTTGTTAGTAAAAAATTTTACTTCTTGTTTAACAAATCTATTTAATTTGCATGCTCCAATCAAAAAACGTAAATTTAAGCACCCTCCTCACCCCTGGATCACAGACACTGTGAAATCCATGATGCATGTAAGGGACACATATTTACAAAGCTACAAAACAAATAAGACTGATTCGCATAAAACTTCTTATTTAGAAATGAAGGGCCTTGTAGAAAAAGCCATTGTAAATGAAAAGAGGTGTTACTTTAACTTGCACATCAACTCTAATAGAAATAATCCTAAACGACTGTGGCAAAACTTAAGAAACACTGTGTTGCCCGATGGCAAACCATCTGAACTCCCTCCATGTTTTGACAACCCTGACACCATCAATGCTCATTTCCTTAGCGCACCTGGTCACAACAATGTCTCAATTTCCCAGCTTATGTATTTCGAGCATTTTAGACATGGCTCGTCTACACTTTCACTGAAGCCTGTTAGTGAAGATAGGGTGCTTAAAATCATCAGAAGCCTCAAATCGAACGCTCAGGGCTGTGATGGTATTTCTCTAGATATGTTACTATTGACACTGCCGTATACTCTGTATGCCATCACCGTTATAATCAATAGGTCAATAGCAGAATGTACCTTCCCAGACACCTGGAAGACAGCGGTCATTAAGCCTTTGCCTAAAGTCAGTTCACCATCAGCTCTTCAGGATCTTCGTCCCATAAGCATCCTGCCATGTTTGTCCAAGGTCTTGGAACGGGTGGTCTGTGATCAATTGTCACAATATCTGGAAGAAAACAAGATGTTGCCTTGTTATCAGTCGGGCTTTCGCAAGGGTCACAGTACTGCTACGGCATTGGCTGATGTAGTTGACAACATCCTTGCAGCTCAGGATCAAGGAAATGTTAGTATTCTTGTGCTCTTGGACTTCTCACGCGCTTTCGAAACTTTAAATCCCACATTACTGTTGTCCAAGCTCTCCTACTATGGAGCGGACACAGCCACAGTAAAATGGTTCGAAAGTTATTTAACACAAAGGCAACAGTATGTGCAACTTCGAGATACACATGGTGTCAGATCAGACTCATCTCTTCTTTCTATAATGCGTGGGGTTCCCCAGGGGTCCATACTTGGTCCCATTCTTTATATTTTGTACAGTGCAGACATGATCAATAACATTCAACACTGCAACCACCATTTGTATGCAGATGACCTACAACTATATTTGTCTTTTAACCCTGATGATTTGGACAATGCTGTGGCAAAAATTAATAGTGATTTGTCAAGATTAGCAACTTGGTGTGAGTGTAACTGCCTAGTCCTTAACCCAAAAAAGTCTAAATTTATGCTGATAGGTTCTAAAAATAAACTTAAAAAATTGGATGACATGAGCCTAAACATTCAATTGAATGGTGAAGGCATTATTCGCGTGGACAAGTGTAGGAATCTAGGACTAACTCTAGACAATCACTTAAACTTTGAGGACCACATCACTGAGTGTGTTCGCAGCTGTTTCTACCGCCTCAAACTACTTTATAGAATACGTCCATATTTACATGAGCAGCTTCGAATAACACTCTGTGAATCGCTCATACTCTCAAAACTCAATTATTGTGACACCGTTTATGGTCCACGTCTTCTAGCCAGGACATCTAAGCTTGTTCAACGCGTGCAAAATGCTTGTGAACGCTTTTGTTTCTATGTGTCACCTCGGACTCATGTGACCCCATTCCTTAATAGTGCTAACATATTGAAAATGGAGGCCCGTAGAAAGCTTCATCTTGCCACCTTAATGTTTGGTGTCCTCAAATCAGGAAAACCAATATATTTACTTAAGAAACTCACTTGGGCCCAAAGTTATACTGGCAATCCGATAAGAACTTGCAGAAACATCTTTGCGACACCAAGTAATCGCGGTACTTTGGCTTTTCGTGGGTCCTTCAGGTTCGCAGCCACGCGTTGCTGGAACGATCTTCCGCCGCCGGTGGTGCGTGACCTTAAATCAATAAACACATTCAAAAGATGCCTCAAGAAATATTTACTTTCGCTCCAGATTATACTTCTTTAAAACAAAATACCATCCTCTTGTCTACTTACGAATAGGCTCTTCACGTCGTGTTGAAAGCATTGATTTCGCTGCGGACGCCAAATTGTTATTTTCCTTTTCTCCATTCTTTAAATGACCTTCCGTCCTTAAAAATCGGATAGCCAACGTGGCTTTTATTTAACTAACTACGTGGCATAGGCACCAACGTGGCACCTCATGGTCGGTCGTGCGTGACGTTGTAAACTTTTTCAGTTTAGGATATGTCAAAAGTGACAGTACAGTACAGACAGATATCGTGACATATTATCTATGACTTACTTGTCTTGTCTGTTCGGATACTGCATAGCACGGTGATGTATTTATTTATTTTTATTTATATTATCATTATTATTATTTCTGAATATGTGTACGATAAACGTTTCTCGAACAGGCCCTGTCAGAATACCAGCGCTGTTGCGGTGTGACGATCTCATGTCGTAACAGCAGGGTCCTGATTGGCCCGTCGCACAATTTAGCGTAGGTAATAATATTTGTATCGTCTGTGATTTGTATATTTTTATTTGTTTTTTTTTTATACTTGTTTAGAATAATGTTTTTCTGATTTATTTTTGTTTTTTATATTATGTTCTTGTTGTGTGATGTGTGCTAATAAAAAAGTTTCATTTCATTTCATTTCATTATTATATTCTTTGGAAAATTGGGAAATTAACAGGGATAAACTCTTCTTCTGTCCATGGTCCACCCGCCTAGTTCACCTGGGTGTACCACGGGTAATTATTTTTGACCATAGTTCACCTGGGTGGGCTACGGGAAATTATTTTTGCCCATAGTTCACCTGGGTGGACTACGGGAAATTATTTTTGCCATAGTTCACCTGGGAAATTATTTTTCCCGTAGAACACTTACTTTTTCAAGGCAGTTGACATTTTCATAAAATGAAAATTGATACGCTCAAGTCAAAAACAGACCAAGTAGCAATTTTGGCGAAATAGAGTTAATGATGCAGATCGGTAGTATTTTATGAAATCTACATGCCTGGTATATAAAACTGACCAAATTCTCACTATAAACGGTCAAAACACATGACCGAAAATTCAACTTAAGGCAAAAAACAGACCATGTTTCGGTTAGATGCGCGGTTTTTGTCTTGAATTTAATTGGAGAAAAAAGAATAAATCCCGGTTACCTACCTTAATCCGGACAAAACCGATTAATATATATGAATCGATTAAATGTGCGTATGAAAGAAGATAAACTTAATGATAAAAAAGCATTATACATATTTTTCCGAAAATGATTTTTTTAAATTTTAATTAAATAAATATGAGACCAGGGGGGTGATTTTGTAATTTTGTTGCAATCAACTCTGACAGAAATCGCAGTTACATTGCTGCTTTAGTTAGAACCAATGTGACAACTATCTAAACTAAAGCAGCAATACAACTGCGCTTTCAATCGATTTCAATCGAGAATTGTTAGCAACAGCTTTACGTAATCAAGGTACTGGTGATACTGAAAATAATTCGGAGTCTGATGAAAATGATGGGAATGAGACTGGCTATGAATAAATATAAAATTTTGTATATTTGTATCATTTTACGAAGCCAAACTAGACCTCAAATCAAAAACAGACGATATAAATATTTTTGTCTTAATTTTTTAAAATATAAAGAGATTATCTTTGTTTATTTTGATAACGTAAAAGTGTGACTAAAGAATGAAATTACTTTATTATATTTTTTATTTCCGATGCTTGGTACATTTTTTTTAAACCAAACATTTTTTTTTGAATTGCCAAAATTAAAAAATTTGCACTTGGTCTGTTTTTGACTTGAGCGTATCAATTGTAATTGTCATCAATCAAGACACAATAAAGTTAATTCAAGAACTTTCGATCATCTTACTAAAATGGTAGGTATGTTTTAACTATGGGCCCAAAAGGAATTATTTAAGTACAAAAGAAATCGAGAATAGAATACAGTTTTACTTATTAATTAATTAAAAATAATATCGTTTATATAAGATCTGATTAAATATTAATTTTACAAAAAGCTGAAATGCAAGTATCGTGTGTCGGAACGAGAGCGCAAAGTAAGAGTGTAAAGTAAAATTTACAAAGATGTTCTCTGCAAGGGCGTGTATGGTGTTCGTATGGTGTTCTTATTGCACAAGTTGCAAGCAATGTCATTATATACGCTATTAAAAGTATACTTTACAAACATTGCTTGAGGATCCGTGTTGTTATTTGTTCTCTGATGGTCTAACAAATATTTCTGCATCTAACCCTAAAATGGACGACAAAAATATTTGTAAATTTTGTTTACCTATAGAAGATAATATTACCTAAATCTTTAGTTAGTACCTAAATTCTTTGATTATAAGCCTAAATCCTAATATTTAGTATAATTAATGTGAAAGTTTGCGAGTTTGGATGATTGTTATTCACGCAAAAGCGGCTCTGAACGGATTTGGATGAAATTTGGCACACAGGTAAATTATTTATAGCCTGGATTATGATAATTTTTATCCCCGTCCTTTGACGGGGAAAATCCTTAGGGAACCTTTGTCCCCTAAGGATTTTCCGAATGTCTACGCGGACGAATACACGGGCGGAAACTAGTATAATTACTATTTTGAAAATTAGGATGTTTTACTCAAACGTGCAAAAACGGCTGAACGGATTTGGATGAAGTTTGGCAGACAGTTTATGACCTGGATTAAATAGATCAAAACACAGGATACGTTTCATCCCGGTCGAATTGTCCATAGGGATTTTCTGAATTTAACTGTAAACAAACCAAAAAAGCCAATGCGGCAGAATAAATTATTTAACACCTACTGGGAAGTGCCAATGCGCACTATTATCCGGCTAAATTATATGGTCGTGAATAAACTGGTAGTAAACAAACACGTGTGGTGTGGCCCGTCCGCCCCGTCCCCTCTCTCTCACTCCCGTCCCGAGCGTGTCGTTATTAGCTGTGTGTTTTGTGGAGTGATAACAACACGGACAGTTATCTTGGTCTCGATTTATAAATTAAATTAAACAAAACACTACTGTTCAAGAGTCGCCAACTAAGTGCTCGAGTTATTAAGTTCTGTGAGTGTAACTTTCTAGCAATTACGATGAGTCCTGTAGTGCGTACAGTGATGGGGGATGTCAATCCAGACAAACTTGGCCGTACATTAACCCACGAACATTTATCGATGGAATTTGGACATTTCTACAGAAGACCACCAACACAGTTAGAGTCTATTGTCAAGGAGAATGAAATCACTTTGAGCTCATTAGGTGATTTAAGGCAATATCCCTACAGTTCTAAGTATAACCTTATTCTAAATGACAAGAGTGCGGAAGATGCAGTTTTATGCGACGTTAAACTCTACAAAAAGTACGGTGGAGGAACAATAGTCGAAAATACTACAGAAGGTATTGAGAGAAATCAAAAATATCTACTTAAAGTCTCTTTCGACTCAGGAGTTAATATTGTATCAGGAACCGGTTTCTACATTGCTGATACACAGCCTCAAAATTACATTTATTACAGTAAAGAGGACATGTACAATCATATGATGAAAGATTTGACCGAAGGTCATAAGGTAGCGCTCACCAACGCTAATGGGTATTGTTATAAGGAAGCTACAGTAAAAGCTGGCTTTATGGGGGAGATTGCAAGCGTTTGGCCTCTAAGAGATTTTGAAATCAAAGCAATAAAGGCGGCAGGCGAGGTTCAGGAGAAAATCGGATGTGGGGTAAGTTTCCATCCACACCGACATAGCGAAGCCCCCTTTGAGATAATTCGACTTTATTTGGAAGCCGGCGGCAAAGCTGACAAAGCTGTCATGTCCCATCTGGACCGTACTCTACTAGACAATGAGAAACTTCTAGAGTTCTCCGAGTTCGGCACATACTGTCAGTTCGATTTGTTCGGAGTCGAAGTTTCATACTATCAGCTTAACGTGGAGTTTGATATGCCTTCGGATGCCCAGAGAATTGAGAAGATACGAGTTCTAGTTGACGAGGGAAAGGGAGACAAAGTTCTCATGTCACACGACATTCACACCAAGCACAGACTGACTGCTTTCGGAGGACACGGCTACTCGCACATTATCAACAATGTTCTACCAAAGATGAAATTTAAAGGTATCTCTCAAAGTACAATTGATAAAATAACTATTGAGAATCCAGCAAAATGGCTGACCATCCCAGAACCAGAATAATATTTGAAGCACGTTCTTTTTATATCAAATTGATCATTACAGCAAACTTTCATATTATTTTAAGCAGAATGTATAACTATCAAATAAAATACTCGTAAAATCATTAAATAATTTTATTATTTCCTTTCATACCTAAGTAATTGTTTTTTATTTTATTTTATACTCTTATGGAGTATTTTGTCGGCCCCACACGTTGGCCCAAACCCGGCCAATGTATCATTCGTTGATGCTTTTGAAAGAACCTGTTTCATAAAAATAAATAAAATTCATATGCCTGTTTGACACCTTCGAAACAAAACCGGCAACGTGTATAGCCGGCATTACACTTTCAAAATTAACATCCGATGCAATACGCGGTATGTACCAAAATGTATCGAGAAGCAAAGGTTCCATTGGACCATAAAAAATCCACGTAAAATTTTATTAAAATTGTGTAAAAGTATCCGCGGCGCCATTTTTGGTCATACAACCGCCCTACTTACAAGTAAGAGTTATCAAATACCTACCAGTATCTTTTTAAAATTTGAATTAAGTACCTACCTACCTACTTAAGCAATTTCTTGTTGTATTGGTAGGTATTAAGCAAAATCTTACTTGTCGGTTTCCCTTAATTCAAAGCATAATTGAGGGATTATTCCTGTCATTGATAGCAAAGGAAATAAGCGATTTGTAGCAATAATAATAAGAGGTATTGTTTAGGTTTAGGTACTGACAACGTATACCTACCTATGCAAAATTTCATGATGATCGGTTCAGTAGTTAAGACGTGAAGGCGTAACAAACAAATAAACTAACAAACAAACGGACTTTCGCATTTATATAATATTAGTAAGGATTATTGAATTTGTTCAATCAAATTTAAAAAATTGCAATATTTCTTCGATGCTTCGATTTACATTAATTAATGTTATTTTTGTCTGTTGAATATTTTCCCAGCATGACCATTATCGTTTCCCTTAAAAAGTTTAAAAAGTAAATATTCACAAACATATTTTTACTAAAAGACTTGTATTATATGTATTCTGCTAAAAGTTAGAACAAGGCAGGTAGTTCACTATTTGAATTGGCTTTCTTTATCGAACGGTGGCGTTGTTATATTATTCTAACTACCTTACACGCATTTTTATTATATTTGATGACAACAGTCCGAGTTGTGTTATGATTACAGAACAAAACATTGTTCTGTAATCATCAAAGAATTTTCTTGCGACATTTTTTCTTTTTAAAATCGGTTCAGCAGTTCTCAATTCAAGTAATCCTGAAAATACTGTGATTAACTACCTTGATGACTTTATTTATGAACCGAATTATATGATTTTTTGTTGGAAAATGGATAGACAGCGTGAATATGGAAATTGAGTTGAGTAATGACATTAGCATTTTGAAAATATATAGAGTTAAAAAATATTATACGCATAGCTCCACCAAAAAGCTGAAAATAAATAATCTTTAAAAAAATAAAAATCTCTTTCAAAAACCTAAAAATAAAAACAACTTTCAAATTAAAATAACAACGATGAACCATTTATTATATACAATCGAATTATAAGAACCTCCTTCTTTTTTTGAAGTTGGTTAAGAAAATCATACGATCGATCGCCACTGCCGATTGGACAGTTAGAATTGATCGTGTGTGGTGTGTATGGACGAGCTGCAGATTGGATCCAATCGGTAGTTTCATGCCGATTGGACGATCGATTGGATGGTGTGTGGCCTGCATAAGGAAGGATAGAAGATTAGAATAATGCAGGCCACACACCATCCAATCGATCGTCCAATCGGCATGAAACTACCGATTGGATCCAACCAAACTGACCGTGTGTGGCCGTGGATCGGTTGGACGATCGAACTGACGGAAAAATCAAAATGGCTGGATCATGCCGATTGGATCATGCCGATTGGACGGTGTGTGGCAGTGGGCAATCGATCGTATGATTTTCTTAACCGACTTCAAAAAAGGAGGTTCTTCATTCGATTGTATTTATTTGTTTTATCATTGTTCGCGCGTATCTTCGATATTTATAGACTGATTTTGATGATTTTTTCTTTTTTCTTTCTTTTTTCTTTTAACCGATTTCAAAAAAGGTAGGTTCTCCGTTTGACCTGTATCCGCGATTATCTCACGTTTGGCTGAACCGATTTTAATGCGGTTTTCAGAAAAGTATTTGTTGAATTTAAGAGAAGGTTTTGGTATTTTAACCGACTTCAAAAAAGAAGGAGGTTCTCTTTTGGATCGTATATATATTTTTTATCATTGTTCGCGCGTATCTTCGATATGTATGGACCGATTTTGATGATGTTTTTTTTATTTCAAAGTATTTTCTTGCTACATTTTTTCTTTTTAAAATCGGTCCAGCAGTTATCAATTCAAGTAATCCTGAAAATACTATGATTAACTTCCTTGATGACTTTATTTATGAACCGAATTATATGATTTTTTGTTGGAAAATGGATAGACAGCGTGAATATGGAAATTGAGTTGAGTAATGACATTAGCATTTTGAAAATATATAGAGTTAAAAAATATTATACGCATAGCTACCACCAAAAAGCTGAAAATAAATAAGCTTTAAAAAAATAAAAATCTCTTTCAAAAACCTAAAAATAAAAACAAAAACAACTTTCAAATTAAAATAACAATGATGAAACATTTATTATATACAATCGAATTATAAGAACCTCCTTCTTTTTTTGAAGTCGGTTAAGAAAACCATACGATCGATCGCCACTGCCGATTGGACAGTTAGAATTGATCGTGTGTGGTGTGTATGGACGAGCTGCAGATTGGATCCAATCGGTAGTTTCATGCCGATTGGACGATCGATTGGATGGTGTGTGGCCTACATAACCGATGGCCGTTGGGGCGGAAAGGTTCTGGAATGGCGACCGCGCAGAGGAAACAGATGAAAGAAAATTCAACGTGTAGCAGAATTAATGGCTAAACCAGAATATGGTACCTAGATAGGGACCATCAAACTGAACAACAACAGCTGTTTCATACAAAAATTAATAACGAAAATATCAAAATGTTTCATACATTTTGATATTTTCGTTATTAATTTTTGTTTTTAACAGCAGATTTTTCGCAATTTCAGTTCAGTTTGATGGTTCCTCTACCTACCATATTCGGAATTAGGGGTTGTTTTGTAACACTTAGAAGATATATACTAAGGAAAAATTCGACGATGTCACTAGTGACTCGGTAGCTCAGTGGTCAGAGCATTGGACCGGATATCCAAAGGTCGCGGGTTCGATTCCCGTCCGAGAATTGATCTGGTGCGATTCGTATTTTTTCTAGTATATTATTTAGTACTTAAAAGATAGTTTTGTCACATAGAAATAATTCTGAAATCACGACAAAAAGTTTCGGCTATTTCATAAAATAAAAAATATTCGTGACAAATTGTAGCTTTTTCATGACTACGGCAAACAGAAAAGAGGGCTAGGTATGTATGATTTTTGTATAGCACCAGACTAGATATACCTAGTCGGGGTCTCGGGAAAGATTTTTTTTACGAAAACCATTGAAGTTTTTGTAATCCCCTGAATGATTTAACTGCCTATACCAGGGATGGCAAACCAATGGCACGCGTGCCATCAATGGCACGCGTAGCACGCGACGCGACTAGGGTTGGGTAAATTTCACAAAAAATTTCAGTCTGTGAAATATTTAGAATAAGTTTCATTTTGGTTTGAAATTATTTCAGTTTAGAGAGAAGTTTATTTTTAAATTTCATCTGGCTTAGGTCAATATAATCAACATAATTATAGAATAAATCAATAAACAAGTAAGTTGACTTAAATTACGAATAAATTTTGGCTTTTTCAAACTATTCAGTGAAGTTCGAGAGACAACAATCAACATTATTATGTTCTACAATAAAATTGTACTTTGACTCAAATTTAAACAATAACGGACCATCACCTTTAAAATTATAAAGAAAAGTAAGTACAGTCTCGTGTAAAAAAGGCTTTTGAGGAAAACCGACCGCAAAACAATAGTAAAGTGTATTTTTATCTCTTTCATAACATACGTCTCATGTCATGACATAACAAAATAGGTGTAAAACATAATTCTTGTGATATTACTAAATAGCTAAGTGAAAGTATCTAAAGATTTAGTTCCATAAATAGTTAGATGAATTTGTTCAACGGTAAAATCTAAATTAAGTCTTTAAATTTCATTTAATACGTTAAAATAGTAAACTTATTCAGAAAATAAGGGATTTCTAGTACTAAATAAATTTCACTCAAAACTGAAATAGGTATTTCAACCCGTTTTGAAAGATTTCATAAATTTCATATAGGGGTCAATCGTCCTATTATTGGCCTCCCCCCAATTTATTGGCCCCCTAAACTTAACATAAAAAATAGGAATATTAATCAATATACTGTGTTGTTTTAAAGTAAAACTGAATCATTAGTATTGACAACAGTGAAGAGTTATTTTTTAAAACAGCCGCCAAATTTTCAAACTTTGTTGAAGCCGCAACAAGTTTTATGTTACGTGAGCAGTTTCTTAAACTTTTGTTAAGAAAAGTGCCACCTGTTTCTGTTGTTTTTGTGGTAATTATTGTAGTTTTTCAATGTTGTTTTCTTTATTTAGTGTTCTGTACAGTTCAAGTACGTATTTTCGTTAAAACTTTGCAATTTAAGCTAGTAAATTTTAATTTATTGCCCTGCCAATAAGTGGTATGGCATTAAAACTCAATATCCAATTATTGGCCTACTATCGATATTATATTTATATGCACTTGGAACCTTATTTTCAGAATCATTTAATGTTATTATCATTAATTAATGAAAATAATCTTTTTTATTTAAGATTAGACTCATGGTAATAGTTGAAAATCCAATTTTTAGTAATGCCAATAACTGGAAAAACATACGTACTAACCTAAAACCTTTAACCTAAATTTAATTTTCATTTCATTGAAATTTTCACTGGATCCATCCCTACACGCGACTCAATATTTTGGGCACGTCACCGATCATAAAATTCATTATGCAGTACGAAAAAATACGAACTAATTAATACACACCTATTACTATACTACACCTATTTTTGTAGTAAATAAAGAGTTTTGAGTACATATTTAATATTAATTATTTTCCCAATAATCACCAAGTCAAAATTATTTGATGACCTCATTTAACATTTCTTTAGAAAAATGGCACGTTGATACATTAAGGTTCGTGGCCTATACAATCTGTCATTGATATAAAGAAAACGTAATTATCATTTTGCTTAGCGAAATAACAGAATAAGTAAATATACTTAGGCGATCAAGAATATCGATATCAAAATCAAGTTATGCGGGTTAAGTTAAGACATAGTTAGAAGGTCTACGTTAACAATAGGTAGTTAATTATAACAAACTTGATAAAAAAACATATAATAACTTAATATGGTAGGTAACTCACTAGCTTGTAAGCTTCAGAAGTGAATATGGTAGGTACTATCCGCGTCAATTGGTAATGCGCCTGGCGGCCATGATTTTAACCTCAAAAACGAAAAAACAATTGTAATTTTCTCATATACCTAGACCCTTTCTTATTGAAAATAAGAATTCAATAATTAATATATTATATTACCTATTAAAATTTTACAGTTTTTTTGTCATTTTTAGTTGCGGATGACAATGATGTGTATGTTAATTTGACAAGGTTCCAGCGCATTACCAATTGACGGGGATAGTAAGTCTAAAAAAAGGGATAATTAATTCTCAACTTAACTTTTTAAGGATAAACTTCATCCTTACTTATTATTTTTTCTGTCCTATTAGGCACACTAACTGTAACTGTAGTTACTTTTAAAAAGCTGTCGAATATAAAATTAATACCTACCTACCTAAATGTTAATAATATTGCTATCTTTTATTTGCCTATTTTTTCTTATGTTATTTAGGTGCATCATTTTTCTGGGTCTGAATGTCAACTTTACTCATATTTTATTCGCTCAACAACCACTCGGCAAAATGGTTGTTTTCTCTCATATAATATTAAATCTCATTTGTGGTAAATGGAAGAAACAGCTAGAAGATTGGTGATTTGGCCTATTGTCTCAATGTACGTACTACGTAGGTACGTATGCGTACTGAGAAAGTATTCACAAGTTGCAATTATTTTATGTGGATTTTTTTAAGGATGAAACCTGAAATTTATTTATAGACAAGAACCAGGAAAGTGTTATAGGGTATTTAAGTATGTTCATTTTCCGTATTATACCTAAATTATGCAACAGGTGCACATTTTGTGTAAGTATTGTGAATTATGCTACGAAGGGAATCAATCGATCGAATTACTCGATGGTAGGTACTAACTTCAAATTAACTATCCAGAACTTCAATACTTCAAGCCCTGGAAAATGAGACTCAATTATTGAGACAAACACAAATGAGATTTTCCATTGTTGTGTTGTTCCATCGGGCCGGGCGTTGATAAATCAAAAATGTTTTTTTTAATTCCGGTTTGGTGGGGTACAAGCATACCCAGCTAGCAAAACGACACATAATTTAGCTGTATATCGGTGATATAAAGAGTCGTATATGTGTTACATAAACGTTTCTATCTTTGGAAAAAGGCCCCACTTTTATCACTATAAAGTGATACAGTATATCTATTGTAGCTCCACTTAGGACTAATCAGATATATATCAGTGACCTCGAATCAGTTGCAACACAATATAGTGATATATTAGTGATTGTAATAAAATAAATAAAAATAAAAATATGCTTTATTTTTGTGATTCTTTATGATTGTGATTCTATAATAACACTGTTTGAATAACGTGAATAATTGAACGCGTTACTGGTGATTTTTATCAGAAAGAAAAATATTCATAGGTATATTTCGTTAATAAGTAATATTTTTATGTCACCAATGTCACCAGCGTGTGCTCCATTTTTATTATCCAATTTATGTGTGTAAAAAAGATTGGTGTAAGTGTAATTTCACATGCGCTTGCAATTCTATTGTTAAATTAGTAGCATAATGTTATTGTTTTTTTAGTGCCCCCCTCTAATTCATAGTATTTAATTAATAAAATTGATTTAATTTATCAAGTTATTTGTGAAGATACCAATATATGATTAATTAGTGTTAGTGTTGCTGCTACTCAGACGATATACAACATCGGGCGGCCATTACGATAAATTATATTTTGGTGATATATGAGCGCGCACAAAGCTTCATTACAACTTATGAGTGCTATTAGGATCCCCTTATCATTTATTTAGCAAATGTGCTTTAATAGCATCATAAATCCTACTATACAACATAGTTGCTCCATATTCAAGTTAGCTCCATATTGTGTTATATATGTTGTATAAAGCAGCTGAGTAAACGTTTATGTGATAGGTTAATACGACAATTTAGCTGTATATCCTTATACAGCTAAATTGTGTTTCAAACACAGATATACAACTAGCAGTGATAAGCGTTACTTATATACGATATTAATATCACCACTTAGCAGTGGCGAAGGCTCCATACAAGCCGATTCCCATCGGCTTACCTTTTAGAAATCCCACCCCTCCGATCCACTATGCAGATCACATCATTTTTGTAGTTCGGCTTACCTTCGCCATAATTTCACCCCTCGCCACTGCTACTTAGTGATAAAAGATGGCTTATTATCGCATTTTTGCTAGCTGGGTACATATAGGTAGGTAGGTACATCTATCTTACTAGGTAGTGGATAACAGTGGCGAGGGGTGAAATTATGACGAAGTTAAGCCGTTCTACAAAAATGTTGTGATCTGCATTCGGTGGAGTGGGATTTCTAAAAGGTAAGCCGATGGGAATCGGTTTGTATGGACCTTTAGCCACTGGTGGATAAAGAGGATAGGAAAAAGGTGTCCTAAATGACACAGTCGCAGTATGGAATAAATAACTTACGAACTTATCAACTTTTCCGTTCATATTACAACGTGTTACAAAAATACGAGTAATGCCGAATGATAAGTGACTGTCAAACTGACCAACGTTTTTTTACTATGGGACCAACTCGGAAAATCGCGAAAAACAATCAACTGTTTCATATAAAAATTTAATATCTGGGTGAACCGAGCTTCGCTCGGTTATTATTTATTGTAATATGGTGGAGTTTAGGTCATAACAAAAGTGCTTTAGCTACTTACTTTGGGATCAGAGCAATGTGTAAAACGTATCCGAAAAACTGTGTTTAAAATTTGTATCGGTAATTTTTTTGTTTTGCACTATTGCTTCACAAGTCTCAATAAAATAAAAACTCGAAAGCAACTTTAACTACATTTTTTAAACTTGTCTTTTTAGACAATAAAAATAAAAAATAAATAAACTTGAACAAACATATAAAAAAAAAGTAAGTCACCGAGCGGGATTCGAACTCAGAACAATCATTTCTTGTGGTCCGCGTCCTAACCAGCTGAACCAAAGGACATTGGACGGCCGCGGACGAAATTAGCGACCATATTCTGCGTCGAAAGAAAAACGCATGAAAATGCGAAAATGCGCGTTTTCCCAAACATAAGACTAATCTAGATCGATTGTTTACCCCCGAAAACCCCCATATACCAAATTTCAACGAAATCGTTAGAGCCGCTTCCGAGATCACCGAAATATATATACAAGAATTGCTCGTTTAAAGATATAAGATAAAGAAACTATAAACAGCTGATTTGTTTCGCGATTTCAGAGTTGGTCCCATATTTTTGTAACACGTATAGATAGACCATTAAACCACCACGCGGCCGCGGGCCGTGTGGTAAGTAGGTATTAAACGACTTTGGTTAGGTAGGTATTACTAAAAAAATGCGGTTTCGGGCAACGTCTTTGGTTTTCCCGTCGGAAAATATTCGGTTGTAAATATCTTAAGTTACGCGTATCAAAGTAGGCTTTCATGCCGTCTTTGTAGTTCGGGTAGTAATTTCCGCCAGTTACCTACCTATTTCCAAAGTTAACCGCGAGTCCGCGACGTAACCTTAGTTTACAGAAGTTAGTTAACCGAGTTTACAGAAAATTAGACAATTTATATTATCGTCAACTTCCGTTCTCGTGAACATAATTTTGGGTGTCAGTTGAAATTATTTTCTAACCTTACTTAATATCTTGGCTTTCATGCCACACAACTCAACTCAACATGAAAAGCTGAAAGTACATATTACCAACTAGTATGGTATTACAGTGGGTGTCGTGCGGCTGATATGATGATGGTATTACAATGAAATTTGACATACCTAGTTGATGGAATTATATAAGTATAAGCAGTAAGCACAGTTTTGCTCTAATTTCATTAGGTTCCTATTTTTTTTGCAATGCATTTTCCCAGCGAACTAAAATCTATGGAATAAGCATTCTGCTCAAACAATGGCACCACTCGAAAAGTACAGCTAAGTGGATAGAGCTAGAAATGCTGGCATTTAATTATGCAGCACAAAGCGTATGAACACCTTATTAGTGAACATAATTTGTATACTCATAGATATTTTCTATACTTAAACGAAAAAATAAGCTATGCTTTTCTGCATCTTTTTACTGCCATCTTTGCCTTTCGGCCGCCGCCCGCCGTGGTAACTGAGTTTCACAACCATGCATCTTTTACACCATTTAACTATAAAGTCATATTTTTACTATAAAGGAAGTCATTTCTAATAAACTCCCTCTTTCTATCTTTTCTCTACAATACAAACTGCAATTTATTGAAAAGAACACTAACATCAGTCACCGGGTGCGTGGCTGGCCCGACTAATGCTGAGCTGAGCGGGTTGTACTTTTTCGGCCCCGTGGTGCCATTTTTTAAGCAATATTTGTTTGCAATTACACTTCCATAGATTTTAGTTCGCTGCATTTTCCATACAACATTTACTTAACTTATTTAAAATCGGCGAACGCTAATGTTGCAATTTGGAACTTGCAAAACTTTTAACTACCTATGTAAAAATGGTTACATATCATAATAAATAACTAAACCTATTCCAACTATTCTCGAGATAACTACGGCCAAAGGACCTATTGTTTAGAATGACTAAAGAACGTTTAACATATTTTTGGTATAAATAATGAACGAAATTCATATACCTAAAACACGACTCACCTACGGTTGATTCAACCTGAACTTCTTGGAGAAACATTAAAAAATATTTTAGATTCAACTTTATAATACTGACTCTGCAAACCTTTTTCAAACGACATGTATAATGGGCGTATCTCTTCCCTTTTCTGATCAAGTAGGTAATTATGCAGTTAAAAGTTTTAATAACTTAAAAATTAGTCAAAATATTGAGGTTTGTTTGTGTCCCATTTTACTGATTTCTTGATTGAGAGCTCATTAATAGACTTAAACGCGCGAAATCAAATATACTAAGTATATTGTTTAAGTAAATCATGAAAAAAATTAAAGCGTCCCTATTTTGTGAGTTTGCCTGATTATCGGTTTTTCGGATATTTTCAAACTATCAATTTTTTACTTTTATCTGCACATACCTATACATATTGTATATAACGTGATCAGATATCGCCATTTTATTTTTAGATAAGAATACTTAAAAATTAAGCGTGTATTAAGCAGTCCTCACGATCACACGCTATAGATAGATACACCAAAGAAAAAACGTATTTATAGCTTTTATACAGGGTGTTTGGTAAAAGCCTTATAAAGCCGAATATGGCAGATATGGACCATCAAAACAACTTTTACTATGGGACCAACTCTGAAATCGCGAAAAAAATCAACTGTGTCATACATTTTGATATTTTCGTTATAATTTTTTGTATGAAACAGCAGATTTTTTTTCGCGATTTCAGAGTTGGTCCTATCCACCAGTCGTCCTATCTACCAGTCAAAAAAAGTCTGGAACGAGTGGTAGGAAAATATAGACGATTCAAAAGTACTTAATAATTAAGTTTTAAATAAAATAATTTGAATAAAGCTAATTTAACTTTGACTTTGACCATATTCGGCTTTATAAGGCTATTACATGCTATTACCAAACACCTTGTATACAAGCTGTTGGATAATCATCAACAACATAGTATTATCACAGAGGTATGTGGTATTACGCTAGTCGACAAATAAACGTTATATCTAGTGACACCAACCAACAGGTGGTTTGTAAGTTTGTTTCGTACAGTGCCGTGTGACCTCTCAAACTTATTAGTTATTAGCAAATTAATTAATGGTAGGTAGTGTTTAATTACTCGTGTAATAAAGTAGATAGAAATTAGCGAGTTATCGTGTCAGTAATTAATTTAATGCCCGTTTGTTTTTTTGCTATATCATTTGCAACACAGCCTCGATGTCGTGTATAGTTTCTTTTATAAGAAAGTTATGATAGTCATCATAAAAATGCATTATTTTTAAGATTACTTATAATCACATAATTATGTCATATTTCATAATAGAAAAAAAATGTTTACTTACCGATAACAGCAAACACTCGAAATAAACATTTTTTTTTTCAAATAAGCTGAAAGTAAATAAAGAAAACATAATAATAAATTCAAATTAAAAAAAACTTCAAAAGTGTAGCACCATAACACAACCCATAAAAAAGCAGTACCATGAAGGTTCGTAAGAAAAAGATAAGTAAAAAAATAAAGAGATTTTTACGAAACTTTTTGAAAACTGACCGGCCAATAGGGCGGCAAGCACGACGGCTGTGCAAGCGGCTGGCTTCATCGTTGCGTAGCGAGTGCCGCGTGTTGATGGTCCGCCCGCCTTTGTAGGGCTGAACCGCCCTTGCCCGTAGGCGGTAACCAACTTTGACGGCGAAATGTGTTTAATATAATACAGACTTACCAAAATTTTTATAAAGTGCCTAGGTTAGGTATATTAAATCATTTTCAGGGATGTACAATTCATAAAATGCCTGAAATACAAAAACAGTTATCTACCTGAAAATTCCAATCGTATTAACATTATTAATTTATTTTTTATTTTTTTGCAGAAACAGGGAGTTAATTGTCTAATTTCAAAATCTAGCGCAATCGCTTTCAGGATGAGATACATACAATGATGCTTCTTTTTGGCACAAATAAAAACTTACCAAAGAAATGCAGCAATGTGTCACATCCATCTATCAAATGAAAGCGATTGCGATAATTTTTTAAAATTAGACAATAAGTACCCTGGTTTAATTATAACACCTTTCAATGTTTAGGCGTTTAAGCTTACTTCGACATCTGTCTTTAATTTGGTTTCTAATTTACATAACACTAAGCCTAATTTAAATAATCCATTGACAATATTAATGCGAGTTTTACTTATGCAACAAAGCGTTAAAGTTACGTTCTAGGGTTATGAGATCGCCCACCACAACAGCCGAAGACAAAAAAACAGCGACCTTTATTTATGAATGAGTAATATTTGCCATTTTTTAAACCCCCTATACATCAGTGTAGCGTACTGATTAAATCGCAAATTGCATTCTTTTCTCGACACAGATGATCGATGACGATATATCGACCAATTGCGGCAATGTTAGAGAGATTTATTCATCTTTCATTACATCAAATGTTGTTATGAACATGGCTTTTTGGTTGTATTCAGCGGTTATTTTTGATTAAGTATAATGATATAAGTACCTAGTAGATTTAATAACTAGGATGGTTTATTGTCCAAACGCATAGTCTTATTGCACTCAACATTGCATTAGTCTTATTTAAAATCCAGATAGGTACCAACTCCTTCGGAAAAGTACGACATCAAAATAATATCAACGTCATGCAGTAAAAAGCTGGGTTATTAGGTATAATGTGAGGCTATAAGTAACGCAAAAAGCTCAACGCTTTTTGTCAGTCTTTGATAAAGGGCGGTATTGTTTGTCGTCATCGCGTCACCTACGATGATACTCGAATATTCGCTAAGTAGGTATTCGAGAATCATCGTCGTATATTTATTCAGAAAAGTTTCAGAAAGATTTAAGGTACCTTTTACCTCAACGATGTTAGCTTACCTAATAGGTACCTAAAGTGCTTTTTGTTTTGTCATACAATTACATTTATTAGGACATGGAAAATCTATTGGGGTCTGCCAGTACCTGTAACTTATCCAATAAATATTTACAAAATTCGAGCGATAAATTTTGAGGTAATAAGTACTTACAGCACCCTTATAATTTATTATAACTTTACGAAAGATAATTTAACTTGGGTAATAATTTTTCAAATCTTATTTTACTTATGTAACAATGCTGTTTGGCTAATTCTTGTTTTAATTCTGTTTTCATGAAAATAAACTTTTACATTTTTCCCGGAAATTATTCAATGGCTGAACAGAACATAAATTTGTCTATTGGTAGGTAAGTACTTAGTATTATGTTTTTTGTATAAACACAACCCTTAAATCAGTCTTTCCCAACGTGGGCGATAACGCCCCCTTGTGGGCGCTGCAGGCCTAAAGGGGGGCGGTAAGAGACCCAGAAAAAAGGGGGCATTATTGAACAGCATCAGATTCAACCTTCACATTAGTTTTTATACAAGAATTGATTATGTTTGTTTTATTTTCAATAAAAGATACTCTGTCCGAATATTATAAATTTGCGATTCAATAATCAGTTATAAATAAGTACTTAGCGGTTTTTAAGTATATTTAAAAAGGGGGGCGTTAAAAAATAATTTATTCTTAAAGTGGGCAGTAGACAAAAAAAGGTTGGGAACCTCTGCCTTAAATTGATGGAATACCTACTAAGTTTTTTTTATGTCATAGAAAACTGCCAGGAAAAAATACCTAGGTTATTCGAGACAACGAGCTATTCCGAAACAAAAAATATAACTTTCTATAATTTCACAAAACGATAAAATTTAAAATATATTTGGGTTTAATTATTCTAAGATTTGGGTAGAATAATTATAAAGTGGTCAAAAATAATAGGGGAAAAGTGACAGTAGAGCCTTGTTGTGTTGGTGGAACACCTACACTTTACGATCTAGTTTAAAGTAACAAAATTGTCTTTGTTCTTCGAAAAGGTTAATGGTTACAATATCTATGAGTATTTCGTGTAGTGGGCTCCTAACATTCGTTACATCTTTCAATAACTATTTTACGGGTAGAACTATTATTAAAAAGCCATAGCTGTACGAGAAGTCATAATAAGAAAAACTAATGTTTCACCACTGTTTTCACTAATCTTAAATATACAGGGTTAGTATAGCGCCCGTTATGTCTTTGCGATAGAACTCTGTGGATCTAGATTCAACCAAATATATCAAATCATTTTGTACCTGCCTCTTGGGAAGACAATTTTTTTCCACGTAGAAAATTGTCTTAATCACGACAAAATGGTAGTCCATTGGAGCAAGGTGCAGCGAGTACAGAGGATAATAGTTTCTAACTGCAGCTCCTGTTAAGTTTTTAGGGGTTTAAGAATAAAAATTGCCGTTTTTTTATGGGAAATAAAAAAATGATTTTTCCATACTAACATTTTCTTAATTTAAGTACTTAAGAAACATGAACGCTAATGTTTTAAAACTTTTATGCAGAAATGTTTAAACACTCAGCTAACTAATGCTACATGTATTAAGTGAAAAAAGTAGGTAGGTACTATGGGCAACAGCGACGCTTAACCAGTTTGCAACAAAATTCGTGTGCGCTCGTATCGCCCCTACACGAACTAAACGTATGGTTGTGACGGCGCGGCGTGCAAGCGATTTTGACCTTAGCAGTGGTTAAGCGTCGCTGTTGCCCGTGGTACCTATCGGCTAAGTTACAACGAATTAAGGTAAAGGGCCATTACTTCGTGATAGTACTATGGGCAACAGCGACGCTTAACCAGTTTGTAACAAAATTCGTGTGCGCGCGTATCGCCCCTAACACGAACTAAACGTATGGTTGTGACGGCGCGGCGTGCAAGCGATTTTGACCTTAGCAGTGGTTAAGCGTCGCTGTTGCCCATGGTACATTATTTCGTGAGTTTTGTTTCTGGCGCGGAAAACAAGGAAATCTATATATTATTTATTTATATTATACATCAGTAAAAAATCTCTATCATTTAAACTGTCGAAAAAATCAAACACCAACATTTTGGCGACTATACTGAGAGCAATGTGACGTCTGAAACTCTGCGTTCGGCCGCGGATAGTTGTGCGGCGTGTATTCCTTGTCACCACCGTAAGGTTAGCGCTCGTACTTCTTAAGCTCATAGAAAGGCAAAGGTAAGTCCATTTAAATAAAACTTTTAATAGTGCTTTCTTGCGTTCCTTAACAATTGATTTAACTAAGAAAAAAGTTATATGAAAGCATATAATTCCTTTAAAATTGCAATAAAACGACTCACGAAATAGCGGTCATGTTATTTTTCGTGTGTCCCCTAGTTCGTGTCACTACCGAATCAGGGATATTATAGACATTTTTTTCTTGCTTGTTTATTTATTTAATAATTAAGATAATTTAAATGTAAATTAAAAATCAAGTAATGTATTTAATAAAGTTTCTTAGGAGCTAAATTCGGTATATGTTTTGTTCGCTAGAATTCTTCTAAATTCGAGTTTGAAGGTGACCTAAATTTACGATTTTAAGTTAAATTCGGATAATTTGGTACTACCAGCATAAATTTGGTTGTTATTAAATTGATTTTATTTATTTTTGAAAGTATATTTTTATTATATTATAATATTAACTTTATTATTAAAAAAACAAAATTTCAAACAAAACAGATACTATTGAATTTAGAAGCATAGCCAAATTTTTATCACGAAACAGGGTTCTATCAAGAGGTCCACAAATAAATTAATATAAAAATAAATTCAAGCTAAAACCAGGCACGTATCCAAGGGGGGGGATAGTTGGGATTTATCCCCCCCCCGAAATCCAGAACACACAGTACAGGACTCAATTCAAATTTAGCGGGGCACTCTCCGGTTTGCGGGATGCAGTTGTCCCCCCCCCCCCCCCCGAATAAAAAATCTGGATACGTGCCTGGCTAAAACTACATAATTACCAATATTCATGATACAAAAGATTTCAAACTGATATCATGTTTAGTAAAATTTATAAAAAATCACAAAGTCGTAAGAGCCTTAACATGCCGAAGTATGGGACATTTACCTTAAAGGTCAAGCCACACAGCGGGCGTGGCGTGACGGGACGGGACGGCGACGCGACGCTGAGAAGTTGTAATGTACTAGATACTATGGACGACGTCACACAGGCCGGCGTGGCGCGACGTGTCGCGTCCCGTCGCGCCACGCCGCCGTCGCGCCGAGCGTGAATACAGATCGGAAGCGCGGCGGGCCGGAATGTAAGCGTGATCACGCCCGCAGTGTGAACTCCCGTCGCGCCCCGTCGCGCCGCGCCCCGTCACGCCGCGCCCCGTCACACCCGCTGTGTGGCTTGACCTTAAGTGGTCATTTCTGCTAACGTAACTAAGTAAGTGGTCATTTCTGCTAACGTAAGAGCCTTATTTTAACGTTCAGGAAAAAAAATCTAAAATATTTTTATTGCTGATAGTAAGCCGATATGATCATAATTCAAAATAATAACAAGTAACCGAAACATCTTTAACATCATAGAAGATATGAGCAGTGTTTCTTTCAGGTACTATTCCGGGGGGGCAGTGCCCCCCCGGAGCAGCCTTAGTGCCCCCCCGGAGAAAAATGTGTTGTGTGTAGGTAGACGGGCAAACTAGTGTAGCGATCGACGGACTAGGGGGCCTACTCAAATGGCAAACGTTATAAGCGTTTCTATATTCTACATGTTTCTTCGACTCGGCGAAAGCGATATTATTTTGGTACCCAACCCGTCCCTGCATTCAATCTTCAAACGCTTGTATCACAGAGTAACTAGAGAGAGTAACTCAAAGAGTCCACTAGCGCCTTTGGAAATCGATGCGAAACTACTGACATGAAATTTTAATAGCTGAAAATGTATTTTTTTGTTTCTTATTATATATTTATTTTACTTTTTTGTAATATCTTTATTTATAACAAAATAGAAAATATTAATGAAAAAGAACAAATCAAAACAAAAAAATACAAAACAACTATGATTTGGCTCGGTATTCGTACAACGGTATAAATGTTGTAGCACGGTAAATATCTATTAATATTGTAACTAGGGTTGCCACCTTTTTTGAACTAATAAAGTATATTGATTGCTAAAGCTAGAAAAAAGTACGTTGTATGTTGTATGGAAATAAAGTAATATTTATTTTTACCTTTAAAACATACTTTTTATTACTTTTGGCAATATTTAAGCAAATCTTGTGAAATAAAGTATTTTCACGTACCTACTTTATTTTCCTCATAAAGTAGAGAGTACAATAACCCCGAAATAAAGTACAGGTGGCAACCTTAAATTGAGACCTTTTTGTCGCACGATACACCCGGCTACAGTATTTTAATTTCAGCTAAGTACCTACTTTCGTATCTTTCTAGTTTTGTAATTGCGTATAACCTGCATAATATTTTAGAATCCATAATATTATAGCGAAAATGAAATAGGTAGGTAGGTACCTAGGTTAACAAAACTAACAGTAAAAACAAAAAACTGAAAATGCTAAATACCTATATATTAAAGAGAGAAACAAATTATTTTCAAATCCTTCGAGCCGTACTTAGTAGGCAATACCTATAGTAAAAAAAAATATTTTAATTAAAGTATACTAAATCTTATTTTTTGGACTCCGGGTATTTAAACATGTCATCTCTGCCTGTCTAGCATGACCGATTTATATCGCGTGATGTAGCGTTTTATCACGTTGAACTGTCAAAAAGACAAAGAAATTTGACAGTTGAGTGTCGATAAAATGCTATATCACGCGATATAAATCGGTCATGCTAGGCAGGCTGGAGTAATAAAATAATAAATATAATATAAACAGCACAATCTGCAATTTACCATAGTAAGTACTTGTATTTCAATCAATAATTAGTTCGTAGGTATATTACGTTCGTCACTGCGGCGCATTCGCGACTGTTCGTGTACCGAGTATTGTTGAAATTGGAATACTGATAGATACAGTCAGTGGCACGAATCATGAAATTGAGTGGGGATTGCGGGGAACGCGTATTCTGGGTATGCGTTGCGGTGAGAGGGGCGCAGGCGGCGGGAGAGGGGCACGCACTATTGGTCGCTCACAAGAGCACATGCGCAAACTTATCCCCACTCCGTCGAAAAATATTCATGATTCGTGCCACTGACTGTACCATTACCTTGGTAGTAATGTCATGTAAATAAACAGAGGTGGTGGTAATCCGCTACGCTACTGGACTGGGTCATTAATTCGGGTGTCGAATTTTATCATTATTATTGTAATTCGCACCATGACCAAACTCAAAAACGATTTTCATTTTCATATTTTTAATATAATTTTGTTTTTAATTACTTTATAACCAGTTGAAGTTTTTTGGCAAACTTGAAGACTTTGTTGTGAAAGTTGATGCTTAAGATTCAGAGATGACGCTACTTTTGTTTCGACCGTTTGCATTGTTCCAAGTGTGCCCCTCTTGTATTATACTGTATGATCTGTGTTTAACGTTACGCTCGCTCCGACAGAAAGAAATGGTACTCAAATGGCTATTTTGACATGTAGATTTGCCGACGATAGCCAGCAATCGTACTAAATCGAAGCGAACGCCCATACCCTGTAGAAAGAAACAAATAGTCGTACGACACGTGTCTTATTTTCAATTTTGAAAAGGGTTTTTGTGTTTCCTGTGATTCCTGCCAATAAAACTAATGGAGAAGATAAATCATAATAGTGATCTGTGTAAGAAGCACTGAAGCAGGCCACTTAAGGCGTGGGGCCTCGGAATTAAAATCCCTAATCATCAGTAAGTACTTAGAATTAATTGATAAATTATGCAGTAGGTATTTTGAAGAGTATTCTTCTTTACAAAAGCCTGAAGGCATTGGCGTATCTAAAGATTATTTCCAGTGGGGCAGGGCCTCTAGTTCTGGGGCAAAGCCTAGGGTCACAGAATATATAATAGTACTAACGTCTAGGGTGCTTGACTAGAGCCGTGTTGGAGTTTTGAAAGGCAATAGAAAAGTATTATAGCTGGTATTTTTCTGGGGTGGGTATCAGGCTGGTCTGGGGTGGGCACGGCCCACCCCCTTCCTGCCAATGCCTGAAGGTTGTCATTTCGTAAGTATAAATTAGTTCCAGTTACTCGTAGGTACAATACCTAATTATGTAAAATCTTTTTTCATTAGTTTCCCTTTCTTTAGTCGGTAATCACAATAAAATATGATTCCCTTATATAATTAACATTTATCTTTCATGTAGCATGGAAATGAAGTATTAGTTGAGCTATGTAATGATTTCAAATTTTCAATTAAGTAAGTACTTTTTATTGTTTCAGGTTGTGATAATTTCTTCTTGAATTTTCGTTCAAAATAAAATTTGCACTACCTATATTATAAGAAGATAAAGAAGAAGTGTAAAGACAATTATAGTGATGATTTCTGAAACTGTGGCAAGCTAATGGGCTGTGTAATAAGTGAGCGAAGCTTTGTACTAATGTATTTTATCACAAACACAACACAGAGAAAGCATTGATAATTTGATACAATGGCAAACAAAATAGTGTATAAAAAATATGTCATAAGTCAAAGACTTCTATGTTGTACCTATACCTATTACACATGTATAAAAAAGGAACAACAATTAAAAAATAATAAATTAAAAGTAAAAGCTATAAAGCATGTATCAAAAAAGAGGTCAGCTCGGCAGCTGGCCGAGTGATGGTAAGTGTTAAACTTGATATTATACATAACATATAGTTAACTTCACCACCATAGACTATAGCCTGACATGCTATAATTCAGTGCGGGTTGGCTTGGTGGGTCTGGGGCCGTATCGGCTAACGAATCGATTTTCATAAAAGTCTGCTGGGTTTCAAATTAAAACAGATAAATCGAGCCCCAATTGGGCCAAAATGACGAACCCAAATTCATGATGTCACACGAACATCGTTATCTTCCGAATCACGTCAACAAAAAGTACAAAACGAAATTGCTTACTTTGGTTTCTCTGTTTTAAGTTGAAACCCAGCAGACTTTTATGAAAATCGATTCGTTAGCCGGTATGGCCCCTGATCTGAGTTGAGTAGTGGTCCCCCGACACATATTTGGAAGTTAAATGCAGACAAACAGACATAAGGCTTCAATAACACCCAATCTTTATGTTTAAGTTGCATCGGGGCTATGGTTTCCAGATCTAATAATGAGATTTCCTGACTTTTTCCCTGACTTTTCAGGAAATTTCTTGTAAATCTACATCTACATTCTTAATTTAGTTGACATTTAATAATCTTTTCACACCAAGTGATTTACAAATTATGTGTTTTCATTAAGTTTTTACTGCTACAGTTATCAGTACATCCCTGACAACTACAGTTTTTATCCCTGTTTTCCTGATAGATGACTTAAATTCCTGACATGTCAGGAATGTTACTTGGTAATTAATATTCGCTATTTCTAATTCACTAATAATAATCACATAGTTATAAATTTACCTCTTTAATGAGTGAAAAAATAAAAATAGAATAAAAATAGTAGGTAATTGTTTTAATATAATGTTAACTTAAATAAATAAATACCTACTTTTTTTACAGGTGACACTTAGAAGAAGGCCTGTTTGTAAGATATACTAGTTACAATAAGCCAAGCAAGACTGATTCAACTACTGATACAAGATGGTATCTAACAAAATCATGGGCCTCAGTACTTTGTCTGCGTGAAAAGCTTTTTTTGCTATCCCTTGGGAACTTTGTTAAGGATGAAAGGACCCTATGTCCTTCTCTGTACCCCTGACAACATGTACCTATGTAAAATTTCATGATGATTGTAACAATTGTTTGTTACACCTCTAAACAAACAAACGGACTTTCTCATTTATAATATTATTAGTAAGGATGTGGTTGCTTTGTTATTATTATTTTTTTACTTTTAAGTTCAAAAAGTAAATGTTTTCTTTGATTTAAATTTAAATTTGTTTTAATCTAACACCTTATAACTACCCTATTATTTTGATAATGCAAAACAACAACATATTGTTGAATTTTTTTTTTGTTTTGTAGATGTGACAGATAGTACACAAAATGAAAGGTTAGAGGTAGGTAGTCAATATTTTATTTTATAATTATATCTAAACCAATACAATTTGGTATATGATTTTAAAGCACAAAGTACAGTACAGCCAGAACTTTTCCATCATGCTCCTTTTTATTTTATTATTACAGTACCTAAAGTTTCATAGTCTTGTTTGTCGCTTGGAGCAAAATATTCATTAGGTACTATAATTTTGTTCAATAGCTTCAGCGTTTGTTCCTGTGCACCATCGGGCACGTTCGGTGTCCAAGGGTTAGTTTTTATAACATCTTTTCTAGCCAATTTAAAAGGTACTTGTGTATTATATTCTGCAATGTCAATATACCTATTGAATTGTATGTATCTGAAATTCAATAAGATTGGGTTAATAACAATTTAGGTAAATAAAAAAAGACTTATTAAAAACCATAGTGGTATTTTGATGTAATAAGTAGTCAGTATATAATGTTACGGCTAATACCCGAAGTACCCAAATAGCTGGCTAAAACTATGTGTAGCCTATGTGTAGTTTGGGGTATGAAGAAAGTTATTTGTATTATCTGTTAAAAAAAATCATCATCATCATATCAGCCGCACGACACCCACTGCTGGGTATAGATAGGCCTATCGGCTACACCTAGTTTTAGCCGCACTTCGGGTATTAGCCGTAACATTATAACTATATACTTATTATTTACCAACATTCTTGATCACTTTTTTGTTTGTTTCATCCTTTGGTCAGAAAAGAGAGTCATGTTTTCTTGCCCATTATATTCCGTAAGTATTGTAGGTATCTTGAACTGAAATAAATGTAAGTTATGATTGATAAGTCCATACGATAAGTCTTAAGTGTGGTATTTTGATGTAAGTAATATAAAGTTCTTACTTACTTACATAGTAAATATATCTTATTTATTATTATAGGTATCCATGGCATATGATTGCTGATTATTATAAAGAAAATTAGGTAGGTACTATACTATTCTAATTAATTAGTTTAGTAATAATAATAAACACATTAAAATTTTTACACAACACAGAGGAAATAATCACCACGTAGTAAGTACATTGACATTAGGTGCATTCCAACAGACTAATCGCTGAGTCATTGATCCATCGAGATAAATATACAAGAGAAGCAAACCTCACTTCCACGCGCCACAAAAAGCTTGTAACTTTTTAACAGTGTAGGACGGAGCTTTGAAACCACTAAACATTTTTAAGTAAACATATATCTGACTCACTCACACACGTCCCAAAAACAATACCGTCGCCAAGATTAGACAAAGACCATAACAAAATTAGACAAAGACCGCGATATCAACATGCATTTTTTTTTTAGAAAATTTGTGTTGCCTCCTATGTGAAATTTTACCCCAAAATAATCAATGAAAACAAGAAAAATTTGGCTATAGAATGAAAGTATTTTATAACAAAAGCTATATGACGGCCAACTTTTTGTTTGTGGTCCGATTTCGATGAAACTCGGTTCTTAGTACTATTTTGACATGAAAACAGTAAAGCTTTGTTGAAAATATAAAAATTTCAAGATGGCGGCCAACTTTTTTTGTTTGAGGGCCGATTAAGGTAAAATTCGGTATTTGTTACTATCTTAACACGAAAATGTTGAAATATTAAAAAATCCAAGATAGCGGCTAACTTTCATGTTTGGGGGCCGATTTCAATGAAACTCGGTTTTTGGGTACTATTTTGACACGAAAATAACAACGCAATGTTGAAAATATTAAAATATCCAAGATGACGGCTAACTTTTATGTTTGAGGGCCGATTTCAGATTTAGAGGGGTAAATTGGGGGGGAGGGGAAAAACTACCCTCCAGTGGCGCTCCCACTCCGCGGAAGTACATAGTTATAGAGATATATGCATTTGAAATTTTAACTAACAACTTCAATCGTGATTATCTCAGAAACTATGAACTTCCGCTGGGGAGGAGTTAGACAGGGGAGGTCATTTTCATCCCCCCTTCCTCCCCCCCCAAACCACAACCCCAAATTCCATGGCCCATATTCTAAAGTTTACCCCGTCTTCTTTTGATCAGTAAAATAATATATTTGTTTTGAATGAATTAATGATTATGGGGGGTAGGAGGGTAAAGTGGGGGGGAGAAACTACGCTCCAGTGGCACTCCCACTCCGCGGAAGTACATAGTTATAGAGTAGAGATATATGCATTTGAAATTTCAACTAACAACTTCAATCGTGATTATCTCGGAAACTATGAACTTCCGCTGGGGAGGAGTTGGATAGGGGAGGTCACTTTTATCCCCCCTTCCTCCCCCCCAAACCACAACCCAAAATCCCATGGCCCATATTCTAAAGTTTACCCTGTCTTCTTTTGATCAGTAAAATAAAATACACCGTTATTTTTTAAGTATATCTTAAATGAAAAGGGTTGTCCAGACCACGTCAATGAACAACTTTTACTATGGGGCCAACCACGAAATCGCGAAAAATAAAATCAGCTGTTCCATATAAAAGTACAACATTGACTCGACTATAACACAGCGGCGGCACTCCCTGTAGGTGTGAGCTTGGCGCCAGTCTGGCGGCGGCTACGTCACGTGCGTCACGACTTGTGATAGGGTTGGCTATTAGCTTCATTACATATTAACGCAAGGAAATAATAAAACGAAAGTTTGATAAAGTAACTTTGTATTGATTTTATATTAATTTAAATGCTAAATTATATGGATCGATAGCTAATATGATTTCTTGATTTGCACCAATTTCAAGGTTTATTTTTCGTTTGCCCGACTTGTTATTTTTATTAAAATACTCGTATCAACTTCTGCAATTACTTATACATTTCCAAGATTTCCGCTCGTACAGTTTTTACGGATTACCGCTTTTATATTGGTATTAATTATTTAGAATTATTTAGTTTAATTATCTTAATTAGTTTAATTTAGGTTTAATTAGTTTGGTTTTATTTTAATTAATTAATTACTTAATAAATGTGTATTAACTATTGCTTTATATTAAAAGGAGCAGAAAGTCATTATTTAATCTTATACATAATTATTGTAGCTACTTGAATTCAATAACATTTTAAGTACTTATTTATTTTATTTTTCTGTAGTATAATGCCCTATGTTTCACTCGGAAGAAAGTGCAATTACCACATCACCCCTCAATGTACAAATACTATTATTGAGAAATGCAATAATATGCCCTGAATTGTATTTTACGGAAAGAAAATTACATTGCCTGAATGCTGAATGATTAAAGCCCTCGCATGCGGCTCGACACATATCACTTTAGTTTGTCGTTCTTGCCTGTAATGTTATGTACTATTGTGCGGTGCGAGCGAACTAGGCAAGCCTGATAGCGCGTGACTCCGCGGAGGAGATTCCTCGCCCCGCTGGCGTCGCGGCACCCCCGCACTCGCCCGGCGCACTCACACATAGCCGCGAGCACTTTTACAGCACCCATGCGCAAGTGTCGCTTCTTTTTACGTTAGTATATATTTTCTTTGACTATAATCTATGGAACAGCTGATTTTATTTTCGCGATTTCATGGTTGGCCTCATAGTTAAAAGTTATTCATTCACGTGGTCTGAACAACCCTTTTCATTTTTAGATATACTTAAAAAATAACGGTTAATTAGTTTTGCACAAATTAATGATTATGGGGGGTAGGAGGGTAAAGTGGGGGGGGGGAGAAACTACCCTCCAGTGGCACTCCCACTCCGCGGAAGTACATAGTTATACAGATATATGCATTTGAAATTTCAACTAACAACTTCAATCGTGATTATCTCGGAAACTATGAACTTCCACTGGGGAGGAGTTAGACAGGGGAGGTCACTTTCAACCCCCCTTCCTCCCCCCCAGACCACAACCCTAAATTCCATGGCCCATATTCTAAAGTTTACCCTGTCTTCTTTTGATCAGTAAAATAATATATTAGTTTTGAACGAATTAATGATTATGAGGGATAGGGGGGGTAAGGTGGGGGATAAGCTACCCTCCAGTGGCACTCCCTCTCCGTGGAAGTGTGTGTACTGTGGTAAGCTTTAATGAAATTTCAAATGCGTATATCCAATAACTATGCATTTCCGCAGAGTGAGAGTGCCACTGGAGGGTATCTTTTTCCCCCCTTACCCGCTATCCCCACATATCCTTAAATTCATATAAAGCTATTTCTAAAATGTTAACTGATCAAAATAAGAAGGTTAACTTTGGAATATGAGCCATGGAATTTGGGGTTGTGGTTTGGGGGGTAGGAAGGGGGGATGAAAGAAACCTCCTCTGTCCAACTCCTTCCCAGTGGAAGTTCATAGTTTCCGAGATATTTACGATTGAAGTTGTTAGTTGATATTCCAAATGCATATATCTCTATTACTATGTACTTTCGCAGAGTGGGAACGCCACTGGAGGGTAGTTTCCCCCCCCACTTTACCCCTCTACCCCCCATAATCATTAATTCATGCAAAACTAATATATTTTTACAGATCAAAAGAAGACAGAGTAAACTTTAGAATATGGGCCATGGAATTTCGGGTTGTGGTTTGGGGGGAAGGGGGGATGAAAGTGACCTCCCCTGTCCAACTCCTCTCCAGCGGAAGTTTATAGTTTCCGAGATAATCACGACTGAACTTGTTAGTTGAAATTTCAAATGCATAATATAAATCTCTATAACTATGTACTTCCGCGGAGTGGGAGCGCCACTGAAGCATAGTTTCTCCCTCCCACTTTACCCCCCTACCCCCCATAATCATTAATTCATGCAAAACTAATATATTTTTTTACTGATCAAAATAAGACAGGGTAAACTTTAGAATTTGACCCATGAAATTTGGGGTTGTCGTATGAAATAGGCCCCTGACACAGAATAATGATACTACCAGTATTCTAACTTAGTACTAACGGCCGAAATGCGAGCCACACCTATGCGCCTCGAGTTCGGGCTGCTCTCGGGCTGGTACAGTCGCGAATGCGCCGCAGTGACGAACGAACGGTGGTTTCGTATTTTGTGATCACGATGGCGAATTGCAACTATGGAGTATATTGTGCTGTTTAAAATAAACCATAAGAGTTTAAATAAACCAAACGGTAAAAAGAATGATAATGTGTTACATTATTAACGTCAGACGAGTATCTATAGCATCTGCGTCATCATAATTAAATCTAGTTCAAAGTCAATGATGCACAATGATTTACAATTATAGTTTGTTTGTTTGTTACGTCTTCACGTCTTAACTACTGAGCCGATCATCATGAAATTTTGCATACAAGTTGTCAAGGGTACAGAAAAGAATATAGGGTACTTTTCATCCCGAAAAAAGAGTTGTTCCCGAGGGATAGCAAAAAAACTAACCACGCAGACGAAGTCGCGGGCGGCCGCTAGTCCTTACTAATATAATAAATGCCAAAGTCCGCTTGTTTGTTTGTTACGCCTTCACGTCTTAACTACTGAACCGATCATCATGAAGTTTTGCATTACATGTTGTCAGGGGTCCAGAGAAGGACATAGGGTACATCATTTCATCCCGAAAAAAAGTACTTTTCCCGAGGTAAAGCAAAAAAACTTTCCACGCAGACTAAGTCGCGGGCAGCCGCTAGTGTTTTTTCATGAATTAAAAACTAAAAATACATTAACAATAAGAAAAACGTTTCTAGAAAATTTCAGATTTCATATACCTACAATATCAAAAAAGGTTAGAACTTTCTTTGGGGGAAAATAAAATTATAAAACAATTTTTAAGCGTAAGTCACCGGTGATCTACGCGGCGGCTTAAGTGTTAATAATTACAGATCACTTTTTGTATTTGCTTATTACCAAAATATCAAACCATATTATAAATTGTATATGACAAAATATAATTTAAAAGCAAAATGATAACCTTTTGAATTATTAGGCAACCTAACACGCTATCATCGTTATTTCTAAAATATAACATACAATCACGAAATTAGAGACAAATTCAAGTAGGTGAAGATAGGTACTGTTAACTTTATTTCATCTACCTACTTGAGTTTGTTTCTAGTTTTGTACATAGATGCAGGCAGCCCTATCGTATGTTGACGTACCGCGCGGCTCAAGTTACGTATTTCAAGGACAGGCTCGAGTTAGAATACTGGTAGTATCATTATTCTGTGCCCCTGATTAAATACTGATGGATCACCCAGTGCTCTGTGGCACAAAGAATTTGTGTCTGTGGGACACATACCAAGCAACGCGCGGCAAAAAGGTACCTTTGCTTTCAATTTGACTTAAATTCTAGTTTAAAATGCCGGGTATTTTTTTCTATGATTTAAAAAGTTATTGTAAAAATAGCACAAATGTGATTATAAACGAAAACATAATTTACCAAAACATTTCTTTTATGATATAACAGAAGTGTATGTAACATCAGAGGTAGCGGAGTACACCTATCCATTAATCACTAATTCTCCCCAAAAATGGGAAAACTAAAACGATGTTTCTAGCGGTAGGACTGAACCTAAATTATGGTATGATTTATTTTATTTCTTTTTTTGCGTTTTTAACGTTAATAGTAATACAAAAATAATAAATTATCGCGTAAAAAGTAATTCTCTTTGATGTGATAAGTTTTTTTGACCTCGAAGCGCACTCTTTCACTACGCATTTTGACCATTTTGAAGAGCTGTTTCTCTGTAGGCCTCCCACTGAGGACTGGCTTGACATAATCTTTACATATGTCAGCTGATATATCCGAAGTGTCCTCAACTTGGCGCGGTAAGTGCTTCTCTTGTATATTTATCTCAATGCATTGATCACCATAAAGTACATTTTAACCATGGAAAGAAATGGCAGTATAATATGATCGTCATCTCGTATGTGCAGTACATTAATGCGTGCTGAAAAAATCAGGGGCTGAAAATAACTAGGACGAATTTTATTTTTTCCATGCTAGTCGATTCTGAAAAATGATCGATGACTCAGCGAATAGTCTGTTAGAATGCACCCAAAGTCATGAGACGAGACTATCGGTGTTTTAGTTCTATGTATTCTGTGTTTGTAGAATGGAACAAGCGTTTGTGATGTTAATGTACTTTTGAGTACCAAATTAGTGTCGATATCGTTTAAGCGTAGGATTTTGTATAGAGAAACGCTTAGAAATATTTTTATGCAATATGATTTGACTTGATTTTGGATTACTTATGGTTTTAAATTAACAATAATGCAATGTTATGTGTGTAAAACAGTCACAGGCATCCGATGGACGACTATTTGTTTAATTTAAGGTAAGATCATAGTTTTATTTGATCAAATAGAAACATTGTACATTTGAGTACGAATCAACAAATTCGTTACGCTTGATCACGTGACATATGTCAATCCCATACATTGTCTTTCTATTCTACTAGCGTTAATTGTAGTAAGTGGCCATTTGAGTAGGCCCCTAGCTCCGCCGAACCTCTTAATTGCCCCCCCGGAGAATATTGTCTGAAAGAAACATTGGATATGAGAGCCTCTGTGTGTGAGAAAAAAATCGGCAATTTCATACTTTAACACCTATTATATAATACTGCTTTACGGTTAGCAGAAAACGAGCGAACGTCCAAATGTTCAAAATGTTATTGAATAGAAAATAGGCAAAGCGAAAAATGTGATTCTACACTGATTCTAGCTATTGTTCAGTTTTCCCAATCAGAACTGCAGTGCAGGCAGCAAGAAGTATAATTTCTCGGTAGGTACTTTATACAGATTCAATGAGAGCAAGATATCATTAAGCATTTCAAGGAAAACTACAGTTTAGTGAAGTGCAGCAATGTAGGTAGTAATTTAGTTGAACGAATGTTCTTTTATGTGCAGTGGTGGAACTCTCTAAAACCGATAGGTAAAGTAGGCACTTAGAAACTGTTGAAAAGGCAGTTTTTACCAATGCTTTTACTGGTTTAAGAAGCTCGATGGTGCAGTGGGTTAGTGACAGTAGAGGCTTGTAATACTTATTTGACGCTGACTGTACAGCAAGCAGTTCGTACTACTTAGGTACCATGTTGAAACTTGAAAGTGGAAAAAGTCATTTTTTAAACACGTTGGTTTCTTTACAAACTGATGTAGGTATTGTATTTTTATAATTTACCTTCAAACTTTAAGTAAACTGCTTGAAATGGAGACTTACAAATGCTAAACACCAGAGCCGGGTTTGGAGCAGAGTCACAGAATTCATTTGATAAAGAGTTCTCCATGAAAGAAGAAAATAAAAATAAATACTTACCCGATAGACTTATTATATTACCTGGAGATGTTCGAAAACGAACAAAAGAGGAAGGTATTTCTAATAATAAAGATAATGTTTCTCACATACATATAATTTAGATTCATATTTAAATCTATACTCTACCACAGAATAGATATAAGTAGGTATACCTACTACCGTACTCTACACTACAATGTAGGTGATAAATTTTCAGTGAAAAGTATCTACCAACTGAATAAAAATAGAATGCGAACTGTCCAAGCACGTCTATTAGGTCGTCCCTTGCAGACAGGTTCTTTTATATTTCATTTGAATTTCATGTTATGGCATATACCTTTCCAATATTTTTAACTAAGTACTTAATTAGACACATAAACACACTAATGTCTTATAACAAAACTTCGAAATATTCTGTCTTTGTCATTGTGTCTCCAAGACACCAAGTCTCAGTCCTTTTAAATTTCCATAAAAGCAGACGCTGCGCTGCTTTTGTGATAAATTGTATGATTCGCGTCGCGGTCAAGATTAATTTATCCAACACCACGGTTAAAAGTTTGATATTGACACCTGACTTCGACCCTGGCATAACTGCCAACTTACAACTTTTTACAACTACTGAAACTTAATGTTTGAAGGTTAAAAAAATACATGTAACCACGTATATTTTAACCTTTTAACATTAGTTTATCCTACCACAGAATAAATAATAGTACATTAATAATACTACATACCTACATTCAGAAAATCGGAGCTTCCGATGGACACCGGTGGATGTGGATGGAACTGGACCGGTTCTTATCGATATCTCTGTATTCTATTTCTATTCTTATCTGAATTCTCATTCCTGAGTACCTACCTACCTACCTATTTTAAATCATGTGACATAGGTCGCTAGTTAAATAAAGTAAGAAACCTAGTACCTACTTACTTATTTTATTATAAATCATGTGACATTATGGACTTATGGTGTTGCTCTAAAAGTTAACACCCAAAGCTCTACTAAATTTTTAGTCATTGTTAATTTGGGTGTTTTTTGACATTTTCGCACAGAATGTCATCACAACAATAGTAGATTATTGCATCGAGCACAAAGTAATTTATTATTGCACCGAGTGCCTGATATAGAGCCCGAGCGTTAGCGCTCTAATCTAACAGGCACGAGGGCAATATAAATTACTTAAGGCGAGGTGCATAATCTGCTTTTCTTTCAACTATTACCTATAGGAATAGTAGATAAAAGAAACTTATATCAAACAGTTCAAATAGAAAGTTTGTGTTAATGTGTCGCTAGATGATTCCATTTTAATTCGAAGCCGAAGCACTCAAAACGCAGTTTCCTTGTGGCCAAACTAAAATTCCAAACTAATTTGGCCACGAGGAAACTTAATTCCTTGTAGCCAAACTGTAGTCATAGTTTAAAAATAACACACACTGTACATGTTTATTTTTTTTCTAATAGGGACACAGAATAATATAATAGTATGGTGGGGATACTAATTTATAAGAGAGACCCCCGCAGATAAAGAAAAAGTACCAGGATCACATAAATCTAGAGAAGGTTAACTTTTATATATTTTAATTAATAAGCCGTAACGCGAATCTGTCGAACAACGCGTTAGGGATGTTTTAGGTATGTAATTTTAAGTAATATACGCCCAGACTCGTTGGTACGTATATTGTCTACAGAGTTTTTCGTCCATACAGGCGGATGAAAAATTAAACTAGTACTACGGTTTGGCTACAAGGAATTAACTTTCCTCGTGGCCAAATTAGTTTGGCATTTTAGTTTGGCTTCAAGGAAACGGCCACTCAAAATCAGATAGTATCACACTTTATCGTTTCCAAAAATATTGTCAAGCAAAAGTTCCCGCCAAATCACTTTTTTAAATTTCTTTCATTTTTAAATCAGAGTTAGCAGCAATCATTTTTTAAATTTGGAACAAGTAGGATAGAAACGAATAATACGCACGTAAAAAAAAGTATTGATATCGGCTGGCTGAATCGAGCTTATCCATTGAGATTGGCACCTTTTGGTGCGATTACAAAAAAAACTGTGCAATAATGAAATTTCATACATTTTTATTGCTCTAGTCTAGAGCATTAAAGACTCGCTTTGTACTGAGTTTTTATACTACAGTAGCCCGTAGTACATTTAAATTACCAAAAAGGTTACCGTTCGCCGTTGTGATATAGTTATTTATTACAAAATTATAGATACTTTAACCCAAGTTTTAGAGATCGCAACCCACCGTAACCTATATTTGTATATCTCCAAAAATGTTTTTTTTGAGGTTTATCACATGGTTTAGATATTGTCGTGTTGTACAGCTTTGTTTGATTGCCACTGATACAAGTAAGTCTATGGAAAGTGACCATACACAGATTGAAGACCAGTTTAAATTGAATGGACTTTAGCTGGTCTTAAATCTGTGTATGGCTACTTTTTATAGTCTTACTATTATCTGTGGCAATCAAACAAAGCTGTAGAACACGACAATAGCTAAACCATATGGTAAACCTCGAAAAATAAAAAAATACCATTTTTGGAGATATACAAATATAGGTTACGGCGGGTTGCAATCTATAAAACTCGGGTTAAAGTATCTATAATTTCATAACAAATAACTATATCACAACGGCGAACGGTAACCTTTTTGGTAATTTAAATTTACTACGGGCTATTGTACTATTAGTGTGATTGTGATGAAATTAAAGCATAGTTGGAAGAAAAATATATTTTGGTCAGCCTTTGGGGCATGGTCGACGAGTAGACCATTTGACTAAATTTTTTATTGAAACTCAAGACGATTTTCAAGAAAACATACAAAACTACAAGTCTTAATCCTAAGTTGTTGTTGTTAGTTAGAATGAAGGGTTTTATATAGATTTGAATGAGTGGTTTTATATAGATTTATTATGTTTGCGTAGGTAGCTTGGTATAAGCAAAAGTCAATGAACATTGGTGATTGATGACTAAGTATGAGGCAAAACATTAGGAGTTATTTTTGTAGGATTCTGACATTCTTTGCAGGTTTGCTATTATTTGCTTCTTACCTATGCCGTTTAGTTTCTGTGTGCCTTTCGTTGGAGAACAATCTCATTTCCGTGTATCGTAAGTAATAGAAAAGCGACCGCAACAAATAATATACAATAATAACTAATTATTGCCCGCGACTTCGTTCGCGTGATCAAGACAGTTGTGCATTTATTTTGAAAGTCACGGATTACCAATATACCTAGGCATTTTTCAGTAGACTCAGTGGCGTACCGATCGGATACGGCGCCTAGGGCAAGCACAGAAGTTGCGCCCCATCATAAGTTATCTAAATGTAAAATAAACTGATACACTAAATTAAACATATACACTAGATAGCCAGTTTTAGTCCGTTTCATGCGCTTATCTAGTAATCTTGCCTGCCTATATTTAAAAAAACGGCCGCGCAGCGCGATTTTTAGTCAGATTCAACGACTAATCTTGTAATCTTGCCTGTCTTTCGTAAAAAAAGGCAGCGCAGCGCGATTTTTAGTCAGATTCATCCACTAATCCTGTAATCTTGCCTGTCTTTCGAAAAAAAAAGGCCGCGCAGCGCGTTTTTTTGTCAGATTCATCTTACCTGTCTTTGAAAAAACGGCCACGCAGCGAAATTTTTAGTCAGATTCATCCATTAATCTTGTAATCCTGCCTGCCTTTCGTAAAAAAAGGCCACACAGCGCAATTTTTAGTCAGATTCATCCACTTATCTTGTAATCTTGCCTGTCTTTTAGTAAAAAAAGGCCGCGCAGCGCGATTTTTTGTCAGATTCATCTTGTTTGTCTTTTGAAAATACGGCCGCGCAGCGTGATTTTTTATCAGATTCATCTTGCCTGTCTTTCGTAAAAAACGGCCGATTTTTAGTTCGTTTCATCCACTAATCTTAACTGTCTTGTTTATTTATTTGTGCATCAAGTTTTACTCTGCATTTACAGTATTACCCAAAACATTTAAGAGTATAATAGTATTATAAACATTCCAATAAAATAAAATAAAAAATAGAATAAAATTACAATTTCGATCGATGAAGGCAGAAAATAAATTAATAATAAATAACAATAGGTAATTAAAATATAACATCGATGTAAATCAGAGCTCTAGGATAAAATCAGATTAGAAACAAAATAATGAGTGAACGAAATAAAATCATAATCAAATCAAAACAACAATAATTTCATGAAGACAAATATAACAATACTTTATCTGAAAATTAACAAGCTTTATCTGCAAAAATATCAGCATGCTTTAAAAAAATATTGATAAATAAGTGTTATAGCTAGGCTTGCCAACCGTCCCGGATTTTCCGGGACCGTCCCGTTTCTGAGTCAATTTTGGGCCGTCCCGCCGTGACCCCTTGCGGGACGCCGTTTGTCCCGGAAATCAGTTAAAGTCATTGAGAGGAGAAAAACAAAAATCAATATTATGACTAAAAATCTCGCTGTGCGGCTGTTTTTTTACTTTAGTCAGGCAAAATTACAAGATTAGTGGATGGAACTGACAAAAAATCGCCCTGCGCGGCCGATTTTTTAACTATGAATTGGCAAAATTATAAGATTATTTGATGAAACTGACTAAAAATCGCGCTGCGCTGCCTTTTTTTCTGTAGACAGGCATTTTTCTAAAAACACAGGCGTTTCGTGCATCCTAGACAGGCATCCTCCCTTACGTAGATAGCGACCCTAGGGGCGGCATACCTTATTGGCCTAAGGCGCCGAATCTTAAAATACGTCCCTGGGCTTGGCTTGCACCACATATTAAAATTAATTTTGACCAAAAATGCAGCGAAATTATAATTACGTTTGCAATAAACGAACTTGTGAAAATGCGCAAAAATCTCAAAAGTATATAAGTAGTTTTAAATTTAGAAAATTTAATAATTAAAAATTTTTGTCATACCTGTATTTTGCATTGATTTTTTCTATTAACTGATTAAAAAATATATCTTCCTATAGATTTTTCTAACCATTTTGTATGTGGTTTGTTGTGTCCCGCGTAATATACCCTAGTCCCGGATGTCGAGCTAAGTAATCCGGGAATGCCTTATTTGGAGTTGGCAAGCCTAGTTATAGCTCTTACAGTAGAACAATTGTCTTGTGTAATATAGTAAAATGATGGTCAAACGCGCCCCCCTATAAATGGCGCCCAGGGCACGTGCCCTACCTGCCACACCCTAGATACGCCACTGAGTAGACCTCATTTCACATATTCAAATTTTCCCATAAAAAATCATGTACAAACTGGAACACGCTGTAACACCCTGTATAACGAACGGGAATTTTCCAAAACCCTTTCTTAGTGCTCACCTACACCATGAAAAGTATCTATCCTTCAAAAATGGTATCTCTACTAGCAAAAATGGTTCAACCCTATACAAATCCCCATACAAACTGGAACACCCTGTAAAAAGTAAATTTTCCAAAACATTTTCTTAGTGCTCACCTACACCATGAAAGGTATCTACCTACCCTCCAAAAATGGTGTATCTACCTTCAGCCGTTAGGGCTCTACGCCAATCCCAAATTCCCAATCCCAACAATGAATCCGAGAATGAATCAATCAATTTAGAGTTTTATACCCATGTATAGAGATACAGCGACCTGCGTGTGCAATACCACGACGACGCCTTCAGGGTACCTGTGCTGAGGGTAAAATCATTAGTGCTGGATTAACCTATAAACAAATTAAGCAATTGCTTAGGGCATCACGTCTGGGGGGCACCATAACTACTTAATTGGCACCGATAAAAGGTGTTTTTTTTGTGAGAAAGAAATAAAAAATAAAATAATAAAATATTTTTAAAAATAATTTGTGTGTTCATCCATGTAAAACTACTTACTACAAGATTAGTGGATAAATGTTGTGTGACTTGCGTAGTTTCTGTACTCAAATTTCAGTTGGCATTAAAGAGTACCTATTTTGATCACAGTTAGAAATACGATCGTTTGGCACTAAAAATATTTCGAGTAAATTTTTCGTTTTTCCGTACAAAATGTATGTGAAAAGTTTTTGGCGATTTCTGTTGTTTCTAGTACTCATACCTTAAATGGTTCCATAGTCTTTTGATCCCCACATGAAATAGAATCGATTGGCATAGAATTTTTTTTTTGGTATTTAAGTATTTTTTTTGCTAACGGTAACTTTTTTTCAAAATCTGTGAATGCAGTTCAGAATATCTTAAAAAGTTATGGCAGTATAACGTAACTATAACGGTTAAGGTACACTGCTCTTAATGTACCGTCTCAAAAATCCACCCTGTATTCTGTGAACACAAGCGGGGCTACTCAAATGGCCACTTTTCTATTCGTTCGCTAACTTAATTGATATGTGTTACAAAAGTCAGCTTTTCATCAAGATAGACGCCCAAGTCGCTCACCTCTGAAACCCTTTTTAAGACATTATCATTCAGTCTGTTAATCGTGTTTAATGGGGTTGCGGCATCGAGAAAATGAAATAACACTACATTTCTGAACATTCACATGTAAACAATTATTATTACAATAGGTATGTAGTAAGCGCATCAAGGTCATTTTGAAGCAAAGAACAATCTGAGGGAGAATTTATTACCCTGAGAATTTTCATATCGTCTGCGTATAACAGTACTGATGAATGACGAAAAACTGAAGCAACGCCGTTTACAAAGACATTAAATAAGAGGGGTCTTAGATGAGAGCCCTGGGGTACTCCAGAGCTAACAGGCAAGAACGTAGAACAAAACCCTTTCACTGTAACAGCCTGGTTACGGTCTTTTATATATGAAGCCAACCATCGCAACAAATCACCGTGAATACCAACTTGAGCAAGTCTACGTAAAAGTATAGAATGTGAGATTAAGATCTCACATTCTATACTTTTACGTAGCTTTGATAAGTCAAACGCCTTGGAATAGTCAGTGTATATGACGTCATCTTGGTGGCCCTAATCCATTGCAGTAGCAACTCGATGAACAAATTCACACAAGTTAGTTTCAGTGGATTTTTATCAACAAAACCGTGTTGTTCGTCAACTGTGCCATACTGTTGAATGCATCGCCGCCGCTCCGCTGTCGCGCCGCCCCGCTGCCGCTCCGCCGTCGCAGTTTTCGTGCCCGGACACTAAGAGGTCGAAGCAACGGGTACAGCGTGTCATACACGATTTTTCATAATTTGCCATTCCTTTTTAAACTCGTTCTCTAGTAATTAAAAGTGTTACTGCACATTAATGTTATTTTTTTTTAATAAAATATTACAGAACCGTTCTTTAAATGTTGCGCACTGTTGCTCGGTTCTCCTCCCTAACTACAGTCAGTGGCACGAATCATGAAATCGGGAGGGGATTGCGCGGAACGCGTATTTTGGGTATGCGTTGCGGTGAGGGGCGCGGGCGGCGGGAGAGGGGCGCGCGCTATTGGTCGCTCACAAGAGCACATGCGCGAACTTATCCCCACTCCGGCGAAAAATTTTCATGATTCGTGCCACTGACTGTACTGTAGTGCTTGAATCTGTAACGTTACATTACATGTGAATGTTCGCGGATCACAACCCTAAACAACGCAAGCAACCAAAGCAAGGTTTTATAATAGCACAGTTTTATAATAGGCAACCTACCTACTGTTGAGGGCCCGATTCACGATTTTCGTGGCGTGGGCTAGGTTAAATGGAATACGGGAATTAATAAAAGAAAGACCAGTCAAGTTTCAATATTTTATTGCAAAAAAAAAAACTTATTTTTGTAAACATTATTTTTTTACGGATTGTAAATCTTTGTTACTAATGCCATGGGCAAAGACTTCTATGTTTGAATTTTGGCCATGGGTCATAAATATTCTCTCTTCGGCGAACGCACTTTTGTACGTCAAAATTAATTCATTTCGCGACGTTACTAAAATTATATGGCGCTAACAGCTAGTGGCAGGACAAATCGGGCAAAAGTAATATCTTCTACATAAGTATTTAGGATGCGGTTAAACATTAAACAAATAACATTAATGTACTAATGGGCAACCAGGCGCGGTCGCAGCCTTATATTTTGGAGGGGGTCACTAATAATAATACAATTGCTTTTTTTTCTTTTGTAAATTTTTATAAGATTTTTCTATTTGACATGTACGATTTTGGGGGGTCATGTCCCCTGTGATCCCCCCTTCGGACCCAGTTAGCAACGAAATTCGTGTGCGCGGTGCGCGCATATCGCCTCTGCACGAACTCAACGTAATGTTGTGACGGGGCGCGGCGTGCAAGCGATTTTAACTTTAGGAGTGGTCGAGGTGATTAGTACCTTCAAGTGGCGCCCTCATCTTAATGAAATGTATTGCTCGCTAAAGTGGCAACTTTTGGCTTTTTTACCTATTAATACTACAACGAAGTATATTTGTAAATAAACTATAGAACCTTAGCTTCAATTTCAACATTTGAATTTTTGATACATTATGTACTTAGCGAGCAATAATTTTAACTAAGGTGGCGCCACTGTGAGGAATCTTATCGCCGCTATTGCCCATGGTACAGTACGAGGCATATATCTTGAAATCGGGTAGGGATTGCGCGAAACGCGTATTTTGGGTATGCGTAACGGTGAGGGGCGCGGGCGGCGGGAGAGGGGCGCGCGCTATTGGTCGCTCACAAGAGCACATGCGCGAACTTATCCCCACTCCATCGAAAAATTTTCAAGATATGTGCCTCGCACTGTACCTACACTGTTGTGCTTTCCATACACTTCACAGCCACGAGACCATGGCATCTAGGCGAGAGCACAGGATCAAATAACTTAACTAAATACACCTTTTTAAAACCATTCTCCAACAAATACAATAATCTGTCTAACAATATTACACTTTCGATCACTTGTGCCAAGCACAGCCTTATAAGATAAAACAACACAATTTCCTTCCACTGTATATCAATATCACTGCAAAAGTCATTCAAATAATCACTTGGAAGCCCCTCGTACAGGCCCAAATTCAAAATGTTATCGGCCATTTTGAAATACTGCTCGAAAGTGTGACACTTGTTGGTGATTCGTTTTAATTTCCCATCGGATAGCGGGAAATCTGGCAAGTGTCTTTTAATTATTACCTGTGGGAAAATAATAATAACGATTACGAAGCAATTTGCAGACGCCACCTGAGTAAAAATTTTACTAGGATAATTAAAGTGGTCAAGAAAATTTGCGATCTAGAATCTAGTAGTGCACGACAATTTCGAATTTGGTATACAACGTGTTACGAAATAACCCCTAATGCCGAATATGGTAGATATGGACCATCAAACTGAACAACTTTTACTATGGGAGCAACTCTGTAATCGCGAAAAAAAAATTAGCTGTTTTTTTATTAATTTTTGTATGAAACACCTGATTTCTTTTCGCGATTACAGAGTTGGTCCCATAGTAAAAGTTGTTCAGTTTGATGGTCCCTATCTACCATATTCGGCATTAGGGGTTATTTTGTAACACGTTGTATGTTTGAACTTACGTTTTTAATTTGATAGGAGAAATCAAAATATAAGTCTTTCATTAACCAATTGATATTGAACTGTATGTGGTTATGACTTTAGGTTGGAATTAGGTGCTTTTTTACAGTTTTTGGTAACCTATCGTTTTTTGGATCCACAAGATAATGATACCGACCTGGAGTAATGCTCGGTAAAGTAAGCTTTTGGAGGGGAGCTGCTTCAAACTGACCACCCTGTCGAATGACTGCGCCGCGAGCATGCGCGCGTTGCGGCCTAAATTGAAGCCTGAAAAAAATTACATAAGTACATAAGTTGAAAATACTTATATTAAGTTTAAGTATAATTAAGTTTATTGTATGTTTTTTTACTTTATGTTTGTTCAAGCTGGCCCCCTACTCAAATGGCCAATCTGTTTGAACGCTATGCTAAGTTTAAAGCTTAAATATGAGCAATGGACGATTAAATCACATGTCGCAAAATTACTCAAATCACAGACTTTGGTGTATTGTATGGAATTGACAAGCCTACGGCACGTGATTTTATTAGTTTACTGCTTATTTTAAAGCTTCAATAGTACCTAAGCGTAGCGTATAAACGCTTAGAATGTTGTCCTTTTGTGTAAGGGGCTGATCTCCACTATAGCTGACTATCGTGCTATTTTGTGATATTTTTGCTTTTGTCAAATAAAAAGTTTTACAAATTTTGACTTAAGTTATTTTAGACACTAGGTAAGACACTGACCAAGAAGCTTAAATCCACAATGGAGATTGCACGCCTAGTATCATACTGAAGATTGAAAAAGAGTCTTTAGTGACGTCACGGCGTATTGCTATCTCTTTCTTTTCGTTTTACAATACGTTTTCGTTTCTCACGAACGAACGGACGACGAACAACGAACACATATTGTAACACTAAAGAAAGAGGTTGCAATAAGCCGTCACGTCACTAAAGGAGCTTTTTTCAATCTTCACTATGACATATGGCCGTGCAATCTCCATTGGAGGGAGGTATAAGCTTCTTGACACTGACGCTAGGTAGGCAGTATAGTAAACTATAATGGGGGGATGCCACAAAATTTATCCCGCTTGGTGGCGCTAGTGCTGCTGGAGACCTTTGTACGGGCATTTATCCCCGATTTTCCCATTAATTTTAAATTCTATTATCTAAAATGGTTGATACTAATCAATTATTATTATGGAAGTTAGAGAGTAAACAAATTAAAGATTGAAGAAAACCAAAATGTGTTGGAAGAAAAATTGATATTTACGAAAAATCGCTTTCAACATCCAAAAATTGGTAATACATAGAAAAGAACAAAATTACAGGTCTACATCTACACTAGCGACAAGTTAGGGGTACACATTGTTTTTGTGTGCATATGCACGCTCTCGTCACAAAATAGAGAGACTAACAGAAGTTGAGCTTAGTACTACGGGCGCTCGAGCATCGCACCACACACACAAAGACAGCTCTCGCCGCTGCGTCACGTACTCGAAGTGGTTTGAGATTGTTTTGAGATTCCGGTTTTAAAGTGTCGGTGAGAGATGTCTATGTGTGCGTTGTTCGAGCGCGAGAGGCTAAGCTAAACTACTGTACTCATGTGTGGGTCTCCAGCTTCCTCATAGGCTATAGAGAAATTCTAAGCTTGCCATATTTTAAAGCATAATAGCAGCAATCAAACTTCCAGACAAAATAATAGCAGCCACCATAAGTTCGTTACCATGAGTTGTTTTATGTGTGTGAGCTGGCGACACGTGTCTGCAGCTTACACATCCCGTTAAGGCAAACCAGTGAGGTTACGGTTTTAGACTATAGTCAAAAATTTAGAGCCTAATTGCAGCAATAAGATCCAAAAAAACTAACCATCACACTCAAATACTGTTGTAACTACGAGCATAAAACTGTGTGCGAGCTGGAGACACGTGTCACTGGCTTGCACATCTGTATTTTCGTAATTACTTAAGCTACGATTATGTTATATACCTCAAAATTCTCAGCCGAATTGGAGCATTAGGCTCCAAATTTATCAAAGCTTTAACTCGAAAAGTTTTTGAGCTACGAGCCGATATCTATGTGTAAGCTGGTGACACGTGTCTCTGGCTGACACATGGTGAATTGCTGTAACTGTATCATAAAGTTAATATTACCTAGCGGAATAGAGTAACAAAGGGCTGAGCAAGCGAGATGTCACTAAACAGCAACAATGTGTGATAAAAAGAGATGCGTGATTATGACGTGCAGAACTCTTTTTCGCAACTGATTGACAGTTTGTCAGCACTTATCAGCCCGCTGAGAATTTGAGTTCTGAAAATATTTCCGATATTTCTTGAAATCGTGGACATTTTTGCGAAATAATGCTTCGGAAACATGGTGTCCTGTTCAGTGATTGATTGTTGTACAACACATCGAAATAACCCAGAAAAATGTTCATTTCACAGGTAAATTACTCCAAATCGACCCCGCCTAACTTTGTGTTTATTTTTGCCAATACGTTTCGAAATTTTAACACTGAGCGTGATAATTCTCTTCTGTAAACACTCATTTTTGTAAGAAGCAAAGATCGGCTAGACAAAATGCAAAATTAACGAATATTTTGTTTAAAGAAATAATTTTCATTTTACAGTAGGGCTGCATAAAGTTATCGATTTTTTTTTCGATTGTCTATCACGCCGCATCACGCGGTAAACGAATATGTTTCACTGTTGTAAAAGTACTTATATGATGTTTAGTTATTATTCATCTTGGAATGTAATCCCATTTAAGATAGTCAAAGTCAAATAAGCTTTATTCAAATAAACTTAATTATTAAGTACTTTTGAATCGTCTATATTTTCCTACCACCCGTTCCAGACTTTTTTACTTAAGCCGATCCATAGGTATCAGTTTCTGACTATTAGAATACCATCATAAGTAATTTAACTATATTTCAGTCAGATCTCCTACCAACTTAGATACATATTATTCATCTATGCAGTAAGAATTTTGAGGAAAAATATTTCCAGATGCGAGGGGTTAAGCGGATTTTGAAAAAATTTGCAGTTCCATCTAAGTTTGTTCCGGTAAGCATTAATAAAATGATACTATAAAATAATAATACTAATTTGTTTCTAAGTAAGTATTACAACTGCAATTTTAGCTTCACTTTTAATAGCAGCAACTTCACTAACTCACTCAATAGCCACTCATTTCTGTCTTTGTTACAGGTCAATATAAAGCCTATACCTCGCAGGCGTATTGTATATTTAGCCGTATTACATAGCAACTAGCTGTTTTAGAAAACGGCGCCGTATTGTAATACGGCGAGTCAACGATACGCCAGATTGACAATGTGATACGTTGTTCAATACGGCGGATCACGTTTAGCCGTTTTGTATCAAAGTTCTATTGTAGAGTGACCACACTAACAAAACGAAACAGTGCTTAATTGAAAATAATTTAATTTTAATAATTATGAAAAAAAAAAGGTTTAAGTTAACTTCTTATTAATGAATGTATAAGTACTACTTCTATAAAATAAGTAGGTACGGTACAAAAACGGTTTGGTTCTTGTTAGTAAAATTGTAATATTAGCTAATTTTTTGGTTTAAATAATTTTAAATCTTTTTAAAAGTTAACTTTTTCTATATGTAATGTATCAACATATTGTTCTTTGGGCACTGCCCAAAAAGGAGGGTCTTCCGAAATATGTTTCTTTAATCTTCACTAGCTACACTCATTGGTTTTCTCTGTATTTTTACACCAATACTATTGCGTAGGATTCCGCACAACACCAGAAACCATTGCCGCCTTAGCAGTTTTAATCTCGTTCTTTGATCCACGGCTTTCACACTTCCGCATTGAGCTGCGTAGAAATTATTTAACTGCACATTAAAAAAATGTCCTTAAAACAATTATCTGTACACACACGGCACGTTTTCTTGATTTTATTCAACCATATTCTTACTTATTTTTGATGCAAAATCCGCACTTGACGCCATTTTTATTGTTATGGTAGGCAGCGCCGCGAGTGTTGATAATTAGAACTAAAAACTGACGGAAAAGCGGCTTGCCCAATTACATTACGGCTAGCCGTATTGAAAATCGCAAAGCGCTCTATTCAATGCGGCGTACTTTTGATCAGCCGTTTGAATACGCCGTATCTTTAATCCGCCGCATTACAATGAGGCACCGTTTTATAAAACAGCTAGTTGCTATGTAATACAGCTAAATATAGAATACCTACGCCTGCAACATCTGTACTAGTATAGTATTATATTATCTGTGCCTATACGCACAGTGTCGTCCTACGTTTATAGAGATATTGTACCAGAGGCATTCACATATGTACCAACCTCATGGAATTCTAGATCTACACCTCCGCTATTGCAACAGTCACCACCATCGCCTTCTTTCCGACCAGAATTGACGCCAAGGAAAAAGAAGCCCAAAAATAAATGCCATTTTCGCAATCAACATTCTATAAAACCTCAATAATGACATACATGATTGATTGATTGATGATTTTTTCGGTTAATTTATCCCCTAAGGGGTTGAGTTTATTTGTTTGTTTATTTACGTTACATGAAATACGTGTTTATTTGTTTTTAGAAGTATTCCTACAAAGTTTCATTTCAACATGTGTTAATATAAATGATTCTAAATATCTTCTTATCTTTTTTATGTTAAATAAATGATTTTAAATATCTTCTGATCTTTTTCTAATAGTCATAGTTCATTTCAAAATCGTAATTTTAGTACACCCGTGCAAAATTCTATCCCATTTATTTTGAATCTATGGCTGTTAATTAATACCATCGATATCGATATTTATATCAATAGTGACAAGATTACATCACTGAGACTTATACATAAAAAAATACACACACAAATGTAAATCAATTTGGGTTTCGATTGACAGCTCATGTTTGTTCCTCTATTCCGTAGGTATATTAACTTTATGAACTGTATATGTTAGAGTTTCGTTTTAAAGATCAAAATAATACGTTATAATTGCAGCACACACGAGGCATCATTTCAAATCTCTGGGCCTCTTAGTTTCAAAATTATAAGCCAAAAACCGTTTTCCCGCCAAAAAATTCAAAATAATGGCTCGGAAGCGCCTAATCGCGCCGTTGCCGTTCCGTGCGCTACACTATTGCAATCGAATTTGAACCTAAGAGCTAGTATTATTTTGGTTCATTTTAATTTACGCTCTCGATCGTTTTAATTTCTGTACTGAGAATTTTAGTCTAGGAGGTAGAAGCCGTCTGATATAACTGGTTAGAATAGTTAGAATAGACTTTAATTTTAAAGAAAATCAAAGTCTATTTATTTAGGAATGTTTATATCGCTATGCTTAGTTATTATACAAATTTTGTCTGTCTGTCTGTATGTTTGTTACTCTTTCACGCCGAAATTTGGCATACTAAAATAAAAAGTCAAATTTAAAATGGCGGCCATTCCAACAGGAGTGGGGATAGACCCCAACATGTGGGTGTTTTTGTCGATGAAATTAGGTGTATTTCACGTCTTTAAATTATCGTTAAGAAAAACAGGTGCAAGCTATTTTCGACCTTATTGACATTTGAAATTCGATTGGTTTTTTGGCGTATTCTCATTAACTAACTTTGATCTTTCATTAAAAACCGTGATTTTGATAAATGTCAATAAGGTCGAAAATCGCTTGCACTCATTTTTCTAACTTGTGATCACTAGAGAATGTTTTCTAGTAAGAAAAAACAGGTGCAAGCGATTTTCGACCTTATTGACGTTTAAAATTTGGTTGATTTTTTGCCGTATTCTCGTTTACTAAATTTAATCTTTCATTAAAAACCGTGATTTTGATATCAATTAGGTCGAAAATCGCTTGCACTCATTTTTCTAACTTGTGATCACTAGACAAGGTTTTCTAGTTAAAAAAAAACAGGTGCAAGAGATTTTGACCTTATTGACGTTTGAAATACGGTTGTTTTACCATATCTCGCGTTCACTTACTTTGCTTAGCTAAATAGCTTTTACATAATACTTACTAATTGACTTCGTTGTGTCATAAAAGTCCTAATCGAACTAACACAATATAAGGTCGCGCGCGATATTATACTCATACCTAGCGTGCTGCGAGAGAAACGCGCGTAACGCGTCCGGTAGCAACAGCGCGCACGCGATGAATGCCCGCGCACCCGTCCGGCCAACGATGCTACTTGTTGCCACGCGCGATATTCATAGCGCCATAGCGTCTACTTACATAGCGCGCTATATGCGCTATGTAAATATAGCGGGCTATAATATGGCGCTAGATGCTATATTAACCACCTCTAGTGCTAATGATAAAACAGAGCGCGCGCACACTGATATATTTACACGGCTATAATAATAATTCCTTGGTGCGCGAACAGATGGCGTGATTTTGTTTATAACTGTTTATAGGATTATTTTTATTTTTTGATTGTGTTAATCCCGATTCCAGTCCAGGCCATATTTATATCTGTCTGTATGCCAAATTTCGGCGTGCAAGAGTAACAAACATACAGACAGACAAACAAATGTTCGAAGTTTTAATGTAAGTGAGATTAGTGTAAAAAAATTATATAATAACTAAGCATAGCGATATAAATATTCCTAAATAAATAGACTTTGTTTTTCTTTAAAATTAGGTACCTAACCAGTTATATCAGACGGCTTCTACCTCCTAGACTAAAATTCTCAGTACAGAAATTAAAACGATCGAGAGCGTAAATTAAAATGAACCAAAATAATACTAGCTCTTAGGTTCAAATTCGATTGCAATAGTGTAGCGCACGGAACGGCAACGGCGCGATTAGGCGCTTCCGAGCCATTATTTTGAATTTTTTGGCGGGAAAACGGTTTTTGGCTTATAATTTTGAAACTAAGAGGCCCAGAGATTTGAAATGATGCCTCGTGTGTGCTGCAATTATAACGTATTATTTGATCTTTAAAACGAAACTCTAACATATACAGTTACAGCAATTCACCATGTGTCAGCCAGAGACACGTGTCACCAGCTTACACATAGATATCGGCTCGTAGCTCAAAAACTTTTCGAGTTAAAGCTTTGATAAATTTGGAGCCTAATGCTCCAATTTGGCTGAGAATTTTGAGTTATATAACATAATTGTAGCTTAAATAATTACGAAAATACAGATGTGCAAGCCAGTGACACGTGTCTCCAGCTCGCACACAGTTTTATGCTCGTAGTTACAACAGTATTTGAGTGTGATGGTTAGTTTTTTTGGATCTTATTGCTGCAATTAGGCTCTAAATTTTTGACTATAGTCTAAAACCGTAACATCACTGGTTTGCCTTAACGGGATGTGTAAGCTGCAGACACGTGTCGCCAGCTCACACACATAAAACAACTCATGGTAACGAACTTATGGTGGCTGCTATTATTTTGTCTGGAAGTTTGATTGCTGCTATTATGCTTTAAAATATGGCAAGCTTAGAATTTCTCTATAGCCTATGAGGAAGCTGGAGACCCACACATCTGTACTCTCTCTATATGGTGCTCTCGTATTACACACACTAAAATAAAGTGCACGTGCACGCCTAACAACATTCATAGCCAATAAAACAACTGTAACAAGATCTAATAAATAAAACAAATTATTTTCTTGAAATGTGTGAATGATAAACAAACACCATACCTGCCAAGTGTTCAGACATCGGGAACCCTTGCCCCTTTTCCTGATCGGGTCCATAATCTTTCTGGAAGACGTCGAACATTCCGACGTCTATCTCCTCAGTGAGGAGGTGGTAGCAGCACGGCACGTTGAACACGGCCGCCACCGCGGGCTGCGTCGCGAAGATGCGCAGGCTGTCGGGGCCGAGGTTGCCGCAGGTGTGGAGGCCTGGGGGAGACCATTGTGACATCATTTATCTAGCGAAGCGTCTTTGCTTCACAGTGCCGGATTTAGAGTCTTGGCCGCCCTAGGCCGAATAGTACCAGCCGCCCCTTAGTCAGCTGAATGAATGGCGTTGCTGGTCTGCCGCCCCCCTATGTCCTTGCCGCCCCTAGGCCGCGGCCTATACGGCCTATTGACAAATCCGTCACTGCTGCGCTTCAGCTTGGGCGAAAATGCTTTTGAAAACCCGTTCGGCTGTCCGTTTGTTCTCCTCTACAGGGGGTCAACTCTGCTAATGTTAACGTCGAAATCGTTGTTCAATGGTGTTTTAATGGTAATGCTTTTTGACACAGTTCTTGTCCCTTAAACCCAAAACCGAAACACATTGTGTTTCGTTAACTCAAAACGGAAACACATTGTCTCGATTTTGGGTTTAACAAACAAGAACTGTGTAAAAAAGCATTGCAATTCAAACACCATTGAACCACGATTTTGACGTTAACATTAGCAGACTTGATCCCCTGGGGTTCAAGTCTGCTAATGTTGACGTCAAAATCGTAGTTCAATGGTGTCTTAATGGTAATGCTTTTTGACACAGTTCTTGTTTCTTAAAGCAAAAATCAAGACACAATATGTTTCCGTTTCGGGTTTAAGAAACACAATGTGATTCGGTTTTGAGATTAAGAAACAAGAACTGTGTCAAAAAGCATTACCATTCACACACTATTGAACTACGATTTTGACGAAAACATTAGCAGACTTGACCCCGGTCGCATGAGATTTTGTAAGCAGGTTAATTATTATATACTTAGTTTTTTTTCGAAAAAATACACAGCACTATTATTAGTGCTAGTACCTAAAACAAATACTGTCAATTATGGGTCGGGTCATAAAAAATATAGGCTGGGTAATGGATGCGAGAGTTGAATATTCACGCAAATGGAGGATAACAGATATTTTTGTTCAGTAACTTATTCAATAGCTAACCACATGAACAACTGTGAATTTTTCGCGATATCTTAAAAGATATCGCAAAAAGGATATCGATAAAATATCATTTAACAAATCCACTGATATTCTCCATTCACACATACTAAATATTAACATCATACATACCAGTAAGTAATAGTTTAACAATTTCATTAGAAAGTTCAGGAAATTTTTCTCCAACTATGGCTGCTAAGTCCGTGTTCTTTGTCACGAAGGCACTCGCGAATTGGTGTAAATTTATATTTATGTCACGAGAAATTAGCTCCTCACTTCCATCTTTAATAACTTTTTTTGCTATTGCATGCCATTGTTTCTGGAATAAAAAAAAACAAACTTTAACAATATATTGTTACGTTTACTAAAATTATGTTATTATCACATCAGAAAAATTATTGCAATAGCAGCTTAGCATATCGAAATTCTTCACCCAATGGGGTTGGCAACGCAAAGCTAATTGTAGATGTCGCTGCGTACGCTTGTTCCTAAGACAGTAGACGTTCAGAACAAACTGTATGGGAAAATATTTATTTATTAAGTGGTTTTTTTAATCGGAAAAGACCCATTGACCCAAAATGGATAGAGAAGACTATTCTACAATTCAAATGCCGGAATTTAAAAACAAATTAGGACGTTTTTATTCTTACGGAATTTATAATTTTTTTCTATATACAGATTTTTCGGAAATTTGTAAGTGCTAACATTTTAAAAGCCTATTACACATAATTTAATCATTTTAAAGCTTAAAAAAACGATTTTTTAAGTAAAAGTCCTTTGTTTTCTTAGTTCTCGTGGAACAAGCGTACGCAGCGCCATTTTGACAGTTGCCTTCCCTATTTTCAGCTTAAAATCCAAAAACTAGATTTCATTCATGATTGAATTTTTTTAGTCCAAAACCTTTTCCAGTCAACTTAAAAGTTTATCCAGAAAGTTTAAGGACAATTACCTGTATAGTCTTTATTCTCCGAGCAGCAGAGTCGATAGTCCTCTCATCGCAGTCAATAGTAAGGCTGGGTACAGCGTAGCCCAGTGTGAGGGCTACAGGGAGGTGACCGCGCCCGCCACCTGCTTCTACACAGCACGTTGTAGAACACGCACTGTGCAGGGACGCCACGAGATATGACATTGTCTGTACCTAGAGATAAATGATCAGTTGTGAATGCAATAACTTAAGAAAAGTGGCCACTTTTAGCAAAAAACTCTATTAAACTAAACGACGAACTACGACTAAGAGAGGAAAAGACCGAGAAACTTGGAAGAGAATGGAGGAGGCCTTCACCCGAGAAGGGATTCATAGTAATGAAATAAATTAAAATAAGTTTTATTGTAATTTAACTGTATCATTATGTACTACTGTGAAATAAATAAAGGCTTATTATTATTATTATTATTATTATTAAACTAAACGACAGGCTAGAAAATATTGTTTAAGCGATAAAAAGAACCACAAAGCTTCTTCGGAGTGCACTACAGAGATAATTCACAAATTTGTCTTTATTTAAGAGCCCGTTACGATTTTGCCGCTGACTGCAGCTCTCTCGCTCATTTCATGTTTTCTCAAGATTCCTTAAATCTGAGTGTGCAATTGAAAAATGTGTCTCGACCACTTTTCGCAATATAAGATTACAGACATTTTGAAATATATTCCAGTTTTTTGTTGCTAAAGTACAAAAAGTTATCGTTTCTAACAGTTATTTGAACTGACAAACACGATAACTTTTTGTACTTCAGCAACTCGAAACTGAAATATATGTTGAAATGTGCGTAATCTTATATTGCGAAAAGTGGCCGAGACACATTTTTCATTTACGCACTCAGATTTACAAGATCTTGAGAAAACATGAAATGTGCGAGCGAGAGAGCGGCAGTCAGCGGCAAAATCGGTACGGAGCCTTAAGCACTATGATTTTCGTTTCAATGGCGGTGCTATTGTGCAGAATACGCGCTCTTAACCTCTGAGACCAATAGGTATTAGGTGCTAAGGTTTTTACAATATGTGTACATTCTGCAATCAAAGGGTTTCGATACAATACTAAATAATATACTAGAAAAAATACGACTCGCACCAGATCAATACTCAGACGGGAAAATATTATTTAGTATTGTTTAAAAATAGCATTGTGAAAGCAAAAATCTCAAATTTAAAAAAAAAGAGTTTCGATACCTTAACATTCTACTAGCAGACCAGAATCCTGGCCATCAATTACTGTTAAAAATGTACTGTAGCTAAATTATCTATTTAGCCATACAACAAACCTCATAGCTTTTCTTGCTGGTCATAAATTCATTGACTTTGATCTCAGTTTTGATATCACCTCCCCAGCTCTTGATGATGTGTTGAAGTTTCTCTCTAGTGATGCAATACTCATTGTTGACAGATATGCAGTTAGATCTAGATGTTTGAATCCACTTACTGAGTTCCGAATTAGCTGTAAATAAGGTTCTGAGTTTAAGGAACATTGACATTAAAACCACTAATTATACTATAGCATGCTGTACAATCCTCACTTTGATAATGAAGCCACTAAGAGACTTTTAAAAAGTTTGTACCTAAAAAACCTAATAAAAATTAATGTGATTTACAGTTTAAATTAAAAAATGTAATTGGGATTTAGTATTTATTTTTTTATTGCATCCTAGACAAATACTGTCTTAATCCAAATAACATCACAAGAAGTGTTATTTATGCTCAAATCGCAAATCATTTTGGTATTAGGTTCGTATAGCAAGTTCACTCTTCGCCAGCTTCTAATTCTACTTAAAACACCTAATAACATTATAATTTATAAATAATACTTAAAATCTTACATTCAAATTTGTTTGATTCTGCCGACTCCCAAAATCTATCAACAGCGTCATTTAATCCAAAGTTATCAAGAACCACTCTTATATTGCAAGGAATCAGTTTCTCCCAGTGATTTTGGGTGAAAAATTCTACCATGTGACAGTTGGCTATTGGCATAAGTGGATTCAGGTAAGAAATTATGGAGTCAAGATGTAATCTTATTCTAGACATTATTAATTCAGTGCCCATTTTGTATGTGTCCTGAAAAAAGGAAAAAACAATATAAGTAAAGTAATAGCCATTTTATACCAACCTACATGCAAAGAAATTAAAAGAAATAAGGTACTGCAGCTATTTTAGAAAAATTTCACAACTACATTAAGTTTCAGTGAATTAACACCATAAATACAACTTAGACAACATAGGTAAGCTATCAATCATATTAAAACTTGAAATAATAAAAAAGTACTTTCGAGGTAACTATGGACCATTTGTTTCTAAACATTATTTCTGTAAGTTGGCTGAAGTATGCTTAAATTTCTTACAAAGATATAGTAATAAGCTCAGACCAAATAAAAAAAGTAAGACGGAGTCTTCCTGACAAAGCGGTGAGGCCTGTAAAACTACGCCTTGGCTGTGTACATACACAGTTCACGCACACACGTCTAACAAAACTACGCCTTGGCTTTCCATATAAAACCCTGCCGCCCGGCCCCCGCCCGCCCCCTTGTACGCACACATGTACCACCAAAAACCGTCCTCACTTCATTGTTTGTAACGCTCAATCTTTCTTTTTTATTTGATCTGAGGTAATAAGCATATACTTACTTTAATTCAAAATGAAATATCACCATCATAAGGATTATTTGAAGGAATCTTTAGTAGAGCACAAGTTTTCTTGTATTGGGCTCGTATTGTTTCTAACATTGCTAAAATGTCATGCTCCTCAGAATTGGTGCGTGGGAATGTATCAATCAGACTTTTAACTTTTGAAAGCTGATTTATTATTTTATCGGAATACTTTGCTTCCTGCTTTTCATTGGCTTCAATATGCTTCGTTACTATTCCCAAGTAGTAACCTGTAAAAAATACATGTAAGTAACAAGAACTTAAAAACTTTGTTTCTGTGGTGAACTATCACAATATACCTAACCTGATTCCGTCTCCGATTAAAATATTTCTAAAGAAAGCAAGTGGTGTTTCATGAATACCTATTCGAAGACAATGTCTTTTATTTATTCAAGACTAACTCTTTACCAAAACCTTTACCAAGTTCACGGCCCAGCTCGGCTCCCCTGTGGTAGCCAAGGTGGTACCCTTCAGGATTACCAGCTAAACTACCAGCTTGATATCCTTCTTCATAACTTTGTTTGTGTGCAGTTTCTTCCCTCATAAAAATCTCTTCAAGCACATCGTTGAAGTCTTTCTCTTCTGCCATTTACCAGCTAAATTATTTTTCTGAATACTATTATAGGATAAGGATATAATTGAGTAAGTTTCCAAACAAACAAAACAATTTATTTGAATTGATTGATGTGAACTTTGAGGTTATTTAATGGCACAGACTAAGAAGAGATACTACGTTTAATGGAGATTATATTTTTTTAAACTAGTTTTTTTTTGTAACGGCCGGTATACACTCTCGTTTAGTGTTTAGCAAAAAACACGTTCGGACAGTCTCTAAACGAGCCACTCGCACTAAACACTAATCAAAATGTATACCAGCCATTAAGCGTTTTAACGGCATTGGGTTCAACCATAGCCTTCTTTAATTGCAAGCCGTGAACATAAGTTTGGCAACGTCTGTTACTGTCAGTTCGTGGTCATGTCGTCGGCCAGTCTCCATACTAAATGTATGGGAATATTTCAATTTTAAGAGGTCGATATTTTTATTCCTAGTAATCGTGTGAGTTTTAAAATATGAAAATAATTTAGTTCTTTTATTGAAATGCTTTGTATATTAAACAATAAGAAAAATATCAATGTTAACCAGGAAAAAATGGCTGTCAAAGATATTATCTTTTTTGTTGATTTTCTTCAGCATGGAGTTGATTAACACGCCCTCTAGCAATAAGTGATATATCATTAGAAAGGTCTTTTAAAGACAAAAATTTGCTGTAAATATACTTTAAATCAATTGTTAATACTTTTGTAGTTAAAGGTTAATAAAGTATAAAAGTGGTTTATTGTCTATGGGAGTTGATCTACCACACCTATAGAAATGAATAATATATCATAAGAAAGGTTTTTGTATGACAAATATTTGCTGCAAACATACTTTCTATTAATTGTTAGTATTTTCGGAGTTTCAGGTCATTAATGTTAAAAAATTGGTCAAGTTTAGAGCGTTATAACTCTCAAAGTACTAATAGTTGACGTTTATAGTAATACAATAAAGTGTTTCAAATTTAAATACCTTTCCAATGATGTAAGATTTATTGCTACAGGAGGCTTAGATCAAAATGCTCATCGTACTAAAGGACCCCCAAAAAGTTCAAATAATTTGACTCAAACCTTATGTTCTAATAAATAAATAATAATAATAAATATAAAACTTTATTGAAATAATCTTACATCACAATTTACAACTAGTTTAAACATAGATAATATAGGAAAAACAAATAATAAACAATTTTTAAAATAACTTTATACTATGTGCTTGACCACATGCGATGTTGCCGTTCTGCTCAACTTCAGGGCTTGGAAGATATAGAAGGCTATGGTTCAACCAACCATTGCAAGCCGTGAACATAAGTTTGGCAACGTCTGTTACTGTCAGTTCGTGGTCATGTCGTCGGCCAGTCTCCATACTAAATGTATGGGAATATTTAAATTGTAAGAGGTCGATATTTTTTTTCCTAGTAATCGTGTAAGGTTTAAAATATGAAAATAATTTAGTTCCTTTATTGAAATGCTTTGTATATTAAACAATAAGAAAAATATCAATGTTAACCAGGAAAAAATGGCTGTCAAAGATGTCATCTTTTTAGTTGATTTTCTTCAGCAGGGAGTTGATTAACACGCCCTCTAGCAATAAATGATATGAAATAAAAGACTTTTTAACGGATACTAGCGCGGTTTTATTGAAAGTACTTTGGTAATTAGTTGGTATTTGGTTTCAGTCCCCCGTGACCACGGCAGCTGCAAAGGTGCCGAAACGTCGGAAAAATCAAAAATCAAACCAAATACCAACTAATTACCAAAGTACTTTCAATAAAACCGCGCTAGTATCCGTTAAAAAGTCTTTTATTTCATGTCTAGTGAGCGCGTAAGCTTGAGAAGTGAATAAATGATATATCATTAGAAAGGTCTTTTAAAGACAAATATTTGCTGTTAATATACTTTTCATCAATTGTTTATACTTTTAGAGTTAAAGGTTATTAAAGTATAAAAGTGGTTTATTGTCTATGGGAGTTGATTTACCCCACCTCTAGCAATAAATGAAATATCATTAGAAAGGTTTTCATATGATAAATATTTGCTGGAAACATACTTTCTATTAATTGTTAGTATTTTCGGAGTATTAGGTCATAAATGATAAAAAAATTGGTCAAGTTCAGGGCGTTATAACTCTCAAAGTACTAATAGTTGACGTTTATTGTGCTACAATAAAGTGTTTCAAATTTAAAGACCTTTCCAATGATATAAGATTTATTGCTAGAGGAGGCTTAGATCAAAATTCTCATCGTACTAAAAGACCCCCGAAAAGTTCAAATAATTTGACTCAAACCTTATGTTCTAATAAATAAATAATAATAATAAATATAAAACTTTATTGAAATAATCTTACATCACAATTTACAACTAGTTAAAACATAGATAATATAGGAAAAACAAATAATAAATAATTTTTAAAATAATTTTATACTATGTGCTTGACCACATGCGATGTTGCCGTTCTGCTCAACTTCAGGGCTTGGAAGATATAGAAGGCTATGGTTCAACCCTTTTACCTTGTACGTCGGTCTTGGGATGGGATCAATCATGTGATGAAAGTTTTGTTCAGTTCAGTCAGGGTTATGATGAGCAAGAGCAAATGTGAGCAATACGTGACTTACACGTCCATACAGTATATTACTTTATGGTCCATACATAACTGCCAACAATCGCAAATATTTTGTACTTTAATACATGTCTTGTATTAAAGTTCAATGTTGATTGGAACTGTCCCCATAAGTACCTACCCCCAAAGTGGTCACCGACCAATCACATCACAACTAATGAATATGACAAGGAGTTAATTAAATTATTTGCTATGCTGCGTGCGAGCCGGGCTGCACGAATACAGGCCACGGGCCGCATACGGCCCGCGGGCAGCTATTTGATGACCGACCGCGCAAGCATGGCTTGTCAAGCACGTAAATTCGGCTTGTCAATCACATTTTGATCGTCTCTCGTTCACTTCATGATTGCCCATACCTCCTGGCCCGCTTCATTATACCGCCCGCACCCCCTGCGAGCCTTTCTAGTACTTACGGATAGCAACGCAATGCTTAACTTTTGTTTGTCTGTTGATTTATTATGAAACGTTCGTTATTTGTGTTGTTATTGAGTAAAAGAGGAAATGTCCTACATAATAATTGCAAAAGTAATTTCTTATTTAAATTAATTATATCTTTGAACAAGAAAGAAAAAGAAAAACAGTTGTAAGGTCGGGTCCATAGCACATGTTTTGCTCTACACAATCAACAAAAACATCTACACAAAACATTGTTTCCGAAACATGTTTCTCTACACACGCCGTCCACAGCAGCGATTGCGTGGTTTGTGTAGACAAAACATCAGTGTTGCCAATTTAGCATTTTATTTTAGCCTATTATTATCCCCATCAATTGGTAATGCGCTGGAACCTTGTCACATTAACTGCAACTAAAAATGTAATGAAAGAAGAAAATTCTAATAGGTAACCTAATAACCTATATTAATTGTTGAATTATTATTTTCAATAAGATAGGGAATTGTCTGAACTCGAAAATCCAATGCATCGCAATAAATAAATTAAAAATATGCAAATAAATACAATGTATTATTGTACTATAATGTAAAAGATGATTAGCGTATAGTTGGCAGACTCACCATGGAATTAGAAGGTTTTGACTAGGTCAAAAAATTGTTAATAAATAGTGATAAATAGTGAACTATAGCATATAAATAGTGATACTATGATTCAAAAGATATTTGAGTATCTTGGTGAGGCTGCAAACTTGACGTCAAGTTGGCAGACACCTTAAGATTTACAGTTCGTATCATTATGATTTATATGCCAAAAAATTGTTAGAAAATAGTGAATCGTATACGCAAAATTCCAATAACATTGCTTCAATACAAGCCGAGATATTACGGTCTCTAAGTGGGCTGCCAACTTGACGTTTCAGGCAATAGCGATTCCAGAGAAACGGGTACAAGTTTTAAACAAATAAATATATCAAAAAATTGTTAGTGAAATTGTGATTCCTACGATATAAATAAAACAAGAATTCTTCATTGCTATTTTCTAAAAATCGAATGTTAACTTTTACATAATACTCTGAATAGGATGTCGATCAATATTGAACTTTGCTCCACAGGAATAAGGTTCCAACTTTATTGCAATCTTGAGGTGAGTACTATCAAGCAAAAAAGTGAGATTTATATTTTTAGCCATGTCCTCCAAGTATTATTACACTTGTTTTATTAATTAAGTGTTGGTATCAAACAATAACGAAATTCATTAATAACAATCATAGCAATAGCGCCATCTCTCGGAAAAGATTGTCAATTTCTCAGTTATAATTTAACGTTAGGTACCTATTTATGTATGAGTTAGAATAAAGATATTATTATTATTATCTGGTGAGATTTATAGTAAAACTAGCGGCCACCCGCGACTTCGTCTGCGTGGAAAGAGTTTTTGCTATCCCTCGGAAACAATACTCTTTTTCGGGATGAAAGGTACCCTATGTCCTTCTCTGTACCACTGACAACGTGTATGCAAAATTTCATGATGATCGGTTCAGTAGTTAAGACGTGAATGCGTAACAAACAAACAAACAAACGGACTTTCGCATTTATAATATTACTAGCTTTTGCCCGCGACTTCGTCCGCGTGGATATTCGAGAAAATCCTATGGGAACTTTAAACCAGGATAAATAGTATTCAATGTTTTAATTTCATCAAAATCTTATCAGCCGTTTTAACGTGATTAGGCGGGTCAACACCAAGCGCGCTGACCCGCTTTTTCCTCTCATAAAATTTCATTCCCTATTTTGACACCTACAGACTTTCATACAAACTTTCATCCGCTATTTTAACTCTTTCCACCATTATTTCGTAATAAAAGGTAGCCTGTGTCATTTCTCAAGCTTTACTCTATCTCTGTGGCAAATTTCATTAAAATCGGTTTAGTATTTAGGCGTGATAGCTTAACAGACAGACAGACAGACAAAATTACTTTCGCATTTATAATATTATTATGGATTAAGTATAGATTTTGTATTTTAGATTTTGAATTTTGTTCTGTCAATTTAACTCATGGAAGTAGATTGAATAACATCATCTCGTAGTGTAAAAGTGTGTAAGTAGGAACCTTATAAATACGATAGTGGCATAACTTCTTTAGTCTCTCTATACTGTGGTACAATCAAACTTTCATCCCCTATTTCAACCCATCCAACACTTATTTCGCAATAAAAGGTAGCCTATGTCCATTCTCGAGCTCTACTCTACCTCTGTACCAAATTTCATCCAAATCGGTTCAGTAGTTTCGGCGTGAAGGCGTAACAGACAGACAGACAGACATAGTTACTTTTGCATTTATAATATTAGTATGGATATTAGTAAGGATGAGTATCAGTTGGTATGTGAGTAGGTAGGAAGTAATATAAGTAGAAATTATTAATAGTTTCTCCTGAATTAATAATATTGAATTAAGAGTAGGGTATTGACCACAGCCTACTGAAGAGTAGTCTTTATACAGTCGATCATCGCCTTTATTGTTGGCGCAAAAGCCACCGTTCGTAAAAATAGACAGTTGACGCAACGAATAAAAGTGGTTGGCACGCTATGATTTGCCTTTTTGAATTTCAAAAATAAATAAGTAAAATAATACCTAATACATATATAGGCACCTAACTTTAAATTATAACTCAGAAATTGACAATCTTTTCCGAGAGATGGCGCTATTGTAATGAATATTATTGTTATTAATGAATATCGTTATTGTTTGATACCAACATTTAATTAATAAAACAAGTGTAATAATAATTCGAGGATATGGCTAAAAATATAAATCTCACTTTTTTGCTTGATAGTACTCACCTCACGATTGCAATAAAGTTGGAACCTTATTCCTGTGGAGCAAAGTTCAATATTGATCGACATCCTATTCAGAGTATTATGTAAAAGTTAACATTCGATTTTTAGAAAATAGCAATGAAGAATTCTTGTTTTATTTATATCGTAGGAATCACAATTTCACTAACAATTTTTTGATATATTTATTTGTTTAAAACTTGTACCCGTTTCTCTGGAATCGCTATTGCCTGAAACGTCAAGTTGGCAGCCCACTTAGAGACCGTAATATCTCGGCTTGTATTGAAGCAATGTTATTGGAATTTTGCGTATACGATTCACTATTTTCTAACAATTTTTTGGCATATAAATCATAATGATACGAACTGTAAATCTTAAGGTGTCTGCCAACTTGACGTCAAGTTTGCAGCCTCACCAAGATACTCAAATATCTTTTGAATCATAGTATCACTATTTATATGCTATAGTTCACTATTTATCACTATTTATTAACAATTTTTTGACCTAGTCAAAACCTTCTAATTCCATGGTGAGTCTGCCAACTATACGCTAATTAAAAGATGGCATATTTTTGATTTATTCCTTGTGATGCATTGGATTTTTAAAGATTTTCGAGTTCAGACAATGACGCAGGAAGTAAGGAACAATGTAGATTCACCCGTCTAGGTATATAAAAATTTTACAATTGTTTTTGAGGTTAAAATCGTGGCAGCCAGGCGCATTACCAATTGACGGGGATAGTACTTATCATGACTCGAAAATGTATGTATGTAACGAAAATGACCAAAGGTTTAGGTACATCTGAAAATGTAACTTTCAAGGTCAGTTTGACAGTGACATTTTTTTGTTTCCATCTTTGCTATGAGATTTAGGTAGAGCGTGTTTTTTTTCTTTGGTTTATTTTACTTGACGCATCCATCCGGAAAACATGTCTAGTTTTGCCTTCGAATAGAATGTTAATAAAAAAAGGTACAATTTTACATTTATTGTGATGATAAATTAATAAAACCTGTTTTGAGAATCAGTATTTTTACCGTTATATTTTGCATGTGCAAGTTTTCAGTATTTTTTTGAGGTGCTTCGGTATTTTCGTAAAATTTAATCTGGTCACACTGATGTTTTGTGTACGTGTTTTCCACCGGGCATGGAAAGCAAAAACATTGTTTCTCTACTCAAAAATGTTTTGCGAAACAATGTTTTGTGTAGATGTTTTTGTTGATTGTGTAGAGCAAAACACGAGCTATGGACCCGCCTTCAGATCAGCCGCGGCAGTAATGGCCGGTATACATTTTGATTAATGTTTAGTGCGAGTGGCTCGTTTAGTGTTTAGTGTTTAGCAAAAAACACGTTTGGACAGTCTCTGATTAGTGTTAAGTGTTTAGTGCGAGCGAAGTACAGTGTTTAGAAGCGCGTTCTATTTTTTCTGCGAGTAGCTCCTCCCGCGCGTCCCACACGTCCCGCCTTCACCCCTCACTTGCAGCTAAACACGCACTAAGCACGTCTGGACAGGACTGTTAAGTGTTTAGTTTATATCAACAAAGCCTGTACTAAACAGCGTATGCTAAACAGTATGGGACATCACCTACTAAACACTAAACAGTGCACTAAACACTAAACACTAAGCACTTTACTAATCAAAATGTATACCGGCCATAAGCCGCGTCCGATAATTTGTGTCGACCTTGATTCGGAACGCGGGGTTTATCTTACTCTATGGATGTGTGTGATAAGGCGGGTCCATAGCTCGTGTTTTGCTCTACACAATCAACAAAAACATCTACACAAAACATTGTTTCGCGAAACATTTTTGTGTAGAGAAACAATGTTTTTGCTTTCCATGCCCGATGGAAAACAAGTACACAAAACATCAGTGTGACCAGATTAAATTTTACGAAAATACCGAAGCACCTCAAAAAAATACTGAAAACTTGCACATGCAACATATAACGGTAAAAATACTGATTCTCAAAACAGGTTTTATTAATTTATCATCACAATAAATGTAAAATTGTACCTTTTTTATTAACATTCTATTCGAAGGCAAAACTAGACATGTTTTCCGGATGGATGCGTCAAGTAAAATAAACCAAAGAAAAAAAAACACGCTCTACCTAAATAGGCCAGTAAAATCTTACAAATATTTTCCCTAAAAATGCAAAATGCGATGTATAGCTGCATTTTTGGTATGTTATTTGGACCCCTTAGGAGAGTGTGAAACTATGTTTTGCAAGCAAAAAAAAGTTGTGCTAGCTGGGTTATACGTGAAAAACTGCAAAAAATTCAGTTTTTGCTGTTTTTTTCAAAGACTATAGGCTTTTGACATTAGTTGTTGGTATTATTATGAAATTGTATTAAATTTTGAACAATTAAAGCCAAATATCAGCTCCGTATGTCTAATAGTTTTTGAGATATGATGCTTGAAACATTGACACTCACCGGCATATAAAACCGCCTACATCGTTATTGTCATACAAACATGCTCACTTCACAGTCTTATAAATAAAAAAGGTTGTGCATCTCTGCAATGATTTGTGTGTTGATAGATTACTCAGGTGCTCATTTTTGGAATAGAAATGTCAAATAAGTATAGACACCTCTTAATTTATCCAAAAAGAGGAAAAGGTAAACCAATTTTCTCGTTCCATACAATGATAATGGTATTACAATTATGCATTGCTTTACTACATTTTTGGCGAAATTGAGAGATGTCTTTGCTTATTTCACATTCTTATTCGAAAAACGAGCACCTTCCTAATCTATCAACATTCAAACCATTGCAGAGATGCGTAAACTTTTATATTCATGAGACTGTGAACTCAGCATGTTTGTATGAAAATAACGGTGTAGGCGGTTAGATATGCCGGTTAGTGTCAATGTTTCAAGTATCATATCTCAAAAACTATTAGACATACGGAGCTGTGGATTAGCTTTAATTGTTTGAAATTTAATACATTTTTAAAATGATGTTGGCAACTAATGTCAAAAGCTTATAGTTTTTTTAAACTTTTAGATTTTTGCATTCACAATGCTATTTTTATATTAAGATGAATAAATAATGAAAAATATTAGGAAAAATCGGCTCACCCGTAGCAACTTAGACGGGATTCGAACCCGCACCCTTAGGATTCCGGCCCAATGCACTACCAATTATGCTACCAAGCCACTAATGGATTTGGCGAAATTTTCTAATACTTTTTACGTTTCCGCTGAAGATCAGCGCCATCTCACCAATGTGAAGAGAACTACTTCGACATTCGACTGTAGCACCCATTGCAGGTGCCAGACAATCAATTAAGGTGAAACAGTACAATTTTAAACTTTTCGATTTTTGCATTCACAATGCTATTTTTATATTAAGGTGAATAAATAATGAAAAATATTAGAAAAAATCAGCTCACCCGTAGCATCTTAGACGGGATTTGAACCCACACCCTTAGGATTCCGGCCCAATGCACTACCAATTATGCTACCAAGCCACTAATGGATTTTGCGAAATTTTCTAATACTTTTTACGTTTCCGCTGAAGATCAGCGCCATCTCACCAATGTGAAGAGAACTACTTCGACATTCGACTGTAGCACCCATTGCAGGTGCCAGACAATCAATTAAGGTGAAACAGTACAATTTTAAACTTTTAGATTTTTGCATTCACAATGCTATTTTTATATTAAGATGAATAAATAATGAAAAATATAAGAAAAAATCGGCTCACGCGTAGCAACTTAGACGGGATTCGAACCCGCACCCTTAGGATTCCGGCCCAATGCACTACCAATTTTATTATGCTACCAAGCCACTAATGGATTTGGCGAATCCCGTCTAAGTTGCTACCGGTGAGCCGATTTTTTCTAATATTTTTCATCATTTATTCATCTTAATATAAAAATAGCATTGTGAATGCAAAAATCTATAAGTTTAAAATTGTACTGTTTCACCTTAATTGATTGTCTGGCACCTGCAATGGGAGCTACAGTCGAATGTCGAAGTAGTTCTCTTCACATTGGTGAGATGGCGCTGATCTTCAGCGGAAACGTAAAAAGTATTAGAAAATTTCGCCAAATCCATTAGTGGCTTGGTAGCATAATTGGTAGTGCATTGGGCCGGAATCCTAAGGGTGCGGGTTCGAATCCCGTCTAAGTTGCTACGGGTGAGCCGATTTTTTCTAATATTTTTCATTATTTATTCATCTTATAGTTTTTTAATAAAACTGCAAAAACTGAAAAAAAATACAGTTTTTCACGTATAACGCAGCTAGCACAACTTTTTTTTGCTTGCAAAATATGGTTTCACACTCCCTTAAGGGGTCCAAATAACATACCAAAAATGCAGCTTTACATCGCGTTTTGCGATTTAAATGTAGATTTTTACTGGGGTATAAATCTCCTAGCAAAGATGGAAACAAAAAAATGTCACTGTCAAACTGACCTTGAAAGTTACATTTTCAGATATACCTAAACCTTTGGTCATTTTCGTTACATACATGCATTTTCGAGTCATGATAAGTACTATCCCCGTCAATTGGTAATGCGCCTGGCGGCCACGATTTTAACCTCAAAAACAATTGTAAATTTTTTATATACCTAGGTTGCGTTCCGTCGCTTTGGGTGTAGTTCTTTGGTTGAAATTGTCGCTTGGTTGCAACCCGTTTGGGTTGCAACCAAGCGACGGAACGATCGAGTTGTTTTTATAACCTCTTTAGGTACAAAGTTTTCGTTTCCACTTGGAATACGGATAATTTAAACTTTCCTTTAAACTAAATCAAGTTAAAATTTGTTTTTTGAGTAGAAACCATGAATATTTTAAAACTTACGACACAAAAACATCAAAATACAAAATAATGTCAAAATGACAATGACATATTTTGTTAGCATAAACGTCAGAGCGTTTTTCAACCATCTATTTTTATGGTTGTTTGGTTGCAACGCTCCAAGCCACTGAACGGGTGAAACTACGCTCTGACAGCTGTCAGGGTAAAATTTCACCGAACCACGGAACGGTTAGAGCGCGCACCGGAGTGCGCTCGAGCGCACTCGTGCGAAGCCACGGAACGCACCCCTAGACGGGTGAATCTACATTGTTCCTTACTTCCTGCGTCATTGTCTGAACTCGAAAATCTTTAAAAATCCAATGCATCACAACGAATAAATCAAAAATATGCCATCATTTACATTACAGTACAATAATAGGCTAACATAAAATGCTAAATTGGCAACACTGATGTTTTGTCTACACAAACCACGCAATCGCTGTGGACGGCGTGTGTAGAGAAACATGTTTCGGAAACAATGTTTTGTGTAGATGTTTTTGTTGATTGTGTAGAGAAAAACATGTGCTATGGACCCGCCCTAAGACTTATCTTTTTTAACTACAGTACCATTAGCTGTGACGTCATAATCATAACGGTCGACGATGGAAATTTTAAAAAGTAAACGCCAGGGTTGGCATGATTAAAACAAATTGTTTTAAAACAATTTGAAATAAATCGATGTTTTTTATTAACTTGTTTAAGGCGCCGCCGTACTACCCACTACTAGAGCCACCAATACGTTTATTTTTATTACTCGTAAACCAAGTCAATATTTAAAAAAAGATAAGATCATGCCTTCTTAAATAATCTCTTATATTTTTTAAATAACTCTTCAACAGTTTTAAAACATTAGAAAAAAACAGGGTTTTAATTGAGAATTAATGGAGATTTTCGTAAATTAGTGCACTTTTTTTACCCCAAAAAATTCTTTCTCTATGTTTATATAAACTGTTTAGGCTGTCAGATGTCAATATAAAGGTGTAAATGACCGAGCGAGCACAAGGCGCGAGCGTTGTGATTCCGTTCGTATATGCCTCTGGCTGTCCGTTTGTCAGGTCACATTGCTTAACCGATTCACGTGAAATAAGAGTAGGGTTCTGTAATTTTAACTAATTACATTTTTATTTCGATCCAGTTTTTCAAAATTTTCAAAATGGTGGAGATATGAGGGAAAATCATATTTCAGCCATTTCGACACTTACATTTGTATGTAACAAACACAAGACACGAGGACTACAGCTCTACAGAGCCACTAGTTTTATCGGATATATTTTACCAAGATGACAAATTATAGCTAAGTATTTAAGTATCTATCCTTTTTATTACTGATAAAAAAGAGTCGAAAACTGTGATATTTGCAAATATTTACCAAGGAAACTAAAGCGAATTTGAAAATATTCTAGAAATGAAATATTGAAATTGATGGTTTAAAGTAAAAAGTAAAAAAAAAATTAAAAACAATATGTACGTGGTTGATTGACAAGCCAGCCATGCTTGACCGTTGTTTTAGGGGTTATAGTTTTAACTTTACAAGTAATCATATTAACTATGATCTGTATGGCCAGCCGCACACACGAATAATATTGACAATAATAATATTGAACAATATGATTTAATACTGACATAATCCTCAATACCGGCCACAATAACACACAATATTATTGTCAATATGCAAATTTTTGCCAATAATATTGCGTGTGTGTAGCTAGCCTATGGCTGCGGTCTGCATAGCGATATTATCGATATTTATCGCGATTACAGCCGGTCCGCATGCACGTTTGCGCGTTTACAATATCTAGCATGCATGACGTCACTCATGACGTCATTACTAGCGCCATCTTGGGCTTACAGCGAACATGCCTCGCAGCGTGATCACTGTGAACGTCCTGTCAAAAGTTTCAAGTGACTGTCAAACGAATCAAGTGTCACAATTTTATTTCGTAAAAAAACAAACAAATTATGGAATTCGTAACAGAAGGAGATTTTCCTCACTTCACAACGAAAGGATAGAGCATTATAGGTATTGGTTAGTATTTTGGTAATATCAATAAAATTTTGAGTTAATCAAAAAAGATGGCTGATGAAAAAAGTTGGAAAAAAAAGATGTTGGGTGCATTATTATCAATAATCAAACGTTCTTCATCACTATCATCGCTTTAGAAAGCAAAAATTGTTTCTAGCATTCATTCCATCTTGTATTTGAGGTTAGAATAAAATGTGAGCGTGCTTACGAGCGGTCCGCATTCACCAACTGTCAATTGTCGATTTTGTCAATGGGAAGGAAAAGCGCAATTTTATCCCGATAGGTGGCGTCTGGTCTTTGGTACCCAGCCGCCTCAAAGAAAGTGTCAAAACATATGGGAATCTCTTGGAGTATTGCACTTTTTAATTTTATACTGAGAAAATGCCGCATTGTTATGCATGTAACTTGTAAAATATTGGAGTTCATCGATTTTCCAGTAACAAAAAAAAATAGTGGGCAAAAAAATATAAAAAAAAATGCTTTTCCGTCGATTTTCTCCTTTGCTGAGCCTGAGAAACATTATAAATCAAAAGGAATGTTTCATGAATTTGATGAAGCTTCGCCAAAATAAAACAACATTTGAATTATAACAGCTTTGTTCTTTAATATTTCAACCTCAGCAGTTTCTAACATATTTATAACTTGGATGAATTTGATAGGTATATCAAATATGGAATAAGCCCAATATTGGGGCCAAACAGAGAATTAATAGAATTTTATATGCCAGAGTCATTCAAGAAACTTAGAATAATAAAATAAATATGATAAAACGGTTCGTGTAATTTTGGATGGTACAGAAATTCCAGTACAGAAACCTGAAATTACTATTGCACAGAAGGCATCATGAGGCAACTATAAACACGGAAATTCACACTCAGTTGCTTTGTTAAAATTTAAATCATATGCTTCTAATCTGAAATAAAAAGATTACTTGTAAATCTTACACGAAATTTAAAGAAATGTAATGCTTGTTAGCAATTTTTTGTAAGTTGCTATAAACTTTCTTGCCTGTTGTTTTGGCTTTTCTTTTCCGTAATTCTTCTTTTATATGAGCTAAAGTTAGCATAGAATACATTGTTTGTCCACAAAACCGAAAAAAATACAATCTAAGAAAGTAAAATCACGTAATACACAGTCAAGACAATATAAGCTCAAACTGACAATTGTTCCAAAGACTGAGCGCCATCTGTAATTCACTTTGCCTTCGCCTCCCCATTTAAGCGCGATACCGCGCGTGAGCGTTGTAAATGCCATTATCGAAATTATTGCTATGCGTACCGTAGCCAATGTTCTATCCTGTGTGCAGTGTGTGACAAATGTCTTTCCCCTGAGTATATTTTGTTCTGTGGTCTTGTCTGTCATGTCATGTCATGCATGTCATCTGTCATTTTGGCACAAAAAATAATAGAGGAAACAGCTGTGTGAAAATTTTCTTATTTCTGTAAATATTTTGAATTCCTCAATATAGGTACCTACTTGAGAGATGTCAGCAGAAATTAGTTTCAAAGAGGTGAAGAAACACAAAGATAATAAAAGTTTGTGGATGGTCATACATAACCAAGTATACGATGTCACAAAATTTTTGGCAGAGGTAAACTTGTTTTTCTTTTCATAACTTTTGATCTAACCTTGCTGTAACCAGGCTAGGCTCACTCCGCGCTTTAGGTACGAAGCTACAAGTAGCCAGCGGGTCCGTCCAGACGGACTAATTTCAGAGGGCTATCGCGTGCCGGCTGGGTCGCACGTTAGCAGTTCAATTTCGATAGTCAATCTATAATAATATTATTTTAACCAAAATGAAGGCATATTACATCGCAATGGGCTGCCTTAATACTAATAAAAAGGATCCGAACCTCACGTGTTTTTCACACTTCCAAAAGTTCCAAACGACATCGAAACGTAAGTGCTTGTCTACTAGGTACTTAGTATTTAGTATCCATTTATTCTTAGGTAGGTACTTACTTACTTGTCTTATTTGTTATACAAATAAATAAAAATAAATATTCACCCAACTATTTACTGAAATAATATTTTTTAGATTAGGTAGGTACCTACTTACTTACCTACTTTCGAAATAAAGTTAATTAATATTATGAATACAATTTCATTTCGTATGAAAACAAATTGACTCAAAGTCAGCATGTCTGATGTGGCGTTGACTGTACCTATCCAAGGTTATTTTGAAACATATTTAAGTACCAACACATTATTTCACAACCTCATAACTTGTAATAAATTAACTACCTGTTATTTAATTATTATGTAAAAGAAGAAAGTGAAACCCTGAATTCGTTAGAGGAGATAAGAGCTACGCGATAGAAAGAGAGGCAACTTCTAGGTGAATATAACTGTAGCCAAGGGAGCGGCGTGCAACCTGAATTGCACTTTATTGTGTATGGAATAGAGTCGCCATTTAAATAAATGACTTTGCGAAGTGGATCTTCTGTACTTGTACTATTATGTATTCTGTGCTGTAACTAGGGTTACCATCCGTCCGGATTAGTCCGGACATGTCCGGACTTTTTGACTATTGTCCGGACTTTGTCCGGCTTTGCATTATGTCCGGCTTTTTGAGATTGGGCGGTGTACTAGTTAAAAAACATACACGCAGTAGTGTTCGAAAGAGAAGTTCCAAAATGTATGGAATCTGTCTCTGTTTGTGAAAATGTCCGGATTTTTATTGATATGTCCGGCTTTTTGTCAGGACTTTCCAAATTTTTCAATGGTAACCCTAGCTGTAACTAAACTAGGTAGTACTCATCTAACTACTATCCCCGTTAATTGCTACTGCGCCTGGCGGCCATGATTTTAACCTCAAAAACGAAAAACAATTGTAATTTATTTATATACCTACCTAGACCCTATCTTATTGAATATAATAATTCAATAATTAATATATTAGATTACCTATTAGAATTTTCTTGTTTTATGACATTTTTAGTTGCGAATTATGTCAACGTGGATGTTAATGTGACAAGGTTCCAGCGCATTACCAATTGACGGGGATAATATTATTTATTTGATTTCGATTAGATTAGAAATCATTTAACACGGTGAAGAGGCGGTATTCAATTTTTAAGAAATTATAAAAGTAAAACAAATCGTTAATAATTTGACTTTGGTTGCTAATATAAATTTAAATACATCAGAAATATGCAAGTGACTCGCGCGGGTAGTGTGACGGCTCGGCCGGGCTGAAAATGCTGAAAATCTGTCACAAGGTATCTCATTTAGACTGCCCCTATCCAAAATTACCTGAAACTATATCAGTATCGATTACGGTTATAAATAGATTTTTATTTTGGATATCCGATAGTTTCGGTAATTCTGTTACAATTGCGCAGCTCCTTAACATCCCTATTTTTTACTTTTCCAGCACCCGGGTGGTGAAGATGCACTTTTAGAATATGCAGGCAAAGATGGCACTCAAGCATTTGAAGATGTCGGACATAGTGAAGATGCACGGTAGCTATTGTCTATTATTTGTTTCGTTCAGTAAGTCCGTAACTGCAAATGGACCTGAGTTCAGTGGGGCTACTGGCTAAAATAATGAAGTTCATGTTCTTTCATGTTAACTGTAATTTGACAGATGGATGTGATACATTGCTGCTTTTCTTTCGTAAGTTTTTATTTGTACCAAAATTAACATTCATTGTTTTTAGCCAATAGCCCCGCTGTTTTGATGATCAATCAAGGGGGGTATTACATCCTCTTAAAACTTGCTCTTTCTTGCTGTATTGCAAATAAAAGAGATGTATTTTTAGCTATTTAGAAAACTTATTTTATAAGGTTGTAATATGGGGGCAGGATTGGTGGACTACCAGGATATCACTGAAAACTATATATCTATAAAAATAAAACTTTTGTTGACAAGTAAGACTAACTAAATATAAAATATAAATTAATTTAAAATCATTTGCATAACATACCCAAGCAAATCTGGCAACCCCGGTGCTACTAGCTAAAAAAATCATTTTTTGGCAAACAAAACAACATCATATCTATTCCATGCTAAAAAAAATCTGGACCATCTTATTCATGATTGATTGATCTTAATGATTTTAATGATCCTAATTTGGCTATTATTAATGAATTTGAAATGTAACAATACAATTGTATGGGGGCGTCCATTAATTACGTGAGGTGATTTTGGCGATTTTTCGACCCCCCCTCCCCCCTTGGTGAGATGTCGTGAGATTTGGCTCGACCCTCTCCCCCCCTATAAATCTCACGTGAGATTTTTTAAAACGTGTATTTTTAGTGTGATTACGTTAATCTGTGCTTGCTTGCTTTGCATTTATTTTAATAAACATTATTGTTTACGATTTAGCCATATTTTGGTATGAAAAATGTTAACTTTATTTAACCTAGTTTTTTCGCGATACTGTTCCTGCAGAAAAAAAATTACGTGATATTTGCCGAGACCCCTCTCCCCCACGTGAAATTGGGTGAGATTAGGCTCGACCCCCTCCCCCCCCCCCCAAATGCCTCACGTAATTAATGGACGCCCCCAAACTCGTTTTGCCTGAATTGATTCCTGTTTCATGGGAATTATTTAGTTTTGTTTAATAATCATTGTGTTTTGTTTAGGATAACGCTTAGCATCCAAGCTTCGTCCAAAGTCACATGAGTACTTAAGTTCTAAAGTTGTTTTGTCTGATTTTCAGAGAGTTAATGATCAAGTACAAAATTGGCACGCTGCCTTCATCAGAAAAAGCAAAAGAGGTTGCTGCAAATTGGTATGTATTTACATCTTAATTTATGGGGATACATCTAAAAATTGACACTTTTTGATGGAATGCCATAGGTCGCAGAAAGATCCTAGATATCTGAAATTAAGATATATATTTCTTTATATCTTTTCCCAGATACTTATAGATTCAGAAATACGATTCAGTGATTTTGGCTCAATACATTTTAATTTCAAAACTTCCTCTTAAAAATTCTTAATATCGAAATTATTTAGAAACAACATTTCTCTTTAATCACTATAGTTATTTACTGTGAATAGATTTAGTGATTTTTGCTCCAAATCTGCCGAATCGGTCTCGCCCCCACGGACGGCGTTTTCTCATTGCGATCTCGCTTTACTATTTATTTTAGATGTATCCCCTTAAAGTGTAATAATACAACAGCTATGTAACTCTTTATTGCTTCCTGATTTCTTACAATTGTTATTTATGTTTATGCAGTTGTGGGAAGTGCAAATCTGCCAGTCGTTTCAGGTTATGTTTATTTTCCTTTTTATTGTGTATGGACCTTAAGTTATACAATTACTCGCTACATAGTTGTAACATTTACCTTAATTTGTACAATTAGGTACTTGCTACACAGTTGTAATATTTTAGGTGTAATGTGTAGTAGATAAGCCATAGTGTAATCATACACTTGAGAGCAATGAAACTGACTTAACTAAGTTTCTTTCAAGCTTTTTCAACACAAAATATTGATTTAAGAATTAAAATTGGTACCTTTTGATCTCAGAAATCTAACATTTTCATAGAATTATCTTTAATGATGATTCTTTGTCAAAAAGAACTTAAGAAATCTAGCCGAGTTGATTTATTTGCTCTCAAGTGTAAGTAAGTACATACATACATACATACATACACTCACGCCTGTTTCCCATGGGGGTAGGCAGAGACTATGGATCGCCACCTGCTACGATCCTTGCACACTTCTTTCGCTTCATTCATATCCATCAATCTTTTCATACATGCCCTGCGGTTTTTGTCACTGCGTACACCAGCCTTTTTTATAATAACCTCTATTTGGTCCGCGTAGGTTTTTCTGGGACGCCCTCGTGCAATCGTTCCTTCCACATTCGCACAGTATATCTCTTTCGTGATTCGCCTTTCATTCATCCTCTCTAAGTGACCAAACCACTGGAGCATTCCTTTCTCAATTCTTGTCACTATATCATCTTTCAGACCACACCTTTTGCGAATCACCTCATTGCTCACTCTATCACTCAGTTTTACTCCGCATATTTTCCTCAACGATCGCATCTCTACCGCATTTATTCTGCTTTCATTCTTCTTCTGCCATACCCAAGATTCACTTCCATACATCAGTGTCGGTACCAGCACTCCGTTATGAATAGCCATTCGCGCCTTTGCAGAAACGGTTTGGCTACTCATAACCGAGTGTATAGCACCACTCACCGAATTTCCTTTCTTCACTCGTCTTTCTATGTCTTCCTCACTCTTTCCGTCCCTTGTGAACAAACTCCCCAAGTATACAAACTCACGGACTTGTTCCACTTTTTCGCCACCTAACATTACCGTACAGTCAGTCATTTCTTCATCTCTCTCAAACACCATCACTTTAGTCTTAGTTACATTCACTTTCATCCCTTTTCTCACAAAATCTTCATTCATAACCGACATCATTTCCTGCAACTCTTGCGCAGAAGACGCAAGTATAACTTGGTCGTCAGCGTAGAGAAGGCACTTAATTTGAGTCCCATTCATCACAACCCCACAGTCACGTTCTTTCAGACCTTTCATACAACTGTCCAAAAACAGATTAAAGAGCCATGGTGACGCAACACATCCCTGTCTGACACCCCTAGAGATGCCAAACCAGTCAGTGTATACGCCGTCAATCCTGACGCATGCACGGGAATCCTCATAGAGAGATTTCAGTGCATGAATCAGTCTGCTCTCCAATCCGTATTCGAACAACACCTTCCATAGCTCATTCCTGTCAACTCGATCGTAGGCCTTCTCCAGGTCCACAAAGGCACAGTAAACCTTTTTGTGCTTAGCCAGGTGTTTTTCGGTTAAGCACCTCAAGGAGAAGACCTGATCCGTGCATCCCATTCCCTTTCTGAATCCCGCTTGCACATCCCAAATACTCTGATCAGTTTTTTGCATCACTCTTTCAATCAGTACCTTTGCATACAATTTACTGACAATGCTGAGAAGACTGATCCCGCGGTAGTTTTTAGCATCCTGCCGTGACCCTTTCCCTTTGTACAGCGGCACGACCACGGCTTTACGCCAATCTTTCGGCACTTTGCCACTGTTCCAACATTTATTAAAGATCAGGCACAGCCAGGACGCAACCAGCTCTTTCCCACCTCTCAGCATTTCAACAGTAATTCTGTCATATCCTGCTGCTTTCCCTTTTTTCATGCTCTTCATTGCACTAATAATCTCATCCATATATATATCTCTTTCATCCACTTCTGTCTCTTCCTCGTCTTCCACCCTTTTATCCGAGGCTTCTAGCATAGAGCCATCCGCCTCAAACAAACTCTCAAAATATTTCATCCACTCCTGTAGTACACCTTTTTCATCTGTCACTAGCTCACCTTTTTCATCTCTTATCACATTCATTTTAGACTTATGTGATCCACTTCGAGACGTTTTCACTTATTTCCAAAACAATTTTATATTGTCTCGAAAGTTATCACAGAGTTTGAAGTCACACTTTTCTTTTATCTTTCTCTTTTTTTCGTCTACTTTTTCTTTCACTACTTTCTTAATCCTTTTAAACTCCCTTGTAACTGTATCAACATCATCTTCTGTAACACTTGCATTCACTCTTTTACTGGCTTTGATGGCCAGCAGATCCTGCCATACTTTTTTCTTTTCATTCACTATCTGTCTTACCTCACTATCCCACCAGTTTATTGGGGGAGCATTCTTCCTTTTACTCACTCCACATATTTCCTCAGCTGTTTCAGTCACACCTTTTTTAAACTTTTCCCAAACTTCCTCAAGCTTGCCATCTTTCACTTCAGCCACATTTCCCAATCGTTCTTTCAATTTGCACAAATATGTCTTTTGCACTTCCACTTCATCCAGGTTCTCAACTTTTACTCTAGTCAGCTCCGTTGTTGGCACTGTGGGACGATGACGCCAACTTTTACCTACCTATATATATTATTAACATTTGCTTATAATATGACTGACATATTTTGGTCACACAAAAACTTATTGTTTGAAACAATTTGTTTCACAGGTGAATAAAATCTTATGGTTTTTATTTAAAATAGATATAATTAGAACTTTTCCAGAATCTGTAAAATAGACCCCGTAAGGCTGGCCCCAGACCTACCGGTTCCATTTCTTTGCTTTGCTGTTCTACCATGGACCGCCGGCCAAGAGGCTCATTTTCAATCTATCGCATATTTTGACCTGACCACATTGGCAAGATAGCCATTAGTTTGGTGTTATCAAATATCGTCGTCTGGGGTGCGATGAGAAGTTTTAGTTTTCGTTTTAAAAAAAACTGCTGTTTTATACAAAAATTAATAACGAAATTATCAAAATGTATGAAACAGTTCATTTTTTTCGCGAGTTCAGATTTGGTCCCATAGTAAAAGTTGTTCAGTTTTATTATGGTCCCTATCTACAATATTCAGTTTTATAGGGCTTTACCAAACATCTTGTATAAATAAGCGATCGAGTTATTTTTAACGATCGGAGTCCATGTTCAGGGTGGCATATTGCCTAAAAGCTTCCTACTTCGCAATCCAGGCGATGATATTTGATAAAACCAAGCTAATGGCTATCTTGCCAATTTGGTCTAGTCCCAAAATGCGATAGATTGAAAATTACCCTGGTTGGCCGGCGGTCTTTCAAGCAAGGTAGCAAAGCAAAGCAAAGAAACGGAACCGGTAGGTCTGGGGCCAGCCTTAATAGTATATTTTCGCCCCAACATCAGAAATTCCGCTCGCACACCAAGGCTCATCACAGGGTGGATTTTTGAGACGGGACATTAAGGGCAGTACTTAAACCGTTATAGTTACAGGAAAACGTTCCTGGGAGACCTTCCATAACTTTTTAAGATATTCTGAACTACATTCACAGATTTTGGAAAAAAGTTACCGTTAGCAAAAAAATGATAAAATACCAAAAAAATTTTTTTTATGCCAATCGATCCTATTTCATGTGGGTATCAAAATACTCTATGGGACCATTTAAGGTATGAATACTAGAAACGACAGAAATCGCCAAAAACTTTTCCCATACATTTTGTACGGAAAAACGAAAAATTTACTCGAAATATTTTTTATTGCCAAACCTATCTGTTATTGTGAACAAAATACCTACTCTTTAAGGCCAACAGAAATTTGAGTACAGAAACTACGTAAGTCACACACAACATCGTCTTCACACGCAAGCACAATCTTTTACAACATTAGATCAAAAAAGTAGTTTCTGTACTGAAATTTCAGCCTTAAAGAGTATTGTGATCACAGTAAGAAATAAGATCGTTTGGCACTAAAAAATATTTCGAGTAAATTTTTCGTTTTTCCGTACAAAATGTATGGGAAAAGTTTTTGGCGATTTCTGTCGTTTCTAGTACTCATACCTTAAATGGTACCATAGAGTCTTTTGATCTCAACATGAAATAGAATCGATTGGCATAAACATTTTTTTTTCGGTATTTTAGCATTTTTTTTGCTAACGGTAACTTTTTTCCAAAATCTGTGAATGCAGTTCAGAATATCTTATAAAGTTATGGAAGGTCTTCCAGGAACGTTTTCCCGTAACTATACGTTAAGGTACCTTCCCTTAATGTCCCGTCTCAAAAATCCACCCTGTATAGAATCAAACTTAAACTCAAACTGCTTCAGTACAGTTAAAAAGAAATGGTGCTATTCATCGCATATCACCACCCCTTTCTTACTGTACTCAAGCAGAGATATTTAAGTTTGATTCTATGATACGAGCCTAAGAGCCATCGACTGAAGTTAAAAGAACTGTAAGGCTGCGAGCGCACTAACAGATGCCTAGATATATCCAGGTTACTTGATGGTCATCAAGCACTGGAAGGTGAGTCGCTAGGATAGTCGCCTTGGTCTCATCGTCTTGATCGCCTGGATGTATCGTGGCACCTAGCGCGCTGTGCGGCCGGCTGCGGACATTTGTGAACGTTCGTTTTACTTGATTACATATCTATGCACTAATCTGTTGGTGCGTAAGACGGCCTAACAAACTGTTCACGCTAGTGTTAGCACGACGCTAACGCTAGCGCTAATAGCATTTTATATTCTTGATCGTCCACGAAATCACGTGACGCAAGCGCAGAGCATAATGCGATGCAAACTTAATGACAGCAGTGAAGTTAGGAGCAAGTCGCTGAAACAGCGGCCGTAGCACACGGGCGTTACACTGAAGTAGTGATATTGTAGCTACTAGCTAGCACTAGCAATAGCTAGAAATACCTATACGTACGTAGTTAAAGTAAGTACCTATTCGTGAGTATTTTTTATTAGAGTTAATTATGTTTATAATCATGTTCAACTAGGTTTGAATTTCTCGCAGTGTAATTATGCGAAATAAAAATTTAATTTTGCTAACTTCAATGCAAATAAGCAATCTATCACATAAATATGGCAAACATATTTTTTTTTACTTATTTAAAGTTTCTTTTTATTACAGTCAAAGCCTCTCTGGGTCATGTCAAAATTGCCAATTAGGAAGGTTAATAGTTTTATTTAAAGTTAATTTAGTTATTTTTTTACCTCTTAAGGGAGTAAAAATATATTAATTATATTATAAAATATGTTCTACAGTAAACCGGAACTTGCCGAATCAAAATCATGGCGGACGTTTGACGGCTCACCTGCCAGGTTAAATTTGTTATGATTTTTGTGATTTGTATTTTCTTTTTTGTTGCCGTTAATGTATATGTATTAATCTAATAGTTATAGACAAGGGAAACCAAAGTCACCTTACAAAAAACCCACTTCTCCAAAGGCAGAGAGTCGTGTGGATGCCATAGTAGTGCCGCCGGCGCCGGCGCGTGAAAGGTGATCTTATAATTTATATTATCATCTGGGGTTAATTATAGGCATATTATCATAGCATGGCATAGGCATCATAACGTTAATTTGAGGAGCTCGGTGGCGTAGCGGTTTAGCGCCTGGCCCAGAGATTGCGGAGTATAAGGAAATTTTGCAAGGGTTGGTCATGGGATGGGTGACCAAAAACTTATTACCTCGAGTTTATTGGTTGAGAGAATATTGGCTGTATTTGCAGTCATTAACACCCACCAATTTTTTACAACGTTAATTTTTAAGTAACCTTTTCAATCCCTGCTCGCTGGACAACCAGCCAGGGGATCAAGTCTGCTATTGTTAACGCCGCCATAATCGTGTTTCAATGGTGTTTGGATGGTAATGCTTTGTGACACAGTTCTTGTTTTTTAAACCCAAAATCGAAACACATTGTGTTTCTTAAACCCAAACCCGTAAGACACTGTGTTTCAGTTTCGGGTTTAAGAAACAAGTACTGAGTCAAAAAGCATTACCATTCAAACACCATTGAAACACGATTATGACGTTAACAATAGCAGACTTGATCCCCTGGTTGTCCAGCGAGCAGGGATTGAAAAGGTTACTTAAAAATTAACGTTGTAAAAAATTGGTGGGTGTTAATGACTGCAAATACAGCCAGGTCCAACGGCTTAACGTGCCTTCCGAAGCACGGAGGAACTCGAGGTAATAAGTTTTTGGTCACCCATCCCATGACCAACCCTTGCAAAATTTCCTTATCCTCCGCAATCTCTGGGCCAGGCGCTAAACCGCTACGCCACCGAGCTTCTCAAATTAACGTTATTTGAACGTAATTATCGTTATTACAAAGAAGTGACGTTATTTTACCGTAAATACCCGTACTGTTAAAAATGATGATTTAATGGTATTTTTTGGTATCGTTATAATGTTTTATTTAACGGTATTTCAATCCCTGTCAGCGAGTTAGACAAGATTTCATTAGAATGAGTAAATTCCAGTGCCGGTTTAAATTATTCCTATTTGTTCCCAACAAGTGTCACACTGTGGTGATTGGTTGGGAAGTTTTTTATAAAAATAATCCCAACGAGTCACACCTGTTACTCAATGGGAACTCGACTAACAGGTGTGACTCGTTAGGATTTTGTTTTTAAAAACTTCCCAACCATCACAGTGTGACAGTTGATGGTGTGACTCGTTAGTTAATGGTGTGACTAGATTCGACCACTGGACCGGATAGCTTACTGGATAGTCAACCGGACTTGAGTCAGGTTTTATTTTTGAGATACAATAATAGGATAGGACCTATAGATACAATAAAAGAACCTATAATAATTTAAGTCTTCATATTCTTTTAAGACGCGCTCGAGGCTTCCCGTGTCAGAGGTATAAACTCGCATAATTTTATACTAAGTAAATAAGTACATTAGCTAGAGTAAGTTAACAGTTCAGTCATTTGTTTTTCTTCCAACTATGCTTTAATTTCATCACAATCACACTAAAAACTCAGTACAAAGCGAGTCTTTATTTCTCTAGAGCAATAAAAATGTATGAAATTTCATTGTTGCACAGTTTTTTTTTATCGCACCAAAAGGTGCCAATCTCAATGGATTAACTCTATTCAGCCAGCCGATATCAATACTTTTTTTTACGTACGTGTATTATTCGTTTCTATCCTACTTGTTCCAAATTTAAAAAATGATTGCTGCTAACTCTGATTTAATAATGAAAGAAATTTAAAAAAGTGATTTGGCGGTAACTTTGTTATTTTGCTTGACAATATTTTTGGAAACGATAAAGTGTGATACTATCTGATTTTGAGTGCTTCGGCTTCGAATTAAAATGGAATTATCTAGGGACACATTAACTCCGGAAAACATTCTAAATGAAGCCGACAATGTTATAGAAAATGAAACTCTTTGATATGAGTTTCTTTTATCTACTATTCCTATAGGTAATAGTTGAAAGAAAAGCAGATTATGCACCTCGCCTTAAGTAATTTATATTGTTACTTTGTGCTCGATGCAATAATCTACTATTAAACACGCAGATAGCTGTCTTTATCTTCGAGGTTGTATATTCCTAACCATAATCAGGACGGATCACAGACTCCATCGTACCATTCCACACTCCGTTCTGCAGATTTAGGCGTGTATTTATGAACCGCTCTCAACCTTGAGAGCTATCTTCAGATCAAACCTGAGATGCTGTTCCTATAGGAAAAGCATCTCAAGTATTAAGGCCCTTATTTATAAAACGCTCTTAACGTTGAGAACTATCTTGACATCATATTTAAGATGTTCTGCTTTTAGGAACAGCATCTTAAGTATGATCTGAAGATAGTTTTCTACGTTGATAGCGTTTTATAAATACGGGTCTAAGACGCAAAATCACGCGCGTACAGTCCGTGGCACGAATCATGAATATTTTTCGACGGAGTAGGGATAAATTCGCGCATGTGCTCTTGTCAGCGACCAATAGCGCGCGCCCCTCTCCCGCCGCCCGCACCCCTCACCGCAACGCATACCCAAAATACGCGTTCCGCGCAATCCCCACCCGATTTCATGATTCGTGCCACTGACTGTAGATCTGTGCGTCTTTGATGTATCATATCACCAGTGATTTCTATAAAAACAAGACACTTTACGCACAGAATAGATATTAGTACTATGTATAGAAAGGACACTTCCCACCCCGCCCTAGAATTAATTATACCTCCCCCCACCCCGCGAGTGACTCTCCTGTGGGGTGACAGATGATGGCGGGGGTGCGGTATTCTGGGTGGTGTAGCGCGGGAAAGGAAACGCGGTGATGTAAAGGAAACTTCCAGCCCCCCTCCCCCCCCAACGTCTGTCGCCCCCTTATAACGTAGACTACTGGACTGAGTTTGTTTTTTAGGGTTCCGTACCCAAAGGGTAAAAACGGGACCCTATTACTAAGCCTCCGCTGTCCGTCTGTCTGTCTGTCTGTCTGTCACCAGGCTGTATCTCATGAACCGTGATAGCTAGACAGTTGAAATTTTCACAGATGATGTATTTCTGTTGCCGCTATAACAACAAATACTAAAAACAGAATAAAATAAATATTTAAGGGGGGCTCCCATACAACAAACGTGATTTTTTGCTGTTTTTGGTACGGAACCCTTCGCGCGCGAGTCAGACTCGCATTTGGCCAGTTTTTTTACTTGTAAAATGTTTCAGGGTGTCTATTCTGCTACTGTTAACGTCATAATTGTTTCAATTTTGTTTGAACTGTTATGCTTTTTGACACAGTTCTTGTTTCATAAACCCCATAACTGAAACGAAATTAAAACACGAATAAGACGTTAAAATTAGCAGAATCGACACACACTAAGATTTATTAGAATTTAGAACTAAGTTGTGCCAAATAGTTAAATAGAAGTAAGTAATTAAATAATATTGAAAAATTAATTAATTTTTTTTAGATGTACTTAGGTTAGTTATTATAAAGTAGTGGGTAAAATTGAAATTACTGTCTTGTGTTATAAAAAATAGATTAGATTTTTTTTTTGGGAATGGCTTAGGACGAGATTCAATATCATGCCGTGTTATTTTAATTCAAGAACAACATGATAATAATGTAAATGCGTAAAGTATCAGATAACACGGTAGGTATCATTTGAATTTCACGTAATTTGAAAGTAAATATAGGTACAGTACAAGGCAAATACCGTATTTTGTGTCTCAAATAAATTTATTTTCTTTCTTTCTTTCTTACTTTCAAATACCTATCTTGGATTCGGGGCGGGATTGCGCGGCACGCGTATTTTGGGTGTGCGTTGCGGTGAGGGGCGCGGGCGGCGGGAGGGGGGCGCTCGCTATTGGCACATGAGTAAAAAGAAAGGAACAGAGACAAAGCTTCCTAAGAACGTGAAATTCAAACTTGCAACTAACAAAACAAATGATGCACTATGATTGTCCACTGGCTGGCTGTTAAAACAGGTTTTTTCCTTGTACGCGACAAGCGGCCAGTGGACACGCACACATGCCCCGCGTGCTTGTAGTGGTGCAACCGATTTGCGCGGTTGTATGAAGATTTGTCTCTGGTCCTACGTAGTAGTGATTATTTCCTCTGTGCTATTGGTCGCTCACAAGAGCACATGCGTGACTAATCCCCTCTCCCGTCGAAAAAAATTCAATATATTTGCCTCGTACTATAACCTACGTGAACGTAAACTTGTCATGTTACTTTTGCTGTTGACTTGCTTATATCTTTGAATAATAACATTATTCTAAAATAACTGTAAGTAGTTAACCCATTCTCAAATAAGAATCTGTTTTATTTTTCTTAATTCATTTTAATATTGACTTTTTAATCGTTTTTAGCGATGGCGATGGCGGCGGTGGAACTCTCAAATGGGCGCTTTTGGCACTCGCTGGAGCAATCGTCATTGGTATAGTACTGAGGAAGTACATGAGTTAAGGCCCCTATATAGCTCAAGTGGCACCCTCATCTTAAGTAAATTTATTACTCGCTAACTACATAATGTATCGAAAATTCACATGTACTGATTGAAGCTAAAGTTCTTTAGTTTGTTTACAAAGAATAAACTCAGTAAAATATGTATAGTTCGTTGTAGTAGTAGTACAGCTCGCGCAATATAACTTGAACCAAACCACAAACAATATGGCTTGCGCACTTAACCTTTGTCTGCTTAAAATTGTTACAGCGCAGGTACTAAAATTTGGGTCAAGTTATTTTGTGCGAGCTGTAAGTGGCCACTTTAGGCACTTTTGCTAGCTACTACTACAACGTACTATATTTTACTGAGGTTATTGTTTGTAAATAAACTATAGAAACTTAGCTTTAATCTGTACATGTGAATTTTGTGATATATTATGTACTTAGCGAGCAATAAATTTAACTAAGATGAGGGCGCCACTTGTGTTGAGGCACTATAGTCGCCTTAGGTCCAATGATAGGCGTCCGCGTTTAGGGCTAGTTATAAGCCAGTCAATGTTGCCTTTATACTTAAATGGCTGTAGAATTGTTGAACCTCATTCCTGTCGTAAGTAAGAACTTAAGAAGATAGACTTAAGTGTCTAGACACACTATTCCGAAGTTACACGACTGAACTAATAGTAACTAGACCGAACTTCGGTTGCGTAACTTCGGCATAGTGTGTCTACGACACTAAAACTTTCGCTAAATTCATTCTTATAGTTGTAATATTTAATACGTGAAACAAATGAAAATTTTTGAACAGTGTGTGTGACTGATTGTGAATATTTTTTATAGATTCTTGTATTACAGTTCATTTTTTGCATTTTGTTAAATTCGGTGCACAGTGAATTGCTGTCTTGTCACAATATACTTACCTACTTACACTTTTTTATTTATATTTTGTGGTACACTGTAATACTCGTAATTTTTATATTTATAAACTGTTATATTATAATTCTGTGACAATAAAGTACTAAGTACTTGTTACTGAAGTGTCTTATTTCCAATCTTTACTACCTATTTTGTATCAGTCTAATTATAGCGCTAATGGAGAAGTTTCCTATTTATTTTATTGGCTATTATTAAAATTAAAGCCAAATTATACACAACTGAAAAAGAATTATCAAATCCTACTAATATTATTAATGTGAAAGTTTGTGGGTTTGGATGTTTGTTCCTCAATCACGCAAAAACTACTGAACGTATTTGGTCGGAATTTGGCACACAGATAGTAGATAGCCTAGATTAAAATATAGGATACTTTTTATCCCGATATTCCCACGCAAACGAAACGGGAACCACGCGGGTGAAACCGCGGGCGGCCGCTAGATAACTAGCGGCCGCCCGCGGTTTCACCCGCTTTAGAGATAACTCTAAAAATGAAAAAGTTTCAAACTATAGGTGTGGTGACGCCACGCTCTTACAATCAGGGGGTCAAGTCTGCTAATGTTTTCGTCAAAATCGTAGTTCAATGGTGTTCTAATGGTAATGCTTTTTGACACAGTTCTCGTTTCTTAAATCCAAAATCAAGACACGATATGTTTCCGTATTAGGTTTAAGAAAGACAATGTGTTTCAAATTTTGGGTTTAAGAAACAATAACTGTGTCAAAAAGCATTACCATTCAAACACCATTGAACTACGATTTTAACGAAAACATTAGCAGACTTGACCCCCAGGTCATTCGGGTCGCGCAAAAATTCGTCTACTTAAATTATTTATTGCTCTGCCATTTATTAACAGATTTCATTTTTTTTCACTGATATACTTACTAATCTTATACACCGTTATTTTTAAAGTATATCTAAAAATGAAAAGGGGTGTTCAGACCATGTTAATGAACAACTTTTACTATGGGGCCAACCACGAAAACGCGAAAAAAAAATCAGCTGTTCCATACATTATAGTCTGGGGCCCTATTTTTGAATCGCTCGGCTGGCGTCGAGCGCTCGTTTCTACTGATTTTCGTTCGACATATGACTCTATCTCGAACATTTGAGCCACATGTCGAACGAAAATCAGTAGAAAAGAGCGCTCGACGCCAGCCGAGCGATTCAAAAATAGGGCCCCTTGTCGATGTTGTACTTTTCTATTGAACAGCTGATTTTTAGGGTTCCGTAGCCAAAATGGCAAAAAACGGAACCCTTATAGATTCGTCATGTCTGTCTGTCTGTCTGTCCGTATGTCACAGCCATTTTATTCCGAAAGTATTAAGGATTACACAAATGAAACTTGGTAGGTAGATGTATTCTGTGAACCACTTTACGATTTTGATATAAAAATAAAAAAATAAAAGATTAAGGGGGGGGGGCCCCATACATGGAACTGAAACTGAAATTTTTTTTTCATCCAACCTATACGTGTGGTGTGGGGTATCTATAGATAGGTCTTTAAAAATAACATTGAGGTTTCTCAAACGATTTTTTCTCAAAGTCAACCGTTTGAAAGATAGACACTTCCAAAGTGGTAAAATGTGTGTCCCCCCCCCTTTAACTTTTGAAATAAAAAAGTGAAAAATCAAAAAAAAATGTATGCTGTAGATCCTAATAAATACTTTCAACAAAAATTGGTTTGAACGAGATATATTGATAACTTTTAGAGATATAGCACATTTTCCAAAACCGCAAATATAACTTTGTCATTCGTACAAACACTATGAAAAACAAAGTTATTTTTGACGACGAAAAATGAATGTGGTATTCAATATGGTATTATAAGGTAACTACGGAACCCTACTGCGCGTGGCCCGACACGCACTTGGCCGGTTTTTTTTAGCGATTTCGTGGTTGGCCCCATAGTAAAAGTTGTTCATTAACGTGGTCTGAACACCCCGTTTCATTTTTAGATATACTTTAAAAATAACGGTGTATAGGCTATATTTTAATTTTATGAAGTGATGGGTGACCAAAATTTTATTATCTCGAGCTCCTCGGTGCTTCGGAAGGCACGTTGGTTCCGGCTGCATTTGCAGTGTTTAACACCCAATCAGCATTGGGCCGACTATGTGGTGGGTTATGGCCCATCCTCCTTATCCACCCATAAGGAGGGCCTGTGCCCCAGCAGTGGGGACATTAAAAAAATGCCTGATGTCGCCAGTGGCGGATTTACAGTCTTGGCCGCCCTAGGCCGAATAGTACCAGCCGCCCCTTTTCTCTGCTCCTATCATGGAGGGGGGAACTCGGAGCCTTTATGTATGGGAGGATGCCTGTCTATAGTTAGAATGCACAAAACTACAGCAAAAAAACGAACGTGCGGCGCGATTTTTAGTCAGTTTCATCCACTTGTATCTTGAAATGTTGCCTGTCTAGCTATAAGTTAAAAAAACGGCCGCGCAGCGCGATTTTTAATCAGTTTAATTCACTAATATTGTAATGGTTTCATCCGTGAAATACAAAAATGCCTGTCTCACTCAGCTTAGTGTCGGCCGCACGCCAGTCTAAGCCGTAACAAGCCAATCAAATGCGGCAAATGCTTGTCAGATTGTAACTCGGACCACGTTTTAAGATTATAAAAAAAGGCAAAAAAACGGCCGCGCATCGCGATTTTTAGTCAGTTTCAACTAAGTACTTATCTTGCCTGGCTTTTACAAAAACGAGCGATTTTTGCCTGTTTCATACTCTAATGTTGTAATCAGTGGTTTCATCCGCGAAATTTAAAAATGCCTGTATTTGCTTTAGTGCCGGCCGAACTCCTGTAAAATGCCTGTCAAATGCGGCAAAAGTCTTTCATCAGTCCTATCATCAGTCTATTTTTCGCCTCGCTTGGCCGCCCCCAATATCTGGCCGCTCTAGGCCCGGGCCTACTTGGCCTTAGGGTAAATCCGCCACTGGATGTCGCTGTTGTGTATTACGTTTATTCTTTGGATTCTATTTTTAACTAAAAATCTCATTAACTTCATAAATAAATGTAATAAAAATCAAAAAGACAACAAAGGTATTAAAGAGCACTAATAATAAAATTGACCAGCAATAAAGTAGTGAGTACTGATAAACTGGCGATTATAGTACACCCGTTGGAGTACGTCGTGGCGTACGTTATCGCGTGGTATACGTAGTGTTGCTCGTGCACGTTGTGGAATAGGTGGGCGTGGGGGCCTGCCAACCAACAAGAAAAAAACATAAACAATTAGTCTACTTTTTATGCACAACGGGCTTGGCCTTTACCTCAGTTGATGTTAAGTGACGTTAGCTGGAAGCGCACTACACCTAGAATCCTCGTCATTGAGGAACTGGCTATCTTACCTCTAACTGCCGGAACACAACAATTTTTAAATTGTTGTTATGGCGTCAGTTTTCGGTAAGATGGTGGTAGCTAGCCAGACGGACTTGAAATAAGCCCTACCACCAACCAAACCGAGTGAAAATTGTACCCTCCCTGGGAATCGAACCCAGGACCCCTGTGTCTTACACGGGTGGGCGAACCACTAGACCACAGAGGCGGTTAAACGGCGGCTACTGCAAGGCATAGCCTCACGTGGAAAAATGCTGCCGCAATCACCAAGATTGGACTAGTGTGGTCTGTGGACGTGTCAATTTTCAAGGCCAAGTTATGGTGTGAATGAAAAAAAAGAATCACTTGAAATGAGAAAGTGAAGAATAAAATATCACTTTTCATTTTAATTTTATTTTTTGGAGCGCAGTGTTAGGGCTTGCAATTCGAATATTCGAATACTTTGAATATTCGGCTTATTTTGCTATTCGAATACTCAAGTCGGTGATATTCGAATATTCGAATATTTTCTACTTTGTTAGATTTAGGCGAAAGTCATTCATTAAATACCCGAATAGCGCTAGAATGAAGCGTTCGTTAACGTTCACTTTCACGTTTATTTCTTTGTTGACCTAATGTTCTTTATATTTTTCAATTTTCCAGAAATTGTAAACGATTTTAATCTAGCTTCACGATGAGCAAAATACTTGAAACTTAAAACAGGTTAGAAGTCAGAACTGGAAGACAATTAAATAATATACTGTCATTGAGCTAATCTAATGGTGGAACCCAAAGATGACCACAGGAAATCTGTAATAAAACCATACAAATGTATCGAGTTTGGGCTCGTTTGATTCGTCTTGACAAGCATTTTGTTGTGAAATAGTGTCCAGAGTTTGATGATGAAGCCGAAAGAAGACCACAAGAACTCTAGAGTAAAACCATGCAACCCCATCTAGTTTAGGATCGTTTGATTCGTCTTGGCTAGTACTGTAATAGGAAATGATTCCCAGGGTCTGATGATGGAGCCGGAAGGAGGCTACAGGAACTTTGTAATAAAACCATGCAACCCTATCGAGTTTATACTTGTTTGATTTGTTTTGATGGGTACTTTGTTGAAATAGTGGCCAAAGTTGGATAATGGAGCCGGAAGAAAACCACAGGAACTTTGTAATAAAACCATATAAATTCATCGAGTTTGGGCTTGTTTGATTCGTCTTGACAAGTTCTCTGTTGGGAAATTCAATAGTGTACAAGCTTTGATGATGAAGCCGTAAGAAGGCCGTAAAAACTCTGTAATAAAACCATGCAACGCCATTTAGTTTGGGCTTGTTTGATACGTCTTGACTAGTACTTTGGTGGGAGACGATTTCCAGGGTCTGATGATGGAGTTGGAAGAAGGCCACAGGATATCTGTAATAAAACTGTACAACTCCATAGAGTTTGGGCTTGTTTGATTTGTCTTGACAAGTACTCTTTTGGGAAATAGTATCCAGGGTCTGATGATGGAGCCGGAAGAAAATCACAAGAACTCTGTAACGAAACCATACAAATCCGTCGATTTTGAGCTTATTTGATTTTTCTTGACAAGTACACTGTTGGGAAAATTAATAGTGTTCAAGGTCTAATGATGAAGCCGAAAGAAGTCCACAAGAACACTGTAATAAAACCATGCAACCCCATCTAGTTTGAACTCGTTTGATTCGTTTTGACTAATGCTCCAATAGGAGACGGTTTCCAGGGTCTGATGATGGAGCCGGAAGAATGCCACATGAACTCTGTAATAAATCCATGCAACCCCATCGAAATTTTTGCTCGTTTGATTTGTCTTAATGAGTACTTTGTTGGGAAATAGTGGCCAAGGTCGGATGATGGAGCCGGAAGATCACAGGAACTCTGTAATAAAACCATACATACCAATCGAGTTTAAGGTCGCTTGATCCACCTTGACAAGTACTCTGTTGGGAAAATAAATAGTGTTCAAGGTCTGATGATGAAGCCGAAAGAAAGCAACAAGAACTCTGTAGTAAAACCATGCAACCCCATCCAGTTTGGGCTCATTTGATTCATCTTGACTAGTACCTAATAGGAGACGGTTTCCAGGATTTGATGATGGAGCCGCAAGAAGGCCACAGGAACTCTGTAATAAAACCATACAACCCCATCGAGTTTTTGCTCGTTTGATTTGTCTTGATGAGTTCTTTGTTGGGAAAAAGTAGCCAAGGCTAGATGATGGAGCCGGAAGAAGATCACAGAAACTCTGTAATAAAATCATACAAATCCATCGAGTTAAAGCTTGTTTGATTTGTCTTGAAAAGTACTCTGTTGGGAAAATAAAAAGTGTTCAAGGTCTGATGATTAAAGCCGGAAGAAGGCCACAAAATCTCTGTAACAAAACCATGCAACGCCATTTAGTTTGGGCTCGTTTGATAAGTTCTCTGATGGGAGATTAAATTGAAATTGAGTTAGTTTCCAGGGTCTGATGATGGAGTCGGAAAAAGGTCACAGGAACTCTGTAATAAAACTATACAACTCCATAGAGTTTAGTTCTTGTTTAATTTTTTTGACAAGTACTTTGTTGAGAAATAATGTCCAGGGTTTGGTGATGGAGCCGGAAGAAGGGCACAGAAACTCCATAATAATACCATACAACACAACCCCATCGAGTCTGGGCTCGATTGATTCATTTTGACAAGTATTCGGATGGGTGTTAGACCTTGGTCTGATGTTGAAGCCGAAAATACCACAGAAAAACATAGATAAGACTAAGAAGCAGAATTTATTTATCTATTGACAAAAAAAAACTAAAAAGAAACACGTTTTAAAAACGAACTATAAAGTTAAAAAATCGAACTGAAAACCCGTAACGATTTATGACCATATACAGAAGTTAAACCTAAAAACGTGGGGAATATGCACAAGTCAATGATGATAAATCTTCCGAAATGCGTCCCATTAAACGTAGCATTTAACTTAGGTTTAACTTGAAAAATAAACAATATTTATTAATAACAACCATTTTTTAAAATTTACAGAAATATTCGAATAATATTCGAATACCTCCTTAAAAAATATCGAATATTCGAATAGTGAATTTCTTCGAATATTTGCAAGCCCTAGCAGTGTTACATCGTTATCATCAGGTTTGAAGACCCAATTTTTTGGTTTTTCACATATATCTCGGAAACTATGCGTTCTAGCGACATAAGACTTTCTACAAAATGAAAGCTGATTTAAATTGCTACAAGTTTTATCTAGTCAAGTTTTTCGATATCTTATATAGTTTTCGAGATAACCACTCCTGAATGTCTGTCTGTCAACATGCTTAAAGTAAAGCTTGAGGACAATTTGCCGTGCATAAACTATATGCCGTTAACCGATCTGAACCCGAATTTGACCTTTTAATACCATTTGACTCGGGAAAAAATGCGCTATTTCATTGTCCTCAAGCTTCACCTTAATCATGTTGACAGACATTCATTCAGGAGCGGATATCTCGAAAACTATAAAAGATATCGAAAAACCTCACTGAATAAAAGTTGTAGCAACATTGACTAGAAAAAAAAATTCAGGTCAGTGTGTAACAATCAGCTTTTATTTTGTAAAAAGTTTCATGTCGCTAGAACGCATAGTTTCCGAGATATGTGTAAAAAACCGAAAAATGGGACATTCAAACCACCCGCTCCGCCCGGCATAGCATAGGGGCTATGGACGGGGACTTTTGATATGTTCACCTCCTAACTAGGTAGTCCAAACAAAGTAACGAAGTCAAAAATTGTATTCCAATCATTTCTCTCTACACCTTTTCGTTTACTGGGCTATCTTCGCGCCGCCTACCTGGGTGGTGAGCACAGACGTGGTGGTGAGGCCATGTGAAGATACAATGCGATTGAATTAGGTACAACTGATGTGACTAACTTCAGAGCGTTTGGTTTGCAGTACAAAACGATGTATTTTTATCTGTATTTTTTTTCTATGCATTCTCGAGTGAAGTTGCAGCGGATCACTGTCTATCGTCAATTTAATCGCATTGTAGGGTTGATCTTTCGATCACCTACACCTGGAATATCGTTGGGTTGATCCTACCATTTCTACTTCGTCGGACGCCACACGGCAAAGTCTCATACCTCTAGCGTAAATGGCAACATCGCCGCTGCCATGGATGTTCTTCAGGAGCCTGATGTCCGCAACCTGATGGTACTGTATGCTGTCAATGTCGTCCAAGCTCAGGTCTCGTCGCCAGGTCTTACCTCTAGCGTAAATGGCTAAATCGCCGCTGCGATGGATGTTCTCCCGGAGCCTGATGTCCGCCACTTGATGCTACTGCATGCTGTCTTCTTCTTCCATTTTTATTTTGGCAATCTACTTTCCTCTTGGAAGTAATTTTTGCCAGTGTCAAGTGTTTAATAGTTCAGTGGTAGGTATTGTTTCAGTTTATGTTTACATTAGAATGCGGGTGCATTGCATTCTAATGCTGCTTGGAGCATTTGGCACCAAGTATATCAAGACAGTTTACTCGGAAAGTTCTACCGAGGTAGCTACCACTACAATAAAAGTCTCAGCTTCACACAACCAAGATCGCGCCTATTTCAATTATCCCACATATTGTTCAGTTGTGTAGACACTTGTACCACAAAACTGCACCAATTTTAAGACACAATATCCACTATGAATCAATTTTCAAATAATTAAAATAGACACCAAACCGTACTAGACAAAATGGCGCCAAAAACTCTGCATGCTGTCAGTGTCATCTAAGCTCGGGTCTCGTCGCCAGGTCTTAACTCTAGCGTAAATGGCAACATCGCCGCCGCCATGGCTGTTCTCCAGGAGCCTGATGCCCGCAACCTGATGGTACTGCATGCTGCCAGTGTCGTCCAAGCTCGGGTCTCGTTGCCAGGTCTTACCTCTAGCGTAAATGGCAACATCGCCGCCGCCATGGCTGTTCTCCAGGAGCCTGATGCCCGCAACCTGGTGGTACTGCATGCCGTCAGTGTCGTCCAAGCTCGGGTCTCGTCGCCGCACCGTCGTCGTGCTGTTCTCGTTTGTATGCACGTAGAACTGGAACGAGTCCGGCCCTCCGGTGCTGTACGAAAGAGTGGTGTAGTTTATTCCATCGTAGGGGGACGCCTCGGCTATTCCTGAAAGCAAAATAATAATGAAACCTTTTGAATGCAAACAACCGCATCGAAATTGGCCCAGCAGTAGTTAACGAGGAAAATTGTAACAGACATACATATAAACAAACAAACATATCTACTCTAACCCGAAACACATATACCTACTACCTACCGCCTCCGTTGCGTTACAGAATACATAATAGTACAAGTGTTCCGTTCCGTCTGTCGTCGTGGGTATACCAACCTTTGATCAAGGCTGCAAAGTACCAAACCAACATAAAACGTTGTACTTTGTTGTAAGATTGATAGCTCTTCTGCTTAATTTAAAATTGGAACAGAATTCCTATTAAATTATCTGACAATTCAGTTTAAATGGATCTTAATCCGAACCTGTGAAACTGACCCCGATAAAATAAATGAGATTTGAAAAAGACATGAGCCATATTATTCTAAAACGTGAACTAAGGTTAGACCAGCCCTACTATTGTCTAATTTTCAAAATCTATCGCAATCGCTTTCATTTGATGGATGGATGTGACACATTGCTGCATTTCTTTGGTAAGTCCTTATTTGTGCCAAAAAGAAGCATCAATGTATCACATCCTGAAAGTGATTGCGATAGATTTTGAAATTAGACAATTAGCCCCCGGTTTAAAACTGGTGCTTTATTACTTTTGTTCAGGTCTATTTCTATTCCACGTTTTAGAATAAGAGAGGTAGGGATCTTCAGAGTTCTTGAAGTTTCAGTATATATTCAGAAATCGTAATCACGGAAAAGTTGGGTATTAGTGGATTTCTTTCTTACTTACCAAATATATTTGACCCTCGTTCCGGGTAGCCGTTGATGGAGAGCGTATGCGTGTGGTCGCTGGTGACTATGAGTAGAGTATCATCCTGGTCCACCATATCCATGGCCGCCTTGACTGCTTCCTCCATCGTCGCTGCCTCGTCTATGGCTACCTTCGCCATTCCTCGGTGATGGGCCATGTCTATATTTCCGCCTTCTACCTTAGAAATGATGGAAGATTTCATGTCGTGAACAGAAGATAGCTATTTGTAAGCTGAAGATTATTCCATTCCACACCTTGGGGAGTTACTCCCGAACGCGATCGAGAATCTGAGATCGAATTGGTATCGAGTAAACGTCAAAACAAAATAGTACAGTGGAAACCATGGCAACCGTTTCCAATGTACTAAAATAACAGATTTTTGACGTTTATTCGATCCTGATGTGAACTCGATCTCGTTAATTACCGTCGAGAGTCAGGGGGCTGATTATTGAAACTTTTTACTGTAACGTAAATCAAGTTTTTAACACTTCTTAAAAAAAATACTCCTTAAGTAGGTAACTAATAATTTCATCTCATTTTTTGTATGCTCACCATAAGGAAGAAACCTTTCTTGTTATTCCGTAGAACTTTGATGGCTGCCTCCACCATGTTCGAGAGAGAAGGCATGTCAGTTTGGTTTCTCTGATACTCGTAGCTGAGATGGCTGTCAGCAAATATTCCTGAAATATATTTTGTCAATTATATATAACGCCGTTGATAATACATTTACATGCATTAAACGATGTAGATATATTTTCCTTATTTATAGGCCAGAAACATTCAAGCTTTGTAAAATCTTGCAGGCTTTAGGTACATATTATGACATCATGCATAAAATAACAATTAAAAAACCCTTATTACCCAAAAGATAGTCAGTTTGATCAGCATCGAAATTTTCCAGCTCCGTTTTATTGGCCACTACCGAATATCTGAGACCGCGGGTTTCCTTGTCCTTCTTGTAATCCTCTATCAGGTTACGGCCGTCTTTCCGCGAGCACACCCATTTATTCGACGAATGGCTGGGGGTGAGGCTGTTCCTACCACCACCCAAGATTACCTGAAAGTGGAAATTTAAGTAGTCCTCAAACACCGAAAGCTAACCGCCTCTGTGGTCTAGAGGTTTGCCCACCAGTGTAAGACACAGAGGTCCCAGGTTCGATTGCCAGGGGGGTACAATTTGTACTCGGTTTGGTTGGTCGTAGGGCTTATTTCAAGTCCGCCTGGCTAGCTACCACCATTTTACCTGAGTATAAGTCTGACGCCATAACAACAATAAAAAAATGTGTTCCGGCAGTTTGAGGTAAGATAAGTTCTTCAGTGATGTAGATTCCGGGCGTAGTGCGCTTCCACCTTCGGCTGTATCGTCACTAACATCAGGTGAGATGAAGATCAATCACTATCCCGTTGTGCATTAATAAATGTGGATGCCGATGAAGTCTTCTTCATCACTCATCAGCATCCACTGCTCTTTCAAGAACTTGCACTAGTTGTAACAGAGCCAAGAAGCTTATACCTCCCTCCAATGGAGATTGCACGGCCAGTGTCATAGTGAAGATAGAAAAAATGTCCTTGAGTGACGTGACGGCTTATTGCAACCTCTTTCTTTAGGCTGGCCGCAGACCTACCGGTTTCATTTCTTTGCTTTGCTGTTCTACCATGGACCGCCGGCCAAGAGGCTCATTTTCAATCTATCGCATATTTTGACCTGACCACATTGGCAAGATAGCCATTAGTTTGGTGTTATCAAATATCGTCGTCTGGGGTGCGATGAGAAGTTTTAGTTTTCGTTTTAAAAAAAAACTGCTGTTTTATACAAAAATTAATAACGAAATTATCAAAATGTATGAAACAGTTCATTTTTTTTCGCGATTTCAGATTTGGTCCCATAGTAAAAGTTGTTCAGTTTTATTATGGTCCCTATCTACCTTATTCAGTTTTATAAGGCTTTACCAAACATCTTGTATAAATAAGCGATCGAGTTATTTTTAACGATCGGAGTCCATGTTCAGGGTGGCATATCTCCTAAAAGCTTCCTACTTCGCAATCCAGGCGATGATATTTGATAAAACCAAGCTAATGGCTATCTTGCCAATTTGGTCTAGTCCCAAAATGCGATAGATTGAAAATTACGCTGGTTGGCCGGCGGTCTTTTAAGCAAGGTAGCACAGCAAAGCAAAGAAACGGAACCGGTAGGTCTGGGGCCAGCCTTAGTGTTACAATACGTGTTCGTTGTTCGTTCGTTCGTGAGAAACAAAAACGTATTGTAAAACGAAAAGAAAGAGATAGCAATAAGCCGTGACGACACTAAAGAGTATTTTTTCAATCTTCACTGTGATACCTACTAGGCGTGCAATCTCCATTGTGGGTATAAGCTTCTTAAACAGAGCTTAATACTTATTTAGGGAAGTCTGATTATTACTGATTTTAAGCTAAAACATTATCCTAATTTGGTTCTAACTAAACAGTGTACCTATCCTAAAATAAAATATCATCATATCTTACCTGAAGGTTCCTGCCCGGTTCATCTTCGATCAACTGGCGGGCTATGTCCTTGCACTGCTCAGTGCCGGGTGGCATTGTCGCGTCACACTCCCAGGTTCGTTCTGCGCTGTGAGCGTATAGTGGGCTGGGTGTAGCGTGCGTTACTCTCATTGTGGTCACGAAACCTGGAAAGCAATAACAAGTAATCTTTTAGCAGTCATGATGATGACTAACATCATTGCAGCCGCACTATTTAAAACTGCTGAGTAAATACTCAAGGTATTACAGTGGAGGTGACATAATTAAAGACACCAGTCGATTTTCATACAAACGAGGTAACTTTGAAGCCTTGGTTCTCCGCCAAGGATTGACCTAGCTGTGATCTGTTTATGGCTGTCAGGGAGTGAATGGAGGAGATTCAGATCCCTGTACACACCCAACTGAACAAGAGATATATGGAAATGTTTTAAAAAGCCTCGAAAATGGCATTAAAATGTATGGAAATCGAATCCTGAAACTAAAAAACTCTGATCCTTATATCTCTTAGAATGCTGATCAGATCAGTTAGGTGTGTATAGCGATCTGAATCTCCTACATTTAGTCCCTGGATGGCCATCATCAGATCACAACTAGGTCTATCCTTGGCGGAGAACCAAGGCTTCAAAGTTACCTCGTTTGTATGAAAATCGACTGGTGCCTTTAATTATCTGGTTACCACTGTATTCCCCATAATATCCCCACGTCGACGATTGGTGTGTTCTCCGTATGTAGCTGTTTTTAGTAGTGCGGTGTTGTGGAGCTCCTCCTCCTAGTTTCGTCTTTAACGATAGGTGCTTACTTACGCTTAAGTATTTTATTCAGATTACGTCTGTGTAGCCTTTACTTCCTTGCCTAAACCCTTACCTGCACTCTTTCCCGCTTCAAGTGCATCTGCAGCTAATGAGTTCAGCCTAGTTTCCGGCAGCAAAGACCTCGCGCAGTCGCCCCGCTTGACGCTGGCGTCTACTCCAATAGTATCTTTGTTGGTCTTCACTCCACTGAACAGCGCTGTAGCGCTACAAGCTGAGTCGGGCACCATTTTATTAGCAGAGTAAGTCTGATAGGAAAAAAATACATTGCTTAAGTAGATATTTATAACTTACTAGCGGCCGCCCGCGACTTCGTCTGCGTGGAAAGGTTTTTTGCTATCCCTCGGGAACAATACTTTTTTTCGGGATGAAAGGTACCCTATGTCCTTTTCTGTACTCCTGACAACGTGTATGCAAAATTTCATGATGATCGGTTCAGTAGTGAACGTGAACGTGTCAAACGTGAAGGCGTAACAAACAAACAGACAAACAAACAAACGGACTTTCGCATTTATAATATTAGTAAGGATTTAGCTACAACACTTTTATTAGGCGTGTAGACTTGTACTATTAGTTATTCTGTTGGTGTAGGTAGGTATTCTTTTCTTCGATTCTAAAGGTTCGCCCACACGCTAGTGTAAGACGCAGGGGTTTCGGGTTCCATTCCCAGGAGGGGGGTACATTACTCGGTTTGGTAGGGCTTATTTCAAGTCCGCCTGACTAGCTACCTGACCACCATCCTTATTAAGATGATTATTAATTGAAAAAATATTAGAAAAAATCGACTCACCCGTAGCAACTCAGACGGGATTCGAACCCGCACCCTTAGGATTCCGGCCTAATGCACTACCAATTATGCTACTGAGCCGCCAATGGGATTGGCGAAATTTTCTAATACTTTTTACGTTTCCGCTGTTAGGCCAGCGCGATCTCACCAATGTGAAGAGAACTTCGACATTCAATTAATAATCATCTTAATGTTAAAATATAGCATTGTGGATGCATAAAAAATCTAAAGTTTAAAATTATATGGCTATTTCTGGCATCTGTTAAAGTTTAAAACCATCCTTATTACTGAACCAATCATCATTAAATTTTGTATACCAACACGTTTACAGGGGTACAGAAAAGGAAATAGGGTACCTACCTTTCATCCCGAAAAAAGGACTGTTCCCGAGGGATAGACAAAATACTATCTACGCTGACGAAGTCGTAGGCGGTCGCTAGTCTTACATAAGTCTGACGCCATCACAACAATTTAAAAATTGTTGTGTTCCGGCAGTTCGGGAATTCCGGATGTAGTGCGTTACATCTTCGGCATTATCGTCACTTTACATCAGGTAAAGGCACATGAGGTAAAGGCCAGCCAACCATTATCCCATTGTGCATATGGTGGCACAATATAAACACTTGCTTCATGCAGTGAGTGTCGTGTACTGTAAGGTGATGATGATGAATGAGAATTCTTTATTTACCTTCAACAGGCCTACGTGTGGGAACATCTCATACGCCAGCCTGTGGCTCTCCCCGCCCTTGTATATCCTGGTGGCAGTGACTGTGTTGGGCCCCATGCCATCCCCAACGAATAATATCACGTTCTTAGCTGTACCAACGTTCCATTTGGTTTGTAAAGCTTCATCCAACTCTTTTTTCGCCATGTCCCTCCAGAACTGCTGATCTGTAGAAATTATTTAGTTTCATTTAAAAACTATGAATAAAACAAACGCAGCACCCTTTAATAATTTAATAAGTAAGTACAGTTGCGAGGTACCTACCTCGCAATCATAATAAATATTTAAGTAGGTATCAGACAATCAAACAGAAAGTTAAGCAATGCTAAATGGTTTGTAGGGTAGATGGTAAAAACATTAGGTAATATTTTTATATGGAGACACTTTTGTTCGCAAAATGATAAGTATCAAATTGATCTATTGTTTATTAAAAACAAAACCTAGACTTGCTTTACGTGTAAAAGAATGTCTAAAAATACGTTTTTAAACATCAGCAACTTCTTTTTTTTATTACGATTCATAATAAATAACAGATTGCATAAATAAATAAGTAGTACTTTTATAATACTTACAGGTAGTTTGTTATCTGATTAGGTACCTTATCTACTTAGCATAGACAATACTTAATTATTCAAAACATAGAAGATATTTTCATCATAATACCTAGCAACCTCACAAATAATAATAATCTCACATAAAATTAATCAAAATACATGCAACTAACTAGAAGTTGCAAATCAAAGCAACAGTCCTTTCTTAAAAACTTAAATAATTTCGATAACTACTTTACTTATTTTGATTTTACTCTGTGGATAATCATCTTTTATTAATATCACTAGATAAAAAATAGAGTTTATTAAAATACAAGTTACATTACCGGTTTGCAGACACCATGCTGTAGAAATGAAAAGTACAGTTATCACCACTGCGAACGAACTCATAATGAATACTGCTGTGCCGACTGACTCGACGATGACGGTGTGATATGACGGGCATTGACGGGCCGCCCGCGCACGTGGTGTGAACGAAAAACTCGTAGGGTTGGCAGGCGCGATATTTATCCTACTTAATATTATTGTAGTAAGTACTTAATAATAATAAATATTCAGGAAAAATCACACCAAAAGGTTGAGAACGACATCTTTCTAATAAACACCTTTGTTTAAAAAAAAGATTTTTCAGGAGAGAGAAAAATCTTTTCCACATTATGTTAAATAACGTTGACTAATATTTTCTGTTATTATAGCTTCACCCTGGAATATATTTTTCCAAATAAATATATTATTATAGTAAAAGAAACCATAGTCTGACTGACAAAAAAATCTTAACTAACTTACGAGTATAATCATATTTCTTACAAAATTTTACATATGAATAGCAGATAATCTCCTCCACTACTAAGTATATCAAGCTAACGATCAATATCTCCAGCATTTCCATCATAAGAGATTATGTTGTGACACCACAGAATAGAACACATAATAATGGTGCTACTCAATATTCATTATGTACTTACTTATGTGTAGGAATCGAAGTCAAAACGATTTCAAACAAAATATGATGTTCAATTGTTTTGATTTGATTTGCAAAAAACTTTCGATATGGGCGCTCGCGTAATTTTGTAGATCTAACATTAATTACATTACAGAACAATATTTTTTGTAAGTAAATCTAAAATTTTGTGACATCCCTGATGACGAAGTCAGTCGTTCATTCGCTACAATAAGTGCTATTAGGTATATCGCTAAATGTGCGTGAGTAACTCCATTCGTTGCTCCTTCCTCAGACCTTGATGAATGCTCTTTTTATATTAACGTGGAATCCTTTAATGGGGAATGTCTGAAAAAAATAAACTTTTTCACGCAACCAAAAATTCTGAAACTTTTTTCTATTACTAAGGGAGCTTATTCCTATCTATAGAAAAATGTTCAGCCAATTTGATTTTTTTCGTACATTCCCCATTTGCTTTGATTTGTAATTTAATTTAAAAGTTTGGGAAACCAAAATCAAAATTTCCACGTAAAAAAATAGAATGACGCGGCGCAGACGTCGAAAGCAAGTGACGCGCCTGACGTCGAAAAGACTACGCGCGAACCTTCACGCAAGATATTTTTGGTTATTTATTTATTTATTTATTTATTTATTTATTCATGGAAAACAAACAGCATTCATGTATTAATTATAGATAAGTTAAAACTAGAACAAACATGCCTTTATCAGTTTTCACAGATAGAAATTAATACAATCCAGATAAAAAAAAGAAAAAAAAAAGATGAAAAACATGCATTATCAAACTAAGAGCAAAATTGCTTTTTAATATTGTACCTACTCATAGACAAAATAAAAATAACACATAAGAAAAAATAGAGTAATATATTATGAATATATATATAGAGAGCCATACCAATATCTGTCAAAGAAAAACTACATTATTTAATTGTCAAAGAAATCTACATTAATTTTATTTTTGAAATAATTCGATCCCGCTGTAAATAAGTCAGTATTTTCTGAATGATTTTGATTGAAATCAGTTAATACCCTGTTAAAGTAAGAATGAGATCTATAATTTGGAATACATGTATCTACTTGAAATTTAAGGTAATTTCGCCTTGTGTTAATGCGGACGGGCAGTTTTATATTTATCAGAGAAAGTAGATCACTACAATCCATTTTGCCATTAATTATGTTAAGAAGGAAAGTTAGATCAGTCGCCTCTCTTCGCAAGGTCAAAGGAAGTAAATGATGGTGCTTGCACTTGATCTCATAGTCTGAGCCCAAGTTCAACCTGTGTTTGTAATTTAGAAATTTAAGAAACTTTTTCTGGACTCTTTCGATTTTTTGAATGTAAAATTGGTATTGAGGATATAGTCAATGTTATTAAGCTTATACAAGGTGTTTGGTAAAAGCCTTATAAAGCCGAATAGGGTAGATAGGGACCATCCAACTGAACAACTTTTACTATGGAACCAACTCTGAAATCGCGAAAAAAAAATCAGCTGTTTCATACAAAAATTTATAACGAAAATTTCAAAATGTATGAAACAGCTGATTTTTTTTTCGCGATTTCAGAGTTGGTCCCATAGTAAAAGTTGTTCAGTTTGATGGTCCCTATCTACCCTATTCGGCTTTATAAGGCTTTTACCAAACACCTTGTATATATTCGTGTTTCTTTTTAATGAAACTTTCTTGTTGAGAGCAAATAAAGTTTTAAAGCAAGAATTGGGAATGAAACAAACAAAAGAGTTTTTTCAAAGAAAGTTAACGGTGAACGTACCAATCCAAGAAAATTACATCGAAACATAAGAGACCATGTTAATATATCTGAGTTTTAATTTTTTTTTGACATAAATTGTATCCTAAATAGTGATATTGTTTGTGTATATGTTACGGCTAATACCCGAAGTGCGGCTAAACCTAGTTCTAGCCGGCTAAAACTAGGTGTAGCCGATAGCTGTTGGCTAAAACTAGGTGTAACCGATCTGCTTTACTCCTGTAGGTCCCGGGTTAGGTTAGAAATTTAAGGCGAACCTTAGAATAATAACACATAGAACGATAATTCCCTACAAAGCGCGCTGTCAAAAGTGAGGCAACTAAAATAGCCAAAATGGCGCCGTTTTCAGATTTTTGTTGTCCAATATTACATAATGATACCTAATAAGTACAAAACAGTTTCAATTTCCCTACCTTAAAGAGATTAGTTACTATATTATTGGATTTTAGTTAGGATTATGTAACGTATGTAGGATATAAATCTGAATACTGAGCCATTTTGGCTCAGTATTAGTTGCCTCACTTTGCATAAGCGGACACGGCTTCTAGGTGTAATTATTCTAAGAGGCGAGCTCGAAGCGCAGCGGAGCGTGAGCCTTAAATTTCGAGGTTATTTTTTTTTAACAGACAACAGAAAAAACTTTATTTATATCCCATGCTGCACCTAGTTTTAGCCGGCTACACCTAGTATTAGCCGCGAGCAAATCGGCTACACCTAGTTTTAGCCAACAGCTAGCGGCTACACCTAGTTTTAGCCGGCTAAAACTAGGTTTAGCCGCACTTCGGGTATTAGCCGTAACATATACAAAAATATAAATTATTATTTACTAATTAGTGTTTTAAATCCCTGAAATATCCCTTAGGTCTTTTAAGTTACGCGCGACCGCTTTCGTTACAAATGACCGCGCGCCGTCTTGAAGGTTAAATTAAGAAAGAGAGCCAGATGCTTGTGCATATAGATGAAGTTAATGCAAATATACGTGTGCATTAGGTATAATGCCAGTACCTAAGGTATTTTATTATCTGCACCAGTATACAGATGCTTCAAGACGAGAGTTTGGTACTTGTGTATTGTACGTACATGATGCAGGTATGCATATTTATAGTTATTTATTTTTTATCTTAGCTAATTCGCGTTTTTACTAAGAGAGTATAGTGAATTTCGCGACATGACCTCAACGTTGAAGTTAATGTGACAAGGTTCCATCGTATTAGTAGTAATTGGCGGGGATTGTAACTAGGCTTGCCAACTCCAAATAAGGCATTTCCGGGATTACTTAGCTCGACATCCGGGACTAGGGTATATTACGCGGGACACAACACACCACATACAAAATGGTTAGAAAAATCTATAGGAAGATATATTTTTTAATCAGTTAATAAAAAAAATCAATGCAAAATATAGGTATGAAAAAAATTTTAAATTATAAAATTTTCTAAATTTAAAACTACTTAGGTAGGTACTTACTTTTCAGATTTTTGCGCATTTTCACAAGTTCGTTTATTGCAAACGTAATTATAATTTCGCTGCATTTTTGGTCAAAATTAAATTTTTAATATGTGGTGCAAGCCAAGCCCAGTGACATATTTTAAGATTCGGCGCCTTAGGCCAATAAGGTATGCCGCCCCTAGGGTCGCCATCTACGTAAGGGAGGATGCCTGTCTAGGATGCACGAAACGCCTGTGTTTTTAGAAAAATGTCTGTCTACAGAAAAAAAAGTCCGCGCAGCGCGATTTTTAGTCAGTTTCATCAAATAATCTTATAATTTTGCCAATTCATAGTAAAAAAATCGGCCGCGCAGCGCGATTTTCTGTCAGTTCCATCCACTAATCTTGTAATTTTGCCTAACTAAAGTAAAAAACAGCCGCACAGCGAGATTTTCAGTCATAATAGTGATTTTTGTTTTTCTCCTCTCAATGACTTTAACTGATTTCCGGGACAAAAGGCGTCCCGCAAGGGGTCACGGCGGGACGGCCCAAAATTGACTCAGAAACGGGACGGTTCCGGAAAATCCGGGACGGTTGGCAAGCCTTATTGTAACAGGTGACAAACTGTGGATTACAAAAATATGTAACACGAGCAACTACATGTGGCAAATAAGTAGGTAATTTAAGTTAACCGTGAAAATTCTAAATGAGTGAAAAAAATACTAACGGCAACTAAAATATTTAGCTAACTAAGATAACTGATTTAAGCTTCCCAACATGGTATTATTTTATAAATTAGATTAATAGTCGCCTTTTTAAATAAATTAGGTGTAGGTATGCAATGCATAAGAATAAAGTTTTTAAATTAATAAGTAAAAAATAAATAAATAATTTTAATTAAAAGTAATATTTTTAGGTCTGAAATTTCTGAATGGGGTTATAAAAATTATATTATTTAGTCTGTTTTTACTAGTCTGACTGTGTTTTTTACACGACTGCCCAAAGCAAAAAGAGTGTAGGGGAGAGTAACCTATGTGTATATTGTACCGACTCCTAAATTGTACCACCTTCAAATTTCCCACTAAACGGTGCCATTATTCTACACTTGCAACACAAAACGAGGCGACTACAGCGCCACTGTCACTGGCCCATTTTGTTTATTCTTATGACAGATGACACGAGAGTGAGAGTGAAAAAAATTTTTTTTTGTGCTTTGATGTAATTTCTTCGTCTATTGTCTAAGAAGGTAGTTCAACAAAAAGGTTAGTAACATTTTAACACTGTATTCTATAAGAAAGCACGATTCATACTGTTTTTAAACATCGCGAGTACTAATCAGTTGGTTAAGGTTGTTGTTGTTTTTTTTTTAAGTTTGCTATCGAATACCGTGTACCCTATATTGGACCCCTTCAATTGGAATTTATTGTAGGTATTGCTTTAGATAAAGACTGCTCAGAAAAAGTATTATAAATGGAGTGAAGAAGATTTAAAAGAGGCATTACGAGCATATGAAGAAAAAAATTGGAATGAGATCTGCACCACTAACACAATGGGTTTTCTTTGGTACAATTTAGGCATCTCGTGGTACAATTTAGGATACTAGTTCCGTAAATTGGACCGAAGGACAGCTATCAGTAGATTAATATTTTTAAATAGTTTTAACTTGATAAGAATCTTAAGTGCGTAATATTATGTTGTAACAGAAATACCACGGCATCACCTATGTCAGATTGGGTTTCTCTAACTTACAAGGTTTAGCTATTTTTTAGTGTTATGTCAAAAGTGGTCCAATATAGGTTACTCTCCCCTATAATTATGTGTACAGGGTTCGTGTATGTTTGTGGGTATGTGAGTTTCTTTATTCCACCATAACTTCTAAATGCCTGAACTGATTTGGATAAATGGGATATCGTTAGAATCCTTACAGCATTCCGAGTGACACTGGCTATATTTTTTTTAGAAAAAATCAATATGGCGGCTGTAAGACGCCATTTTCAAATGTGAAAAAAAAATTTTTTTCTTCTATTATTACAATATGGGCATCAAATGAAAGGCCTTGATAAGCACATTCCAAAACTATATAATATGTCACTAAAATGTGTGAAATAAAAATGAATAAATTAAAAAAATATTGAAAACACGACTGCCCTGCCAAAAACGAACTAATATTAAACAACAAGTGTCATTGCAGTCGGGGGACCTCTTTGATCAAAAAATGTTCCATAATAAGGTCCCCCGACTGCAATGACACTTGTTGTTTAACATTTTAGTTCGTTTTGGCAGGGCAGTCGTGTTTTTAATTTTTTAAATAAGTTTTTTTTCAGTAAATTATTATTTTATGCTTTTTAGTTAACGAGATAAAACCACAGAATATATAATAGTGATAAAACTAAGATCTCACTTCCTATCGGAGTACTCTTCAAGACGAATCAAACGAGCTCTAACTCGATGGGGTTGCATGATTTTATTACAGAGTTCAAGTGGCCTTCTTTCGGCTCCATCATCAGACCCTGGATACTATTTTCCAAAAGAGTACTCGCCAAGACGATTCAAACGAGCCCAAACTCGATGGGGTAGCATGGTTTTATTAAAGAGTTCTTATGGCCTTCTTCCAGTTCCATCATCAGACCCTGGAAACTATTTCCCAACAAAGTACTCGTCAAGACGGCTTTAACGAGCCCAAACTCGATGGGGTTGCATAGTTTTATTACAGAGTTCCAGTGGCCTTCTTCCGGCTCCATCATCAGACCCTGGACCCTATTTCCCAACAAAGTACAAACTTGTCAAGAATGCTCAAATGAACGCAAACTCGATGGGGTAGCATGGTTTTAATAAAGAGTTCCTATGGCCTTCTTCCAGTTCCACCATCAGACCCTGGAAACTAGTTCCGAACAAAGTACTTGTCAAGACGATTCAAACGAGCCCAAACTAGATGGGTTACACGGTTTCAATTTTGATTTGAGTTCCTATGGCATGGCCTTCCGACTTCATAATCAGACCCTGGACCTCGTCTTCTATAAGAGTACTCGTCAAGGCGATTTTAACGAGCCCAAACACAATGGGGTTGTATGGTCTCATTATAAGAGTTCCTGTGGCCTTCTTTCGGCTCCGTCATCAGATCAGGGGCCCTATTTTTGAATCGCTCGGCGGGCGTCGAGCGCTCGTTTCTACTGATTTTCGTTCGACATATGGCTCAAACATTCGAAATAGAGTCATATGTCGAACGAAAATCAGTAGAAACGAGCGCTCGACGCCAATCGAGCGATTCAAAAATAGGGTCCCAGCTCAATGACATCATAATATTGCATTGCCTTCCAGTTCTGACCTATTTTCAATGTTTCACTTCACGCTCATCGGGAAGCTAGTATAAAATCGTTAGCAGACTTTGTGGAAAAACAAACAAACAAACGAAAAAGCAAAATCTGAGTCCACTCGGATTGGATGCGCCGGCGTCCGAGTGCACTCGGTCCGAGCTAACTCTTTAAATACGTTGTTCAGTATTTTTGGTACCAAAAATGGGAATTTATTATCACCAGTTTAAATATGTACCTCTTTGAAAAGCCCTCATACCACACACAGGTTAGATTATTCTGTCTGATACAATACTTTTTAGTACTGTACCGACTGCTGTCGCCTCCTTACAATCTTTAAATCTTTATGGTTTTGAAAAAGAAGAAAATGTTCTTTTTTCTGCTTGTCACTCTTTATGTCAAAAGAAAATAAATTAAATTGAAAGTTGTGAGGCAATTTTCGTCTTAAATTCGTTTAAATATGTTATATTTGTTGATTTGATCCTGGTTCGTAAAATCCTGCGTAGTTTCTTGATCTTCTGAGAATCCTTACTAATATTATAAATGCGAAAGTCCGTTTGTTTATTTGTTTGTTTGTTACGCCTTCACGTCTTAACTACAGAACCGATCATCATGAAATTTTACACACACGTTGTCAGGGGTACAGAGAAGGACGTAGGGTACCTTTCATCCCGAAAAAAGGAACTGTTCCCGAGGGATAGACAAAATACTATACACGCAGACGAAGTCGCGGGCGGCCGCTAGTGAAGGTATAAATCTTTGCTGTACCTACCCTATTTAATTTAGGGGTCGGTTGCTTCTCCCTTATTTCTGGCTCTGCTCTGATATCTCTCGATGGCGTTGATTAGTGGGCAATTGCAATGCACAAATCGTACTTTTTACAGCTCGCGCAAAAAAAAAAATGATTGAAAATGTTCACCATTTGAAGTGGTCAAAGTATAATCACAGCTCCATTAAATAAAACGATCATCGGCATTGCATTCAGAGTACGGACTCTGAATGCAATGTTGATGATAGTTTTATTTAATGGAGCTGTGACTGTACCACTTTTATGCCTTCAATCTCAGTAGATCCATTGGCCAGATCCACAATGGATCTAGTGAGATTTTTTTTTTTCTCATAAGATCTATAATGGATCTAATGAGAACTTAAATCTCATAGAACTTAAATTCAAAGTATGGGCACAGAATAGATAATGGTAAGGGGATTGAGGAGTTATGGGTACTTGATGTTACACAGGTACCGCCCACATGCGACTTATGAGGGGAAAAACTCTTTGTTCTGAGGGCGTCGTACATATATCTTCTCGGTCACATGCCATCGCTCCATTTTCAATCCTTTTTTGAAAGCTGCAATTGATTTGTCTTCTTTAAAAATAATTACGTTACCAAAGTACCAGGGTAGCATAGATTTAGAGGAGGTAAACTTTATCGCCTGACACTATACGGTGTGACTATGGGTAGGTCGTGAGAAAAAACTTCACTAGATCTACCTATCATGCATCTGGCCAATGGATCTAAGAAAAAAGCCTTTCACTAGATCCATTATGGATCTGTACAATGGATCTTCTGAGATTTAAGTTCTCATTAGATCCATTATAGATCTTATGAGAAAAAAAAATCTCACTAGATCCATTGTGGATCTGGCCAATGGATCTACTGAGAATGAAGGCTTTCATGGGACCACGGGGTCCCACTGGGAGAACCACGGTATACCATTATGTACCCGCCCGTGGTCCTACTAAACTATGTTTTTCTCTCAAAAATAGCATAGGTACTTGGTCCGGCGTCGCTTAATGAAAGTTTTTGTCAAAATCACAAGATTTCGAAAGAATTTTCGAAATGATTTTTTGTTTGTCTAGGAATTCTGTACGTATGATCTGACCACTTGAAATAGTGACATTTGAAAATGTTCACCATTTAAAGTGGTCAAAGTATAATCACAGCTGATGATGATAGTTTTATTTAATGGAGCTGTGACTGTACCACTTTTATGGGACCACGGGGTCCCACTGGGAGAACCACGGTATACCATTATGTACCCGTCCGTGGTCCTACTAAACTATGTTTTTCTCTCAAAAATAGCATAGGTACTTGGTCCGGCGTCGCTTAATGAAAGTTTTTTCGAAATTTGACAAAAACAAGATTTTGAAGAACAAAGTTTGAAAAACAAGATTTTGAAAGAATTTTCGAAAATATTTTTTGTTTGTCTAGGAATTCTGTACGTATGATCTGACCACTTGAAATAGTAACGATTTGAAAATGGTCACCATTTCAAGTGGTCAAAGTACAGTCACAGCTCCATTAAATAAAACAATCATCAACATTTCATTAACCCTCGTAGGTATCTATAGACGAGTTAGTAATGACTCGAGTAAAACTTGCAATTTTTAAATGCTTCTAATATTATTATTAAGACCCAATTTATAGTATAAGACGTACTGTCCACGTAAACCGCACGTCATCTTAAAGAACAAAAACTGCACTAAAATAGCATTTAAGATTCATTATACTATTAAAATGCGTGTGAATATAATAAAGGCGTGGTCTACAGGCGTTTCAGAGGGACGCTGCCTTGTGCCACCGATTTGACACACAAAGTGTCAAATTGATATTTTTACTAACATATTTTTAAGTTATTTACTAACTACATTGTTTATAATTTTTTTATGTTTAGTTTTAAGGCCATCGTTGCCTGAATATAAATAAATAAATAAAAAAAATAAAAGAAACGTTTGAAAATTGCTAGTTTTACTCAAGTAATTACTTACTCGTCTATAGATACGGTGGTAAGAGTCCGTGGTCCCACTGGTAGAACCTCGGTATACCACTATGTACCCGTGTTCCTGAACAAGGAACGAATGACATTTGTACGGGTGCGGAAATTGTACGGATGTGTCTGAAGGCAAATGCTTCGTACAATATCCGCAGGTTGTGATGGGCGTACCGAGCCTCCACAAGCCGCCTTTTTATTGGCACCACTAGTAGACGCACGATGCAGATTCAAAAAGAAATCCTGTTATTTATATGAGACTAGCGGCCGCCCGCGGTTTCACCCGCGTGGTTCCCGTTCCTGTGGGAATATCGGGATAAAAGTATTCTATGTTTTAATCTGGACTATCTACTATCTGTGTGCCAAATTTCAAGTAAATCCGTTCAGTAGTTTTTGCGTGATTGAGGAACAAACATCCAAACATCCAAACCTACAAACTTTCACATTTATAATATTAGTAGGATTTATAACAATCGATAGGTTGGGGTGATCTTTTCCCTTCTCGTGACTCCCTTCATGTCTCATCTCCCCTAGGGGAACCATCAGGATTTTCTTAGTCCTGGTGTCTTCCCCAGGCATGGGAGATATCAGATCTTGCTTTTAAATTAGAGATGTTACGAATATTCGCATTCGCATATGCGAATGGTTCAAATGAGTTCGAATCGTTTTAAACATTCGCATCGACATTCGCATTCGCATCAATCAATGAGAATGTTAAGCCAATGGGATATATGGGAATGTGTGCATAACGTTATATATTCTGTGATAACGTCATTAATTCAACTAATAGAAAGCGTTTATTTTACGCGAGTAGTTTGTGAATTGTTATTGCTTTTTGATGTGGTTACTCTGATGTGGTTTGTTGTTTTGTTTTTGTTGCAGTCTGCTGTAATTCCTCTTTTTGTAAACAAATAATTCATTGTGTTTCAAACAAGTTTCAAAGTATTTTATGATAGTTCCTTATGGCGCTGGGAAAGAAAAGTTATATAAGTATGGCGATTTTACATTATTGAACTTCGTCTGTTACAATAATATTAAAGTGCACATGTGCATTAAAGTGGCATGCCTTCTTTTATAAGTGTAATTAACTAATTGATGTCATAAATTATAATTACGTTTTTTCCGTTTCAGTTCTCCGAGGAGATTTATCTTTGTGTTCAGGCTTTAAATTCGTAGAAGACGTTAAGATTAAATTTCTAAAAAAAATTTAGGGCTTAAGGTAACTGGAGAGCATAAAAAAAATATGACAGCACTTACTGATTTTCAGTGAAAAATTCCCAAAAGGTGAATGACCACCTTCTAAGGCCAAAAAATATCGCTAAAAAGTATTGTGTGCCCTCGTAATTGTAATAGAAATTAGTGGCTGGAAAGGTCTGTAGCTATAATCAGTAATAAGTTTTTCTTTTCTTTTCCTGGTATTGTTCCCATATTACATTTTCTGTAGCGTTTCGAGGTTAGCTCGGCTTGGAAATAGTCACAGAATACTAGTCTACGAGTCTGTGTGATTATACTGTGTCAAAAATCTGTGTTTGACGCAGTATAGATATTAGTATTGAGGTTAATTGAAAACGGTTTGCATGGTTTCTATAGTACCGTTAAAACCATAAAGTTAATAGTTAAAACGTGGTTAAAAAGCTACTTTTATTTACATTCTCTTTGAGTACCGTTTTGAAGTTTACCATAAAACGCATTACAAGTTTTGTGGACGATAATGGCGGACGTTGATTGAGATAAGTCAAATCAATTAGTTACTCAATAAAACTGTTTTTAATCTCAGGAAACAAAAAATAGTTTCAAATATATCGTTAGGAATGTAAAAATAATACAATATTATATATCATCTTGTTGAGGCACAAGGCCTAAAAAGGTGGTATCCTTTGAAAAAAGCTCCTTTTCGTGACGACGCGTGGCGTGTTCAATTCCCAGAATTAAACACATCACAAACAATAACTTGATACTTATCAAGTTCTCGACACTGTTTTATATGTTCCTGGCAAGCTAAGTAGTTGGTTTTCACTTAAGGTTTTACAAATTAATATATATATATATATGTATATTAATTTCTAAAGTTATTGAGCATTGTTTAACGTGTCATTGACTCTCACATTATTTCCGTGCCACTCACAAGCCGATTTAATAGCGGGGTGCCTACTATCGCACTTAGCCGAATTTTTCAATATTTCATACAATCTGTAGCACAAAGACAACATTATTAAAATTGCGAACTTCAGATCGCACCATGCCCACTTTGTAGCTACCCACAGACCAGTGTTTATAGTGCTCTATGTAGCATTGGCACATTTACTAACTTATTTAATATTTTTGAAAAAGTACCAGGATCACATAAATCTAGAGAAGCTTATATTACAATGAAGATTAATGTCAAATATCTTCTCTGTTACTGTGTCCTGCCTGGTACTTTTAATGGTTTAACTTTATTTTTATAAAACCAAAAGTACATACGCACTCTAACCCTTTATAAATATCCAATAATAATATTTCCATTTTGATTAGTGAGGAATCCATCCGATATTAAATTAGGTTGTAAATGTGCCAATGCTAAATAGAGCACTATACAGTGGGCATGGTGCGATCTGAAGTTCGCAATTTTAATAATGTTGTCTTTGTGCTACAGATTATATGAAATATTGAAAAATTCGGCTAAGTGCGATAGTAGGCACCCCGCTATTAAATCCCCATGCTGCACATTAGCAAGTTCTCATAACGATCGACCGCTTGCCTGTGTACTCCGTGCTACCGGACACACGGCCTCTCTGCTTCAAGATTTAAAAAAAAGCGAAGCTAAGTCTGTGTTTTGGTGGGTTTTGAGTCAGGGCAGTTTCTAAATCATAAATAGGTTATGATTTATCATGAATTTGGTCCCTATAACATTTCAATGTTTATTGTAAGATACGGATGTCATTACAACGCTTTATATTAAAATTGTGCATAGTATAATATTTTATTATTTGAGATAATTGGCAAAAATTGATGTTTTCTGAATTCAGTGGCCCTGATATCGGTAGATTTCAGTGGATAATACTTAAACCGACTTCAAAAAACCTGAAAATAAAAACAAAATTAGCTTTAAAATTACATATCTCTAAAAAGCAAGAAATAATTTTCAAATCATTAGATAGGTACGCATATCGACGCAAAAAAGCGGAAACGTTGTAACCCACACCCGTGCCAAAAAAAATTATTGCAGATTCGGAATCAGAAAAAAAATCTGGTCCCGTGGTTCTACGACCAAAAAAAAAATTTGTACCTACAGCATTTTAAATCAACCCAATTTTTAGAGGGACCATCATTTATTTTTATTTTTATTTATTATCAATATAAACATAAATACAGAGAAAATGCATATTTAAAAAGCACTACGTAAACCACTGAGGTTTATAGTGAGTGCTAGTTAGATTAGAAAAAAAAATATCCCACACAGTTAGGCATAACAAACACAAAGATTAAAAAAATCTTGTATCCGTTTGTCCGCATCCAGCGGCTTCCCGTGACATTCGCCAGATTGCCACCTTGTCGGGGGCCTACCCACGGAGCCGAGTCCGGTGCGCGGTCGCCATTTCAGAACCGCCCCGCCACAACCGGCTATCAGTTCTTCTCTCTCTCTGCTATGTGTCCAGCCCTTTGCCACTTCAGTTGAGCAATCCTTCGGGCGATGTCGGTTACTTCAGTTTTCCTGCGAATCTCCCCATTTCTGAGACGATCACGCAGGGAAACGCCGAACATTGCTCTCTCCATTGTACGCTGGGTGATCTTGAGCCTCTTATAAGACCGATAGATAGCGACCACGTTTCACTGCCGTAATTCATCACTTACAACACACACTGGCAATATTTAGACTTTCGTCTTGAGACACTTGTGGTAAATCTGACGCGAAGGAAGATTTTTCGAAACTTCTCGAATGCTGCCCATTCCCAACTCGGGTTGGATTCGACGAGAGATCTCTTTCTCGAAGTTGGACTTACCTAACTGGACTGGCTGTCCTAGGCATACATATGGTCAACAACTTCAAGTCTAGTGTTCCCAACATGAACTGGAGCGAGCACAACATGGGCATTCGACATGATTTTCGTCCTTTCCATGTTCATCCCGAGACCCACTCTTTGGGAAGCACTACGGAGGTATTCGAGCAACACTGTCTTCCAAGGTCTCAGCCAAAAGACTATATCATTGGCAAAACGAAACGGGTGTTAGGTCTCTACTGGCCATAAATGTTGATGCCGAGTCCTTTCCAGTCTAATAGTTTAAAGATGTCCTCGAGCAGCCAAGGGCGTCACCAGGGGTGGGCTGGCCAACTGCAACGTAACCAGTCTTAAGGCTTTTCCGATTCAATTGACTTGCTTTTCCGATATATCCTGCTTAAATAAACTTGAATAAATTTACTAGGTATTTTCATCTTCCTTAATAATAATAACTTGCCCCCCCCCCCCCCTGGGCAATGGGCTGGCGACGCCCATGAACGCAGCTGTGAACAGTTTCAGAAATAACATCTCCCTGTCTCACACCTCGCTGCAGTTGGATAGAATTTGTACTCTGGTTCTGTACTCGGATCGACATGGTGGCATTTTCGTATAAGTACAACACCTCGATATACCTGTAGTCTACTTGGCACCTCTGGAGAGACTGTAGCACCGTCCAGGTATCAATCGTATAAAAGGCTTTCTCATAGTCCACGAACACCAATCAAAGTGGCAGATTATACTCCTCGGTCTTCTTTACGTATGGATGTGGTATATGATGCTAAAGCCTTTTTGGAACTCGGCATGTTCGGAACGAATGCTACCACAGAATACAAGACTTTAAAAATTAATAACAAATCAGTAGCATTAAACCAAGAAACACTTCAAATCTGATTTAATTCCTACAAAAGGTTTTATTGTTTTAGTGGCATCTTTTGTTGCCCAATATGACTATCCTAGGTTTTCCCCCCGGCGGAGTTGTGCTTAAGTGGTGGGGGTAAAAGTGTACCCCAAAAGGGGATTTGACCTGGAAGGACTGGTTGTTCATCAAATTGTGTAAGAAGGTTTTAAATTTGGTTAAATATGAAACAATTTGAGGGTAGAATGGTTTTGATACGAGCGATAGATTTGGAGACACAGCTTTTCGAAATAGACCATTTTTTTAAGTTACACGATTTCTACCAAAATGTCTCCTGTGTGTCCCCCACGTCTAACTATTGAAATAAGAGAGTGACAAATCTAAAAAATATATATGCTGTAAATCATAATAATTGTTTTCAACGAAAATTAGTTTGAACGAGATATAGTTAGCAGTTTTAGAGATATAGCACATTTTTCATAACCGCAAATATAACTTTGTTATTCATACAAACACTGTGAAAAACAAAGTTATTTTGCAAACGAAAAATGATAGTGGTATTAAATATGGTATGCTTTGTGTCTCCAAAACTATCGTTCATATCAAAACCGTTCTACCCTCAAATTGTTTGGAATTCAATTACCCTACTGACCTATTAGTAGATACAGACAAAGCAGATATGACTGATATTCAAGATAATGATGAAAAGGGTGATTAAATAATTGAACATTTAAATACTGAAAAAAAAACTTAAAATTTTAATAAGAAGTACTTAATGTTTTTTTTTAAATAGATTTTGAGTACAACTCAATATTGTTAATAATTGGAAATTTAGAAATGAGAATTGTTTTGTTTAAGCTGATTTTATTTTATATTTAAACAAATAAAGCTATACGAAGGCACTTTTATGACGATATTTTGAAGTTTTTTTTTATTCTAAACTTTTTAAAACAATTTAAATAATTGTCATTCAGTACTTACATCGTTTTAATTTTACTATCCTTTCTAATTTTTAACAGTAAAGACATTTCGGTGCACCTAGTTACGTAGTTATATTGCATTTAAGTCAAAATCAAGGCAGTTGGAATATAATTAATAAGTAGTTTCAGCAATTTGGCTTTATAGGAAAGCACTGGATTTGGAGTGGCCCATACATTTATCCGTCTCATTTACAGCGTTTTATCGTAACAAAAAATAAAAGTGCGATTGCTGTAACCCACAGGAATAGACCAAAAGTAACATCTAGTAGATTTTGGGCATTTATTTGCCTTGATAGGAGATCAGGCAATAAATTTGTGTACAAAAAATGGCACTGATTGACAGTTCCATTGCCATAATATGAAGCAATAAGACATAAGTAGGTATGTCCTAAAAATATTTGTAATTTAATTGTATTATAAATATAAGGGTTGAAAAAAAAACAGTTTTTTTTAAATTTTATAAAACAAACAGTTCAAAATGTTTTAAACAAGTGTTTTTTTTTGTTTTATATGTTTTTTTTACTTATTACTTTAAACCATCACTTTCAAATCAATTAGACCTAAAATATTTAATTTCTAGACTATTTTTTAAATTTGCCTTAGAATATTTAGTACCTAAATATTTACAAAAATCGAATAGTTAACAAACATATTTTATTTTATATCTCTTATCAATACTGAACGCTTTACTTACATACACCTTGTAAACGATGGGACTACGAGGGTTAGGTTGGGAATAATATTTTTGCTTTCCTAACCTAACCCCCATGGGGGTTAGGTTTTGGGGTTAGGTTCGGAATAAACGATAGGTACTACCTATGTTCTTTAATAATAAGGGAAACCCATTGGGGTTATATGGGGGCATTAGGGTCCTCCATCCTATAAATTGATATAGTATGGAGGAACCTTTGGAGGAACCAGTTTTCGACAAGGACCAGTCTTCGAAGTTTTTTAATCGGTGATAAAATGGCTAACAAGTACCTACTTAGTAAAGATTTGTCATCTTCGCAAAAGATATCCGATAAAATTACGCTTTTTTACTGTCATTCTATGTATTTTCAGTGAAATCTAAAGTTTTTAAACATATTTTTGGGAAAAAAGTGCACTAATATACGAAAATCACCATTTATTCTCAATTAATAATAATATATTGATGCATTTTTGTCGGTCAATCGAATTATTTCTTTTTTAATTAAGGAAAGTAGGTATGTGGTGTAATTATTAGTCGATCCTTCAAAGTGTCTTCAGTCGACCGCCAGAACATTGCTGTCTGATTAGTAACTGTCGTTTTCAGCATTCAGTAATGGGGGCGTTGTGAAGGTGCCACAACAAATTGTTAACTAACAAGGACACCTTTGACGACTGCTATTTAATTAAAATTACGTACTTACCTACCTAATTTCAAAAACTAGCTAAGTATGTACTCTTATTGGTAACATACATCGGCCTTGAGAGTTTAACCTACTAATACAAGTAATTATACCTACAACAACCCGCAAATTTTCGCGGGGTCGAAAAATCGCCAAAATTACCTCACGTAAGGTAAGGTAATTTGGAATAGGTATTTTGTTTCAGACCTGCAACTTTTTTCCGGTGAGGTGATCCTTACTACGCTACGGTAATAATTACCGTGACTGCATTAATATTATAAATGCGAAAGTCCGTTTGTTTGTTTATTTATTTGTTTCACGTCTTAACCACTCTACCGATCATCATGAAATTTTGCATACACTTTGCCAAGGGTACAGAGAAGGACATAGGGTACCTTTCATCCCGAAAAAAATGTTTCGTTCCCGAGGGATAGCAAAAAACTTTCCACGCAGACGAAGTCGCGGGCGGCCGCTAGTATGAAAAAAAACCATGATTAAATTCAATCTATAATGATCTTACTATCAATGTGCATGCTATCAAAAACAATTAAACATTTCTGCAGATTAAAATTTTAGGTTGAATGCAAAATGGCACAATAAGTAGTTTTGTTTGGAGATAGGGTGCAGGTATTTTGGAATAGGAGTACCTATTCCAAATTATATTCACCATGCTTAACTTAGTTATGTAAGCTATTATTAAGTCAATGTTTAAGAAGAAAGTGGAAGGTTTGTGATTACAAAATTAATCCTAGAGAGCAACTCTCTAAAATCGGTTCCAAACCGACTGAAGGTATTTTGGTATACCTAAGTACCTACCTGGTATTCCAAATTAGCAAAGAGCGTAGTTGGACATAACCTCTTTTTTATTTATAAATGTACAAACTGTTGAAATCAATATTATGCAAAATTAATTACCTATTTTACAGTATCTACACATAAAGCTAAACAGCACAATCATAAGGAAATTAGCGATGGGAATGGGTTAAACACGTAGATCCTACCTCTAAAATTTTCTGCCGCGCTGTTCCACGTTTTAAACTCTGCTCGCCATCATAGAAAAATGACAGACTACTCCATAAGGGAATACCTTGAGTGCCAACAAATATGATATAAGGCTATGCCTATTTCCAAACAGCCTGTAAATGTGAACCGATGGTTCTGCACGCTGCTGCATTATGGTCACCACGCACACTGGCAAGCAGAGCACCCTGGCTGATATTGATCGCTACAGCCTCCACTGCGCAGGCCTTTGCAACCCTGGTTAAGGGGAAGACGGAATTTGCCTGAATTTTGCAAAAAATATCAGAAAAGGAACACCAAATTCTGGGTTCGTGGGTTACGCTTACGCCCCCGGTGTGTTTTGCCCCCGTGGTATATGCCTCCGAATTTTTACCAAGAAATAAATCTTAGTAAACATTTGGGGGCATAACCCTCGAACCCCAAATTCTTAGTAAGAAAAGTTTAAGAAGGGACGTTGTTTCATTTGATTTGGTCGTAGTAAATAAAACTTAAGATTATTTCCATTATAGTGATTCAAATCTAAGAGGAAAATATAGATTGATTCCCATGATAGATTGAAAAAGTTCCTTATACTTTCAAGTGTAAAAAACGGTCAGAATCTTGAAACCGAAATAAACATTCGTATTCCCCTTAACAAAATTCGGATACTTCAATCAAAGTTAGTGTTACAGGGTGAAGTTGTTCGTTACACAATGCCATTGTGAGAGGACCACTATCAAAATGATATTGTGCAAAGAAGGAAGCTTGTGCTCTAATTAAACTGCCATAAGGCATCAGTGTTGTGACTCGATCAATTATCTAGAAGATGGTAAGTAATACCTACTTTATTTACTAATTTTAAAATTTGAGTGAACAAAATTGAAATAGTCACTGAATATTATATTTATTTGGTTTTTATTTTTTATAACAGTATTTCTTTATAAGGAACAAGAAATTGATTGTTTAAAGAAAGAAATGTTGAATTTTATTGTTAGAAGCACGTTATTTTACCAGCCAATCCATACTCGCAATTTCTATTTTCTTTTTTGGTTAAATTTTATTTTATTCCTTTGTATTGTCAGTGTTATTTATAACAGAAGATTTTTAAACACCTGTTTAACTTAGATGCTGTCACAAAATCTTTTGTAATAATACAGTGTTTTTTGCTAGGTACGCACTAATTTAGTAAGTTACTGACTGTCAATGTTGTACTAATTACTACAATGTCAAAGTTTTGGTATGAACTTTACAGAAACTTATAATCATCAATCGATTAATTAGGTAAGTGGATTGGAATACGGAAACGATTAGAAAGATTATAGTAATTTTCGTGTTCGTTTGTGCATTTTACAATTTACCAAACTAAAAGCAGTATTGTAAAAAGTTACCTCTACTGAAATGAAATATTCGTGATAATAATGCTACGATCAAAGATGATCGAAGTAATAATGATAAATTCAGGTTTTGAATTGAAAGTAGGATTAACCAAAGTCTGAAAATATTTTCTGAAATCTTTGATCCTGTTTTACAAATAATTATGAAAGTTTATGTAAAGTTCATACCAAAACTTTGATATTGTAGTAATTACATTGACAGTAACTTACTAAATTAGTGCATACCTAGCAAAAAATTCACAGATTTTACAGTCCCCGTAAGAATCGGAGCATTGAAAATGAACACAAAAATTTACGAAAAACCAAAATCAAATCAAATGCAAAGTCCTATTATATTTTTAAAGTTACCTAGCTATTTATCTTTAGGATTGTGACACTCGGCTCCGCCTCGTGCCACAAAAGCGCCCGCTGACTGCCTCGACGCAGCCGAAATATTATTAAGCGATTTCCAAAATTCCAACGAATGCACTTCTCGTCTGCTTCTGCATCTTTTAACACTATTACCACGACGATCGCTCAATAATCATAGAAGCTACATCACTTTTTATGTACGGAAACAGCCGTTTTTCTACAAATCCAAATCTAAAGGGACCACCTACAGGTCACAATTATTAACCGATTTTCAAAATTATTTTTCCATTTGGTAGCTAAACTAATACCCTAGGATTCTTTTTTTCATTTTTTCTTAAGTCAGTTTTTTTTCCGAAATATTTACAATTTAAAAAATAAACACCCCCCAAAAAACCCGGAATTTTTGGAATTTTACAAAATTCCCAAAAAAGTTACCAGTAGATTTTCAAAATTCAAACGTTCACATATGTCTTGATAAATTCCTCAACTTTTGATACTATTTTCATCTCGATCCTCTCAAAATCCTCGGAGATATGGCCAAAAATACGTCTCAGGCGATTTGCATTTGATAACCATTTTCAATGGTAAAACACTGTATTATTACAAAAGATTTTGTGACAGCATCTTAGTTAAACAGGTGGTTAAAAATCTTTTGTTATAAATAACACTGACAATGTTTATTACTACAACAATACATTGATGCAATGCTGTCAGGCAGATTATTTGAAAATGAATTTAAAAACCATTTCTATTATTGGAAATTCAGCTATTTCTTTGATTATAACTGTAGTGACTGTAGATAACGGTTGATTGGTAGAGAATAGTCTTAGCTTAGCATTAAGTCCGCCCTTGTACCTACTTTAAAATAAATATAACAATAAATAATGGATGTGAAAAGTTTGCATGCACCGACAAACTAATTTTCGACAGAATTTTCTCTGATTACAGGCAAGGATGGAACTCCCAGTACTCGATAAATTTTGTTTCATATTCGACCTGAAGACGGGATGTATTGTGATGGGCATATTGAATTCCGTATGTATTCCTCAAAATATTTATTTTGTCATACATAAATTAGGAAATTTCCCGCAGGCTGATTATCTAATTAAATACTACCCGATCACCTAGCGACCGGTTTCAGTTCACAGATGAATGTAATACATTGCTACTTTTCTTTGGTATGTTTTTTTTCACCCTAAAAAGAAGTAGCGATGTATCACATTCATACATACAAGATACGCGCGAAAAACACACAAAAACCCTCTTGCAGTCGGGTAAAAACATGTAATTAGGTTTCCGTACCTAAAGGGTAAAAACGGGACCCTATTACTAAACCTCCGCTGTCCGTCTGTCTGTCTGTCTGTCACCAGGCTGTATCTCATGAACCGTGATAGCTAGACACTTGAAATTTCACATATGATGTATTTTTGTTGCCGCTATAACAACAAATACTAAAAACAGAATAAAATAAATATTTAAGGGGGGATCCCATACAACAAACGTGATTTTTTTGCCGTTTTTGTTCGATATTGATAACGACTACAGGTAGACAGCTGAAATTTTCACAGATCGTGTATTTCTATTGTTGATTTTTTGGTACGGAACCCTTAGTGCGCGGGTCCGACTCGCACTTGGCCGGTTTTTTTTTATTGCTGATAAGAAGTTGGCCGTCATTGTCATAGTTTTAAGTAATAACAATGAACTGAAGTGGCTTTAACATAATATATGTATATAGAAGATCGAGACGAGAGTCTCGGTGTGTGAGAAAAAAATCAGCAATTTTATTTTTTATCAAAAGTTAGGTAGTTTAGCGTTCAAACGAATAGAGTCATCTAAATATACAGTTGTGTGGACGTAAAAAGGTCTCTATCTTTTTGCTTTCTTTCTTTCAAATAAATAAACTCGACTTAATTTGTTGGTAGGGCTGGTAGAGTAGATTTGAACCCGTTGCTAATAAAGCGCGATGAGGCGTAAATGCGTTTACCCACTTGGGACGTAATGTCGCTTTATTTGAGTCGACTCGCTTTCGTGACTCGTAAACAACAGACAATAAAGGGTTTATTGAATCAAGAAAACAATACTGTTATTTGTAGGTCAAAGGTGAGACTTTGAAAATAATAATAATAAGTAATTTGTCTTTGATCAGTCAAACATGGACTTAAAATGGACAACAAATTAAAAATGTGGCAATGAAAGTTATTGACTTCTCCTACCAAACAAATTGTACAAATCGGCTGACCAAATATTATCTCAAGTTCTTGTCAGCTCTTTTGCAAGGGTCGGCCATTGGATGGGTGACCAAAAATGTATTATCTTGAGCTCCTCCGTGCTTCGGAAGGCCGTTGGTCACGGGTGCATTTGCAGTCGTTAACACCCACCAATCCGCATTGGGGTGGATTATGGCACATCCTCCTTATCCACCCATAAGGAAGGCCTTGCTCCACCAGTAGGGACGTTATAAATGGCTGATCTGATGGTCATATTTTTCTAGATCCTAACATTCACCTTGGCAATAATCCTGATAACGTTTGCGGTGGACATCAGAGAGGCGACCGAGATGCAGGTGAAGAGGGATGACGAGGTCACCATGTCCTCCGTGGTGTATACCATAGTGGTAATGCTGGTGGTGCTCTTGTTCATCAAGTTTCTACTCGACCTGGTCTTCGTATACGCAGTTTATAAGGTGTGTACAAACTATTATGACGTCAGAAACAAAATTTAAATTTTCAGGAGTATTTTCGGTTCACTCAATGGGGGGATGTCACAAAGTTTATCCCTCTTGGTGGCGATACTGCTGCTGGAGACCTTTGTACGGGCATTTATCCCCAATTGTCCCATTTACTTTAAATTATATCTAAAAATGGTTGGCACTAATAAATTAGTTATTATTGAAGTCCGACAGTAAACGAATTAAAGATTGAAGAAAAGCAAAATGTGTTGAAAGAAAATTTGATATTTACGATAAATCGCTTTGAACATCCTAAAATTGATAGCTAACACATAGAAAACAACAAAATGACAGGTCTACATCTACACTAGCGCCAAGTTATTGGTGGAGCGCCGACTGGTGGACGATTTGTGAATCAGCAAAAATATCCTGCCAAAACTCAAATCAACTGTGATCTTGCTGTGATCTGATCTTCAAAAGTGAAATCAGATGAAAGTACTTTAAATTTGTGTGGAGAAGAAAACATGTACTGAGATTTTACAACGTTTACTAATAAAAAAAAACAAAATATCTTACAAAATCTTACGTTGTAATGCAATTTTTAGAGATAAAGTTCAATGTTTGAAGTAGTACAATAAAAAAAATCATTCCAGGAAAAATGCGGCATAATGAAGAAGTACTGCATCTTCTGGATCGTGTTTCTGGTGCTTTTCATCATCGGCTTCCTCAAGAGTTTGTTCCATATGGATGCTGGACATGTCATTGCGCAGCTTATATTTTTGGGTGAGAGTCATTTTAATTGTTGCCCAGTGCTAGTTGGGTCATACACTTTAACATGTTCCGATATAATACTGTTTGCGACAAAATTATAATTATATTTTTTTATCCTATCTAGTTACATTTCTACCGTTATGATTCCATGTTTACTGGTAATTATTCGTGTTGTTTCTTTAGATTAAAAAAAGTTTTTGTATAAATTGTCCCTTTCTGTGGACTGTTCACATTCGCAACTATCTTATGAAAATAAACATGGGATCATTCGCTGTAACATGATAATTTTAAATACAATAATAATTTTCCTCATAATCAAAAATATTTTTATTTTACTCCGGTGATAGAAAATGACGTTTATAAAATTATAAAGGGACTAAAAAATACTACAGCTGGTTATGATGGTCTCACCACTGATATAATAAAAAGAAGTGCTTATTATATTACGGTGCCTCTAACACATGTAATAAACCTATCTATCTCGCATGGACGATTTCCGTCTCGACTGAAACTATCTGCTAGATAGAACTGCCTTAAATTTAATGAAAAGTTATCTTGAAGATCGTCTGCACAGAGTGGAAATCACTGGATATTCAAATACGTCCAATAATCTGAGGAAAAGCTTTGCCTCTGATTACATTACTAATTGTTGCGGCGTACCTCAAGGCAGCATACTTGGCCCATTATTATTCCTACTTTACATCACAATGACTTGCCAAACGTTGTCGATCAGCAGTGTATTCTATTCGCTGATGACACTACTCTTATAATTAAATCTAAAAATAAAGATGACATTCAAAATATCGCACAGCGTAATTTCAAAGAAGTGATAAAATAGCTTGAAATAAATAATCTAAATATTAATATAAATAAAACAAAATTCATAAATTTCAGAACTCATAACAAGCATTTGGACATAAGTTATAATAATGATTATACACTCGGTTTCAGAAAAATCGCACCTCTTCGAAAGTAAGTTTAGACTTGGCCACCTGCTATTGCTAGCTAACGTTCTATTGTGTAAATGTTGATATCTATTGAAAGCACATTTAATGAGCTTTCAATTGATATTTGTTTGATTTAATTAACATAACCGTTACCATAATTAAACGCTTAAAGCGTTATTGCTTGCGCCGCCATAGAAGGCAAATAAAAGGGGTAAATTCAGGAATGCGGGTAAAATCGCTATCTAGAAGATGGAGAAAACACACTTCAACAGTTTAATTAAAAAATGGAATACCCAAGATGTATACTATTGCCCATGAAGTTGGCAATAGTAGGTATACATCTTGGGTATTCATCATACACATACATAGCAACATACATAGCCAACAGTCTCTAGAAACCGTTGGAATACTCGTCGAACGGAATGAATTAGGTACTAAGATTCAGTTTCCGAGCAACATTACATTGCCTCATTTTTTTGCAATATTTGAGCAACTTCATGGGCAATAGTATCCATCTTGGGTATTCCATTTTTTTATTGAACTGTTGAAGTGGGTTTTCTCCATCATCACGATAGCTTATTTACTGAATTTACCCCTTTTATTTCTCTTTTATGGCGGCACTAGCAATAACGCTTCAAGCGTTTAATTATGGTAACTGTTACGTTAATTAAATCAAACAAATATGAATTGAAAGCTCATTAAACGAACTTTCAATAGATTTCAACATTTACACAATATCACGTTAGCTAGCAATAGCAGGTGGCCAAGTCTAAACTTACTTTCGAAGAGGTGCGATTTTTCTGACGTAGAGTGTATTATGGGGAAACTCGGTAGAAATGCATTGGGCTTTCAAATTAAAAAAAGATATGTTTTTACAATTTGTGGTGCTGGCTATTTAAACAGTTGCAAACCTTAATTAAAGGCCTTAAATATTCTGCCCTTGCCATGCCTTTATATTTATGAGATTAGTATATTTGTTGAAAAACATAGTCATTTATTCAAACATAACCAAGACTTTAACTACAGAGGTAGAAAAGGAACACACATACGAATTCCCGGTCAAAGATTGGTATTACATTCAAAAAACTCTTTTTGTATGGCAATACGTAGTATAATGAATTACCAAATAATGTTAGAGAACTACCTGTAACTAAATTTAAAAGCAAACTACACTGGCCTGCAAAACTAAGTACTACAGAGGTCTATTTTCATACAAACGAGGTAACTTGAAGCATTGGTTCTCCGCCCAGGATTAAACGTGGTTTGATCTGATGATGGCCGTCCAGGGAGTGAATGGAGAAGATTCAGATCCCCATACACACCCAATAGATCTGATCAGCATTCTAAGAGCTGTTTGGGTATGTTTAAAAAAACCACGAAAATAGCATTAAATGTATGGAAATGCTGTAACTGATAACTCTTATCCTTACAGCTCTTAGAATGCTGATCAGATCAATCTGTTTCATATTTTTTTTATAGTTTTGTTATTAATTTTTGTATGAAATACAACAGCTGTTTTTTTTGTAATTTTAGAGTTGGTCCCATAGTAATAGAATGGTCCTAAGAAACGGTTTTCCCATTTTTCATTAACACATTGTTTAGCCAAATGTTGCTACGGTTTTTTCTATTTTGTGTTTCTTCATTACTAATTTTCCAACTTTTCATTTCAGCCGAAAACTTTTACTATATTGTTGTAATCCGAAGCTACCTGATCTCAATCAACGAAGATGGTGTCCTGTAAGAAATTTATTTGTTATTGATGGTTTATACTTATTTTTTATTATTATGTGACTGTAATTTATACGTCGGGATGTGACATCTTCCATTTTGTATTGAATTTTCTCCAAGTACTTATACGTATAACGCTCGATTCTAGCAAATATTTCGTAATTTCAAATTGGTCAACTATAATAATTGTTTCTTTACTAATTATTAACTTCTTTGAGGTCATTTTAAGGTCCATGTTTCGACCAATACCTCAAGTATTAAAAAAATCAAACGGAAAAGCCCCATGGGTGTGATAAAAAAATACAATTAACTTATTGTTGAATATATAATATCATGAACTATAAAATATATCTAACGAGCAAATAACAATAATTTTAGCCAAAGAGTGTGTTCTAGTCGGTCATAAACCCAGATAGTATTTTGTATGTTAGCATTGTCATGCAATAGTTTATGTAGCATAGTACGTTTATATCGGTGTTTACATATTATATTATAAATTAAATAAAAAGACTATAAGTTTTGTTGGTCATATAAAAACGGTTGGGAAATGAGAGTTAGGTAGAGTAAAAATTGTCAAGAACATAATCTAAAAATATGAATTTAGGTATACTGCATCATCCATCATAGTTAGAATGTCTGACGATTCAGTCGGTAGGTGGTTTGAAATGATATAAGGACCAAATGGTGAGGGTTTTATAAGCTTTCTTAGCGGGCTGAACGGCGATATAGTCAAGATTTTAGAAATACGCGAGATGAATTTCAACCAGACAGTATCTTTGTTAATTAATTATAATGTAAGTTGTTCACTGGTGTCAAAAGAATTTTCCTGTCTTTAATATTTGGAAATGTACACAATAAAGCATCGGGTGAAAAATATTCCGAGCAAGCACCAAGTGCGAAGATTACATTGTATCTACTGGTCAGAAAACAAAGAAATTCAATTTACTGACAAGTCAAATACGTTATATCCTCCTGAGACCCAGACCCCAAAAAGTTGTCAGATTTTCATGAAATTTACAAATCTTGTTAAGTGTGACACATGTTTCTAAAAAAAAATACGTAAAAAAATCTCCCCCCCTTACATACCCCAAAAAAGGGGGTGTCACCAGTGACACTACGGGTTTCAATGACAATAAAAAGGGTTTGAATTATTGAATATTTTAATTAAATTAAACTGAGGTAAATTCGGTGTTTCTTAATTTCAATTTGAATTGCAATTTTTTATTTTAGTAATGTATATGTGTAAGGTTTAGTTTTGATTATTGTGAGGTATGAAATAGGTATAAAAAAATTGCGATTCACATTGAAAAATAAAATAAAAATATGTTGCAGCCTGAAGATCTAACAAAGGTCTGGTGGTTGCATGAGCTAAGCCGACATATTTTTGACCGACCGCCCTTCATAAATACCTACGCTACGGGTTTGGTGTTGTGCTTCTTTGGGTCTCTTCGCAACGTGAGGAATGGGTTCAAAAGGTCTACGCTTTCGCTGGGAAGGCAGAGTTTAATGTTTGATTCTTCTTGTTCTTTATAAGGACTATCATGGTTCTCCCTCCTTGATACATTTAAAAGTCTGAAGGAAGTCCATTAGGATTAGCTAATAAGATCTTGATCCCTTCTGGATTGGGTTTCCCTCTCACGGCCTGCTTTATTTTACATTTTCCTGTAAGTAAATGGAATAATCTGCTCATCAATTGTCACATTCTGGCTTATTAGATTTTGTCTACATGCAACCGTGTTCAATCATTGAAACCAGATGGAGAATTTTCCAAAATCGGTCGATAGCTTTCATAGGGAGATACTAACTGATCTTCAACGACATGGTGCTTCTCAAATGGAAATATCTATTGGCGAGTCATGGCGTTAGCTACTAGTGCTGCCGTGGTTTCAGCTGCCCAGAACATGCGCATTCGAGGAAGCCCTAGTATACCCATAGCCATTAAAACTCTATGAAAGTTCGCATTTCTTCTGGATTTGTATTAAAAGACCATCCAGCTCTATGGGTGGTGCAAATATTAGTATAATGCGACAGTTGTTCAAAGAATTCTGCTTTGATATATTGGCAAAAGAGCAAAAGTATTTATAATAAAAAGGTTTTGCACTGGCTGTTGGTTCCACTAATGGTGGATCCTCATGAAGATGCCTCATTAAAGTGTTCTCGAAGTAACTTACACGATCCCATCGCAATGGACGGTTTTTTATCTCCTTACAGTACGAACACGTTGTAGAGAAACGAGCGCCTCTTCGTCTGAAGAATCCAACACACTACCATAAGGTGACCTAAGGGCTACCTCTTCATGGATGTCTTCCTGCACTGAAATAAGGTCTTACTCCTAATCTTCATCAATGTCTTCACAATCAGACACGTCAAAGTTGAACAACATCGACTCGATGTCACCATCTTGTAGTCCAGTAAAAGTTCAGATTTTAAGTCATAAGTGCCCAAAGTGTCACCTATGACACCCAAAGAAATCGTCACAAATACTTATCAAAATGGAAACATTTTGAAAATTTTATCGCAATATCTGACAGATCTATGAACGTAGCACACAATAAACACAAAACAATAATAAAAAACGCATTTTAATTAATATTTATCTCTTCGGGAATCCGCCACTTCGGTACTTGCACTAATTCAAAATTTTAATTAATATTTACGAAAACAAAAACACTGATTTACGAGCCGAAACCACCTGATTTACGTGCTACGTATACCAAAGTTTCATAATATTTGTCTTAGTTTTCACAAATACCCACAAATGGTGCAGTAAAAAAATAAAAACCGCAAGTGTCACGAATGACACCGGGGGTCTCAAGAGGATATGAAAAATTAAAACTAAAAACATGATTACGGATTGCAACAAATAAAATTTGCATGCTTATGTTTAGCTAGTAGGTAAGTATAGTTTTCTTTTTTGTTAGTTCCTACACTTTGCAAGCGAAGGCATAAGAATAAGACAGTTTTATTTATTCTTATGGCGAACGAAGGTAAGAAAAATTTAAATTAAATGAATATGGTGCCGTATTAGGCACTAATCAATACGAACGATGTGTTTGGACTCGATAAAGCAAAATGTTAAGTTTCAAAATATTTAATGAATTTTATAGAATTTACTATCTGCATTTGCCTGAATTCTGGTTGTGAAATAATTTTGCTTCGTTACCTGCCGAAGAATGTTTCACTTTGGCTTCTCAAATGAATGCATTTGTATAAAATTGTATAAATAAATTGAAATAAAGTTGTTACTGTTATATATAATTTGAGATTAAATTAGGAATTTGTCTTCCATTCATAGAGATAAGTAAACATCATGGTTTCTATTTCTAGTAACGTACGCATTTATTTATTGTTATTATGTATTGTAAACGAATGATTTATTATATGAAAACTTTTATGAATATTCTTGTCAAATGTAGGCATAGTCAGCTGCCGAATGTGAATGGCTGAATACGTACTTAAATAAAAAATATATATTATAAAGCGGATTTACAGAAATTTTCCGCCTGAAATTGCGAAGTACCGGAAGTACCTGCAATTTCTGTGAAGGCGTGGGTTTGCAAAATTGCTTACCATCAGTATACTTATTTCTACATAAATACTGCAGTATATCCGTTTTTTTTACCTTCGGTGGTTGTCCGTGTCCGTACATAGTAAAAGAATCAAAGTTGAAAATTATGTACCTTTTTACATATTTCTATTTGTCTATTTTGTATCATATTTTTTTTTATAAAGGAAATGTATTGAAAAAGTAATTTTCATGAGACGTGTTGAAGTTTAAACTGACACGTTTTTATTTATGATTAAATATATACATTTATACATTATATTTACATTTATTAAAACAACTTTTATTAAAAAAAAAACGCGGAATTTCTTTACGTACACATGCAAAAAGTGTTATTGACTCTTCGAAACTTTTTAACATTAAGTATTTTAAAATATTCGCATTAAAATTGAGAGTTTTTTAAATCTTTATCGAAAATTTTCAAACGATTATATCATTAATACTTACTTCGACTAAAAAAAACGTAATTAAATGCCTTCCGGTGCATAAGGTCCATAGTATCATTACGTCTACAGTATCATTTCGTCCATAATATCATTACGTCTACAGTATCATCTCGTCTATAGTATCATTTTGTCTACAGAATCAAAATGTCCATAGTATCATTACGTCTAGCTTTTAGTATTGTTGATAGAAGATTGTTGATAAAGAATTGTTGATAGAACTGGGGCCCTATTTTTGGTCCATTTGATGAACTAGACGAAATTATACTGGTCGTAATGATACTATGGACGAAATGATACTGTAGACGTAATGATACTATGGACCTTATGAACCGGAAGGATTAAATGTCTGTCTTATCTTATAGCAACGATTTTCATCACATCGATGTAAATATTTGTGCAATGGATTAGACTAATGGCCAAGGGATCGTCCATTAATCACGTGATATTTTTTAGCAATTTTTTTAGGTGGTGATAAGTGGTGAGGTTTTAGACTAGTAGTGTGATATCTTGCTACACTACATCCCACTCCCCCTTGTGACATTTCGTGATTTTTTCCGAAAAAGGGAGGAGGGTCCTCCCTTTTGAGCCTCACGTGATTAATGGACGACATTACTTCTTATATATATTAAATGATTTTATGTAAATTATAATCACCAAATACTATTGTACCTACATTCTACATATAATTGAATGGCAAAATCACTCGCAACAATAAAAAAGAAAACAATAATGGATGTGATAAATACCTCAGTGAATGAAGTATTACTAATTCATTTCACAACTCCTATATAAAATATCATTAGTTTTAAGACCGACCAGTGCTAAACGGCCAATTAGCCAAATTCCTTAGTTTCTGTGTAAAGTTCCGTAGGTACCAATATTAAAGAACGACAATAATTCGTCCTTCGCTTTAATTAGGTCTTAGTCGAATGTCCTCTTCCAAGAAGCAAATATGCTCGACTATTTCATAAGTTTTTAATTGTTTGTGTGCTCCTGCATAGTTTACTCCTGTAAAGTAGCCTAAATAACACTTATAAGGTGTTTTTTGGTATGTTGTGTGTACTTCTGTAGGAGAGTGCGCCCTGAACTCCTGTAAGTTTGGCCTAAAATTTGGGCTCTCAGTTCAGATCCACACAAATTTAAGACCCTGAAAGTGCTTCCACGACCCCTATTAGCGAAAAATTCTGCACAAAAAACCAACGAAAATGACTTTATCAGAAACCCGCTTACTAGTTTGTCGTAAAAAAAAGTATTTTTGAATAAAAATGTTCAAATTCTTACCAAAATCACTAAAAATAAAAACTATTCATGCAGCGAATTTTCTTGTTATTGCACACGGGGTAATGAAAAACGGACAATAAAGTCATAAAACATGTTTTGTTCGATCATTTATTGTGCTCTAACTGTGCAGAGAGACGAGATATTGCTACTACTAATAAGTAGTAGAATCGGCCCAAAAAGTTGTTTAGCTTAAAAATGGTTTGTTTTTAATTGTTTGAGTTTTGAAATAGTCCAGCATTTGCTTTCTAATCTAAAAATATGAGACAATCCTTTGGGGCGGTAAAAATTATCACGAAGACATATCGGTATATGACATTAATATGAATGGATTTTCTTATATTTTTACTCTAAACTCTTGTCTATTTATATACCTATTTACCTATCCCTTTACGACGGATGTACTCGATTGTATACATATTATAGATATTTGTTAGGAAGTGTTTTATATGCATGTATTGTATTTAAACTTTGTGAGGGCCTATTTACATTGCTGTCTATCAATTTTTGTATAAGTACCTAACTAATACTATTTAAGGTACTGGTGGTAGTTACTAACTTTTTTGAATTTTTTATTCCCAAAAATATGCATTAAATATTTGAAAAAAATAATACAAATAAAATCTTCAAAATCATTTTGGATTCTTATTAAAATATACTATGACCTTAGTTTAAAAATATGTTTTTTTTTACCAAAAAAACTAAATTACAATAACATGAATAGTAGAGAGAAATGCCGGTCAGTGTTAGTTTACTTTTAATCGCTAAGAAGAAAGCTAAATAATATTATTTATTTAGGCATTCTGATTCAAAATAATTTAAGGGGTACGTATCAGAATGTCTAGAGTTAGAATGTCTAAACTTAAAATAGCAAAGTTCAAAATGTCAAAAATTAAAATTCAAATGGTTTAAAATGTCAAAAATCATTATGTATAACTTCAAAATAGCAAAATTCGAAGTATCAAATGTATCAAATACTTGACGAGTTAAAATATCAATGGTCATTCAGTCTAAGTTGACAATGATTTAAGTATTTGAATTGGGTTGGATCTTAAAACGAATCGCATTCTTTGAGGTTAATTTGCATAGTTTACTCCTGTAAAGTAGCCTAAATGGAGGTGTGAGGAGGCGAAGCCCAAATCGCCTAAAATGCTTGCAAATTGCAAATTTAGCTGCCGGAAATGAAGCTAAACTAGTCTACTGGGACTTAGAAACCGTAGTCCGTAGGTTACGAGATAGGGGCGAGGAGCGTAGCAACGAGCATGTTAGTTTGACAGCGCGCGAGCCGAGCGAGCGAAACGAGCGTGTCGCGGTAGAGGCCGGCGAAGCGCCAGAAAAAGAAATTCAAACTCAATTGGTGGATTTTGTTCGCTGGCTACTAAATCAGTGACTGGCACCGGCTACCGAATCAGGGAGCGGTGCGTCTATGGTGATGTGCGGCGGAGGCACAGAGGTTAACACGCAATTATTTAACCTAATTAATTAGATACGTAAATGAAAGAAAAGCATAAGTAAATTCTGTACGTCATTATAATGTATTTAGACTATTAGACATTTTAAGTTTTGATCATTTGAACTTAGACATGTTTATTTAAGACTATCTGACCGTTTGACATTTTCGTTTTTGACATTTTGAACTTTCGACATTTTAATCGTTAGATATTCAAATTTTTGACATTGTGAACTTTGCCATTTTAAGTTTGGACATTCAACTTTAGACATTCTGATATTAAGACATTAGATATACGTAAAGTTTGCCTTGTCAAAATTTGGAATTTATGAAGGGAACTGTGCAAAATATTTCCTTTTTTCATGGATTTTCTCGAAATTAAAGTTTTTTCTACAATTTCATTAAAAAAAACTCCATTAATGTAAATAGGCCCAAAATGGATGTCTGCACAACTATCGATCAATTATAAACGCTTTAAATGTCGTAATAATTATTTACAACGTGAATTGAATTTAATTTTATAGAAATTTTGATGTTTGTGACTGTTGTACAACGCTTTGTTAAATGCATCGTGTATTTCAATAAAAATGTTATAGCAAATGCATTGTTTCATTTTTGTGTACCTAGTACTTAGGTACATTACAATAAGGGTTAAATCCATAATATTCTCAAATAGGTAATAAAAAGATAAATCAGCCCCCCTATAGCAACGCAATATGATAAATAGCGATTTATCACGTTTAATGGCGGAATGTTACAAAATTTATCCCGCTTGGTGGCGCTACTGCTGCTGGAAATCTTTATATGGACATTTATCCCCGATTTCCCCATTTATTTTAAATTATAACAAAAAATTTTTGATACTAATAAACAATTATTATGAAAGTCGGACAGTAAACGAATTATGTGTTAGAAGAAAACTTGATATTTACGAAAAAACTTACTTACTTCCAACATCCAAAAATTGATAGAAACATAGAAAACAAAAAAATAAAAAGGTCTATATGTACTATGGGCAACAGCGACGCTTAACCAGTTACACTAGCGCCAAGTTAGTGGTAGTGCGCCGACTGGTGGACGATTTATGAACCAGCAAAATTATCCTGCCATTGTTGAAAGACAATGGATCTTGAGAGTTGAGTGTCGATAAAACACTATCTCGCGATGTATATCATGTTTTAGTGGTTGGGGGCAAAACCTTCGATATAATTTAATGTTCTATAAATGTCAGAGTGTAAGCAATTTCATTAATTAGTAAAAATAAATAACAATAATTAAATATACATATATAACTAAACATAAATAAAAATAAAATATATATTAGGAAAGTATTTCAGAAAATATTGTGCATGCCACGTATGCTCTGTAACATACTATGTACTAAATACTATAATTATAATAAATATAGTTACATATTGTTATCAAATTGACCAATATTATTAAAGTAAATGTACTATGGGCAACAGCGACGCTTAACCAGTTTGCAACAAAATTCGTGTGCGCGCGTATCGCCCCTACACGAACTAAACGTATGGTTGTGACGGCGCGGCGTGCAAGCGATTTTGACCTTAGCAGTGGTTAAGCGTCGCTGTTGCCCATGGTACTTCACTGTAACTTTAAATGAAAAATAGTAAAGCATCCTCCTCTCTTTTTAAATTGCTGTGCCCAACAGGGTCTATAATGAATCCAAAATGTATGATTTCCACCAAAATGTACTTATAGATGCAATAAATGAAATACACCGTCATTTTGTAGTCGTTTTAATTAACTTAAGGGTGTGTTGTACCAATGAAACTAAACATTTTTGCCCAAGAAACATGGGTCAAAAAACGACAAATAATTTTGGTCCTCCCATACTAACTAGACAGCTAAAACATTGTATTTGTATGGGAAAGTCCAAAATTTTTGTCGTTTTTCGACCCATGTTTCTTTGGCAAAAATGATTTTTATTAGTAGAGCACTCCCTAAAGTTAATTAAAATGACTACAAAATGACGGTGTATGAAATACCGAGTGTCCAATAAAGTCCCAGCAGTTCTTAAATATCAAAAGTAATAATAAGTTTCAAACATTTTATTAACTTTATATTTAACACTTTGTATATTAATATCATAATGCTGAGCATGCATACACACTTGTGCATAATATTAAATAACATGGCTTCCACAACATTAAAGCCTTAAAGCTTGACTAGAGTATCTAAAAGTATTCCCCTTATATATTTAACTATAATATTTCTTCTTCATTTTGTCTACATTTTTAAATAAGAAATTCAATTCAATAAATATTGGAAACATTTCCCTTGCTACAATAACTTAATATTATTTGTTCCGTCATCGATATCCGGAATCCATATTGAGTCAAGCACCTGTCTTTTTAGCGTTCTTACCTACATTTCCTCCCTCTAAGCGCCACTTCCGCCTTACCCCTCCATGCGTTTCCAGTTCCGGTGGCGGGGTTACGCCCGAGAGCGCGCTGCGCGCGGCGACTTTTCTTCATTATAGCATCGTCTTTCACAGCGTTCAGACGTTCCTACTATTTTACATAGTGCAATATTTAAAGTATTATTCTGATTTTAAAGCAAAGTAAAATCAAGTAGTTTTACGATTTTGGTTCGGCATCTTGCATTCTTTAAAATCAGTGAATTTTATTCCTCCCTCATGGAAAACGTATTGGAAAATACGGGTGAGCCTACGGCAGAATCAAGAAAAAGGAAGGGTAGCGGTGCATCGAGCGACGGTGCCGGAAATTCAACATCTTCGAGTGAAAGCTCCGACAATGAAGTACAACCACCTCGTAAGTCAAAGCGGACTTCACAAGTAAGTGTTCAATATGAATTTTTGTCGCAACAAGTGGCCTTCTTAACGCAATTGATGACTCAATCGCAAGTCCCAACGACACAACCGCAAGTTGCAAGCGCGCATGTTAACGGGGGCAACCCCAGTACTTTAAAAACGACAAGCGAGTCAGGTCTTAGCACAAATCTAGTTGATAATTCGGATATGAATTTGGCATTGCAGCCACCAACCGTTAATACAGAAAAAATTGAATTGAAGCTCTCCGATCCTACCACTACGGTGAAGGAGCCAATGTTTCCCAAGTCGAATGATTTACATTTAAATAAATTATCGAAGCTTCAGCGTTTTGATGCAGATGATTGGAATGCGATTAGATATTTGGAGGCTCAGAAAAAATATGCTACTACCCCCGGGTTTATAGAATTGTCGATAAATGATGAACTAAAGCGTCTTGGATCATCCCATGAAAATCATAAACTACGTCTCCTAGATCGTACATTTGCTTCCTTGTCTAACGCGATTCTTACACAGAAAGATGAATTACGCAATAATTTACAAAGCTTGATAGATTGGTCTAGTGAAAAGTCCACAACATTGTCGCCCTCGACACTTTTTGAAAAAATTGAACTGTTATTTAACGAACAATCTAGTTACATGAAAACGACTAACGACATTTTGCAAATAAGTTGCGGAAGGAGGGCCGATGTGATTGAGTCAAGGAGAGAATCTATTCTAAAACAAATACCTGACGAATATATTAGTGACGTTTTACAAAAAATCCCGCCAAGTCAAGAGTTTCTGTTTAATTTGGATAAATTCAATTCCTTTGTTCAAAAAATAGGAGGTGCAGATAAACTATTAGCTTCAAAGGTTGCAACGCAGTCGGCATCTACAAGCCGAGGTGGATCCAACGAGCTCGCTAAGCCACCTACAAGTAAGCAATCTAATGAAAAGTTTTTTCGACGCAGCAACTCTAAACGTAAAGCCAATCCAAACCAGAATCAATCAAAGGCCAATGTTCGAGGGCGACAATTTAACAAAGGAAACAAGTCGAATCAAAAAGGTAAGAAACGCCGTTCTCCTTCACCACCAACTTTTAAAGGACGCCGTGCATGACTCTCAACGGTTTCGAGGGGGCTGTCTAATGCGATTTCAACATATTTGGAGAAGCTTAGGCGCACCCGCTTCAATATGCAAACTGTTGAAAGGTATCCACATTCCTTTTGTAATGAAACCGCCATTAATATACCCCAACCAACAGGCACTAGAGATTTTCAAGACAAAACAAAGTCGACAAATGACTGCTCAAATTCAAAGCATGTTGGACACACAAGTTCTCGAAGAGGTGAAACCATCACCGAGCTATCTATCGACCTTCTTCCTAGTTCCAAAAGCGGATGGATCTCTACGGCCGATATTCAACCTCAAAGGACTGAACAGGTTCGTAATAGCCAAAGACTTTCAATTATTCAGCCATTTTCGAGTACCCAGTTTCTTACAACACGAGGATTGGTTGGTAAAGTTGGACTTAAGCCAGGCGTACTTTCACCTACCTATCGCACCAGACCACCGCAGGTTCCTGAGGATGAGCTACAAGGGAAAACTCATGCAAATGACTTGCCTTCCCTTCGGACTATCATCAGCTCCGATAACCTTCGCCTCTGTCACGAACTGGATTGCAGAATACCTAAGAAGACAAGGCATCAGGTGCGTAGTATACTTGGACGATTTTCTCCTCGCAAGTCAATCTTACGAGATGCTCCAAGCCCAGATCAGCTACACGGTAAAGTTGTTGAAAGAGCTCGGATGGACAATCAACTTCGACAAATCTGTACTGGTTCCGACGCAACACCTAGAATTCCTAGGCGTCACTTGGGATACCAAACACAATACGAGATCCCTGTCGGAACCAAAATGCATGACGCTCCGCAGGGCTTTGCAATGTCAGATGTCGAAGGGCAGTTGGTCTTACAAGCAAGCCCAGTCGCTTCTTGGGAGACTCAACTTCGCCACTTTCGTGATTCCACGCGGGAGGCTGCACTGTCGAACGATGCAATACCACAGTCGACGGTTGTCTCGAACTCGCCCTTACAGACAGTTCCCGCTACCGGAACCTGTACTCGCGGAGATGGAATGGTGGATAGAAGCTGCATCAATGTCACTGCCGATACATTTGCAACAGATATCGCACATACTGACGACCGATGCTTCCGATATCGGATGGGGAGCTCAGCTAGAAGACACCATGCTAACAGGTCAGTGGACACAAGATCAGAGTTCTTGGCATGCGAACATGAAGGAGCTTTACGCGGTGTTTGCCACGATTTCCCACGAGCAGCGACGCTTACAGAAATCGCGCATCCTTTTGCAAACGGACAATCGGACAGTAGTGGCACACATCAACAAGGAAGGTGGGACGAAATCTGCAAGGCTCCTGGAGTTGACGCGACAATTGTTAACACTCCTAGACAGAATGGACATTTGCTTAACAGCCCAATACTTCCCAGGCCGTTTCAACGCAGAGGTGGACGCTTTATCTCGGGGGAAAACTCGTCCGGAATGGCACCTAACAGCAGTTGCGACAGAGAAAATATTTCAAATGTGGGGAACACCGACAGTAGACTTATTTGCGTCGAGAACTGCTCACGTAGTGCAGAACTATGTGTCGCTGGATCCTCACGATCAGGAGGCCCTTTTCCACAACGCATTTCATCACCAGTGGAGCTACGAACTAGCATGGCTGTTCCCCCCTCCCAACCTGATACCGCAAGTACTAATTCACCTCAACAAGGCTCAAGGTCAGTACATACTAATAGCGCCGAACTGGAACAAAGTGTTTTGGATGGCAGATCTCCAACAGCGAGCCATCAGGAGGCCATATCGAATCCCGGACCTTCACCAGGTACTCATAGATACAAGGACCAAAACACACCCACCAGACATTCAGAACATTCACTTGGAAGCTTGGTTGATACAGGGTGGGCAGACATGATCGAAGACTGGTCGGAACGGGAAAAGAAATTGTTGATGTCCAGTTGGCGAGAATCCACAATCAAAAATTATACACCAATATGGAGAAAATGGAAATTGTGGTGTGTCAAAAATGCAGTTGACTTCAAAAGCCCTGAGCCGACACATGTTGCACGCTACTTGGCTTATCTACATAGTGATCTCGGTTTGGCTTACAGAACAATACTAGTGCACAAGTCTGTTATCGCAACGTTTGCTAAACTTACATCAGGTACGGACATTTCCTCAAATTTTTTTGTCAGACACATATTGAAAGCTATTTCTGTCGCAAAGGTTAAAAAGTCTAAACCCCCCATCTGGGATCCAAATATTGTGCTACAATATTTGTCATCACAATTACCTAATGAAAATAGCATTTATGAAGTGTCGAAGCGCACAGCAGCCTTGCTTTTACTCACATCAGGCCGCAGGGTCCACGACCTCACCTTGTTAAGAACAGATGTAGATAGTTTAATTGATGAAGGTAATTGTATAATTCTATGGCCATCCTTCGGTTCCAAAACTGACACGGCTAATTACAGACAATCTGGATGGAAGCTTTTAGATCACCCTGATCAGAACCTGAGTTGTGTTTACTGGATTCGACGTCTTCTGGAAATAACTCAAGATCGTCGTGCAGAAGGTAATTTATTATCATTGTTCATTAGTACCAGAGGAGATCCTAAAGAAGCTTCGAGAACGATAATCGGTGGTTGGATAAAATCCGTTCTTAGAGAAGCAGGAGTAGAAGCACCTCCAGGTTCTGTTCGCTCGGCAGTGGCGTCTCTTAATTGGCTTGAAAATTTCACAATTGATAATATACTTGCCACAGGTAACTGGACTCAAGAACATACATTTCGAAAATACTACCATAAACAAATAATTTGTAATCAGAAATCCCAAGAGAGATCTGTTTCTTTATCTTTATCTCGTTATTTTGAAGCTATCAAATAGTGTCGATTTTACATTAAATAATCTCTAGAATCATAATTACTTAGTGATTAATTATTTCATTGCATGTCGTTACATTACATATCTTTTGTTAAAAAAAAAAAAATATATATATAATAATAATAAATTATATTTATTATTTTCTATTATGTTTCATTGACACATTATAGCATCATTCCATTATTTTTAGTTACCAGGAGAAACCAAACACATCACTCAATATGGATTCCGGATATCGATGACGGAACAAATAATAGAGAGTTTTACCTACCAATAAAACTTACCTATTATTTTTCCTGAGATATCCGGAATCCAGGTAATCCCTACCTGGTAATAATTGAGTTCTATAATAAAGAAAAGTCGCCGCGCGCAGCGCGCTCTCGGGCGTAACCCCGCCACCGGAACTGGAAACGCATGGAGGGGTAAGGCGGAAGTGGCGCTTAGAGGGAGGAAATGTAGGTAAGAACGCTAAAAAGACAGGTGCTTGACTCAATATGGATTCCGGATATCTCAGAAAAAATAATAGGTAAGTTTTATTGGTAGGTAAAACTCTCTATAAGACTAAGTGTATATTTTTATTTCTTCTCGTACAGAAATGTTATAAAGTGGAGAGGTCAATGCGACAATTAATTAAATTTCGTATATCTAGTGACGCTCCCAGTCTGCCTGTAAAATATCAATGAAAAATATCCAGTAGTTTAGTCACAAGAAAATTTTTTTCGTTTTTAACATTTTCTACACGCTGTATCTATTACTAAGCTATTGCCGACAAGTTAAAAACCCCTACATCAGTATAAATTAACACACTGTTGCCGAATTGTACCTTATGTTCAAGCCGTAAGAGTCATTTTTAATTGCGTGTCATCTAAAAATGTGCGAATGAGACAAAATCTACTTCGAACAAACAATAAAGTTGACAACGTTTCGAAATCTTTTACCTGTATAAAAATGAGTATTTATTATGATTAAATTACTTACTTTAATTAAACTACTTAAACACTTTTTTACGTGCCAAAGTCCTACACCTTGTCTACACGTTTACCTACAGTGGTGTTTCTTTAAAGTTTTATGGAAATTGAAATAAATGCACTTCAAACCAACCTGTATTTTATTAAACAGATTCAAACGTTAACAATATCGTTTCGCTGAAAACTGCGGTTTTAGAGTAGTATCATGAACTCCACTTAGGGACTGTTACATTACAACAGCCATTACAAGTCCGATATTATTTTCAAATAAGTTAAAATAACCTAAAATACTCAATTCAATTCAAAACATTCAAAGCACAAGCGGAAAATATGTTGACACTTGACAGCGACAGTTTTTTTTGTGAATGCTCGTTGTCCGGTTTTTTATTTATCATAGCAACAGATATGACGATATGTGTTCTCTAAGTGCTAGTAGTGGAGAAAATTCATTCAACTATGGTATAATGTTTTCACTATTATACTGTAATTTTTAGTCTGTGACTTTTTAATATTTTATTTTTATTCTGTTTACTTTTTGTACAACACAACACAAAAACGCCCAAAGAGCATGTCGATGATGACTTGACGTCTCATTGACGCAGTCTTATTAAAATCTGATATAATACGAATAAGTATTACTTCTACTATTTCACAGTTTTCGAGTACACCTACATGATTTTAATTTATTTTTAGCTCTACGGACATACCGAGAGAGATATTATGGTAACATTTGTGTTTGTCCGCTGTCCAAAGGATACAAGAAATATTCAATTTGTGACTAGGTATTCAGTGGACAGAATAACTTTAAATCAGTGATTTAGGATTCAAATTTAGCAAAATAAAAAGTAACCGTAAAAAGCAACAAAAAAATAATAATTTATTGCCATGGTTTTGAAAAATCTCAGCAATGAAAATTGCCGTATGGACAGCGTTGTTACATGATGCCATAGCTCAAGTCGCTGCCGTAGATATCAAGAAAAACACTGTTTTAATTCAGCATTAAATGGCGCCAAAAGTTCATTTCGCGGCTTGTCACCTGTCAATACTATTCTGTGATCTAACACCGTGCTGTTGCCGCTCTTACCATGTAAGTAACCAATATTTACAAAGGGTGTTTAATTTCGTACTTGTTTTTGTGGTATTTAGTTTGTTCGAAAAATTTTTTTTTTCATTTCGCTCCTAGGAATTATTTGATAGTTTCAAAATACTTCTATGAACTAGTGTCTACAGTGTTATCATTTATTGTCGCATTGTCATATCCACGTGTATAAAAATGTAGGTATGTTCTAGCTGTTCATAAGTACAAAACATATTTTTTATATTACAAAGGCACTAAAAGATCCCGTTCGTTAAGATATCGTTTACAAAATACTTAGCTAGTGCAATACAAGTGCACTTCATGGAAAAAGTTGTGTGTTTTATCATTGTATGGCCATTCTACTAAAATTAACGCTGCGCTTGTAGAATAGAATGGCAAATTGTATGGAATTCACAGGGAATCACGAATAGGGAGAAAAGAGATTGTCAATAACTTAGATTATTTTTATTTATTTATTTATTATGATTAAGCGTTAGCTTATGTCATTCCCATACATTGACATTGTATTTTACTAGCGTTAATTTTAGTAGAATAACCATTTAAGTAAATAGCCATGTAACTCGCACACAAATTGTTTATTCTACGCTCAGAAAACGGACGTTTCTTTTTATTCCAAAAAGCAGCTTTCATTAACACGTTTAATCTTCATCTGTGAATAAATCCTGCTCGCTTTAAATGAATTGCGACACTGGTACAGTATATCAAAGTTCATCACATCGTCTACAGCAAGCTGGTCATGTCGTTGGGAAATGCTGCGGACATATTCCTCTGACCTCAAATGGGTATCGCGCTCTCGCAGTCGTCCTTCATCGTGCGATATAACGCGTTTACCACCGACAGGTAGTACAAACTGTAGACTGTAACAAAAAATATTATATTAGCAATAATCACTTGCAAATTGATGCAAAAAACAACAGCATTTAATGCGGTTATAATGCGCTTCCGCGAATTGTATAAAATATTCATTTGACAAAAAAGGAAAATGACCACTAATGATACCACCTTTTTAGGCCTTGTGCCTCAACAAGATGCAATCCAATAATATTGTATTATTTTTACATTCCTAACGATGTATTTGAAACTATTTTTCGTTTCCTGAGATTAAACAGTTTTATTGAGTAACTAATTGATTTGCCTTATCTCAATCAACGTCCGCCATTCTATATCGTCCACAAAACTTTTTAATGCCTTTTTTGGTAACTTCAAAACGGTACCTACTCAAAGAGAATGTAAATAAAAGAAGAGTTTTAACCACGTTTTAATGGTTTCAATGAACCATAATACTAATATCTATACTGTGTTAAACACAGATTTTTGAAACAGTATAGATAATAGTTTTTGAACAAACATAGCGAAACATTTTCTAAGTCTATGGAACAAACATATCAATACTGTATTTTTGACGTTGATTCGATCTTGACGTGAACTCGATCCCGTCAAAGCTCTTTTTTGCTGAAAAACTATTGCATATTCTTTTGTTTCTCTTACGTTTGATGTGAGAAAATTGGACTCGTAGACTAGTATTCTGTGACAATTTCCAAGTCGAGCTAACCTCAAAATGCTACAGAAAATGTAATATATAAACAATACCAGGAAAAGAAGAGAAAAACTAATTACTGATTATAGCTACAGACCTTTCCAGCCACTAATTTCAATTACAATCACGAGGGCACAAAAATCTTTATAGCGATACTTTTTGGCCTTAAAAGGTGGTCAATCTCCTTTATCAAGTATATTTGTATCTGCCAAAATATATCAAATCATTTGCATGCATCCTCTTCATGCTAGGTATCATCAAAATCATCATACGCAGTAAATATTAACTTTTTTTTAACCGACTTCAAAAAAAGGAGGAGGTTCTCAAGTCGACGGTTTTTTTTTTTTTTTTTTTTTTTATGTATGTTTTAACATAGCTTCGTCAGTTGTTACCCGATTTGTACAATTCTTTTTTTATCTCAAAGAACATAGTTCGTGTGTGGTCCCATAAATTTTTTTCAGAGATCTGGCCAGTAGTTTTCTCATAATCCTGAAAAATATCAATTATTTAGCTTGCCATCGCCCGAGTTTTTATAGAATTTCGGACATAAAATCTTTGTTTATGAACCGATTTAGATGATTCTTTTTTTATTTGAAAGGGTATACTTCAAGAATGGTCACAATTTAATTTCATCGTTATTGAACTTCGAACTTCGAAGATACACAAGGGAACTCCTCAAAGTCAAATAGTATATGTAAAGTGATTTAGGTTTTGGTAAGTTTATGGCAATCCAAAACAAACCAAATCATGGTTTACGATGCAACGTTCTGGACTAGATTTGGACTACGAAAACACAACGGAACTCCTCAAAAACAAACAGCGTGAATTTGGAAATTGAGTTCTGGGCATTTTACCATTGAAAATGTTATAATATAAAGTTAAAAAATATTTACACGCTGCGCTTACATACCTACCACTAAAAAGTTGAAAATAAAAAAGCTTTTTAAAAAAAAAGAAAAACTGCCTTCAAAAAACCTGAAAACAAAAACAGCTTAAAAATTAAATACCTTTAAAAAGCAAGAAATAATATTCGAATCATTCGTTACACATATCAATATTAATAAAACACGTCTAATGAAGTCGGGTGGGGCTTTTAGAAAAAAATGAAGTTGTCCTCCAGCCCCACCCGACTTCAATAGACGTGTTTTATTAATATTGATATGTGTAACGAATGATTCGAATATTATTTCTTGCTTTTTAGAGGTATTTAATTTTTAAGCTGTTTTTGTTTTCAGGTTTTTTATAATTATTCGTAGCAGCGACTTTTGTACACACGGTGGGACCACGGTTAATAGGGGGTTCATTTAATGACCAAAACCAAAACTAAAGATGGGGTTAATTTGGACTAATATTTACTGCAATACAGATAACCGTACAATGATAATACCCTGAGGGTAGACGGTTTGATTCTACGTGTTGAAAATATCCCGTGTATTAAAGCGATTGTTTCCATCCGACTTTTAGATGAGAGAGAAGAATTGCGTTCTTGAATTTGAAATGTCTCAATTTCATGCTCCATTATTTACTGTCCAATCTCATCCAGCCAGCATGATGATGATGACGCCAAATGCTGTTTTACCTGAAGACCCGAAAGAAGTGTAGTTCAGTTCGGGGCTGCAGAGGCAGATGATCACCGCAATCAGGAAGATGCACGCGATGAATATCATATTGAATCGGAGCGATAGTAAGGTCTTCGCTGTAAGAAACACGCAAGTTTTGAGAGTTTACTTACTTGAGCCGGCCGGCATTATGATGACAACCAACGCAATAGTCCCCGGAGACTTGAAGTAGTTCACTTTCCTCAGTTCGGGACTAAAGAGACAGGTCACCACCGTGATTAAGAAGATGCACGCGATGAATATCATGTTGGACAGGAGCGATAACTGGCGCTGTAGTACGATCTTTGCTGTAAGAAAGAAACATGGAAAGATTGAGGGTTGACGTACTTGCGCCGGCCAGCATCATGAGGACGACCAACGCAATATTCCTCGGAGAATCGAAGAAGTGCAACTTACTCAGTTCGGGGCTGAAGAGGCAGGTGACCGCCGCGATCTATATCATGTTGAATAGGAGCGATAGCTAGCGGTAGTTCGGTCTTCGCTGTAAGAAACATGGAAAGATTGAGGGTTGACTTACTTGCGCCGGCCAGCATCATGAGGACGACCAACGTGATATTCCCCGGAGACTCGAAGAAGTGTATCTTCCTGAGTTCGGGACTGAAGAGGCAGGTGACCACCGCGATCAGGAAGATGCACGCGATGAATATCATGTTGAATAGGAGAGATAGCTGGAGGTAGTTCGGTCTCCGCTGGAACAGGGAAAAATTGGAAGAGGTTTAATTTATTGATTGCTATGTGCATGACTTTGGACATGAGGATTTCACGTAAACAACATGGAAAGATTGGAAAAATCTTTCGTCATTACAAATTATTTTAATTACGGGAGTGCTTCGGAGTGATTTTTAGGGTTCCGTAGCCAAAATGGCAAAAAACGGAACCCTTATAGATTCGTCATGTCTGTCTGTCTGTCCGTCCGTATGTCACAGCGACTTTATTCCGAAAGTATTAGGATTACACCATTGAAACTTAGTAGATAGATGTATTCTGTTAACCGCTTAACGATTTTAACACAAAAATAAAAAAAATAAAGATTAAGGGGGGGCTCCCCTAAATCTTTATTTTATACCTATACGTCATAGAACTGAAACTGAAAAAAAAAATTCTTCGTACCAATACGTGCGGAGTGTCTATAGATAGATAGGTCTTTAAAAATGACATTGAGGTTTCTAAGACATTTTTTTCTTAAAGTCAACCGTTCGAAAGATAAACATTGCCAAAGACGTGGTAAAATGTGTGCCCCCCCCCACCCCCCTAACTATTGAAATAAGAAAGTGAAAAATCTTTAAAAAATTTATGCTATAGATCTTAATAAACACTTTCAACGAAAATTAGTTTGAACGAGATAAAGTAATAAGTTTTCGAGATAAATCATATTTTCCAAAACAGCAAATATAACTTTGTCATTGATACGAACACTGTGAAAAACAAAGTTATTTTTGTAGACGAAAAATGATAGTGGTATTAAAAATGGTATGGTATAAGGCAGAGGTGCCCAAACGGTCGATCGCGAGAGGTTTTAAGGTCGATCGCCAAGAAGCACAGATTTGACACTTGGCACCCAATGTAGTTTTACTTATGCAATTTTTTTTTCTTGATAAATATTTTGAGGATATTAAGGTCAAAATGTCGATCTTAAGAGAAAAATTTTTGCTAGGTCGATCTCCTGAAGAAAAAGTTTGGGCACCCCTGGTATAAGGTAACTACGGAACCCTAAGGCGCGTGGCCCGACACGCACTTGGCCGGATTTTTTAAAAGGTCTTCATCAATCAAATAGTTGTTTCTAATAGGTACACTTTTTTAGGGTTCCGTACCCAAAGGGTAAAAACGGGACCCTATTACTAAGACTCCGCTGTCCGTCTGTCTGTCTGTCTGCCTGTCTGTCTGTCTGTCTGTCTGTCACCAGGCTGTATCTCATGAACCATGATAGCTAGACAGTTGAAATTTTCACAGATGATGTATTTCTGTTGCCGCTATAACAACAAATACGAAAAACAGAATAAAATAAATATTTAAGGGGGGCTCCCATACAACAAACGTGATTTTTTTGCCGTTTTTTGCTCGATATTTATAACGACTGCAGGTAGACAGTTGAAATTTTCACAGATGATGTATTTCTACTGCTGCTATAATAATAAATACCAAATACAGAATAAAATGAATATTTAAGGGGGGCTCCCATACAACAAACGTGATTTTTGCCGTTTTTTGGTACGGAACCCTTCGTGCGCGAGTCCGACTCGCACTTGACCGGTTTTTTTCGGTTGATATCACTCAGAAGTAGTCCACGCAGTTCCAATAAGATTTAAAAATAAACTAAACATACAAAGTTAAATTATTTTCCGCTATAAAATATAATGTATTGTGTAGTAGCTAACAAAGAACAATAGATCGCTGTAAGAAATAAGGAGGTACACAACAGTATTACTGAAGCACTATTTCTGGCTATTGTTCATTGACAAACAGTCTCGTGCTCAATTAATAATAATGATGTGGAACATAATTCACGACCCATTTAGCTATTACTATATAATGAGTGTACATTAACTTTATTTGCCACACCGAAAAATTTAAAATTTAGTAATTGGGTTGTAAAGAGCTTTGTCTGATCAGAATTTAACAGCAAGCGATTGAATTTGTTTAGATATTTAGTTTGCAAGAAAAAGAAAAATTGTTAAGAAAATACGAAGAGGGGGTCTTTAAAAAAAACAAAGCCGAGTCACCAATGAACCAAGCTAGTAGAAGGTAACGAATCTGTTTTATAAATGTCAACTTGCAACGTCTATTTTTTATTTATTCAATCAATACTTTGAATAAATAACTTAATATCGTCAGATATCTAGCTAGTTTCAAATTGTGATACAAGACAATTGAACAAAACGAAATACCTATAGAAAATAAATACATCATCAATGTTGTGTTAAAAAAGCATCAAACCATGAAAAAATAAATATAACGTGAATATTGTTTCTACTTTCACTTCTTTTCATCGATATTTATATTGGTTCTGATAAAGTCGATGCCTATATTTTATCCTACTAAAGCGCAAAAATTTTCAACTGAGTCTCATCTTTCGTTGTAAAATTCTAGTTGCTGCCTTCAGGCTCTACTAAAAACATAAACCCAGGTCTCACCAAGTAAGTCCCCGCGCCTGCGACCAAGTTGCTCACGGTGCTAAGGCTGGAGAACATCACCATGCTCATGGAAATGAGATTGTCTTCCGGCTCCCTCTGCTTGTGGGTGGGCAGGTTCCACGCGCCCGCTGCGATGTTCGATAGGCATGCTACCTGCAACATTTTATTAACCGACTTCAACAAAAGGAGGAGGTTCTCAATTCGATTGTATGTTTTTTTATCGTTGTTCGCGCGTATCTTCGATATTTTATGGACCGATTTTGATGATTATTTTTTTGTTCGATTGAGTTTGCTTGCGAGATGGTTCCATTATTTTTTTTTTTCAAATCGGTCGAATAGTTTTCAAGTAATCCTGAAAATACTATGATTTTGTATCAACTACCTTGGGGATTTTATTATTTATGAACCGAATTAGATGAAGTTTTTTGTGTTGGAAAGGGGATACTTTAGAGTAGGTAGTACCTATTTTAACCGACTACAAAAAAAATAAGGTTCTCAGTTTGACCTGTATATAGTATGTTTCTCCGCGATTATCTCACGTTTGACTGAGCCGATTTTTCTACCTAAATAATATATTTACCTACACTACCTAATACAGAAGGTACTAAAAATATTTTTTTTAATCAAAGAAACTGACTTCAAAAAAAACCTGCCTCTAAAAAGCAAGAAATAATATTCAAATCATTAGATACGCATTATCTTCGTTATAATAACGTCTATTGAAGTCTGGTGGGGATTTTAGAATAAAAAAAAAGGAAGTCATACTTTCCATACGTACGTACGGTACGTTCGTACCCACTCGACTTCAATAGACGTTATTATAACGATGCTAATGCGTATCTAATGATTTGAATATTATTTCTTGCTTTTTAGAGGCAGGTTTTTTTTGAAGTCGGTTTTTAAAGGGGCGTACAATGCTGCTGGAAGAATGCTCATAGTAAAAACATTATCGTATCGTAAACATAATACCAAAAACAAAACGTACCTAAACTATTTCTTTTTTTTTGAGATTTTGTATTCACAATGCTACGTTTCCTATAGAATATGATCTGGAGCGAGTCGATTTTGTTTTAGTATATTATTAATTTTGTATCAAACTTTTTCGTATTTTGGAAAACTGTCAATCACAAAACTAAAGAGCCAGCTAAGCTTTTTTTTGTTATAGTTTCAAGATTATACATGGTTTATTGGTAGGTACAACATGGAAAAATTGAAGGCCACATTAAGGTCTTTTTCTATTGAGAAAAGTTTTAGCTATCATGTTTCTGTCAAACACATATAGGCCAGTAAAATCTTACAAATATTTTTCCTAAAAACCTGAGATCGTTGCTAAAAACGCAAAATGCAATGTATAGCTGCATCTTGGTATGTTATTTGGACCCCTTAGGAGAGTGTGAAACTATGTTTTGCAAGAAAAAAATGTGGTAGCTATGCGTTATACCTGAAAAACACATACGTGCATTTTTTTTTCAGTTTTTGCTTTTATTTAAAAAACTATAGGCTTTTGACATTAGTTGCCAATATCATTTTGAAAATGTATTAAATTTCAAACAATTGAAGCTAACCCACAGCTCAGTATGTCTAATAGTTTTTGAGATATGATACTTGAAACATTGACACTCACCACCGGCATATCTAACCATGGTTCCACACTCCCTTAAAGGGTCCAAATAACATACCAAAAATGCAGCTTTACATCGCGTTTTGCGATTTAAATGTAGAATTTTACTGGGGTAATAAGTGAGTATTGTAATCTACTTTCTACATTATTTTTGGGACGATAAATCAAGTACAGCATTACTTGATACTTGAGAAATTGTTGCTCAAAAAGACGTTGCACAGTCCCAAGCAGGCACGTATCCAGAGGGGGGATAGTTGGCATTTGCGTATTTAGGGTTTCGTAGTCAAGTCAACAAGGAAATTTTATAATTTCGCCATGTCCATCTGTCTGTCTGTCTGTCTGTCCATCCAAGGCTTAAATTATTTAAGGGTGCATCGTGCGTCCACTAGCGCCGCCAATCAAGAAATAAACATTGCAACGAAAAAACTATGTTAAATACCAGAGTATAAATGTGCACGAGTTTGTCTCATCTCAAACGTTGTCGTGACTGAGGAGGATTGAGTTTTTGATTTGCCGCAAACCTACTCTTTGTAAAAATAATGTTAATAATGTTACTTTTTATACTTAGTACTGAAAAATAGTAGATTGTTATACAAGACGCTAAAATGACCCATTGCATACGAGGTAGTTTTATTCCCGAGCTTTAGCGAGGGAATAAATAGAAACCGAGTTACAATGGGTTTTAGCGTCGTGTGTTACACTCTACTTTTCACTACAATTGCGAAAAAATAAAATCCAATATTAAATACCTATAGTTTATACTTCCGTAAACGAATCCACTCGTTTTTCTATCCTCCACTTCATAAACTTTTCATACAGTATTTAAATAAATGATTTGTGCTTGACGGCAAAAGATTAAAATTATTTCTATCCTATTACTTACTTACAGTCACACAATTCAATTAGTTTGGAATTAGAGAAAAATTCTAAAGATTTCGCGCCAGTGCCTTTTTTAATTTCTACTGTAGCAGCTAAGAAACACAATGCACGCATTTTAAACTAAAAGTCACAGAGTATAAATAAGTCTATGATTTCACCGAAGAGATCGCTGCTTTCAGTTCCATTTTCAAAAATCTAGCGAGTTTTTATTCGTAATTATGAATAAAGACTTTTTCGTTTTAGTAGGTTCATTGGTAATAGACAAACATTAAAAAAGAAAAAAAATTATCCCCTAGGGGTATTTATGCTATTTTATCCTGACTCTTGTACCTTACAATGACGGACTTTTTGAGCAAGAGGAGTGAAAAAAGTATTGTTTGTTGATTGCAGCCAAAACGTACACAAATGCTAGCCTTGATGCCCTTGATTCACCTGTGGTAAAGGTATTCGATGATTTCGTTGATATTTCTTACTTGTTAGTTTCCATTGTCCATTCAAAGTACTCATTAAACGAAATGTAGGTAGGTAATAATGATTTTTCAACGTAAACTAATTACGTAGGTAATAATATTCAGTTTTTTCACAAACGAAGATTCTAATCCAACTTTAATATCCCAAACGTACCCGAAAATTGTCCAACAATCAAAACAAATCCAACAATTACTTAAGTATTTTTAATAATTACCAAAACATATTGTTTTAAATTTTCATGGTTATTGACGTTCTTACAATAAACTATGTCGGGATTTACACCATGTACCTACAAGCTGTTTATTTTTCAGACTCCGATATTTCGACGCAGTTGCATGCGCCATGACCATGATCACAGAATATCGGAGTCTCAAAAACAAAACCGGTAAGAACATGGTGTAAATCCCGACATAGTTTATTCTAATTATCATAATGTTGAAAATCTAATATACAGGGTGGTCCAGATAGTGACGTCCAAGAATTTTTTTTAGATTGCTCACACCTGGGTGCATCTGAAAATACCCTATGTATGTTCCGCGATTTTTCGTAGTTTAGAAGTTATGATTTTTTAAATGTGTTTTTGCGAATTTTGTACCGGACAGACCAAAAAAATTCATAACTCCTTTCATATTAAGAATTTTTAGGGTTTTCTTTTTGCAACGTAATTGCCTTGAAACACTCTTCGATACATAAAATAATCAACAACACAACATCCAGATAAGTTCCTGAAAAAAGGGTCGAAAGTGAAAAGGTAGGTTTTGCTTCGACGAAGTAACATTTTAACAATTCTTTTGTACAAAATGGATATTTCATCAAATTCTCAAACTGATTTTCATCAAACTGATTTTAAAAACTTAAGTGGCTTCTTAGCTTCGCAAATAAAACAAAAAAAAATGACTCTTGATAGGGCATTTTATGCTGAAATTGGCTTTCAAAGTTTGTAGGGTGAAAAATCTCCTACTGTTTGGTAGGGTAGGGTAGGGTATTTTCAGATGCACCCAGGTGTGAGTAATCTAAAAAAAAATCTTGGACGTCACTATCTGGACCACCCTGTATAATATATAATAATATATTTACCGTGGACAACAGGCACAAAATATAAACCCCGACCTCCAAAGACAAGCACCCGCAGCAGCGTCGCACCATAGGCAGTGGCATTTTAAATCTATAATAAAGAAATATTATTATTTATTAGTTAGGAACTATTATTATACAACTAAATATCCTATTTAAAAAATTGATGACTTATTTATGAAGAAAAAAGAAAATTGCATAGTAATGTTATGGTAGCCTTAGTGCCCTAGGTATAAGTACAAGAATGCAATAGTAATTTGAGATTATAATCTGCAGGACTATTACATGAAAACCATCGCGAAAAGCGGACGATGTTAGTCCGAATAAGTAAATTGAACGACAAATTGCGTCCGATTATAGCGATTAATTTAATGTAAGTAATATTGGCCTGCTGTATTTATCTTTGGTAGCAATTTTTTTAGGAGACGATGGGTTTATAAATACTTAAGGGAACTTACCTACATACTTAACGCATGTACGTTCTCTTAATAGAAAGAAAATAATTTATTTTTAGACTAAATTACAGATAAGGTTAAATTAACCACTATAAATCAAGGTTTTTTTTATGTTTGTTCTCACACGAAAATAATATTACTTTCTATATAATTAAATCATTTGGAAGCAAAAATTCACAGATTTCGCAGTTCCCGCAAGAATCGGAGCATTGAAAATGAATACAAAAATTTACGAAAAACTAAATTAAATCAAAAGCAAAATCCTATAAGTTTTCTAAGGTATACTAGGTGTACCTTTTTATTTTTACGATCGATTGTGACACTCGGCTGCGCCTCGTGTCACAAAAGTGCCCGTGACTGCTTCGACGCGGCTGAAATATTATTAACCGATTCACAAAAATCAACTAATGCACTTCTCGTCTGCTTCCGCATCTTTCAATACCTTTACCATGACGATCGGACAATAATCATAGAAACTACATCACTTTTTATATACTGAAATACCCGTTTTTCTACAGTTCCAAATCTGAAGGGACCACCTACACTACAGGTCACAATTATAAACGGATTTTCAAAAAAAAAATCACTATTTTGTAGCTAAACTTATTAGCTTAGCTACAAAATAGTGAAATTTTTTCGAGAAAAAAACCCGATTTAAGAAAAAAAAATTTTAATTTTTTCTTAAATCGGGTTTTTTTCTCGAAATATTTACAATTTAGTAAACAAACACCCCCCAAAAAACCCGAATTTTTCGAAATTTCAAAAAAGTTACCAGCCGATTTTCAAAATTCAAACGTTCACACGTGTCTCAATAAATTCCTCAACTTTTGATACTATTCCCATCTCGATCCTCCTAAAATCCTCGGAACTATGACCAAAAATGCGTCTCAGGCGATTTGCATTTGATAACCATTTTCAATGGTAAAAATATACCAAAACGTAATGTATGAATGTAGTAATGAAAACCAAAATTACACATTGTCTAATTTCTCATATTCAATGAATATTTTACTCCCCATACCTTAAAAGTATTTTATATGGAAGTTTTTCATACAAGTTTCTTTAAAAATAGTAACCGAAAGATGAAAGGATTTTTAAGTACCTGAATAATCGTTAACATTTTAACCTTTTTACTTCGATGCAGTTAACTGAATCTAAAAGATCCAATCAAAACTTTATTGCAAGAACATAAAAATCAATGTACTTGCCTAGTTTTGAAATAATATTTACGATCTTCAATAAAATTCATTTCGTGAATCAACGTTAACTGTTTAATGAGATTTTAATTGCTTGGTTTACTACTTACTAAATCTAAAGACCAATGAGAGAGACCAAAACTAGTAAGTACTTAAGTTATCAAGGATACTTTAATAACGGATAAAAATCGTGCGTTTTCATGATTTTCACAACGTACATGCAATTTTTTGAAAGGAAGTGAGCAGTTATCGTCCTCTAATCTATCTCGTACAAAACGATTGAACTAACAAGAGTTATTACTTACCAAGGGCTAAACGAGTTCTCGATAAACAAAAGAAGCACAATGTTGAAAGTTCTATTTCAGTCGCAGCTCCACTCCACGTCCGTCCGACAACTCTTTTAATATCTCAGGAATGTGAAGATGAAGAAAATATTCATATTACTTCGTAATATCTGCTGTGGAATGGGCCCAGTATCATGGAATGGACACCGCCTATATAATGCATGGATTTATGGTGGCAGAAACCCTGTGGAATTATAATTCGGCTTGAATTTGTTTGATGATATCCATGTTGAAGCTAAATACATTAATGTAATGTAGAGTTTTATAAAGCAAATTGATTACGTGTTTCTAAGTTTTTCTCTTCGGAAAATTATCTCGTATTGATTATGGTAAAGTTTTTAAATCATGAATTTACCTTATTGCTTAGGATTTCAGTAATTTCTTCCAAATTGAATTCTTATTTTTGTTTGGTAATAAAATCACACACTTCACTTTCTCTCTCAACCGTGAAGTAATTTTCTTCACGACATTTGTTTATGTATAATAGGTAGTATTTAAATGTTTTTTTATGAAAACCACAATGTTTACCCAACTGTGTAACGTATGAATACGTGTTTACGCTCGAGCAAATCGTCCGGTCAATCCATTCGTTCACATCACATTCAATTCACATCACATGTCTATATTTACATACAGTTTAATTATGAAATTGGTGCATGGACGTATTCTATTTATACACTCAGCGTGAATCTCAAGAAACTGAAACTCATTGAATCACTTTATTGTCGACTTGTTAATTTAAAAATAACACTAACTAGTTTTTCAGACACTTCAAGGAAATACATCCCATCCCAATATCCCCAATTTCACAACAGGCTACGAAAAGCGCGCGTGACTTTTTAAATTTCGAACATTACTTTTCTTTTTCAAACGTGGACGACCGTGGACAACGCGCATTACCAACAGCCAGTGATCAACTAGCGATGTGGCGCTTCCTACATCCGCTGTTTGATGGAACGGCCCTGGCCTTGTGACAGAGTTCTATGTGACTACGCAACCGCTACAGTGCTTGTGTAACTGACTCTTTGGGACTTTAAACTTGAATTAATCATTGATTTTTTAATTAAATTTCCCACTGAAATATATCTGAGTAAAACGCTTGGTTGTGATTTAACATTATGACATTGGAAATAAATTACTTACATTTCAATAATCGTTTGATTGTAGATTGCATCGCACGCGCATGGTATAATTTAATGAACTTAATTATTAACAGTAATTACTTGATTAATTTCCGCTCAGAATTATTGCACATGCAGGAAATCCGTAACCTACTACTTAATTAATTACTTGATGGAACTGTGCGTCACTCCTCACTACTTAATTTCTCTAAGTTATGGTCGTTTAGTGGCTGGAGACTGCAGATAAAGAACTTATACTTAGGTAGTACTTATACTTGAAAACTGCAGTCATTATGTTGCTACTGTTACCTATTTTCATTTATGGGTATAAGAAAATAAAATGAAGATGACCTCGTTCAGCTTAGTATTTACTAATAATAATAAAAAAATAGATTTACTTATACATCGCTTTTAGGGCCATAAACCGAGCTATAACAAACAGTTGCGTAATATAGATTAGTCGAAAATCCTAAATATCCGCTTCCTTCACCGTATAAACGGCATTTTGTGAACCATTTGGGCAACATGATATTTTCCAAGGGCTGCTGAATTCGATTTTGAATGTTGCCAAGCCGATTTATTTTTTTAAGCGTGTTTTGCTCTTATAATGACTTGATTCAAGAAAATATCTCTATATTTCTCTACAGAAAATCCTCTATAGAATTAAAACTATGAAAATTTGCCTCAAAAAAAAACACTGGTAAATAGCCTAGTTATTTCACTATATAGTGTAATAAACATGTTGAACATTTTTGTCTAGTAACTGTGTTAAAAAACTAATTTGCTCCATGCAGCGGAATTTTCTCAGCCATTTTTTTTCAAATATCGTCTACTATTTACAAATTATTCACAATATAAAATATTACAATATTTGCATTTTATCACTTAAAATTATAATTTTGAAGTAGGCTGTATGCTCACTCACCCCTTTGTTCGCAAAATATTCTTGCATTGGGCGTATGAAAAAAATCCTGCGCGCCTTTTCCCATAATTTTCATATTATGGCTTTGTCGTATTTGTTGCTGTGTTTGTTTTTCCTTGCAAATGTGTTGCAAAACGTCGCTCGTATGAAACTCGTGAGCTCTTACACTCGGCTGAGTTACGCCCTCGCCTACAGCTCGGGCTGCAACCCACAGCCTCGTGTGCAATAAGCAACCCAAGCTAACTTGTCTCATAATGTACTATTATTACATGTTATGTCTATTACTTGTCAGTTAAAAGACTTCATAATGGGTGGTAGGGTAAAAGAATTGACGATTTAAAAATGCTTATTATGTGAGCTTATTTAAATAAAATATATTTCACTTTCACTTTCACTTTCACTATGGTTGTGGCCTGTGGTAGCTAAGGTAGGTATTATCTCCATCCTGCTGTTACTTCCGTACATATTTTGTGAAGACTCATTTTTGACTATTTATTTTTTATTTTTTCACGCAAAAAATCTGAAACTTTTTCTATTACTAAGGGAGGGAGGGAGCCTTATTCCTACCTATAAAAAATATTCAGCCTATTTGATTTTTTCAGACATTTCCCATTCTCACACTACTCGCAGCCATAGCATAGGCACAGTTTAACGATATGTCGTTAAGCTGTGGCATAGGAGAACATAATTAGATACCTAATAAAAAATTGCGAAACGAGTAGGAAAAGGATAGGTAGCAGTGGTAGCAGTTATCTACAAGAAACCAAGGAGAAAACAATACGAGTTAAATCCAAAAATTTACTGAAACAAAACTTTTTTAAAAACACGTTTTTAAAACGGACTAAATTATTACAAAAAAATCGGACTAAAACATTAAAACAGACTAAAAAGTAACACATAAATTTTTCTGTAAATATTTATAACCCTATACCTACAGAAATTTTAAACCTAAAAACGTGGGGTGCATTTTGTAAAATCTATCATCCATATTGTCTTAAGCATGCGCCCCACGTTTTTAGGTTTAAAATTTCTGTAGGTTATAAATATTTACAGAAAATTTTATTTGTTACTTTTTAGTCTGTTTTTACTAGTCCGTTTTAATGTTTTAGTCCGTTTTTTTAAATAATTTAGTCCGTTTTAAAAACGTGTTTTTATAAAAGTTTTTTTTCAGTAAATTTTTATTTTCTGCTTTTTAGTTAACGAGCTAAGACTAAAAATATACCATCTCCTATCGGAGCACTCGTGAAGACGATTCAAACGAGCCAAAACTCGATGGGGTTGCATGGTTTTATTACAGAGTCCCAGTGGCCTTCTTCCGGCTCCATCATCAGACCCTGGAAACTATTTTCCAACAAAGTACTCGTCAAGACGATTCAAACGAGCCCAAACTCGATGGGGTTGCATGGTTTTATTAAAGAGTTTCTATGGTCTTCCTCCGGCTCCATCATCACATCCTCGGACACTATTTCCCATTAAAGTACTCCTCAAGACGATTCAAACGAGCCCAAACTCGATGGGATTGCATGGTTTTATTACCGAGTTCCAGTGGCCTTCTTCCGGCTCCATCATCAGACCCTGGAAACTATTTCCCAACAAAGAACTCGTCAAGACGATTCAATCGAGCCCAAATTTGATGGGGTTGCACGGTTTCAATATTGAGTTCCTATGGCATGGTCTTTCGGCTTCATCATCAGACCCTGGACCTCATCTCCCATTAGAGTAATTGTTAAATGAGATGAATTCATGCATTAATTTATCTTTTGCATGCCTGCGCCCCCCCGAGCCCGATCAGACTCGATCAGACCCTGACCACTATTTCCCAACAAAGTACTCATCAAGACGATTCAAACGTGCCCATACTCGATGGAGTTGCACTGTTTCAATATTGAGTTCCTGTGGCATAGCCTTCCGGCTTCATCATCGGACCCTGGACCTCGTCTCCCGTCAGAGTACTCGTCAAGACGGTTGTAACGAGCCCAAACACGAAGGGTTGTATGGTGACATCATAGAGATCCTGTGGCCTTCTTCCTGATCCATCATCAGATCAGCTCAATGACACCATAATATTGCATTGCCTTCCAGTTCTGACCTATGTTCAAAGTTTCAAGTTTCTAGCTCATCAGGAAGCTAGTATAAAATCATTCGCAAACTTTGTGGAGAAACACACAAACAAACAAACGCGAAAGCAACCTAATAAAAACGTGGTAAAAACGTGTTAATAACAAGAAAATCACTATGTAACTACATATTCTTTAATTAGGTAAGTAAATCGCTCGTTTCTTTTCAAGCTAAAAAATATTTTTTATTCCCTGTTTAGTAATTTGATTGATTGAGCGATGTCGCACTGATTTGTTGGGTTCATTTAGAGAATATTTATGACATCCATAACATTATCTGGGCAAATCGATAAGCCCAATGCCAAGACGGCCTTTCTTTCTGATGAAACCTTTCATTCACCTATTGATTCTTGACCGTCCTTACTTAGATTGAACTGTCTGGGCCCTATTTGATAACGTGACAATTTGTCAATTGTCATGACAATTTGGTTCACATTGCGGTGTAACTATGAGCAGTTTGTTTTATTTTCAAATTGGTTGACACAATGCATATAAAATTGTCAAGACAGGTGACAATGACAAATAATTGTCACGTTTATTAAATAGGGCCCAGTACACCTTATTCTTGATTAACTAATTCTTAGGGTCTTTTTTAGGAGACTGACGCACTTTTTTGCATGTTAACCTTTGATACATACTGTCGCGGCGTCCAGCCTCCTTTGACTAATGACTGACAGACAGACGGAGGGTGACAGGGTTGACGTACGGGACGGACGGACAGAGGACTATCGACAGAAAACGGAACTGGTGCTGAACTGGTAAAAATACACTATCAGTGACTATAAAGACGACCAGGACCGACCCTTTACCCGCAGGACGACAACTGTGACCGTATACACAATCAGGTAGTAATGCAAGAAACCTCCTCAAACTTCCACGACGTTTGAAAATAAGGCCTTTCGATTCATGGCTACTAAAAGCGAAACGACAAAACCGGAAATGGCAAATTGCAAAGAATGGGTAAAGAGTATTCGACGAATAGAAAACAAAGGGGGAGGAACATCGAGATAAAACTTACTTAGGTACCTAATAATAAAGTAAAAAAATAAAGGATATTATTATATATTAGAACCACTGCCTGCTATGACACAAAGCTCATGCAATAATGCCATATCAAGAATTTTCCATGATTATTAAATATTAGCCATACGACAGCCACCTGCTGAGTGTGGGTCTCCCCTAACAAGGTTCTCCACAACAAAAATCGTTCTACGCTATCCCCTTTAAAATAAGTTATTTTTTTAAGAAATAATTACGATGAGATTAAATTGACATAGACAGACAGTGATCACTCGAGAGAATGTGTGGAAAAGAGAAAATTTTACAAATTAAAATACCTACGTCGTTTTGTACTGCAAGCGCTCTGAAGTTAGTCACTTCAAATTGTTCATACATTGTTAGTTTCATTGCATTGTGCATACTAACAATGAGCTTGTTGGTATAATATCTACTTATTGTTTTTTTCTAAAAATATTCTACCAATATCTTGGTGGTAAACAAGACCTATCTTGACAAATAATCGTTTCAGTTACGTTACGTTACGCTACAGTAATACATAGTAACTTGATATAGCAGACTCACACTACCATGATGATAATAAATAATACTTTTTATACTGACAATACTTTGTTCAAAACAGATGGCCCGAACACCGATAAATTACTAGGTATCTACTTACGTTGAAAAATATAACGTTTTGATATATATTTTCTACGCTGTTTTGCAAATATTGAACATGCGTACAATCATTATTGAGAAATAAAAAAACATTTTGCATCAGTTCTTGCTTATTTTTCATATTAAAAGTAAACAAATGAGGTTTTGATAATTCTCACGCATCTTTTTAACTATCAACCGGTAATTTGATAAAATTTTGTCATTTAATTTATTTATGCAATCTACATGTTGAAATGTAATATTTTACAATAAAATATTAAAAAAAAATATTTAAAGATACATTAGTGACGATTGTAAATACTAATATCTATTCTGTGGTACAGCAATGAAAGTCCCTAAACAAATTGAGTACTTTGTCATTGCAACTTTTTTGATTAATGTTTCAAACTGTGAGACATTTTGTCAAAAAGTTGCTAGGACATAGTACTAAAGTGTTAAGCGACTTTGGTTGCTGACCGTACTACTTACAGAGTTGAGGAATGTGATAACCCTTTTTATCAATTTTTATACTTACATAAACCTAGTCACATGTAAATTGGGTCATAAATAAAACACAAAATAAAGGAATATTAATACTATTTTACTCAGATACATAATATTTTTAGAACTAAATTACTAATTAATATACTTAGGTCTATTTATGTAACTAATACAATGTCAGATCAAGACCAAACCAACTAAAAGCGATAATTTATAGGCGGGAATCTGAAATATACCTTAATTCGCCACAGGCATTGGGCCCTATTTAATAACCTTCCGGTGCATAGGATCCATAGTATCATTACGTCTACAGTACCATTTCGTCCATAGTATCATTTCGTCTACAGTATCATTTCGTCTATAGTATCATTACGTCTACAGTATCAAAATGTCCATAGTATCATTACGTCTAGTTTTTCTTATACTTTGAGCAAAAACTTTTTACACACTGTAACTGGCCATTTCAGTTTTCGATGACTTTTTCTTTCACTTGAATGTAAGCTACATTTAGTTACCTAATAAAAACATCAAATTATTTAAAGGTTATTCATTCTGAAGTATATCTAAAATATACAAAATAGCTAGACAAAATGAGGTTATGGACGAATTGATACTATGGTCCATTTGATGAACTAGACGAAATTATACTAGTCGTAATGATACTATGGACGAAATGATACTGTAGACGTAATGATACTATGGACCTTATGCACCGGAAGGTTTAATAAACGTGACAATTTGTCACCTGTCATGACAATTTTATATCCATTGCGTCAACAAATTTGAAAATAGAACAAACTACTCATAACTACACCACAATGTAAACCAAATTGTCACGTTATTAAAAACTTAGGGCATAGGTAGTATATTTGTCGCATTTTTTATCGCAAGTAAAAGACCAAAGATATTGTATATACTTACCCAATAATAATTAGGTACCTTATTTTCTCGGATAGGTAGTCTAAGTACTCCAAATCCAAAGTAAAGACTAGGAAGAATACTAACAAATTATATTAGATTTAGATACATACCCTATATTGTAAGATTAGAGTAATCGTGCAGTATTTTTAAACAGCACATAGTAGAATTATTTACATTTTCTCCCAACCGACCCGTGGTCAGGTCACCCTAGCCTTCCGGACGACTTCGTCATTTTCTTAAACTTGACGCTTTCCTAACTTGTCTCATTTTTAACTCGGCTTTTTCTTAGTTGGTCTCTTTCCTAGATGACTTCGTCATTTTCTTAAACTTGACACATTCCTAACTAGTCTCATTTTTAACTAGGCTTTTTCTAATTTGGTCTCTTTCTTAAACTTGTCTGGATGACTTCGTCATTTTAACACGTTTTTATTAGGTTGCTTTCTCGTTTGTTAGTTTGTTTGATTGGTTGTTTGTTTGTTTGTCTACAAAGTTTGCGAACGAAGTTCGATCCACTACTATAAGGTAGGTAGGGTAGGGCATGCCAACCTTCCGGATGATTTCGTCATTTTCTTAAAATTATCACTTTCCTAACTTGTCTCATTTTTAAGTCCCCTCCAACGGCTCCAACGAACCCATCAACAACGCGACGATTGCGGATGAGCGAGTTATGTGATGTATGTAGCTTTCTCATAACAAATTAAACTAGAAGCACATGCTTCTGGTTCATTTTTAATATACTATCATAAAAGGGGAAAGTAGATAAACAAGTTTTTCAATACAGTTTGACCATAAAGAGCTGAAAAAAGAGCTGGCACAACTTTATATGTAAACACGTCAAAATCGCGAATAATTTTGGCAACACCGCTTTATTTTTGTACTGAAAAATTTTAGTTCCATTTTATCTAATTTCAACTCAATATGGCCAAGCTGTTAAAGTATGAGATACGAATTTTCCTAATGCGTAACCCGATCTTGTTAGTTGTTTTTATAGTAAATAAACTATTGTGCTTTTATTAACAGTGCACAGTTTTTAGTAACACTAAGTGGTTCACCCAAGTGAAATAATCTGGTGGACAACGGCTAAGGAGAGAGGAAAAAAAAAATAGCGAAAAAGAAAGAGCCAAGTTAAAAATGAGACGAGTTAGGAAAGTGTCAACTTTGCAAAAGAGACCAACTAAGAAAGAACCGAGTTAAAAATGAGACGAGTTAGGAAAGTGACAAGTTTAAGAAAGAGACCAACTAAGAAAGAGCCGAGTTAATAATGAGACAAGTAAAAAAGTGTCAAGTTTAAGAAAATGACAAAGTCATCCGGAAGGCATGCGAAATGTTATATTCAGTCAAAAGTACCAGGGCAACATAACTTACCAGGAGTTATTTTGATTTCATGCCGCGAAGATTTCTTTTAGCTCTTTAATTTTTCAAAAATATAAATCTTATTTATTTTATTTTATATCAAAACATTATTTTGTAAATAATGGTCCGTGGTTCACCTAGGTGAAATGATCCGATGGACCACGGCTAAGAAGAGAGGAAAAACAGCGAAAGAGACAGAGTCGAGTTAAAAATGAGACGAGTTAGAAAATTGTAGAAAGAGCCGAGTTAAAAATAAGACGAGTTAGGAAAGTGTCAATATTGCAAAAGAGACCAACTAAGAAAGAGCCAAGTTAAAAATAAGACGAGTTAGGAAAGTGTCAAGTTTAAGAAAGATACCAACTTAGAAAGAGCCGAGTTCATAATGAGACAAGTTTGGAAACTGTCAAGTTTAAGAAAATGACAAAGTCGTCCTGAGGGCACCCTAGTACTTTCATAAATCAATCTAGTTCCGGTGAAACCATAAATGTCACGAAAAGTTTCGAAAAGGAGATCTCTAGTGTAACCACAATGTAAACAAAAGCCTTCTGACGGTGTGATATATATCCATAAACGAAATCACCAGATGGTTACACCGTGCACCGGTGTAAATAAGTCATTGACCTGAAAAAAATTTTTCTATGTGTGACCATGGGTTGGTCATCGTATTTTGTTGTCACCCCCATCCCCACAATACGTTCTTTATTTGAAAGCCAATGTTGTCAAGTAATTGGAAAACATTGACTTTTCTCAAAAATGTATGTCTCTTTCTCCGTTCCGCGTTAATCTACATAGATAGAAGATTCTCTAGCTCAAATTACTCTAAGTACATAGCTGGATTATTTCACTTACATTTTTTTTAATTAATAGGGTCCCATGCAGAAATGCAAATTTTCCTAAACTGAGTAAAACTTTGTTGATAATACTGATACTTTGTCGATAATCTGCTTATTTACTCATAATTTAGATACCTAATTAATTTGTTAATTCATTTAACGTTACAGTTGCGGTCTTTTCTAAAGATTGTCTCATCTTTGCTCTCAGTATTATTATAAAAATTATCGTTATCAGTACGGCGTGAAACGCGTTGATAACGCAGAATATCTTAACAGAAACTTTAATATTAAACAGTGCCAATACATCGGTAATGAAAACCTGTAAGCAAGTTGCTATGACTAAAAGGAATGCCATCAAAGCGGTTTTTGACACGTCGCTTATATTCCTTCTACTTTTCCCGCCCTTCTTGAAAGCTACATAGAATATTCTAAAGTAAATGAAAGCATTCAGAGTCACTATAACAAACTTTATACAAGCATATATTTTGAAGTACAAGAAGAAATATTTCAAATTTGAAAGTTTCAATAAAAATATAGCGATCAAACCAAACGGTAGAGAAAGAGTCCATACTAAAATAGAGGTTAGCAGCAAGCCCATTTCATGTCTTGGATATACAATAACTATCTTGGCGTAAAGATTTTTGCTGAAAACAAACATCCATACTACAAGGCTGAAGTCGACGTAAAAATAAATGACATAAATAATATCCTTCCACAACATGGACGTACTCGCACTGTTATACATTACCCAATATTCACAAAGGGTCACCATGATTCTCGCGAACGTCATTTGGGTCAAAATTTTCTCGTCGGTCTTTCTGCAGATCTTCACAATAGCAAAAAGTATGATTTGCATCAGAATGCATACGCAAGACACCGCAAGACCTAACAACCAGAGCACTTGGTATATTTCTACTGGATGCACTTCGTTATATTCGGGCCTTGATTGGTTGAAATTTGTGTAATTGGTGTGATTCATTTTGTAAAGGAACTTCGATCTTTTCTTGAACTATAATTATTGGATACCCGGGGTCTTAGTTCTTTTTCTGCAACTAAGAAAGAGTTTTCGATTAAACATGTTGTCCAAAGGCTGGTTTACATTATCTTAGTCTTTAGTAGAGTGCTTTAGGAGAGTGCTTTAGTGGAAACATGTAAACGGTCGTCTTATGACTAAAGAGATTAACGTTCTAGTAGCCTTTCTACTCGCTTTCCAGTGGCACCCCCTGCGCGCCCGCTCACCCCCCGCGCGATATTTTACTCGCACTCGCACTGGAAGCATGTGAATCAACATTTTAGTAGCGTCTTTAGTAGAGTGCATTTGCCGGTGAACGCGTGACGTTTAATGAAGTAAATAATAGGTATTCGGTATGGCGAAAATGACACTACTGGAAGCGTGTAAACGGTCACTGGAAAGGCACCAAAACTACTAAAGCACTCGCTTTCGAACTCTACTACTCGCACGCTACTAAGCACTCTACTAAATACTAAGATAATGTAAACCAGTCATAACGGACAACGGTTCATGGGTTTTTGAGCCTGATAAATAACTGTTGATGGAGAACATAAAGACGTCAAAAATTTTAAAAGACATAAGCAAAGATACGAACAAGCAAATATTTTTTAAATTATTAAACCTTTACCTAGGTAGGTACTTAATATGAAAAGTGGGTGGGTGAGTAAGGGTATCGTTCGCTAATGAGTAATTGATAAAATGTGTTTTTTTCTCTCTATAAATAGTACTTAGTTATCTAAATTTTTACAGAAAAAATAATAGTAAAAATCATTTTCCAATGAAAAGTATTTATAGGTACTGTCTGATACGGATGAGTCGACTTTTTTGTTTTTTTTCTAATATTATATTAATTATCTTCATATAAAAAAGCATTGTAAATGCTTAAAATCGAAAAATTCAAAAGTATTGACTTATCTGACAAAATGGGTTTCCATTATGAAAGGAGCGAAAACTGTTCGATGGCAGACATGAGCTCATTTTAATATTTTAAAGTAATAAATACTGATCCAAATAGATTCGAAACGTCAATACCTTATGATTCGACCCGGTTCTTTCAGGGTCTTGGCATATTGCCGGATCCCGGAGGTTTAGGTACGATACGGTATCAGGATATAAAAAATAAATTCGTTGCAAGTTAAAGTGGCGCCAAAAATATAAAAAATAAGGAAAAAAGATCCAGTCCTTGGCAGATTCTAACAGTAATAAATAAAGTAGTTTGTGAAAATGGATTTTGTTTGTTTGGTCTGAAATGTCTGAATTGCAAACAGTTAAGAAATTCAATATATGACGTCAATAACTAGCAAACTCAATTTCTAAAAGCGTCTATTTTGTTACATCAATATAATATTATTTTAACTGGCATCCATTCCTCTGCCCTAAAATTACTGAAAATATTTTCAATAAGATGTTTCTTTAGTCAAATAAGCTCTGGATTATAAATCTGTTTCTTATTTTATTTATTTATTTTATTAGTTAAAGGGTAACAACAGCCATTAATAACATTATAACAATTATTAGTTTATACAAAGTTATATCCATGCTGATTAAACCAAAAAAAGTCATAGACAAGAATTATGACAAGATTTAAACACTTATTAAAACTATAACAATAAGTATATGGAGATCAGTTAATTTAGCTCTGGATTATAAATAGTAATGAATGAATTAGGTAGGGGCCATTATGGGAATTAACGTTCAAGGCGTTTTGGGTTTGTTTGGTAAATTTAATTTAGTATAACTTTTGTTAGCTTCATAAAATTAGTCTCAAAATGATAGATGACTCGTTAGAATAGTGAATAGTAGCGCAAAAGCTTAAAAAAGATATAGTAAAAACTATATGGATACTTAATTGGTTTTACTTAGTGACTTTAGCAACAAAAAAAAAGGTTTTGAACAAATACATAAATTAAAAACTCTAGCAAAATAATTGAAGAAGATGCGCGAAGGAAAATGCACAAACCAAAACATAAAAAAAAACAACTGAACTTACCATCCTCAATTTAAAAGTTTAAGTAGCTCATGTTTATATAGATCATGGTACAATTATATAGGTCCTAGACCTAGAGTCTAGACAAGCTCCCTCAAGCTTGTTTTATTTTTAATGCTGTTTGCTACACTACACGACTACACGTTACGTTATTTAATTTTAGAACACTTACGAGCGAATGGCAAAGAAATATTAATCATTGTGCCTTATCACAATATTTGCTCGAGTCGACCACTCCTATGGACGTATTCCATTTTGTGAGTAAATGACGGATACTATTTAACGGCAGGGAAGGCAATTAGCTGAAATGAAGCTTAATTATATAGACTTCATGAGGCCGTTATCACTTAAATTGATAACAAGTATATCATTTTTTATGTCAGTTATGTATTATCTAGATTGAGTTTCCATTAGGCCTGTGAAATGTTGTAATATTCAATATTGAGTAAGTAGATAATGTAATTACAGAAAGTTATCGAAAAGCTTTTGTTTACTGTAAACAATTCATGCTGTAAATAATGTGTAGCTTCACTACATGTACCGACCTAATCAATGTTATTATAAAGTTTAGGTAGGTACTTAGTTACTTACTTGTTTAACATTTCACATAAATAAATAAATAAGCACATTGTCTTTAGGCTTTCACAGGAGTAAATAACAGAAGAAGATTAAAGTCAACCAACTTATAGATAATATGTACTTCCACCAAAATACAAAAAACTAGTTATTTAAGTATTAATAAAACAAAAACTCCTTTATGTTCACATCAGCTTTCAAAACATTCGTAGCCAATGTGAAAGGCCCATCTGAAAGAAAATATGATTCAAAATTTAACAAAATATACCTACATAAGGTTAGTTTTACAGGTAGGTACGGATAATTTCAAACTAACTCAATAGAGTTACCGTTAAAGTGCGGAAATCAGTGAATCTGCAGATTAAATAGTAATTAATCTGCCGTGCGTGGTACAATCTATCTCACTGCTAAAAATCATCAAAATTAATTTCAGTCGTGAAAAGGTAACAGACAGTAAATTTTTTTTTCACATTTATAATATTAAAAGTGAAAACTTACCAACATGAAGCCATTCATTCTTCGGGTAGCCGGAATCTTCGCGAGAGGACGCAATAGCTGCCCTTAAGGCGAACGTTACACTTACAGCCAAACATATTGGCGGTTCTGCTATAGCTGTTAGAATAAATGCTTTACAAAATTATTTTGAAATTGTACAATTATTGTAAGTACCTAACCTTATAAAACTAAACTCTTATGACAGAAGATACAACGTGTTGAGGAGCTCGGTGGCACAGTGGTTTAGCGCCTGGCCCAGCGATTGCGGAGGTTAAGCAACGTTCGCAAGGGTCGGTCATGGGATGGGTGACCAAAAATTTATTATCTCGAGATCCTCCGTGCTTCGGAAGGCACGTTAAGCCGTCGGTCCCGGCTGCATTTGCAGTCGTTCATCATCATCATTGTACGCGCCTAGCTCTGCACGCACGGGTGGAGGGGCGCGGGGCGATTCTACGCCGACGTCGCGAACGCAGCCACAATCAATCAGAGCGCGGCGGGCGGCGACCCCCGCCGCCCGCCTCATTCCCTTTTTCAATCTTCGAAAAGACACACGCTCTCGCCACAACCGCCATTTTATATCTTCTGTAACAAATTTTGCAATATACTAGTATACTACATTTTTGTATTTTTTAATTGTCTCCACGTAGACAATTTGGCGACCCCCGCCGCCCGCCTCATTCCTTTTTTCATCTTACGAAAAGACACACGCTCTCGCCAAAACCGTCACTTTAATTTTTGTAACTAATTTAATTTGAAATATACTAGTGTATTCCAAAATAGATTGTTTAATTGTCTCCATCGTAGACAATTTGGCGACCGTAGGTACAGTAATCTGCAAGTTTCGTCAAAAAGTACGAGAAACCGGTCAACAAGTGATCGTGCGTGGGAAAAGCTTCCCGCCAAATTTACGCCTGGAGAACTGCTGTCTTCTGGGGCCTGCAGCGGACTACGAGGTTCTTCTTCTGCCGTCTGGAGGTCTAGCCCAAGGAAGTACACCATTTTTTCCTATCTTTATTCCATCAGAATTGTTTTTATGTGTGTAAAAGCTCCCCTGCACCTCAAGCGTTAGGTACCTATTCCTGATCAAGCTTTCATATGGGCAGGGCTATTTAATGCTATACTCACAATTTTTATTTCTTTCTACGTCTATAATTTTATTGCGATTACCAGCTACTGTGTCTCATTCTGTTTAAAGCACAGAAAATTTCGTTATTTTAAAACGTTATAGTTACCCACCATTTTGTTATAAAATAATCGCCCGCAAACGTTTTTTTTCATATAATTCATTTGCTAAAATGCACATCATTCCTTAGTGATTAAAACTACTTTCATACCTATTTAATTTAATAAACGATTAAAGTTATTTCGTTAACATCCCAATTATCAGTACCCAAAATTATTGCTCAAGTTTTAACATTCATTGTCGTTCTATAGTACTTGTGACCGGGCGCGCGGCGCGTTTAGCTTAAGCGCTTCCGCGAGCGGCTCGCTCGCTGTGCGGTGTGCGGGCTCAGCTTGCTGGCCGGTGCTGTGTGCTCGGCGAGGGCAACGTGTAGTGGCGTGGGCTGCACCTGTGGCTGGTTGTGGAGTCTTCGCATGCTTCATCATACCGGTTAGAATTTTATTTACTTCTTACTTCATTGTTTGCGCCTTTGAACTTTACTGTTGTGTGTGCCTAATTTATTTATTTCAAAAATGTCACAAACGGATCAAAGTCAAAGTCAAAGTCAAATAAGCTTTATTCAAATAAACTTAATTATTAAGTACTTTTGAATCGTCTATATTTTCCTACCACCCGTTCCAGACTTTTTTAGCTGACAAGAAGAACGGGCGCAAGAAACTTATCAGCTGTAACAGCCATAAGTAACGATATTTACAAACTTGAATATATCGTTACCAGAAAATTACAACAGGGTGACAGGATTATTGGCAACAACATAGACTTATTATATTACTTCAACAAAGTACTTATTAGCAAGTTATGTGTTACATCATTTCCACGCATTTAGATCTTTAAGATAATCATCTACTTTATAATAACCTTTACCCATGAGCGTTTTTTTAACATGGTTTTTAAATTCATGCAAAGGAAGATCAATCACTTGTTGTGGAACTTTATTAATAAAGGCTATGCCTTTCCCCATAAATGAACCTCTAGTTTTTGCAAGCCTAAATCTTGGAACGGCAAGTTTATCTTTATTTCTTGTATTAAACTGGTGAATATTGCTGTTCTTAGCAAATGAATCATAGTGTTTCCTTACATAAACTAAATTATCATAAATATATTGGCCTGCCAAAGTTAAAATATTTATTTCTTTGAACATTTCTCTCAAGGTATCTCTCCGCCGTAGATTGTATATGGCGCGAACAGCTCTTTTTTGGAGTACAAAAATATTTTCAATACTGGCAGCTGAGCCCCACAATAGCAGTCCATACGACATTACGCTATGAAAATAACTAAAGTATACTAACCTTGCCGTTTCAATATCAGTTAAAAGCCTTATTTTCTTAACAGCGAATGCCGCTGAACTAAGTCTACTTGACAAGGCTTCAATATGTGGATCCCATTGCAGTCGAGAATCTAGTGTGATACCTAGAAATTTTGTGCTCTCGATAAACTCGACTTCATCGTCATTCAAATTAATATTTAATTTTGTCTGCTCAACATTAGGTAATGAGAATTTAACACATTTAGTTTTTTTCGGGTTAAGTGCTAAATTATTACTATTAAACCAGTATGAAACTTTAGGATGGATCTGCAACTGCTGCTGCCGCCTCAGGCGATGATTTATCCGACTTACCAAAACTTATTAGACAGCGCGGTATAATTAAGGGGCGTTTAACTAGATTTACCGAGTATTTAAGTGTATTGCAAAAGATGAAAACCTCTGAAATTTCTGGCGCTAAGTATAAAGAACTTGAGTTAAGAGTTAATAAACTGCAATTATTGTTAAATGAGTTTGAGGAGCTGCAAAATAAAATTGATTTAGTGCATACTGACCCCGCGGAACAAATTAAAGAAAGGGATGCAATCGAAAATCTTTTTTATTCACACTTGTCAATCGGGCAAGATATTTTAGAATCTTGTCGAGTAAATGTTGAGCCTGCTTTGAATGAGACTAACACCATTGACAATTCTATGGCAAGCTGTCAATCAAACTCATTTAATTCTATTAAACTTCCCACCATAAGACTACCCACTTTTGATGGCAACTATTTATTTTGGTTGGAGTATAGGGATATGTTTGAAGCCATGATAAATAGTAATGACAACATACCTTCCATTAATAAATTCCATTACCTACGTTCGTCCTTGGAGGGAAGTGCTAGCACCGTAATAAAGTCTATAGAATTTACCTCAAAAAATTTTAGTGTCGCTTGGTCACTTTTGTGTGACAGATACAATAATCCTAACATTTTAATAAATAACCATCTTAAGGCGTTGTTTTCAGTTGAGAGTATAACTAGAGAGTCCCATAGGGCATTAAGATTTATTATAGATCATTTTGCAAAGCATCTGCGTGCCTTAGAAACTTTAGGGCAACCTACTGACAAGTGGGATGCACTTATAATTTTTATTATAAGCTCAAAATTGGATATAAACACGAGTAAAAAGTGGGAGGAGCACAAGTGCACTCTTACCAACCTACCTTCAATTGAAGAATTTTATTCATTTTTGCGTGGTCGTGCTGACGTACTGGAAACTTCTTTCAGTAACTACTCGGAACATAGACAGGGGTCACGTGATAATAAACCTAAATTTATCAACAATAATTATAAAGGTCTTACGGTTTCGGTCGATAAAAAATCGAACATATTGTGTTGTCAATTTTGTAAACAAAGTCATCGTTTGTATGAATGTAATAAACTTAAAGATATGTCTGTCGATGATCGGATTAATATGATTTCTAAATTGAAATTGTGTAAAAATTGTTTTCGTAGCGGCCATGACGCGTATCATTGTAATTTAAAAACTGGCTGCCGCTTTTGTAGGAAAAAGCACAATACGCTTTTACATAGACAATTACCCAGTTCTGATTCTACATTTAATACTGAAATTTCTGTGCCGTCCACATCTTCACAACAAAATACGCAAAATGGAGATGGCGTTTCTGGCCCACCCGTGACTTTATCAGTGGCTACCACTGGTCAGGTGTTATTGTGTACCGCATTAGTGAACATAGTGTGCAATAATAAGACGTACACTGCCCGTGTACTTTTGGATACTGCCAGTCAATCATCTTTCATAACCGAAAAATTAAAGAGGAAACTGGGGTTAGTTGGGAAATCAATTAATTCTATTAATGTGAGTGGTATAAATAATTTTTCTTGCAATATAACTGAAAGGTGTAATATTAATATAAGGTCACGCGTTGGTTCTTATGAAGTGGATGTCAATTGTTTGGTAATTCCGGTCATCACAGGTACTTTACCGAATTCATTAATTAATATTAGCGAATTGCATTTACCAAAAAACATTGCACTTGCTGACCCTACTTTCCATTGTCCCTCCGAAATAGATATTCTTCTTGGAGCAAATGTTTATTGGGAAATTATAAGGTCTAAATTTATAAGGCTGGGTACACACAAGCCTGTTTTACAGGATTCTAATTTGGGCTGGTTAGTTGCCGGACCCGTTTCAAAGCCGAAATTAGACTCAAATGTTAATTGTCATTTTAGTCAGGAAATTCTTGATTCCTTGGAAAAATTTTGGTCAATTGATGAACTACCCCTTAATAAAAAATCATATTCTCCAGAGGAACAATTTTGTGAACAGCATTTTATAGATACTGTTAAACGTAGCCCTAATGGTCGTTTTTCGGTTAAAATTCCCTTCAAGGAAGTGCCGGAAGAGTCAATTGGGGAAAATTGGTATACATCGAAAAAATGTTTTGAAAATTTAGAAAAGAGATTTAATAGACTTCCAAAATTAAAAGAACAGTATAAACAATTTTTAAAGGAATACGCTGATTTGGGGCACCTAGTTAAAGTCGAACGGCCAAGTTTTGGACATTACATGCCTCATCACGCGGTAATTAAAGAAAAAAGTGAAACCACTAAACTTAGAGTAGTTTTTAATGCATCTTGTAAAACCGCCACCGGGAAGTCATTAAATGATATCCAGGCTATTGGACCGGTTGTGCAAAGTGACTTATTGTCTCTTTTGCTTCGTTTTCGACAATATAAATTTATTCTCATTGCGGACATCGAAAAGATGTATCGCCAAATAGAAATAGATCCATCGCAGCGCCACCTTCAGTTAATTTTATGGCGTGATGGAAAGGAGTTAACAATAGGTTTCAACTTTAGGCATGTGCCAACTGATGAAAATCCGGCTGATGTGGCTTCTAGAGGGGTCGACCCTAAATACTTACATTCCTTTTCCTTGTGGTGGGAAGGACCGTCGTACCTCAAGTCACAATCTTCTGAATGGCCTAAACAAACAGTACCTATACCTATTAGTGACAATTTGCCTGAAATTAAAACGTCCAAGGATGCAGTAAAATGTAATATCGAAATAACAAATAACAATATAATTCAATTTGAAAAATATTCAAATTTAAATATGCTTAAAAGAATCTATGCATATGTATTACGTTTTATCAATAACTCGCGAAATCATGATTCTAAATTTACGGGACCCTTGGATGTTGTCGAACTGGATAATTCGTTGAATATTTTAATAAAGCAGTCACAATTTGAATCTTATCCTACTGAAATTCGTAACATAGTAGAAAGCAAAGCACTACACCGTAATTCCAAATTACTTTCACTTAATCCGTTCATTGACAATGTTGGAATTATGAGAGTTGGAGGTCGACTCCAAAACTCTGAATATGAATATGATAAAAAACATCCTGCTATTCTAGACGCCAAGCATCACCTTACTAAATTAATAATGAGATATGAACACTTACGTTTGTTCCATGCTGGTCCTCAGTTACTCCTGTCTTCTATCCGCGAACGATTCTGGCCTATAGGCGGTAGGCTTCTAGCGCGCGGCATGGCCAAGCAATGCATAATTTGTACGCGATTCCGAGGGGAAACTCTGCAGCCTATAATGGGAAATTTGCCTGCCGAAAGAAGTAATCCAACCTTCCCTTTTTACTCGTGCGGCACCGACATGGCGGGACCATTTTTGATCTCTAGCAGGAAGGGCAAGGGTAATCGTATTTCTAAATGCTACTTGTGTTTATTTGTGTGCTTCACTTCAAGGGCGGTACATCTGGAAGTTGTAAGCGACCTGACTACAGAGGCTTTCATCTTAGCACTGCGCCGATTCATATCTAGAAGGGGTAAGCCAGCTACAATTTTTTGTGACAATGGGACTAATTTCAAGGGTGCAAACAATGAATTGAGAAGGTTAGTTAGGGCCAGTCGTCAGTCTATTGCCGAGTTTGCAACTGAAGAAGGCGTGCGTTTTCTCCACAGCCCAGCTTATTCGCCAAACTTTGGGGGTATCTGGGAGGCCGGGGTAAAATCGGCCAAACATCACCTACGTCGTATAGCTGGTAACGCATCCCTAACGTTTGAGGAGCTCACAACGCTATTTGCACAGATAGAAGCAATTCTAAACTCCCGTCCACTCACTCCTCTCTCGTCAAACCCTACTGACCCTTCTCCTTTAACGCCGGGCCACTTCCTAATCGGGCGCCCTCTTACCTCATTGCCGTCGCCACCTGTGACTGCTAAATGGCCCAACAGATACGAACGCATCGAGCAGCTCAGACAACATTTTTGGGAAAGATGGCGGCGGGAATTCATCGCAGAACTTCAGCAACGCACGAAGTGGCGAACACGGCAACGAGAACTTCAAGTTGGGGACCTCGTGATCCTGAAGGAAGACCAACTTCCTCCACTTCAATGGCGGCTTGCTCGCATCAGTCGTCTATACCCAGGACCAGATGGAGTTAGCCGAGTCGCCGATGTTCTTACAAATAGAGGAACGATAAGAAGAGCAATCAACAAGATGTGTATTATCCCCACTACAGACGTTGTCGAAGGGACGAATGATCACCATACCCAATAAAGACAGCATTCACTGAATTCTGTAGGTGGGGTCAAACTTAGCTTCAGCTTCAGCTACATTTCTAAAATTGCAGGTTGCCGATGGGATGAACAGCATCGTGCTGACCGTTAATGGCAACTTAAAGAATTTCTGCAATTCTTCTTTGAAAGATAGTCTTTCAACGCCCGGAGGATGTACGCGCCTAGCTCTGCACGCACGGGTGGAGGGGCGCGGGGCGATTCTACGCCGACGTCGCGAACGCAGCCACAATCAATCAGAGCGCGGCGGGCGGCGACCCCCGCCGCCCGCCTCATTCCTTTTTTCATCTTACGAAAAGACACACGCTCTCGCCAAAACCGTCACTTTAATTTTTGTAACTAATTTAATTTGAAATATACTAGTGTATTCCAAAATAGATTGTTTAATTGTCTCCATCGTAGACAATCATCATATCAGCCGCACGACACCCACTTCTGGGTATAGGCCTCCCCTAAGGATCTCCACGACGATCGGTCCTGCGCTGCCTGCATCCACTGGCTTCCCGCGACCTTCACCAGATCGTCGGTCCACCTTGTCGGGGGCCTACCCACGGAGCGTCATCCGGTGCGCGGTCGCCATTCCAGAACCTTTCCGCCCCAACGGCCATCGGTTCTTCTCGCTATGTGTCCCGCCCAATGCCACTTCAGCTAAGCAATTTGCTCAGCTGAAGTGTCATTTGCAGTCGTCAACGCCGATCCAATCCGCATTGGGCCCGCGTGGTGGGTTATAGCCCGTCTTCCTTATCCACCCATAAGAAAGGCCTGTGCCCCAGCAGTGGGGACATTAGGTAAATAGCCCAGTTATCCCACTATCCATACTAATATTATAAATGCGAAAGTAACTCTGTCTGTCTGTCCATCTGTCTGTTACGCCTTCACGCCGAAACTACTGAACCGATTTGGATGAAATTTGGTACAGAGGTAGAGTAGAGCTCGAGAAAGGACATAGGCTACTTTTTATTGCGAAATAAGGGTTGGAAGGGTTGAAATAGGGGATGAAATTTTGATTGTACCACAGAATAGAGAGTCTTCAGAAGTTATGCCACCATCGTATTTATTTGGTACCCATTTACATACTTTTACACTACGAGATTATGTTGTTTAATCGACTACTATGAGTAAAATTAACAGAACAAAATTCAAAATCTAAAATACAAAATCTATACTTAATCCACAATAATGCGTAAGTAATTTTGTCTGTCTGTCTGTATGTTAAGCTTTCACGCCTAAAATACTAAACCGATTTTAATGAAATTTGCCACAGAGATAGAGTAAAGCTTGAGAAATGACACAGGCTGCCTTTTAGTACGAAATAACGGTTGAAAGAGTTAAAATAGGGGATGAAATTTTATGAGAGGAAAAAGCGGGTCAGCGCGCTTGGTGGGGACCCGCCTAATCACGTTAAAACGGCTGATCTGATTTTGATGAAATTAAAACATTGAATACTATTTATCCTGGTTTAAAGTTCCCATAGGATTTTCTCGAATATCCACGCGGACGAAGTCGTGGGCAAAAGCTAGTATAGAATAATAGTTAAACATTTTTGTCTAGTAACCGTGAAAAAAAAATTGTGTCGCTTGGCAGAATTTTCCCTTATATTTTTTCCAGCCACTTCCCATACCCGGGCAGACTTCCAGTTATCAAAAGTGAATTCAGCAACTATGTCAGGATACTTCACACGGCTAGAATCGCGATATAATACGGCTTTTTTTAAGTTAAGGCTCCTTTTTGGCCGCCATCTTGAATTTTGAGCTAAGGAGCCAAAAATGGGCTTGGCAACATTCAGAACCGAATTCTGTAGACTTTTTTACTTCGGAAAAGCCATGTTGCCAAAATGGCTCACAAAATGCCGTTGAACTTGAAAAATTTAAAATGAACTACCAGTCGATAGCACATAATATGAATATGTGCTAAGGAAAAAAGTATGTAAGTCTTTTAAGAAACAGACATACAGACGTGTTCTCATTTATGCGAACAAAAAAAATTGAGTCACTTTCATTAAATGAATTTACTTTTTGTACGAAAAAACGGGAAATTTTATCATTTTATTCCACCATTCTCGATTTTCCATAAAAAGTAACGGACCGATTTTATACTGTGCCCCGCAAGCTCTTGCATCTTTTGACACCTCTGCCTTTTGTTTATCTTATTATAACTTTCGGAATAGCCAAATTACACTCCGATCCATGAAAACGATCTGATAAACATTACTTTTCAATGTTAAAAAACACAGTTTTAACATTACCTTTAGCTCCCAATGTTCCTAGAGGATTAAAGGAATTTCTTCTGAGACTGATTCTAAAGTCTATGGGAATATCTTTGGCGAGAGGAACATCATAGTTCCAAGTTCGATCTGTTAGCAACTCTCCTGTCTTTTTATCGTAGTCTAGCCGCTCGTGGGTCCACAATCCAATCCCCATAATGAATGCACCTTCAATCTAAAAGCGTTTTACTTAATGTATTTAATGATCTAATGCAAAACGCAAAACACTATAAATAATTTAATATCATCCTTGGAAAGATCGACTCACCTGACCTATATCCAATTCTGGATTAATACTCGTCCCAACGTCTTCCATTAGGTCCACTCTAAGGATTTCATGTTCTCCCGTCAAAACATCAAGCTCGACTTCAGTTACTACGGCTGCGGCAGTTCTATAAACATCCACGTCATTGGTATTCAACTGGTAACTAGCCTGTAGATTTATACCTTGGTTAAAAGCAGCTTCTACCAACACTTCCCATGTGGGATCACCCAGAGTCCGCCTGGTGGCTGACAGTCGGTCCAAAATTTGCTGACAGCATTTTATTGCTCCTGTGTAAACTGCTTCCGTTGTTCTACTACCTCCAGAAATAAAACTATTCGGATTCTTTTCGACTGTTGTCGGTTTAACTTTGATTTTGTCCATTGAAATATTAAGTGTGTATGCAACTACTTGGATAACTTTGGTATTGATACCTTGACCTATTTCAATACCACCATGGGATACCATAACTGTTCCATCTCCATGGAAAACTGTTAATAGAACATGAAAGTCAACTACTGCTGGTGCTGGCCAGTTTAGGAAAGCTACTTTTAAACCTCTTTTCTTCCATCGATTTAAGCTATTGAACTTTAGAACTTCTTCTTTTCGTTTATAATACTCGCTATCTTTAAGCAATGTTTGGACGACTTCAACAGTATCAGTTGCTTGAGGGTTGATGTTATTTAAACGAACTTCAACAGGGTCTCTATCAATTTCGTACGATATCCTTTCCATGATTTGTTCAGTCAGTGCAATTGCTTCTAATTCACCTAAAACATATTTATCATCATATCCCTTCCTCTATTTTTTTATGATTAAAGGTGGCTGCGCGACATTAAAAAAATTTATGGAAGCAATCTCTTTACTTACCTGGTGCTCGTGCGTATGTATTAGCAGGTGTATCTGTCGTTACATTGAACAGTTTGTATTGCCATCTCCTGTTATCATAACAGTTTTTCAAAGCTGGTATTGCAAATAAAATAACAGGTTCAGTTGGTGCATAACCAGTGTTTTCAAAGAAATGGTATTCTAGAAACTGTATTTCACCAGTACTGCTTACACCTATCTTAAAAAATAGGAAAAAATATTGTATTGATTTATTTATTATAGTGATTACCAAGATAAGATAATAAACCTTATATAAGAAAAAACTGTATGTGAAGTAAGGAATTCTGATTAGTCTAGACGAGTCTAGATCTAAGGCCCCTTTGATTATTATGCAGTATTCAATATAATTATAGTTCTTACTTACACATCAATGTAAAGTTATAATACGCTAGTATTTTACCTCATAGTCCGAAGCAGCAGGTAATCGCTTCCCAATCACTCTCATATTGGACTGAAGACTCATAATGAATCGGCAAGGTTTATTCAGAAGATACGTGGCAAGTGAACAGGCACATGCAATATGTGCTGTGCGGCTAATTTTTAATCCATATGCTCCACCGCATCGAGGAACTGACAGATTTATTCTAGCGACATGGATAATATTTAAAAAAAATCTTGTAACAAATAACAATATTGTTCAATTAATTAAGGCCTGGGCACACCGGATGCGTAGACACGCGCGTGGTTACGCGTGCGTGTACACGCGCGTAGTTACGCACGTAACCCCCTGACACACCGGGTTACGCATACGTCTACGCTTACGCATACGCATACGCAACGCAGCCTGTCCTTTGCGTACCCAGCGGGCACACCGGATGCGTAGACACGCGCGTGTACATGCGCGTAGTTACGCACGTAACCCCATGACACATACCCAGCCGCTGCGGCAGCCATACTTTTTATGTTTGCAATTCTTGTGCACGATGTCTGATGATGATTGGATGGACGGACCAAGTAGTTCATCAGATGAGGAAGAAGCAATATTACTACTGTTGTGCCAGAATATTCCTTCGACTATTAATAGTTGTCTATGGTCATTATATGATGTCACTACATAGTATAAAACAAGTCGCTTCCCGCTGTCTGTCTCTATGTATGCTTAGATCTTTAAAACTACGCAACGGATTTTGATGCGTTTTCTTTTAATTGATAGAGTGATTCAAGAGGAAGGTTTATAATTATGTATAATAAATCGTGTCAAATTCCACGCTAGTCCGAAGCGAAGCGAGGGCGGGTCAAAAGTCCTTTTTTTGCCAAATGCGACCTTTGATTTGATTTTTTCCGGACATTCCCCATTCCATAATTCATTATTTATTTTGTTAGAGCTCAGAAGTTTATGCAGTGCTTTCGATGCTAGGCTACCCAGGCGGCTTAATTTTTACCGACATCTTCATATTTCTACATACATAAAATCTCGATCAACTTATAATCTAACTAATTCACCTAAGTATACCTTCCTCAGGAATCACTATCATTTGGTGAAAATCGCATGAATATATGATTAGTAGTTTTTGAGTTTATCGCGAAGCGCAGACAGACAGACAGACGCGGTGAGGGACTTTGTTTTATAATATGTAGGTATGTAGAGATATCAAGCAATTGATGACTAGTTTAAATTCATAGAAGTGACGAATTCTCTATTTGTAAGAAAAAAAGCAAATTTCATAGGTGGGGGACCCGAACAAAACAACTGAATGCGTAGTCACGCGCGTGGTTACGCGCGTGGTCACGCGCGTCGTCACGCGCGTAGTGACGCGCAGGAAAGATATGTGCGTGTTCGTATTTGTTCGGTGTGACGTCCAATAGGGAATGCCATTGAGTACAACGTCATCAATGCGTTCCGCTCTGCGTAAGTACGCAGCCTGGTTGTCTCATGAGAGCTGCAATGCGTAGGGTTACGCATCGGTCTACGTGCACGCATACGTTACGCAAGCGGTGTGCCATGTCTCATAAAGTTTCAGGCATTACAACGTCATGGTACGTCTACGTGCACGCTTACGCATACGCTTACGCATACGCTTACGCATCCGGTGTGCTGGAGCCTTACCGGCTTTGCTCTATATTTAGAAATTCAGATATTCCAATATGCACTTGATCAGGCCACTGCGTTGCAGCTAAAACTTCTATGCCGTCATCATTAGGTGTGGTAACACAAGCTAAGGTTTCCATTGTGAAATGATACTGGCCAGGTACATGGTCCCCTCCTTTATATTCCCGTTGCACATTCGAACCTCTATCTCGAGCCGGCACAACCAACATAAGGGACAGTCGACTAGGGTCTTCTTTCCTTACGTCATCGATTGTTAGCAGGATTTTCCTTTTATCTACTTTGTATTTCACACGTACAAGCAAAGCCGCTCTGTTTGCTAATATTTCAGTTTCTGCTACTACCATACCGATAGCTTGATCGTAAAATTTGATTGATTTTGCAGCAAATACTTCATCCGGAACAAATTGTGCGGGTACTCTTTGTGATAGGTACGAATTTTTCCCTGGCACGTCTTTTGCTGAGAAGAACGCAATCACACCTGGAATTTTCTGAAAAACCCAAATTAATATTTTAATCAATTCATGTAACAGTTTTGAATTAAATATAAGTAAGTACGTTATTTTAAAACCTTACCAAGGCTGGTCTAGGATCTATACTTTCAATTTCTCCAACGCAAATATCCGAAGTCACAAACGCACAAAATAATTCTTGATGTTGCACAGGTGTATCATTAATATAATAAGCTTCTCCGGCACATTGTATCAATGCATCTTTTTTGGGCATTGGCTCATTTATTGGCCAAAGAATTGGATTTGTATCATAAACTTCGGTCCCACGAGAAACAGGTCGAGTTCTTCTGAAGTTTCTAGCTCCAGAGAGATAACGTGGTTTCAACTTTCCTTCAGGAATCAATTGTAGCAAGCCCTAAAATTGAGTAGAATTAAGAAATAACTAAACTGAAAGATTACTCTTGAGTAATGTATGTCAGAGTGACTATTTCCTACAACATTATTTAAAAATGTTTTAAGAATAAGTAAAATTCTCTAAAAAGTTATGTATTATTATGTGTATGGTTGTTCTTGATATCATCTAGGACCAAAATATTAACGCAAAAAAGAAACTTCCAATCTACCTATCCATATTCATTTCCTACTGTAGCTACACTTTGTACTGGTAACAAAAAAATATTAGTAGGTACCTTGTAAAATAATCCAAGTGCGCATTTCTTTTTATATTCGGGTTCCAAATCGCCAGGTATGAATTCTACGATAATTTCGTCATGTAGGATATGTAGGGCTGCTTGCAATACTTCGTTTGTAAAGATTTGCTTATGTACTAGGAAGTTTTCAGTTTGTCGAGCGTGAGTAAATTTTCCAGAGAGGCCACCCATAACGATTCTTGCTGATACAACAACATCACTGTTGTGAACGTCAAACTCGTACATGAAAGCGGCATTTACCTGAGCATGAGCATTTTGGGAGCGTGGCATGATCTGAAATTATTCAATGATATTTGAGCGCTAAATGAAGTGATGTTGTAATTTTTTCCTTTGGTTAGTAGAGGTGGTTTTTGTTTTGGTGGATAGGTAAAAGCTTGGCTTAAGCGCTATCACGCCTGGTACAGCTCGCGCAACATAACTTGAACCAAACCATAGACAATGAAGCTTGCGCAGTAGCAATTTTCAGTACAAAAATTGTAGTGCGCAGGTCACGTGGTACAAAAATTTGGGTCAAGTTATGTTGCGCGAGCTGTACCACGTATTTGATCTCCGATGAAACGAGCTTTCCTAAAAGAAACTTATTCACTCGCGACTTGAAGACCCCTTTTGTGACACAGACTAGTCCGAATGATAAAAGTAAAGATTGAAATGGCAGTACCTACCTAGTTTTAAACCAGATTTTATTTTAGTCTTCTTTTTAATTAAGCCTCGATTACATATCCCGATTTAGCAAACCAATGTAGAGTTGCCACCCGTATAAATAAGTTAAATTTTAACAGTGAATTTGCACAAATAACAGAAAGGTCAACATTTTTTATTTTCAATTCTCATCTTTAATCTTAAACAATGTTTACTTTTCCGTTATAGTGTAAATTCAATTTTAAAATCGATCTTATTCTACAATATTTTATTGTCAAGTACGGGTGGCAACCCGAAATTGGTTCCTAAAATCGGCGTATGTAATCGAGGCTTTTGGGGGAAAGAGTTTACCTTTAGTGATGTGAACTGATGATTTTTGGAGAGCGGTGGAAGTTTGATGTGTGTTATAATACATCCGGTCATGTCTAAGGTCAAAAAATTTTCTGGAGTTACTTCTAGCATCTTTCTATGTTGCACTATAAACACAGAACAGATTTTTACACGACTGCCCCAAAAAAGAAGAGTGTATTTTGTTCAGGGTTCATGTAATGTATTTTTCATTATTCCACCATTATTTAATTTGAAGTAATGTGTTTTTTTTTTCAAAAATTACAATATGGGTATCAATGAAATGAAAGGCTTTGATGAGCTCATTCCAAAACCAGTCATATAATTTGTTCTTGTATGAAATACTTACTTATTATAAAACAGTTATATCAAATAATTCTAAAGGCTATCGTTTGAACGAATCAGACTCACCAATAGACAAATATGCACCAACCGATTCTAATAATAAATAGATGTCTGATGAGAAGGTAGGATGTCTATGCTTAGTCATCAAATTACCAGCTATTGTGCCAAGCTGAAATTTGACTACATTTAGATACATTTTGTTAATAAAAAACATTTCATACATTCGTAGAAATAAAAACACTTACATTTCTCACAGGTATATGGGCTACTAGATCTAAATGTTCATAAAACTTTTCTAAATAAGCAAATTCTGTTTGACTTTTGGAAATCTGCAAACATATGTCCATCAGGTCCGTCAAAGTTGTTCCAGCACCGACCACAAGGTTTTGGTCTAAATAATAACCCTTAATTTCTTGCACAGCACTAATGTCTATCAAAACTTTTGGGCGCGTTAATATTGGTACTGCACCTAAAACATTAAAACGATACAATATTGATCTGATTCTCCTTTTAATAATTTTCGTACTCAACAAAATTTTAAATTTACCTCTTCCTGTATTGCCTCCGATAAGCATATAGGACTCGATACCTTCCTTGTCTAGTATACAGAAAATATCATCAACTTGCTTCACTCTATAAAAAATGCGGTCATCTTTCAGTACAATTCTTTTAATTTTGTTGTCCATGTCACTTTTATTTATAAGACACCAGGTTTTTTCACAAGTTGTCTTACAGTCTTTTCCTTTACATAGTTTCAAATCTTCAATGTCGTCATCCAGTTTCGGTTTAGGTGCGTCTTTGGCAAAACTTTTGAAAGCTTCAAGTATTGGTCTGAATCCAGTACATCTACAGACATTACTACCAAAGGCATTCTCTATTTCATACTGTGTTAAGTCATGCTGATTTGCTTCCAATAAACTGTTAAAAATAAATCGAGGTAAATATTGTATTAAATTTCCATGGTTATTGGCGTTATTAGAATAAACTATGTCGGGATTTTCACCATGTACCTGTTTTTGAGACTCCGATACTTCCGTGATCATGGCGCATGCAACTGCGTCAAAATATCGAAGTCTCAAAAATAAACAGATACATGGTGTAAATCCCGACATAGTTTATTCTAATAAATCAAGGTAAGTACTAAAATATTTAGTAATCTATAGAATGCTTCTTGAATTCCCCGTTTGTTTTTACTGGGCTTCATCATAACCCTAAGATTTAAACTGAACAGCTGCTATTTTAATTTAGTTACCTAAGTACTACAAATTATTTTTTTAAATCACGAAGTTCTATAAAAATCTTTCGCGATTCAATTAGTACCTGTACATGCTCATAACCCATCCAGGGCTGCAATAGCCACATTGCGTGCCGTTGTACTCAGCCAAGGTCTTCTGAATTGGGTGGTAGCCGATGCGTCTGTCCCCAATACCTTCCACAGTCTTTATCTCCCAGTCTTGGCAAGATACCACGGATACTAGACACTGGAAGGATATTTATTCAAGTTTGATATGTATTCCAAAAGGTACGTCATGCTATTGGTCCTGACTTTCACGCGGTAGGTTATGATTTTGGCACATCTTTAACCATTCATAAGGAAGGCATGTGCCCACTCGGCAGCGGGGCATTTAATAATACGCTGATGATGATTTGGAAAAGAAAATTTACTTACAGAGTTGACGGAGAAGGTTCGCTCGTGACCGTCGCGGTCGGTGGTGGTGACAGCCACCACGCATGCTCCGCAGCCACCTTCCTTGCACATGTACTTAGTACCAGTAAGGTTTAGGTAATCCCGTACATAGTTATTCAGGGATACGTCTGAGTCTACCTCGGAGCCAACTGTATAGAATTAAACAATATTTTATAACTGCCTCTACTGTCTATCTATAGCGAACCAGTGTGTTACGTCCACTCGTGTAATATGCAGGTTCCCCTCAATTTCCAGGAAAGGGGTACATTATTGTACTCGGTTTGGATGGTGGTAGGTTGGGCTTGTTTTACAAAAAACGCAGCTGTGCAGTGGGACAAACTCACGTCATTGGGACGAGTTGCCCCCTAAGGCCCTAAGCCTCTTAACTCATCAGCAACACTCATCACCACAAGCTTTTCTTGTCAGGCCTGTTGCAGAGTAGGTATATTAAATTTCCAGTACGATCTGTTTACTACAGCCCGATACTAGGAAAAGATTATAAGTATTACCTACCAGTGGCGAAAAAAACCCTTTTGGAAATCCCACCCTTGCAATCCACCATATAGTTAGGTGATTTTTTAGAGAAATTATTGGTCCGGCTTACCTTTGCCATATTTCGACTCCTCGCCACTGTTACCTACCTACCTATACATTGTGTATTGGTATATAGTACCTGTAGGTGAAACTTACTCGGAATGGAGTAATTTATCTGGATAGGTACCTATGCTATGCAATACCTAGGCATTGGATGAAATTCCTTGTATTTTAAATACCATTCCAGTAATATTGGTAACACAAAACGTGAGTTAAAACATAACAAGAGTTTGCACTTTGGTTTGTTTTCGTTATTCCGTGGTATAATTCTCTGCACAATGAACGTGGTAAAAACGGATAGGTAGGTAGGTTATCTACCTACTTACCTACGAAATTTTGGAATGATCGAAAAATTCGAAAAGTACGGATTTGGTGAATTTCAATATACCTCCTCACTCCAAATTCCGAAATAAAGATTAGAGGAAATTTACCATTGAAAACTTATAAACATTGGATATGCCTAACACCAGCCCCCCCTCCCCTCCCTAATATCAGCCCCCCATACGTTTTTGCTTTGCTTTAATTATATAGCCTTATGCCTAGCCTAGTAAGCCTTATGTCACTGGCTAATCACCTTTTATTAAACACTGCCTTTAATACGCAGGGGCGTTAATTGTTGAGGAGTTCTCCTGGTACTTCACTATCAGCTCCACCTCACTAGCCTAGCAACCATATTAAAGTAATCGGATCCACCAGTGAAAATTATACTTAATATTTAATAGTACTTACCGATAACACAGAATACATAATAGTCCGATGATTATCTATTGTCTTCATCATATAACCTTCCGAAAAACAAATGCAATAGTTAGGTACTTAAGAAAGTACCAAAATCGGTATAGGTGTGCCTATCCTATTAATAAGTACTTATTTGAAGAGTTCCCTTGATTTATTCAGAATTCCAGTTTAAGGTTCAAGTTTATAAAAAAATTACAAAGTTATGATTACAAAAAAAATCAACGAAACTGAGAAACTCTCCTCAGTTTCGTTTTTTTTGAAATCGGTTAAAAAGTAGAAGGCGGCTAGATTAAACGTGAATGAAAATAACTTACTTACCAGAACATTTAACACCGTTAACACTGAACGTAATGCGATCCATAATCAGACTGCGCCAATCGTAGCTGCAATACTTAATATCAATAATTGCAGCGTTTATGCAATAAGATGGAAATTAAAAAAATCGGCCAAGTGAGTGTCGGCCTTCGCACATTTAGGGCTCCGCTTCCGTGCCAAATGTGCTACGCGTTTGACCGCAAAATTAAGCTGGTTAGTAGGGTGAATATGCCTATTACCAGCCCCCCCAAGGATTTTTCAACTTTGAATGTCTGTTGTTGCTACAATTGCGGTCTTAAAAATATTGTTGATACAGTTTTAGGAAGGTTGATTCATCTTTACGTAGTCTTCTTCAAAATAGTACTTAGTCTTACGCAATTTTGTGGAAAAAAATAGAATAGAAAACCCCTAATTCCAGCCGTCTTTGCCCTAATATCAGTCGCTTTGTTCCCTAATTCCAGCCGGGTACAGGATGTTACAAACCAATATAACCATGTTTGTATGAAATAAATAAAAAATGGTAACTCTCAATAATTATAGTAAAACACTAAAGGCTTTAAAATTATGATTTCCATAACAAGTTATGAAACTTACACCTCTCCTGTAGACATTAATGAACTTAGAATATAAATATATTTGGTTCAATAAACATCAATGAGTATGAAATCGTTTTAATTATTTGAAACCTTTTTAAGCGTTTCCCAAGAAGTGGAATTCAACATACATTTTTTTATATTGAATTTCTTTTCTGTTTCAATGACTGAAGAAAAGTAAAATTTCAATTATTATTACCTTTTTACATCTAATATAAAAAAAACAAAATAACTATAATCATAATTGAGAACACCCTGTATATTGCCGTAAATTTAGATGACCGGCTGGAGTTAGGTTCTCATATAAATATAATCCTAAAATCAGCCCCTAATTTGCAGAGCAAATAACCATTAGTCACCCGGCTGTATTTAGGCCATTGGGTGCAGGGTTAGTAATTCGTGCCCGCAGACTACAGACTTTCTATCGGCCGACAGTTTAGTCGGGCTCTCAATCAGTATGAAGGTGTATGCAGGTGCGCACACTAGAACGATTCGGTGTGGGCCGATAAATAAGTTGGATGGGCTTCCCGACTAAACTGTCGGCCAACTATCGGCCGCCTGGTTAATCAGTATTGGCTCATATCCACGCGCGCACACACGACGATCGTTTATGCAGGCCACACACCATCCAATCGATCGTCCAATCGGCATGAAACTACCGATTGGATCCAATCTGCAGCTCGTCCATACACACCACACACGATCCATTCTAACTGTCCAATCGGCAGTGGCGATCGATCGACCGACTTCAAAAAAAGAAGGAGGTTCTTATAATTCGATTGTATATAATAAATTTTTCATCATTGTTATTTTAATTTGAAAGTTGTTTTTGTTTTTATTTTTATGTTTATGAAAGAGATTTTTATTTTTTTAAAGCTTATTTATTTTCAGCTTTTTGGTGGTAGCTATGCGTATAATATTTTTTAACTCTGTATATTTTCAAAATGCTTAATGTCATTACTCATCTCAATTTCCATATTCACGCTGTCTATCCATTTTCCAACAAAAAATCATATAATTCGGTTCATAAATAAAGTCATCAAGGTAGTTAATCATAGTATTTTCAGGATTACTTGAATTGAGAATTGCTGAACCGATGTTAAAAAGAAAAAATGTCGCAAGAAAATTCTTTGAAATAAAAAAAATAATCATCAAAATCGGTCCATACATATCGAAGATACGCGCGAACTATGATAAAAAATATATATACAATCCAAAAGAGAACCTCCTTCTTTTTTGAAGTCGGTTAAAATACCAAAACCTTCTTCTAAATGTAACAAATGCTTTTCTGATAAGCGCATCAAAATCGGTTCAGCTAAACTTGAGATAATCGCGGACAAACATACATATACAGGTCAAACTGAGAACTTCCTTTTTTTGAAGTCGGTTAAAATACTAAAACCTTCTCCTAAATTCAACAAATACTTTTCTGAAAACCGCATTAAAATCGGTTCAGCCAAACGTGAGATAATCGCGGATACAGATCAAACGGAGCACCTCCCTTTTTTGAAATCGGTTAAAAGAAAAAAGAAAAAACAATCATCAAAATCAGTCTATAAATATCGAAGATACGCGCGAACAATGATAAAACAAATAAATACAATCGAATAAAGAACCTCTTTTTTTGAAGTCGGTTAAGAAAATCATACGATCGATTGCCCACTGCCACACACCGTCCAATCGGCATGATCCAATCGGCATGATCCAGCCATTTTGATTTTTCCGTCAGTTCGATCGTCCAACCGATCCACGGCCACACACGGTCAGTTTGGTTGGATCCAATCGGTAGTTTCATGCCGATTGGACGATCGATTGGATGGTGTGTGGCCTGCATTATAGTCGGCCGGCTCGGCCGATAGTTCATTTCGCTCCGAGTTTTGGCGCCGGACAGTCGAGGGTTTATTAATAATGGCATCGCTAATTGTATTGTAGGACAGACGTCTTAAATTTTATCGAGGAAATAGAAAAAAAAATATATCTCTCTCTATGTAAGAAAAAATGTAAAGCTTACTCTGACGTTAATATAAAGAAAAAACTCTGGGAGGAAGTTTATGAAATTTTGTTCCAGATTGGAATCAGCTTAGTGCCGAGCGCTCGCATGATATTGACGCGTTTTATATTTTTTTAATTCATCGAAATTACAGATTACTAAATTCAATAGTTCTAGGGGTTGCCAACTTTTTTGCATCAAATTTCGCGTGATAAGGATCGACAAACTGAGTGGTTCATTGTTTCAATATCCCAGTCTACCACGCAAGGAATCGAACCTGCCTGAACCGGCCGGGCAGAAATTGAAATGATGAATTTTAATTTGGCTTATGTAATATAACTAAATATCCGTTAATCATAAATAAGGATCTAGCTAAAATAAAAACATAAACCTACATAACAATACATACATAAATAATCCTAATTGCTATAACATATATAATACATACACATCCATTCAATAATCTATGACTGAAGATTGGATGTACCCAATATTCTCTTCTCCATAGTATGAGAGCAGTAATAACCATTCTAGACAAAAGTAAATTAATTTTGATTGTGCGACAGTTCTCTTCAAAACTCGGTTACAAACTACACTAGCAAATCATTCGAAACTAGCTGATGCCCGCGACTTCGTACGCGTGGACTTTACTTTATGACTCCGGCGTATGCATATAAATATGAACTAATGTAGTTACATAAGAAAATACTTGTAGCAGTGTTATAATGTTAAAAGTGAATTTTTTTTTTTACTTTTTTCGACTTTGTACGCGTGGACTTTATGACTTCGGCGTATGCATATAAATGAACTAATGTAGTTACATAAGAAAATACTTGTAGCAGTGTTATGGCTCTGCATCAGGTGTTCCAGATCTTCGATTTTTATACCTCAACAAAAAATGCTCATCAGGCTCAACAACTTTTGCAAAGATGTCATTTTTTATATTTTGTATAGTTTAGCTGGATCATTATGCTTCTGCATCGGGTGTTCCAGATCTTCGATTTTTATACCTCAATAAAAATGCTCATCAGGCTGAGCATGTTTTGCATAGATGTAATTTTTATATTTTGTATAGTTTAGCTGGACCATTATTGTTCTGTATCAGGTGCTCCAGATCATCGATTTTTTTACCTCAACAAAAAATGCCCATCAGGCTGAACAACTTTTGCTTCGGTGTCATTTTTATATTTTGTATAGTTTAGCTGGATCATTATATGGTTTTGCATCGGGTGTTCCAGACCTTCGATTTTCATACCTCATTAAAAATGCTCATCAGGCTGAATAACTTTTGCAAAGATATCATTTTTATATTTTGTATAGTTTAGCTGGACCATTATGGTTCTACATCAGGTGTTCCAGATCTTCGATTTTTGTACCTCAACAAAAAATGCTCATCAGGCTGAACAACTTTTGCAAAGGTGTCATTTTTATATTCCTTATAGTTAAGTTGGACCATTATGGTTCTGCATCAGGTGTTCCATTTCCAAAAATCAGTTATACCCTAAGTTACGCCCAGGCTTAACAGCTATATAACAAAAAAAATTTCATTCGAATCCGTTTAGTATTTCCGGAGATTAGCGTGTTCAAACAGACAAACAAACAGACAAACAAACAGACAAACAAACTGACAGACACACTTTTTTTGTAAATTCTTACTCTATTAGTATGTCTCCATCGCCCCAGTTTTTTTTTGCAATACATATATGTATACAGACACACTTTTTTTACTGTTTTATTATATGTAAGGAAGTCGGCCGACAGTTGGCTAGTCTGCGCACTCATCACCAACCCGACTGTTTAGTCGGGCCAGTGTGCGCGCTAGCAACCCAACCCGATCAAACTATCGGCCGATAGAAAGTCTGTAGTCTGCGAGGGCTCTAAACAGTCGGGTTGGTGATGAGTGCGCAGACTAGCCAACTGTCGGCCGACTTTTTGAATGATTTGCTAGTGTAGTTTGTAACCGAATTTTGAAGAGAACTGTCGCACAATGAAAATTAATTTACTTTTGTCTAGAATGGTTATTACTGCTCTCATACTATGGAGAAGAGAATATTGGGTACATCCAATCTTCAGTCATAGATTATTGAATGGATGTGTATGTATTATATATGTTATAGCAGTTAGGATTATTTATGTATGTATTGTTATGTAGGTTTATATTTTTATTTTTGCTAGATCCTTATTTATGATGAACGGATATTTAGTTATCCATTTTTTTTGCCACCACGATTTCTTTCTTTAAAACCCTTTCCGGTCGACTGTTAGAGAATGCCTTAAGGCATTAAGTCCGCCAATTGAATTTTCTTATGCAATAAAGTTTAAATAAATGGAAAAATTTACACGATACATTCCAAATTACTCGATCTTCCGAAAAAAATTCATCCAAGTCAGTTCAGCTTTCTGAAGCTGAATATTTGATTTTACATACATAACTGGGTAGTTCTCCGAGGTCCTATTTTTGGCGGTCACACGCTTGTTATTCCTAACCTATTGTAAATAGAGCTTTAGGAAAAATACTAAATGATCCTTCATTTACAGTTCTATTCAATTTTAATAAAAAATGGGTGGTATTTATTGAAATAAAATTTAAAATAATTTTCAAAGATCGAAATCGGGAGTAAAAACGCTGTTCTTCGGGTGTCACACTCTATTCGCACTTAGGACGACCTTTAATAACTTCTTTGTCTTTTAAGTAATATGTATGGATTATACATCAAAATAATTGAATTCAATTCAATTCAATTCAATTCAATCATTTATTTGTGTTAAACATGGTTTTACAAAGATGGTACTTATAAATTAGGGAGATCTCACATTTAGCCAACATTTGGCATACAAATAATATTAGGTACATAAATTAAGTTTAGGTCTAGAGCAGCTACTTTAAGTCTAATAAGGAATCTAATACATTTATTTAACAATTTAGATATTCGTCAATCGAGTAAAAGGTATTTCGAATCAACCATTTCCTTAGAGTCATCTTGAACTTATCAAATGGGAGCACTTTTATAGATTCTGGTATCTTGTTGTAGATTTTTATGCACATTGAGTAACAATTTCTATTAAAACACACAGTTCGTGGCGTAATATCTAATACCAGTCTATGAGGGTTTCTAGTGTTCCTTATATAGTAGTCCTTTGCTTCAATGAAAAATCCGTAGTTAAGTTTGACGAACTTTGCTATCTCAAGTATGTATATAGAAGGCAGCGTCAATATGCCCAATGAGACGAAACAAGGTCGGCATGATGTATCCGGTGTTATACCACATAGAGAACGAACGCACCGTTTCTGAGCCAAGAATACCTTTTTAGCATCTACACTGTTTCCCCAAACTATGATGCCATACCTCAACAACGACTCAACGTAAGCGAAGTAAGCTGTGAGAGCGGTCTCTCTACTAGCAATTTTCGTTAATTTGTAAAGAGCGTAAGAAAAACTATTTACTTTCTTTCGAATTACCTCTGATTGTGACTTCCAATTTAATTCTGCATCCAGAAGAATACCTAAAAATTTTACTTGGTAACTGCTTTTAAGCAATTTACCATTATAATTTATTTCTACATGTCTATTTTTAAAATTATTAAAATTAATTAAATTAGTTTTATTAATATTTATTTTCAAATTATTATTATTTAGCCATTCATTTATTCGTTGTAATGTAATTATTATGTCAAGATTATGCTGCTCAATCGAAGCATTTTTGTCAGTCGTAACTATGACTGATACGTCATCGGCGAACAGAATAGACTTATGCATTATATTTTCCGGGAGCAGGAACAAGAGGGGGCCTAGTACGCTACCCTGTGGCACGCCAAGTGTGTTGCTTTTTGAATTTGATCTACTACAGCGTACTGTGTCATGCTCATCAAGATATGTAATTTCTACACATTGTCGTCGATCTCTCAAGTATGACTGAAGCCATTTTTGTGCTGGTCCTCTGATACCGTAGTACTCTAGCTTAGATAAAAGTTTTTTATGTGTCACAAGATCAAATGCGCTTGTCATATCTAGGAACAGCACTGAAGTGTATCTTTTGTCATTAGTGCTTCGCAAGATTTCATGTACCATATGAAACATGGCCTGGGAAGTGCTTTTGCCCTTCTGAAAACCGTATTGTTCCTGTTTTATTATACCATTCTTATTAAAGAAGGACATTAATCTGCCATGCATAATCTTTTCAAAGATTTTTGATATTATTGAGATCATAACTATTTGCCGATAGTTTTCAACATTTGTTCTGTCACCTTTCTTAAACAGTGGCTTTACAATAGAGATTTTAAGTTTTTCTGGAAATGATCCGGTTTGAAAAGAGAGATTTATTAGATGGGCTAAAACGGAGCTAATTTCCTTTCTGCATGATTTGATTACTTTGGTAGCAATACCATCGTAACCCTCTGAGGCAGTATTATTTAGTGACATTATAACTTTTTCAATTGTATCTGCATCTACTGGTGATATGAACACAGAATTATATTGTCTCTGTATGTCAAACCTATGGCCACAATCTGAGATTTTCTCCTGTTTTTTATCAACAAAGTGGTCGTTAAAAATTTCAGCATTCACTATATTATTATCATATTTTATCTCATCAATGTAGTTAACGTTTCCTTTTGAACTAGTTTCTTTTCTTATTACGTCCCAGGTAGCTTTACACTTATTTTTGCTTTCTAACACATGTTTTTTATTTACGTATCTTTTTGCGTTTGCCATGCAAGATTTTAATAACTTATTATATTTGAGATATTTGATTTTGTCAGACTTAGATTTACTTGTATAATATTTGTATCTATGAAATCTTTTTGTCCTACAACTTTTCTTGAGTCCTTTTGTTATCCATCGTTCTTTGTGAGATATATTAGATTTGACCTTGCGTATGGGAAAACATAGTCTATACAAAAGACAAAACAACTCATGAAATTCTTCGAATGCCATATTTAGGTCTGAGCTATTAAAAACATCCGAAAACGTGAGACACGACAGGTAATTCCTAAATTTATCTATATGTTCATCAAAATAGCACCGTCTAAACGCATATGTTTTAGTAGGAATCATACTTTTTTTTGCTACTGAAAATTTGAGCAATTGAGATGTGTCATGATCAGAGAGCCACAGTGGTACGACTGATCCTTCAGCATCTTTAATGTTACTTATAATTAGGTCAATGCATGATTTTGCTCTAGTTGGTTCCTTTATATGCGTATTTAGTTGGTATATTTCTAATATTTCGAATAATCGCTGGGTCTTATAATCTGATTCAAGGGTGTTTACATTAAAATCACCCAGAACAATTATTCGCTTTTCTGGGTATTTCGACAAATACTTGTGAAGTAGTAGTTCAAACTTATTGAAAAATAGGTCGATATACTTTCGCTTTTCAGTTGGTATTCTATAAAAGCATATTATAACTACATTACTTACTTTAATATGGATGGCACAATGTTCAAAATAGTAATCCTCAGCAAGGTCCTCACAACAGTTGATTTTTTCGTAACTTAAACCGGTTTTAACTAGGATACAAACTCCGCCTCTCCTTTCAGGTCTGGAGTAGTAAGCTGCAACTGTATAATTATTAAGGATTATGTTTTTTTCGTCTCCCTTCTTAACAAATGTTTCAGAAAAGCAAAGGACGTCTGGGTTAGATAAATAAAAGGCTTCCCGTAAAGTGACTTCCAATAGTTCCCTCTTACTTAACAAACCATGAATATTTTGATGAAGTATTATAAAACTTTTTGTGTCACTGGGCACGAAAAAAGTTCTTACTTTTTTTATTATCATCACTCAATGTCTTACAGGTAGTATCATTTTCGGAGTAATACACTTTAGTGTTTATGTCTTTTTCTAAGCAATTTAATTTCTTGAAATAAAAAGGTATTGTACCCTTTTTTGGAAGTCCCTTTTTTAAATTTGTTGTATTTTCGGTCTTTTGTTTATCTAAATTTCTAGTCAACTTTAAAATATTATTACATGTCAGATATTGTTCCTTATATTCATTATAATCAATACATATATTAATTTTACTGCATAAGTTATTTATATAATTATATTCGTCTCGGTATAAACACTTGTATTCAACCATATTACATTTAGTGAAATGTTTTGTCCACATTTTCATTGCAACGTATAGTCGGTGTTCATTAAAGTATGGGTTGCTATTTACAGGAATAATATATATAGATGATGCTTCCTTAAACATATCGACTGCAATACACAAATTTCAATGCAAAATATTTAAGTCAGTATCGTGCGAGCCTATGCCTATTATCACAATATCATCACTAGACACTTTTTCTGCTATAGTCTTGCAATAAGGTAGTAGTTGGGTACTCGACGCTCCTGTAAGAATAGTTGCCGTCGGATAATATTTATCGTTCCATTTTCCTGCTCTTGTTCTTAGTAGATTTGATGACAGACCACTTAATTGTTCATCGCCAAGTATAAATATGTTATTTCTTTTTAATGATTTAGCGTGCTGGTAGCTGTTTTCCGAGACCTCATTTGTACTCAAATTTATGTTCTGTGTTGGATCTGATTTATCCAATCTTGTGTTATTTACTTCCGATTCGATGTCTGTTTTATATAACATTCCCTCGAGGTCAAGTATTCTCTTGTTTAAATTGTCTATTTCATTTTTTGCCGTCGCTAATAACTGATTAAGTTCTGAAATGTTATTTTCCAAATCTGAAATATTAACCACTTTTTCCTTGATTGATTTAACACTCGGTGGTATGGCAAAATCTAAATACTGCATGGAATGCCTTTTACTTTGAGTACACGCGTTTAGTTTCTTCGGTAGTGGTACTTTGCATAGACGTTTTAGCATTTCTATTTCTTTTGCTTGTTTGGCTACATTTCTATTCAGGTCATTATTTTCTAATATTGTTTTCTCTAGTTCCATTTGTGTGGAGCATAGGTCAGATTTTAATTGTTTGATTTCTTCCCTGAGTTCATATTCCGTCATGGCGTCGCTTAGTACAGTATGTTCCGCGCTTTTAGACAACCTATCTGTTTCTACGTATGAGTCGTCTGATGTGTCAATCTCATCCAATGCCTGGGATTCATAATTGGTATCAGATATTTCAATCTTCGAGCAACAAAGTAGAAGCCCGTCTTACTCTAAGATTTCAATGGTTGTTCTGTACCTTCAGTGAAAACTGATCTAACTCGAGTTGTATCGATTTTGATTTTATTTCACTATTCAAATCATTGAAAAATTAGCTTTTTTTGTGTCTAATTGGCATATTTATAGGAGTTATATTAACAGAAATAAGTTTTGTGCATAGTGATGTAAGTGCTTACTTTTTATGTTTTTTTTAGGAAAAATTTGTGTAAATTAATATATCTCTATTTAAAACAAAGTGTACCGAGGCTATTCTTTTAAAAAAATAGTGTCAATAAATATAACTCGATTTAAAACTTTATACACAATTCAATAACAAATGACTTGAATTGTGCGTAGTGATTTATCTAGAATTATATCATTACACACATATAATTTCAGAGTATGCTAGTTTGTGCACATTGATCCAACTCGACTTATAGCACTGAAAATTCAAAAATAATGATTTTTTACTTCGTGTTTATCGATATAATTTCAATTATATCAATAATCACATAATCTTGGGAAAGGTGTTAAATGATATAATTGACTTATATCAAAAAATACAAGAATACAAAGAGTAAAACGTTTGATTAATATTTGTGTAAATTGATATAACTGCCTAAAAATCCCCCCGCAACCTCTTAATCTCTCTCCTCTCTCTCGTACCCTTCCCCCGCGCCTGCATGGACACGACATTGTGTTGTTTGCCTCAGTGTTACACCGACGTTCCTGAGCTATGATGGTTACGACTACGACACTCGAGAGTTCGCGACACGAACAATATGAAGCGAAACGTAAATTGTATCACTTTACACAAAGCATAATGGATTGTGCGATTTAATTTATAATTATCTAAATTGTTATTGATTGGACAATATCTAACCTATACTGCTTGAAATAAGGGTGAGATTGCTTCGATGCATAAAATGAATTGTATCAATATACACTAACTATTCACACTGTTGTACGTTGTATTTATACAAGAAATTAATTAGTTTTCGATTTCAGTAGTAAGCATCTTCTTCATCGGCAGTGGGTGTCGTGCTGCTAATATCAATGGTACACAACTTCATGACACCCACTGCTGGGTTTAGGCCTCCTCAAGGATCTCCACAACAATAGGTCATGCGCTGCACTGCCCGCACACAGCAGCTTCCCGCGACTTTCAACAAAACGTTAGTCGGAAGTGAAAGAAGCGTCATCCCGGTGCGTGGTAACTATTCTAGAACCTTTCCATTTCAATGGCCATCGGTTCTTCTCACAATGTTTCCCACCCACTGCCACTACAGCTGAGCTATCCTTTGAGCGATAGTTTCCCTAAGGATCTCCTCATTGCTGATTCGATCACGCAAAGAAATGAACCACGTTTCATTGCCATAAGTCATGACTCTCACTGACTACATACACTGGCCAAAGACGTCGGTCGTCCTTAGACTGAGGCAAGTTCAACGCAAAGATGTTCAAAAAACTTCCCGAATGCTAAAGTTAGATGAGATTTGTGGTCTGGTTCTGTAATCAGTCCGATATGGTGGCATTTTTGTATAAGTCTTATACTTCGGCACCTCGTTAAACATCTAGTCCATTTGGCACCTCTGGAGAGAGAGAGACTGCAGCACCGCCCAGGTCTCGATCGAATTAAAAGCTTTCTAATGAGAAAAGCTTTGATTGGACCAGGAAAGCCAAGCAAAGTGGCAGTTTTTACTATTCGGTGTTCTATACAACCTGCCGCAGAGTGTGGATGTGTGTCTATAGTACCAAAACCATTTCAGAAACCTGCTTGTTTTGACAACAAAAACTGTATTTTCCATCAGTACTCTGCGCCTTCAGGTAATGACAATGACTACATAATACTTAAAAATTTACCAGGCTCTATTGGTACGAATGAGTGGCCATTGTCGTCAAGCTCTAATTTGAATCCATTGAATTATTTATTTTTGGGCGAAATTGTAGCTCAGGCCAAGTAGAAAGTATTTATCACCCAATCTTGAAACTGGATCCACATAAACGACCTCTAATCAGAGAATGGAAGAGCAAAACAATAAAATAAAGACAATGATGATATTTTCTTAAAAGTTGACTTTTAGTTCTACTCAAACCTGTGATTATACGAGGTATGAACGCTATAGCGTACTTAGGTAATAATCGAGTGATTTCAAAAAGTATATTTACTACGCATTGTGTATTGATCTTTCTGTGTTATTTTTTTGGTGGTAGAGTCTGGTTCCTACGTTCAGCAATTTGGCGTGACAAACGAAAAAAGAGTACCTATTAAAAGTATCTAGTTTGAATTAAACTGAATACTAACACAATGCTCGTAGATCTTCGTAGTGCTTCCCAAAGATTAGGTCTTGGAATGAACATGGATAAGACGAAAAATAAGTCGATTGCCCATGTTGTACAAACAAGCTCTAGTTCATGTTGGGAATACTACACTCGAAGTTGTAGTTCATTACGTATAACTAGGAAGAACAGGCAGTCCAGTTAGGTAAGTCGAACTTCAAGAAAGAGATCTTTCGTCGAATCCTACTTGGATAGGCAGCATTTGGGAAGTTTTGAAAAACTCTTTCCGTCGAAACTAACTTACCTTAATGTCTCAAGACTAATGTCTATGACCAATGTGTGATGCCAGTGATGACTTACGGCAGTGAAACGTGAAACAGTGAAACTATGAATTTCTTAAGAGAACCATGCTCGGCCTTCCTCTACGTAATCGAACCAAAACTTGAGTACATACGTAAGAGAACTAATGTAACCGACATCGCTTGAAGAATTGCTCAGCTGAAGTGGCAGTGGGCGGGACACATAGCGAGAAGAACCGATGGCTGTTGGGATTGAAAGGTTCTGGAACGGCGACCGCGCACCAGACGACGCTCCATTGGTATAGGTTCCTGACAAGGTTGACCAACGATCTGGTGAAGGTCGCGGCAAGCCGCTAGATCCTTGAGGGAAGCTTATACTCAGCGGTGGGTGTCGTGCGGCTGATATAAAGATGAATAGTCTAATTTGCTGGTGTCTAATTAATATTTTATTTATTTTTCACGAATTATATCACTATTCACATAGTAATTATAGTAGTTATATCGTTAGTAATAAGAGTTGAAACAATTTACACATCGATTTTTTTCAAAATAATTGTGTAAATGGATATAATTCGATTTTTTTTAACGATTCAACAGAACAAAACTCTAATTACTCATATTAAGAGATTGTTTAACAATGTTTCTTCGACAACTTGAAAAAAAACCTAAAATTAAAAAAGTTGACACAAAAAGTTAAGGTAAGGTATCATTTTACACAGAAGCAGATGTGCCTGGTGTAAAATGATAGAAGTATTATTATATCAATATACACAAAATAAATAAATGTGCCAAGTGATATAACTGAACATTTTCTTGAATACTGAAAAATCTGTAAGACTTTTCTCTGTAAATTATACAAGAAAACAAAGCTAGCATAACTATCTACAGTCTACAAGCACTAATTTTATTTTATCTATCTCAGATGAAGAGTAGGATTTTTTTAAACTTTAAAGTCAATTTCCCAAAAATCATGTTTTTAGAGTTATACCTCTTTTCACTGAAGGTACAGGTTTTTGGTGAGATATTAATTGGCTTTTTTGGAGAGGCTTTTTCTGTTCCCGTTGGTTTCATTACGTTTTTCTTTCTGACTGTAATATTATTGCTTCCGCTTGGGCTAACATTGAGGTTTGGCTTCTTTTTGATTTGTGTACATGTCGGAAACTCCCAGTTTCGTTTCTTCTCATTATCCATGATATGGTACAATTTTTCAGGAAAGCCAATACATTCGGATTCGAAACGATTTTTGCATTTAGTACACGCAACTGTGTCTTTTGCTTCGACTTTAGATTTGCATTTATAGCAGACTACTGTCAGCGCCATCCTGCGGCTACTAGAAGAAGTTTGTTGTTTTGGAACAAATGCCATGCTTCTTTTTGTTACTACTAGTATAGACGAAGAAATATTTTATATCACAAAAAAACGTCACTGCTAGGTTTCGAACTTAGGTTCATCAGTGCTAAGTTCGTTCAGTCCGCACGCTGCCCGCCTTTGCGCCACGGGCCACTTAGTAAACATTGACCAAATTTGTCTTCATTATAACGTAAAGTTTTTTAAGCGGTAAAACGGATCATTCGTAATTAACTCATGTTTAAAAGTGCCAAAAGCAAAATTTTTATCGTGAATAAAAAAAAAGTTGCAGGGCATTTTCTCTCTGTCACACGATTTGGCAATTTTCCGAGCGCGCAGCAAAAAAACATAAATATAAAGCTTATCGCCTTATAACTAGTTTTAATAGCCGCGCTGCTGCTCTGTTGATCATACTAGCACTTGATGATACACATATTGTTCATTGCTATGCTGAAAAACAAATATCGGTCCGTAACTCTCCAATAAATGTTTGATGCCCTTAGTCAAACAACTTTCATGGACAGATTATAATAGATGTATGCATACGGTATCGATTTTTGCTATATATTTTAGAATAGGATAGGTCCTCGAGATTATATGTAAGTATTTACTTTCATAATTTGTCCATACTATGAAATTTAAAAAAAGTAAATTATCGTGATTGGCGTGGCATAATTTTCGTGGCAATTTGTCCACGAAAATTACAGACCATGCTATGAAATTTAAGTTTCTTCTCAAATTGATAAGAATTCTGTCTGCTAATTTGAATAAACTTGTTATATATACATATACTAACCTATTCTCACACAGAGAAGGAGAGAGGGTGGTGATATTTACTTAGTCACGACTTTGCACTAAAACATCGTTTTTTTTACTTATACACCAAATAAAGTTACGAAGCTTTCAATATTAGGTTTTCAGTGCCCTCACTGGCTGTATAAGCATAAACAGTACTTTGTAGTAAATCGTTTCGTAATGTTTGTGAAGTGCATCGTAACGTTCGTGGCTTTCAAAATTTCAAAATTTCATATCTCAGTGATTTATGTACCGATTAGCATGTTTCAAGTATACTATTTATTTATTTCTTGGATTCTTTAATATACTAATTTTATTTATTCGAATAACTCAAAGTGAAATTTCGCCACGAAAATTGCGCGGAGAACGCTTTTCAAATAATGACCCAACAAAACATACCTACCTACATGGCATATGGATGCTAGACAACAGATTTTTTACTAGGTAGGTAATTAAAAGGGAATGAAATGAATTAATATCTAGCATACATACCAAAAAATCATTTTGTTCTCCAAAATTAGTAAATGCTCACCAAATCCTAAACCACTCAAAAAGATTTGGTGAGCATTGACTGCTTCTGGGTAAGGTTAGGTTAGTATGGTGATCATTACATAAGCATTAGATAATTAAAATTCATCATTTCAATTTCTGCCCGGCCGGTTCAGGCAGGTTCGATTCCTTGAGTGGTAGACTGGGATATTGAAACAATGCACCACTCAGTTTGTCGATCGTTATCACGCGAAATTTGATGCAAAAAAGTTGGCAAACCCTAGAACTATTGAATTTAGTAATCTGTAATTTCGATGAATTAAAAAAATATAAAACGCGTTAATATCATGCGAGCGCTCGGCACTAAGCTGATTCCAATCTGTAACAAAATTTCACAAACTTCCTCCCAGAGTTTTTTCTTTATATTAACGTCAGAGTAAGCTTTAAATTTTTTCTTATATAGAGAGAGATATATATTTTTTTCTATTTCCTCGATAAAATTTAAGACGTCTGTCCTACAACACAATTAGCGATGCCATTATTAATAAACCCTCGACTGTCCGGCGCCAAAACTCGGAGCGAAATGAACTATCGGCCGAGCCGGCCGACTAAACGATCGTCGTGTGTGCGCGCGTGGATATGAGCCAATACTGATTAACCAGGCGGCCGATAGTTGGCCGACAGTTTAGTCGGGAAGCCCATCCAACTTATTTATCGGCCGACAGCGAATCGTTCTAGTGTGCGCACCTGCATACACCTTCATACTGATTGAGAGCCCGACTAAACTGTCGGCCGATAGAAAGTCTGTAGTCTGCGGGCACGCTTAGGCAAGCTTGCATAGATTCGGAAAATAAACTATTAAGTACTTACATGAGTCACTCTTGGCAGAGGAGCCGCACAGGAATAGCTCAGGCGGCGGTTTATCGCTTCTTTACAAGTTAATGGGTACCTATCTAGCTACAAAGATTTTTGGCATGTTTCATTAAAAATCTTACAAATCTAAGCGAGGAAGAGTTAAACCTTGAATATTATGTGATCTCTTTAGATCATTCGATTTGCTGCCCCCTCGGCGTGCCGTGCCGCCCGCGTGCGATGCACGCCTTGCACGGTCACTTGCGGCCGGCCTGAACTCACTGAAAAGTGTATTTCAAAGGTATACGGTGGTGTGGTACCTATACGTATAATGCCCAGACAGTGCCATCGAGACTTTATGTTCATTCATATTGAAGTGAGTGAAATATATTAATTTAATTGTGAACAATTCTTGTAACGGGTGATTCATTTGGAGGTACTTTTTTGGATATGGATTTTTTGACAGATTAAGCGTGAGTTGTGATAAGCTTTATGGTATTTTAGTTCAGTATTGTTTGACATTTTATCATGGAAAGACTTAGCCCCGCACAGCCTCTACAAATTATTCAGCTGTATTACTAAAATCAGCATGCTGCGAGAAATGTGTTTCGTGCATTTAAAGATACATATGGTCCACATAATCGGCCTACCAAACGCACGATTTGCTTTACCATCGAAAAGTTTGAAAGCCAATTTACATTATTAGATAATACACGACCAAATAGACCACATCCAAGATGTAGTGAAGAAAATATTGCGGCGGTAGCTGAGAGTGTACGCGATGACCACAAAGAATCGATCTGGCGCCGTTCGCAACAACAAGTGACTGTTGTCGTGCCATGATAATAGACTATTTGTTTCCTGAAATTGAAGTCCATGATCTACAGGACATTTGGTACCAACAAGACGGTGCCAATTGCCACACAGCACGTGAAACCATGGCTTTATTGCGTGAACAATTTGGTGAACAGTTAATTTCGCGCTTTGGACCGGTCAGTTGGCCGCCTAGATCCTGTGATATCACACCCCTAGACTTTTTCCTTTGGGGATATGTAAAGTCCGGATAAGCAGGTACGATTGACCAACTGGAAGCCAACATTACTCGCGTTATTCACCAAATATCAATCTAAATGCTCGGACGCGTCATCGAAAATTGGAACGGCAGAATGGACTATGTTAAATGGAGCTACAGCCAACATTTGGAAGAAATAATCTTTAAAAACTAAATGTAAAGAATAGTTCTTTTGTATAATAACAAAATTGACCCGTTAAATTAATTTTTATTTTTTTAGTTTTGAAAAAAGTACCTACTTCTAAATGAATCACCCGTTATTAATCATTATAATAAATAATAATAATAATAAGCCTTTATTTATTTCACAGTAGTACATGATAATACACTTAAATTACAATAGAACTTCTTTTAATTTATTTCATTACTATGAATCCACTCTCGGGTGAAGGCCTCCTCCATTCCCTTCCAAGTTTCTCGGTCTCTTCCTCTCTGCATCCATTCAACTCCTGCCACCTGAATAATGTCGTCATTCCACCGTTTGATAGGCCGACCAACATTCCTTTTTCCATCTGGTCCTTTCCACTTTGTCGATGCTACAGTCCATCTTTCGTCTTTCAGTCGCGCGATGTGTCCTGCCCATTGCCATTTTTTTTGTTTTTAAGGCGTGTTTCAGTGCATCGGTCACCTTTGTTCTACTTCTAATTATTTCAGTTCTGACCTTATGAACTTTCTTTATTTTTAATATAGTATTCATCATTAATAGGCTGTAAATGACAAATACAAGACGGCCTGTATACAAGTGAAGGGTTTTTTACAAAAAAAAAATGTAACTGACACTTTTTCCACTTCTTGTTAATGGTATCAAAATATTCTGTAGAAAAAATGCTACATAGAGGAATTCTGCAAGGAATGAACCGGGCTGTGATCTGATGATGGCTATCCAGGGAGTGAATGGAGGAGATTTAGATCGCTCTACACACCCAACTGATCTGATCAGCATTCTAAAAGATATAAGGGTCAGAGTTCTCAGTATCAGGATTTCCATACATTTTAATGCTATTTTAACGGTTTTTTGAAACATGTCCTTTAATCTTTTAGAATGCTGATCAGATCAGTTGGGTGTGTAATAGCGATCTGAATTTCCTCCATTCACTCCCTGGATAGCCTTCATCAGATCACAGCACGGTTCATTCCTTGCAGAAGGCTTCAAAGTTCCCTCGTTTTTGTATGAAAAAAATACCTGTATCCCTAGACAAAGTTGATGAGTTAATAAATAAATAATAATGAGGAATAACACTTAATCGATATTAATTACATATAAAGTTTAGGTATCTACTTACTAGTTTCATAATTCACATTACCTAAATATATAAGTACCTACGAAAAGGAGTTAAAACAGAAAAAGATGAAAATTCAACCAACTTATAAGTAGATACTTCCACCAATATACAATAGGCTGCTTATTTATTAATAAAACAAAAACTCCTTTATGTTCACATCAGTTTTCAAAACATTCGTAGCCAATGTGAAAGGCCCATCTGAAAGAAAATACTTACGATTAAAATGAAACAAAATAAGGTCAGTTTTACTGGTTTTACAGTGGGTTTGGATAACTTCCAACTAACTCATAGAGAATGGGGAAGTCTGAAAAAAACAAATTGACTCAATATTTTTTATAGGTAGGAAGGAATAAGCTCCCATAATAAAAAATAATTTCAGAATTTTCGGTTACGTGAAAATTAAAAAAAACACTTCTACTCCAAAAATGTACGAAAGTAACAGCAGAATAGAGATTATATATCTTAATAGAGATTTCAATGTAGACGACTCTCTGTATGTAATATACAGGGAGAAAAAAGCAGCCCTTGACGAGTTTCTTGCCGGTTCTTCTCGTTACAAGGTCTCCCATTTAGGGTTTGCAAACCGGTGGAGTAGCTTCTGACATTCACAAGTGCTTGCAACAGCCTAGACTGAATAAATTATTTAAAAGTTTGAATTTTATACCTTAGCCACCACAACCACAATATGTATTTAAAAAAATGACATTTTGTATCGAAACTTTTTTTTAATACCATGTTGTGATTGTGGCAGGTCGCAGGTGGTGGCTAAAGTATAATCTCCATTCTGCTGTTACTTTCGTACATTTGTAAAGTCGAAGTAACTTTAATTTTTTAAACTTTTTCACACAATAGTACGCGCGGGTCCAAAACTGAGACCCGCGCGTAAAACTGAGAACAAAAACTGAGAACTAAGAAATACGATGCCATCCGGAAGAAAGAATGAAACTTGGCATGCTTTCATATAGGTGCTTAAAATATCTAAACATATAAAAGAAGAAACTGATTGGTGACTGACATATCAACGCATAGCCCAAACCGCTGGGTCCAGATCTAGAGACTCCAAATTAGGCACATAAGTTCCTTATGAGGTCTAGGGGTGCACTAAGAAAGGATTTTTTTAAACTCACCCCCCAAGGGGGTGAAACGGGAGTGCAAAATTTGTATGAAAATCCCTCAATTTCGAAGCTAAGATCTTCTAATTTTGTGTTTAAGCTGACAATAGGGAATATTTGACGACCTCCGTGGTCGAGTGGTTTGCACGCCGGTTTTCAAGGCGTCACCATCTCTTGAGGTCCCGGGTTCGATCCCCGGCTGGGTCAATGTAGAAAATGCACTTTTCAATATTGTCTCAGGTCTGGGTGTTTGTCATACCACCGTTGTTTCTGATTTCCATAACACAAGTGCTATAGCTACTTACTTTGGAATTGGAGCAATGTAGGTATGTGATGTTGTCAAATGTTGTCAAATATGCATAAGTCACCGATTTTGATGAATTTGAGCTTGATCGCTGCGGACACTTATAAAAACATGATGGAACAGGAAAAAAAATAAAAAAAAATGTATAATCCTAGTTTTATCACACGATGAAATCAGGGGAAAATGACGATATTTTTTTTCATTTTCGGATATAATACACTTTACAGTCAGATAGAATATCGTATAAGAAACAATATTTTGTATGACACATATGTACTTAAACGCAAAATTTAGGGAGATAATTGAAGATTATTGGCTAACTCCATATTAAACGCGCCGAAACACACCTGAAACGTGATGTGTGACGTCACCATTTTGTATGGAGCGTTTTCGGCGGGTGCTGCTGCGCGCTAACTTCAAGTAACTATATCTCGAGAAAAAAACGCAAGAGAAAAGTTTTAATATTACAGTTAACTTTCTCACGCATTATACTTTTGATTAAGATTAAAAAAAAATTGATGCATATTCCCTATTGAAAATTAACATATACGTGTCTTAGGGTTTTTGAAAATTTTGTTCTCGAAGGGGTGAAAAGGGGGATGAAGTTGTGTATAAAAAATCCTTCATTTTCAAAGTAAACACCGCTAATTATATTTATGGCTGTATTTAAAAAAAAAAACTTACTACTATAAATTTAGTATCGTTTTGTAGGTAATTTATCGACGATGATTTGGTCCTTAAAGAGTAAACTCCTTGGTCCTACCGTTTTTGTAGAAAATGAAGAAAACCAGAACGAGGGAGATAAAAGGGGGTGAGGGGGGGAGAAGCAATCATTTCTCAGCGTGTTTCCATATCGAAATTGAAGCATATATGTGAAAACTACATTCATGCCAAGTTTCATTCTTTCTTCCGGATGGGACCATAAAAAAGTGTTTTGTTCGGACACGGACCCGTCGTCGTACTACAACCGAAATTCCTGAAACTTTTTTCTCTACCTATGAAAAATATTCAGCCAATTTGATTTTTTCAGACATTCCCCATTGGCTACGAGCTGTCTAGTCCTATATATTTCAAACAATAAAATGTTCTTTATCCGTTGAAATTTAACAGAGAAGTTTTGTCTTCAGAGCCTCGATTTTGCTTTTATGTTAACGTGACGATCGTGTCTTATATGGTGTTTCAATAATAAAGTAATTGCTTTTTATGATTTTGTAAGCAAGAACTGTGTCAAAAAGCAATAGGTACTAAATAAAACACTATGGATACACGATGTCCCTTTTACTGCTCTAAGGTACATAATACCTAAATAGCAGCCGCCCGCGACTTCGACCACTAAGATTTTGATATTGTTACAAACATGAACGAACATCTATCCCGTATTTTCTCCCTTCGATTTACATTTTCACGACAAAGGGCCTATATCCCGTGCCGAGGTCTCAATGCTAAATACCATCAAAATTAATTTCAGTCCTGAAAAGGTAACAAACAGTCGAAGTTACTTTCGCATTTATAATAATTACTAAGTGAAAAACTTACCAACATGAAGCCATTCGTTCTTCGGGTAGCCGGAATCTTCGCGAGAGGACGCAATAGCTGCCCTTAAAGCGAACGTTACACTTACAGCCAAACATATTGGCGGTTCTGCTACAGCTATAATAATAAATTGATTACAAATTTTATTATTTTATAATCGCCTTAGGTTTCAACAGCAAACTCAAGGCAACCTTAAAAAACATGTTGAATCTTATTCAACAGAACTAATGTTAGGTACATACACTCGACGTCCGTAAAATCGCACCTCTTCGAAAATAAGTTTAAACTTGGCCACCTGCTATTACTAGCTAACGTTTTATTGTGTAAATGTTGATATCTATTGAAAGTACATTTAATGAGCTTTCAATTGATAATTGTTTGATTTAAATCAGTTACCATAATTAAACGCTTAAAGTGTTATTGCTTACGCCGCGCGCCGCCATAAAAGGGAAATAAAAACGGTCAGAGGAAATGCGGTTAATTTTTTTTTTTTTACATTAAATGGGCTTACTCTTGGCCACATTCGAGAACCATAAGGCTAAGAAGAGGCCGAAGATGAAGCTAATGCCCAGAAGAAGCCTATTCACTCGGGCTTTAAATATCGCTGGGTTATATGCTTGCGGGAATACAGACGCAGGAAGGGAATTCCACTCCTTGGCTGTGCGCATTAAAAAGGAAGACGAAAAACGCTTCGTGCGCATGCATGGAATGTCAACCAAATAGGGGTGATACCCCGCCGTGCGTCTGGACGACCGATGATAGAACGGGGATGGCGGAATGAGCTCATGCAGCTCAAGAGCACACTCTCCGAAATATAACCTGTAGAACACCGCCAAACAAGCTACTTCACGGCGGTGGGAAAGACTATGAAGCTTAGTTGTTACTAGCTTACTATCCCCTATGAGTTTTCTGGCTCTGCGTTCAACCGAGTCTAGTGCGGCTAGTTGGTACTTTGCGGACCCATCCCACAGGTGGCAGCAATATTCCATGCACGACCGGACTTGCGCTTTGTAAAGAGTTAGAAGCTGTCCCGGCGTGAAATATCGCTTAACCTTGTTCAAGATGCCTAGTTTTTTGGCCTAGTTGGCCTAGTTCTCCATCAATTCGCTATCGAAATGATGGAGAAAACACACTTCAACAGTTCAATTAAAAAAGGAATACCCAAGATGAATACTATTGCCCATACAGTTGCTCAAATATTGCAAAAAATGAGGTAATGTAATGTTGCTCGGAAACTGAATCTCAGTTATTGATTTCCAACGGTTTCTAGAGACTGTTGGCTATGTATTTCCGAAGGGGAAGATTGATATACTTCTTCCTTGCTAATAGATACCATTAGATACTATCTAATGGTATCAACACTTACCATTAGATAAGATAGGATTAAATAACTTTGAAGAAATTTTTGACGCCGAGTGTATGTAAAAGAATTAAAGTAGGTCTGTAAGTCCTAACTAACCCTCGTATCTATAGACGAGTATAAGCCATTACTTGAGTATAAGTCATTACTTAAGTCGCCGTTTTTATACAATAAACAAGAATTTGAATGAAGTAAGAACTGTCAAAAGTAAGAATACTCGGCTAAGAATTAGTCGCCAATTGCATTACTTGAGAAACGTAGAATGCTCAGCTATCAGTATTTTCAGTACATTTATAGGTTATATCGTCAACTGTCTGTCGGCCTATGATATTATTTTGAGTGAAATTAATCAGTTTTCGTATCAGAATAATGGAAGATATAGATACTTTATTTGCGCGTTTGGATAATATCACTACCGATAGTACCGATCCATTGGAAGAAGTAGAAAATAATATTTCTATAATTGAATCCAGAGTATCCAAAATTTATTTTCGTGATAAAGACGAAACGAATAAAGAAAAACAATTTGTAAAATGTTTATACTATACCTACCTAGACCCTATCTTACTGAAAATAATAATTTAATAATTAATGATAATATTTTAACTATTAGAATAATCTTGTTTCATGACATTTTTAGTTACGGATGACGTTAACGTAGATGTTAATGTGACAAGGTTCCTGCGCATTAGCTATTGGCGGGGATAGTAAAATGTACTCTATGGCGATCGATGACTCAGCGGTTAGTCTGTAAGAATGCATCCATTGACATTGACATGACAGTTTCGTTTCTTTCTACGCAAACTTATAATGAAATAAACTCTTCGTTTCTTTTATTTCCAAACATCTGACCAGTCACACTATACAAAAAGCATTAAAGATAAATGTTTATTATTTTAATTTTATTTAATAGGATATAATACCAAGTTTTCACTTAAAATTAGTTTTAAATGTTACAACTTCAAATTGAACACGGAATGTAGAATGGCATTGCTGCCAACCTAATATGATTGTAAGTCAAACGTATTACTTGTTACTTTTCTCAAGTAAGTAATGCCTTTTACTTGACTATTAAATATATTTTTTTTCTCAATGAGAATGTTCTCAAGTAATGGCTTAATGAAGTAATTGCTAAGTAACAAGTAATGACTTGTTTATAGATACGAGGGTAAGATACAGCACCCATAAAGTGTTCTCATTTATGCGAACAAAAAAATGAGTCACTTTCGCACTATTTTTTTAGTTTTTTGTTAAAGGTTACTTTAAGAAATTGATTCATTTCTCGGGAGGCTTTCGTTTTCAGAATATTATTTTTTTCTTTTTTTCCATCACTTTATAGACCGTTTTTAGAAGATTTGGTACCATAAGATGCCACGCAAGCGCCTGAATCTTTTGACTCCACTGCCTTGCGTTTATCTTTATAACTTTCGGAAATATAGCCACATTACACTCATCCATGAAAACGAACCGATAAACATTTTCAATAAGTATTGAAAAACCCAGATTTAACATTACCTTTAGCTCCCAATGTTCCAAGAGGATTAAAGGATTTTCTTCTGAGATTGATTCTAAAGTCTATGGGAATATCTTTGGCGAGAGGCACGTCGTAGTTCCAAGTACGATCTGTTAGCAACTCCCCTGTCTTTTTATCATAGTCTAGCCGCTCGTGGGTCCACAATCCAATCCCCATTACAAATGCACCTTCAATCTATAAATATTGTACTTAATTTATTTAATGATCTTATGGAGAATGCAAAACTCGATTAATAATTTGAAATCATCCTTGGAAAAATCGACTTACCTGTCCTATATCTAATTCTGGATTAATGCTCGTTCCAACGTCTTCCATTAGGTCCACTCTAAGGATTTCATGTTCTCCCGTTAAAACATCGAGCTCGACTTCAGTTACTACGGCTGCGGCTGTTCTATAAACATCCACGTCATTGGAATTCACCTTGTAACTAGCCTGTAGGTTTATACCTTGGTTAAAAGCAGCTTCTACCAATACTTCCCATGTGGGATCACCAAGAGTCCGCCTGGTGGCTGACAGTCGGTCTAAAATTTGCTGACAGCATTTAATAGCTCCTGTGTATACTGCTTCCGTTGTTCTACTACCACCAGTAGTTAAACTATTTGGATTCTTTTCGACTGTTGTCGGTTTAACTTTGATTTTGTCCATTGAAATATTAAGTGTGTATGCAACTACTTGGATAACTTTAGTATTGATACCTTGGCCTATTTCAATACCGCCATGGGATACCATAACTGTTCCATCTCCATGGAAAACTGTTAATAGAACATGAAAGTCGACTACTAATGGTGCTGGCCAGTTCAGGAAAGCTACTTTTAAGCCTCTTTTTTTCCATCGGTTTAAGCTATTGAACTTTAAGACTTCTTCTTTTCGTTTGTAATACTCGCTATCTTTAAGCAATGTTTGCACGACTTCAGCAGTATCAGTTGCTTGAGGGTTAATGTTATTTAAACGAACTTCAACAGGGTCTCTATCAAGTTCGTACGATATCCTTTCCATGATTTGTTCAGTCAGAGCAATTGCTTCTAATTCACCTGAAACATATTTTATCATTAGTTCTTCTTTTCTCTATTTTTGTGATTAAGGGTGGCACGCTAAAATGACAGATGATATCGGTAATAAAACGTTGTCTAGCTAGACTGACAACATTCCCCAAACCTATACTTCAATGGCGGCCTTCTCAGTGAACAAATATAGTGTTAAGTAAACTAATATAAAGTCAATATCCTTAAATATCTCAGTGCGTGTGAAACTCATGGCAGCGCGAACATTAAAAAATAAATTAAATAATGGTAGCAATCTGTTTCCTTACCTGGTGCTCGAGCGTATGTATTAGCAGGTGTATCTGTCGTTACATTGAATAGTTTGTATTGCCATCTCCTGTTGTCATAACAGTTTTTCAAAGCTGATATTGCATATAAAATGACAATATCAGTTGGTGCATAACCGGTGTTTTCAAAGAAATGGTATTCTAAATACTGTATTTCACCGGTACTGCTTACACCGATCTTAAAAAAATATTATATTCATTAAGTAGTCAGATTCTACTATGTTTCAGTTACCAAGATAAGATAAAAAAACTTTCTAACAGAAAAACAGAATGTAACCGAAGTAAATAATTTTGGTTAGGCTAGACGAGTCTAGATCTAAGACTCCTTTGATTACCAAGATCTTCATCTAGCACCCCTTTGATTATTATACAGTATTCAATAGATAGCAATACTTACTTATGTAAGGACATAAATGTTATGCTAATATTTTACCTCATAGTCCGAAGCAGCAGGTAATCGCTTCCCAATCACTCTCATATTGGACTGAAGACTCATAATGAATCGGCAAGGTTTATTCAGAAGATACGTGGCAAGCGAACAGGCACAAGCAATATGTGCTGTGCGGCTAATTTTTAATCCATATGCTCCACCGCATCGAGGAACTGACAGATTTATTCTAGCGACATGGATAGTATTTAAAAAAATGTACCTTAACTTGTAACAAATAACAATATTATTCAATTTATTAAATCTTACCGGCTTTGCTCTATATTTAGAAATTCAGATATTCCAATATGCACTTGATCAGGCCACTGCGTTGCAGCTAAAACTTCTATGCCATCATCATTAGGTCTGGTTACACAACTTAAGGTTTCCATTGTGAAGTGATACTGGCCAGGTACATGGTCCCCTCCTTTATATACCCGTTGCACATTCGCACCTCTATCTCGAGCTGGCACAACCAACACAAGAGACAGTCGACTAGGGTCTTCTTTCCTTACGTCATCAATTGTTAGCAGGATTTTTCTTTTATCTACTTTGTACTTCACACGTACAAGCAAAGCCGCCCTGTTTGCTAATATTTCAGTTTCAGCTACTACCATACCGATAGCTTGATCGTAAAATTTGATCGATTTTGCAGCAAATACTTCATCCGGAATAAATTGTGAGGGTATTCTTTGTGATAGGTATGAATTTTTCCCTGGCACGTCTTTTGCTGAGAAGAACGCAATTACACCTGGAATTTTCTAGAAAACCCAAATTAATATTACCAATACCAAATGCAATGTTTAACAAAATATACTTATAAGTAGGTAGGTACGTTATTTTAAAACCTTACCAAGGCTGGTGTAGGATCTATACTTTCAATTTCTCCAACGCAAATATCCGAAGTCACAAACGCACAAAATAATTCTTGATGTTGCACAGGTGTATCATTAATATAATAAGCTTCTCCGGCACATTGTATCAATGCCTCTTTTTTGGGCATTGGCTCATTAATTGGCCACAGAATTGGATTTGTATCATAAACTTCGGTCCCACGAGAAACAGGTCGAGTTCTTCTGAAGTTTCTAGCTCCAGAGCGATATTGTGGTTTCAACTTGCCTTCAGGAATTAATTGTAGCAAGCCCTAAAATTGAGTAGGATTATGAAATGACTAAACTTAAAGATTACGCTTCAGTAATATAATATGTAAGAGTAACTATTTCCTATCACATAGTGAAATCTTCTAAAAAGTAATATAATTATTGTATTAGCCCCAGTCGTAGGAAGCAAAAAAACGAAGAATACGGCTATCCATGAACCAAAGATTTCCTTCGGTAGGATTGATCCTTGGCTTCCTAAAATGGGTTTACGAAGTGGAGCCACCTGGATTTTTCAAGCAGGTGGGGGGAGGGGGGAATTCTGCCTTAACGAAGTCCGAGGTTAATAACTGCCTAAGTTTAGATACTAAGCCAAGTTTTGTATCATTTTCGGATAAATCAATGACGTAGAAATCATTTCTGGTATAAAAATTGCAATTTATTAAGAAGTTTCCAAAACATTACACAATCCTTACATATAATAAAACGGTAGAAAAAGTGTGTCTGTACATTCTGGGGCAATGGTGACATAGTAATAGAGTAAGAATTTGAAAAAAAAATTGTGTCTGTTTGTCTGTTTGTTTGTCTGTTTGAACACGCTAATCTCCGAAAATACTGAACGGATTCGAATTAAACTTTTTTTGTTATATAGCTGTTAAGCCTGGGCATAACTTAGGGTATAATTGATTTTGAAAAATGGAACACCTGATGCAGAACCATAGTGGTCCAACATAACTATAAGGAATATAAAAATGACACCTTAGCAAAAGTTGTTCAGCCTGATTAGCATTTTTTGTTGAGGTACAAAAATCGAAGATCTGGAACACCTGATGCAGTACCATAATGGTCCAGCTAAACTATACAAAATATAAAAATGACATCTTTGCAAAAGTTGTTAGGCCTGATGAGCCTTTTTTTGAGGTATGAAAATCGAAGATCTGGAACACCTGATGCAGAACCATAATAATCATAATCATAAATTTTATTTTGCTATCCTTATCCTTACAAATAATAAAACAGTAGAAAAAGTGTGTCTGTACATTACATATATTTAAAAAAGAAATATCTGGGGCGATGGAGACATAGTAATAGAGTAAGAATTTGAAAAAAAATTAGTGTCTGTTTGTTTGTTTGTATGAACACGCTAATCTCCGAAAATACTGAACGGATTCGAATGAAACTTTTTTTGTTACATAGCTGTTAAGCTTGGGCATAATTTAGGGTATAATTGATTTTGAAAAATGGAACACCTGATGCAGAACCATAGTGGTGCAACATAACTATAGGTATAAGGAATATAAAAATGACACCTTAGCAAAAGTTGTTCAGCCTGATTAGCATTTTTTGTTGAGGTATAAAAATCGAAGATCTGGAACACCCGATGCAGAACCATAATAATCATAATCATAAATTTTATTTTGCTAGAAACACGGTATTATACAATGAAGATGTTATAAAATGAAAAGTTCAACATGTTTCGCTGAATACAGGCACGAAGGCAAAATAGTTATTAAATTATACATTAAAAAATATTATACATTATTGAAATCATAAATTAATTATCATTCTATTAAAATAATGAACACCACTAAAAATAATTTAAATATTTTCCATGCATTTTCGGGTTCATTTAGAAAAATTCATACACCGTCATTTTGTAGTCGTTTTAATTAACTTAAGGGTGTGTTGTACCAATGAAACTAAACATTTTTTCCCAAGAAACATGGGTCAAAAAACGACAAAAAATTTTGGTCCTCCCATACTAACTAGACAGCTAAAACATTGTATTTGTATGGGGAAGTCCAAAATTTTTGTCGTTTTTCGACCCATGTTTCTTCGGCAAAAATGATTACTTTCATTAGTAGAGCACTCCCTGAAGTTAATTAAAATGACTACAAAATGACGGTGTATAAGTAGGTAAAATGTTAATACAATTCTAATAATAAGTAATAAAATGTCAATAAAATTAAAAATTATACTCAAGTTTTAATAAAATGTCAATAAAATGGTCCAGCTAAACTTTAAAAAATATAAAAAAACATCTTTGCAAAAGTTGTTCAGTTCAGACTGAAGATCTGGAACACCTGATGCAGAACCATAACACTGCTCTAAGTATTTTCTTATATAACTACATTAATTCATTTATATGCATTCGCCGAAGTCATAAAGTCCACGCGTACGAAGTCGCGGGCATCAGCTATAACCAATATTTTCAATTAATTTTTTTTTACTTTAAGTCACCGTAAATATTAAACTGATGTTCTTAATTGCAAACAAAAAATACGTTAACAAAGCTTATAGAATGAAGACTTGAAAAAATATAACTTAATTATTTTTTATTAACAATTAATAGCGAAAAAAAATTTCACTGTCGCGTGTCGTCAATTTCTTTTACACCTATGGAAATATTAATATTTTTTATCATAACAATATGGGTATCAAATGAAAGGTAATAAATAGCCAATTCCAAATATATATACATTATAATACTTTTATGAAACTGTTTTGAAATAAACTTAAAAAGTATAACGCAGAATTAAAAAATATCAGTAAATTATTAGAAAAACCAAAAATGCCAGTCAATACCGACAAAAAAAGGCAAATATCACAAGCGCGCATGTAAGTACGATATTTTTCAGATATTTTTAGGTACCTTGAGAGTAGTTTTACCCAAGTTTTAACCCTTGAAACCCTGTACTACTGGAAAAACTTGGCACTTGTTTCAGTATTTTCGAAAAAACTACCTTAAGAAAGCGTTTTCAGGTATTTCTACTCTATACTTTTAAAAAGCTAACTAAACTTGCTACAATTTGAGCCTATCACAAGCAAGTTTGGAATTGATATTTAAAATTTTAATATTTAATAAAAATAATAACTTCCTTACAACGGTAACGAAGTTATTTTTTTATTAGCCAAAACAAGAATATTTTCTTTTATTATTATTTTAAAAATAAAAGGATAATAGGGCTCCTACGAGGTATTTTTCTTTTTTCAATATTCCAATTTGTGTATTTAATGGCGATTTTTTTTCTTTAATCAAGCGAGTATTTTATTTTTGTTTTTATTTTTTTTAAATAGTTTAACAATTGAATCGTACAAATATGAATCCAAAAATGAATTCGACACCCTAAATTCATACGAATATGATATCAAACTGGGCATAGCAGCTTAACTAATACATCTATCGAGATTGGGCTGAAAGCCAAAACTTCAAAAAATTTACTACTTAAATCGTGGTGGCTCCACTTCTTATATCCATCCTAGGGTCCTAAGGACCAATCCTACCAAAGGAAATCTCTGGTTCACAAAACGCCGTATTTTTCACCCTACTGACGCCACTATATAGACGGTTGTTTTGATATCATCTAGTCACCAACATATTAAACCAAAAAAACTTCCAATCTACCTAGTTGGTTACTAAGTTCTGTAACTATGGAAAACATGAATAATACTAAATTTACAAATAATGCTACAATGAATTATATACCAAATGAAAGCACAAATATTTAAGATTATCATGTATTAAAATTATTCGAAATGACCGCCTCTGGCATGAATACACGCCTTTAGACGACGAGGCCAGTCATCGATGGCAGCACGAACTACCACCATATCCAATTCTGCGACTGCCTTGAGAATAGCGCGCTTAAGAGAGTCGAGATTCATGTGGGGCTTAGCACATGCTTTCTCCTCAATAAGTTGCCATATGGCATAATCCAGAGGATTTAAGTCTGGGCTGGAGGATGGCCATTCTTCCTGCGCGATAAAATCAATTTTGTTAGCCCGAAACCATGCTTGTGTAGATTTTGCTTTGTGCGCAGGGGCAGAGTCCTGCTGGAAGACCCATGGCTGGTTTTGAAATAAAGGGTGGCTTAAGGGTTTGACAACAGGTTCCAGAACGGTATCTTGATAGACTCTAGCGCCAGTTTTCACACCTTTTTCACAGAAATGAACCTTACTTAGCCCTGAATAGGACACCCCCAGCCAAATCATCACTGATGAGGGGTGGTGACCTCGTTGGACCCTCGGAGCAATCATGCTGGCTTCTTTACTATTCTTAGCGAATACTCTATCATTTTGACGGTTAAAATTTTCTTCGACTGTGAAGATTTTTTCATCAGTAAACAAGATTTTTCGATGGCCGTTTTGTGCGTACTGCTTTAGTAGAGCGCGACTTCGTGCTAACCTCATAGCCTTCAATCGTGCGTTTAGCAGATGGCCCTTTCGTCTACGGTAAGCGTGAAGCCCAAGGTCATCATTGATAATTTTTTTAAGGGAACTTCTCTTCACAGTCATCTGTATTGCCAATAACTTTTGCTTCCGGACGGGATTTCTCGTGATTCTCGCCTTCACTGCCTTGATCACAGCTGGTGTCCGAACGGTGCGTGGTCTTCCTGATCTTTTTCGGTCATCGACGGTCAAGGTATTACTGTACCTATGGATAGTGCGATAAATAAATTGCTTGTTGATTTTCAACTTTTGTAGCAACTTGAAAATCATATTCGGTGGCTGCCCACATTTGTGCAGAGCAATTACAGCGACACGATTCTCCTTCAACCCCCATTCCATGGTGAAATAAACAAAATATGATATACGTGTGGTATGGATTTATAGCTTATAAAACTGTCAATAATATGTCATTTTTATTTTTTCTTTTCATTTGTTTTAATGGCCAGTAATCGATAAAGAAACTCAGTAACAGAACTTTTGACCAACCTGTGTACATATACATCTAAATATATAAAAGAAGAAACTGACTGACTGACATATCAACGCACAGCCCAAACCGCTGGGTCTACAGACTTCATATTTGGGACATAGGCTCCTTATGAGGTCTAGGGGTGCATTAAGGAAGGATTTTTTAAAATTCATCCCCTAAGAGGGTAAAAAGGGAGATCAAAGTTTGTATGAAAGTCCCTCAGTTTCGAAGTTAGGATCTTCAAATTTTGTGTTTAGGCTGACAATTTGAAAATTAATATATACGTATCTCAGCTTTTCTGAAAATTCGACCCCTGAAGGGGTGAAAAGGGGGATGGAGTTGTGTATAGAAAAACCTTCATTTTCGAAGTAAAAATAGCTAAACTAACGCAACGTAAATTGTTATTGGTAGTATTTTAACCCTTATAGGAATGATATAGGAGTGAACTGGGGTAAAAAAAACCTAAAAATATATATGGATGTCGTTATTAGGGTTTTCTGGGATGACGATTGCGAAAATGACATTTATTTTGAAGTCCAACACGGTGGACATTATAAAGGGGTGAAAATTGGGTCAAATTTTGTGTGGAAAAAATAATACAAAATAGACATTACAATTTTAAAATAAGTTAAAGCATGTCTAAAAATAATTATAGGCAAACATATATTTTTTGATTTTGAAAATCCACCTCTTAGGGGGTAAATGGGGTAAGTAAACATAAAAATCGATATGGATATCGTTCTTGAGGTTTTATGGGATGGTGATTGCGAAAATGACATTTATTTTGAAGTCCAACACCGTGGATGATTTAAATTAAATTAAATTAAATACTTTTTATTTCAGATAATGACATCCATATGTGTTAGTACCTAATCTTAATGCTATTGTTAGTAATTAAATGAAATTGAATTAAATTAACATATTGTGCCAAGACTGGCTATCACAAAAAAGGGTAGGTTCCCGTGGCTGTCACTCTTCGAATAAAGCACTTCCACAGTGGGGAAGTGTATCGATTTGCCAGAGTCTTAGGATGCTATTGGGACTGTCCCTCACTCTGCGGATTAAGGATGCGGTTTTTTTTACGTACGATGGCTTCAAAACCATCAGTTTGGTACTCCGCAAACATGCCAGAAGCACTGCAAAAACGAGGCAGACCCAACATCATCCTAAAGATATTATTATAAAGGATTCGCAATGTCTCCAGCGACTTTTTAACCCCTAAGGGGGTAAAAATGAGGTTCAAATTTTGTATGGAAAAAGAATATAAAATAGACATTACATTACAACTTTAAAATTAGTTGAAGCACGTCTAAAAATAAATAGGCAAACACACATTTTGTTATTTTGAAAATCATCCTTTAGGGGGTAAGTAAAAATGAAAATCGATGTGGATGTCGTTCTTGAGGTTTTATGGGATGGTGATTACGAAAATGACATTTATTTGGAAATCGGGAACGGGAACGGGAACGGGAACGGGAACGGGAACGGGAACGGGAACGGGAACGGGAACGGGAACGGGAACGGGAACGGGAACGGGAACGGGAACGGGAACGGGAACGGGAACGGGAACGGGAACGGGAACGGGAACGGGAACGGGAACGGGAACGGGAACGGGAACGGGAACGGGAACGGGAACGGGAACGGGAACGGGAACGGGAACGGGAACGGGAACGGGAACGGGAACGGGAACGGGAACGGGAACGGGAACGGGAACGGGAACGGGAACGGGAACGGGAACGGGAACGGGAACGGGAACGGGAACGGGAACGGGAACGGGAACGGGAACGGGAACGGGAACGGGAACGGGAACGGGAACGGGAACGGGAACGGGAACGGGAACGGGAACGGGAACGGGAACGGGAACGGGAACGGGAACGGGAACGGGAACGGGAACGGGAACGGGAACGGGAACGGGAACGGGAACGGGAACGGGAACGGGAACGGGAACGGGAACGGGAACGGGAACGGGAACGGGAACGGGAACGGGAACGGGAACGGGAACGGGAACGGGAACGGGAACGGGAACGGGAACGGGAACGGGAACGGGAACGGGAACGGGATGCTAATATCTCTGGACCCAATTCTGATTATTGTAATAAACTAGCTTCCGCCCGCGACTTCGTCCGCGTCGATATGAGAGAAAATCCTTAGGAAACCTTCAACCAGGATCCGACCAGCCGTTTTTACGCGATTAGGCAGGTCCCCACCAAGCCAAGCAAGCAGCCTCGTTCGTGCGAGGCCCGCCATGCACCACACGCGGCAAACGTCATGCCTCGCGAGGCAGTGCGCTTGGTGGGGACCCGCCTAATCGCGTAAAAACGGCTGGTCGGATCCAGGTTGAAGGTTTCCTAAGGATTTTCTCTAATATCGACGCGGACGAAGTCGTGGGCGGAAGCTAGTATTCATTATCTACTGTAGCTACTGGTAACAAAACAATATTAGTACCTTGTAAAATAATCCAAGTGCGCATTTCTTTTTGTATTCCGGCTCCAAATCGCCAGGTATGAATTCTACTATAATTTCGTCATGCAGGATATGTAGGGCTGCTTGCAATACTTCATTTGTAAAGATTTGCTTATGTACGAGGAAGTTTTCAGTTTGTCGAGCGTGAGTAAATTTTCCAGAGAGGCCACCCATAACGATTCTTGCTGATACAACAACATCACTGTTGTGAACGTCAAATTCGTATAGGAAAGCAGCATTTACCTGAGCATGAGCATTTTGGGAGCGCGGCATGATCTGCAATAATTCAATCATGAATGAGGGCTAGTAAAATTATGTTGTCACTTGTTGTCACCTGTTGTCACTTTTTCCTTTGGTTAGTGGTGGTTTTTATAGTGAATAGGTAAATGCTTGGCGCTATCATGCCTGCGGGTAAGCGATGGATGATACGATCTACGATAAAACGCTCTTTCCCAGAAGTAACCTATTCACTCGCGAATTGAAGGCAGAATAGGGGCATACCCCTATTCTGCCTATTAGGAAACACAGATTCAGGCAAGGAGTTCCACTCACTAGCGGTACGGATGATAAACGGAAAAAAATTAGACTAGATTTAAATTGAGTCCCCTTTTTTTAATTAGGGGGATAAAGTTTACCTTTAGTGATGTGAACTGATGATTTTTGGAGAGCGGTGGAAGCTTGATGTGAGTTATAACACATCCGGTCATGTCTAAGGTCAAAAATTTTTCTGGGGTTACTTCTATCATTTTTTTATGTTGAACTGTAAGCACAAAACAGATAATGTAAAAAAAATCTTCAATTACTTATTACAATATGGGTAGGTATCAATCAAATGAAAGGCCTTGATGAGCTCATTCCAAAACTAGTTTTATATATTGTTCTTGTAAGAAATACTATTATTTTTTTAAAAAATTAGTAAATTAAACTATTCTCAAGGTTTGAACGAACCAGACTCACCAATAGACAAATATGCACCAACCGATTCGAATAATAAATAGATGTCTGATGAGAAAATGGGATATCTATGCTTAGTCATCAAATTACCAGCTATTGTGCCAATCTGAAATTCGGATACATTTTGATACATTTCGTTATTAAAAAATCATTTCATACATTCGTAGAAATAAAACACTTACATTTCTCACAGGTATATGGGCTACTAGATCTAAATGTTCATAAAACTTTTCTAAATAAGCAAATTCTGTTTGGCTTTTAGAAATCTGCAAACATATATCCATGAGGTCCGTCAAAGTTGTTCCAGCACCGACCACAAGGTTTTGGTCTAAATAATAACCCTTAATTTCTTGCACAGCACTAATGTCAATTAAAACTCTTGGCCGCGTTAATATTGGTACTGCGCCTATAACATAAAAACGATACAATATTGACTTGAGTCCCTTTTTAATGATTTTCGTACCCAAAATTATAAATTTACCTCTTCCTGTATTGCCTCCAATCAGCATATAGGACTCGATACCTTCCTTGTCTAGTATATAGAAAATGTCATCAACTTGCTTCACTCTATAAAAAATGCGATCATCTTTCAGTACAATTCTTTTAATTTTGTTGTCCACGTCACTTTTATTAATAAGACACCAGTTTTTTTCACAAGTTGCCTTACAGTCTTTTCCTTTACATTGTTTCAAATCTTCTATGTCGTGATCCAGTTTTGGTTTAGGTGCGTCTTTGGCAAAACTTTTGAAAGCGTCAAGTATTGGTCTGAATCCAGTACATCTGCAGACGTTACTACCAAAAGCATTCTCTATTTCATACTGTGTTAAATCATGATGATTAGCTTCCAGTAAACTGTTAAAAATAAATCAAGTTAAGTACTAAAATATTTAATATATTGTTTTAAATTTCCATGGTTATTGACGTTAATAGAATAAACTATGTCGGGATTTACACCATGTACCTGTTTATTTTTGAGACTCCGATATTTCGGCGCAGTTGCATGCGCCATGATCACGGAAGAATCAGTTCTTCCGTGATCATGGCGCATGCAACTGCGCCGAAATATCGGAGTCTCAAAAATAAACAGGTACATGGTGTAAATCCCGACATAGTTTATTCTATTAAAATATTTAAGTAATCTAAAGAATGCTTCTCGAATTCCCCGTTTGTTTTTACTAGGCCTCCTCATAACCCTAAGATTTAAACTGAACAGCTGCTATCTTCGATCAGATACCTGCTGCTATTTTCATTTAGTTACCTAAGTACTATAAGTTATTTTTATGAAATCACGAAGTTCTATAAGAATCTTTCGCGATCCAGTTAGTACCTGTACATGCTCATAACCCATCCAGGGCTGCAATAGCCACATTGCGTGCCGTTGTACTCAGCCAAGGTCTTCTGAATTGGGTGGTAGCCGATGCGTCTGTCCCCAATACCTTCCACAGTCTTTATCTCCCAGTCTTGGCAAGATACCACGGATACCAGACACTGGAAGATAATTAATTCAAGTTTGATTAATGTATTACAAAAGGCACGTCAAGCTCTTGATTCTGGTTCTTCTTTCGCTCGACTTGACTCTTGGATCCGTTATTCAGGAAGGTCTAATACCCGCTTCAATCGGATCCTACCTTCCCGAATGCAATTAAACTTCTCTGAATTTAGAAGCGACTGAATATCGGGATCTGTTATCCAGGAAGGTCTAATCACTACCTTTGGCGACTGGATTTCTCGTCCTAAATCGGACTAGGAATATCGGATCCGTTATTCAGGAAGGTCTAATAATCTCTTAAGGAAGGTCATTCGGCTGCGGGAAATTTAATAATATGCTGATGATGATCTGGAAAATAATATTTACTTACAGAGTTGACGGAGAAGGTTCGCTCGTGACCGTCGCGGTCGGTGGTGGTGACGGCCACCACGCATGCTCCGCAGCCACCTTCCTTGCACATGTACTTAGTACCAGTAAGGTTCAGGTAATCTCGTACATAGTTATTCAGGGATACGTCCGAGTCTACCTCGGATCCAACTGTAAAAAATAAACATTAAGTAATTATTAAAGATTATTACTATTGGAACCCACTTGTTTTGCATGCCTGTGTTATGAGTCAAATATGTGAGACTTTTTATAAAGTAAAATAACATCAAAACAATTGTGAACAGCTAAGTAATACTTTAATCTTTTCCAGAGTTGTCCCAGAGTTTCGTTTTTTGGAGAACAAGCCCCACCTACCAGTTACCACCAGCCAAATCGAGTACAAAATGTACCCCTTTCTTGGAAATTAAGGAGAACCTACACGAATGGATGTACCACTAGTTAGCTTAGTGATGTAACATGAAAAAAAAACTTTTTTTTTCACAAAATGTTAAAAAAGGGTTATTGTAAACTCGTCACTGAAGTTAATTCGTCATCAGAAAATCGACAAAAAATATGTGTAAACTCGTCACGGGTAGCTTTTTAAAAATAAATTTGCGTTTAATTATTTTTATCTATTGTAAACTCGTCACTGGTGATTTTGTAAGGAGTTTTCGTATGGACTGCAGAATTTCGTATTGACCAATTATGCTACCGAGTCGCTAGTGGGCGTAAATAATGGCTAATAAACTTCTTTCTTAGCTATTTCATGGCTATTTATATCGTTTTGGTGGCAATGGATCGTTCAAATGGGCAAAAATAAAAGTGAAGACGCGAAAACTAGGCAAATAATTGTTAATTTGCAAATCGACCAAAAATGGACGTACAGGAGAATAGCTGATCATTTAAAATGTCCCGTAAGAAAGTTTTTAATGCTATTGACCATTATAAAAGACACGAAACTATTGAAAATGTTTTTAGGAAGGCTTGACGGAGGAAAACTTCGCCCAGAGAAGATATGCAAATATTACGTATTGCTAAACAACACCCATTTAAAGGCTCCAAAGAGATGAAAAATGAAGTTTTTTCGCTTGATGACCCCAGAAATGTCTCGTCAGGACGGCATACCAGTGTACGCCGTAGATTAGTGGAAGCAAAATTGTTTGGAAAGGTTTCTCGAAAGGTACCGCTTCTCACCAAGCAACATCGAGAGATGCGAATATTATTCGCTAAAGAGTATAATAATATGTCAATTGAACGGTGCGGGATTGAAAAAAGTCTTATTCTCAGATGAAACTAAAATAAAAATGGTAAATTCAGACTGCAAGCGCTAATATAAACCATGTTTTTAATTATAAATACACTAGAAGCATAGTCAAGCATGGGAGCGGCAATATCAAGGTATGGGGATGTTTTTCTGTATGTGGAGTTGGACCCGTTCGAAAGATTGAAGGTACAATGGACAAAAACATTTTAGAAGAGACAATGATTCCCAACTGTGATAACATTTTTTTTGGATCTTTCAGCATGATAATAACCCTACACACCTAACACACCGCCAACAGTGTAAAATATTTTCTTAGGGAACAGCGTAATTCCGTCTTAGACTGGCATGCAAATAGTCCTGATTTAAATCCCATAGAAAATCTGTGACATGTCGTAAAAAAAGTCTCAAACAAACGTAACTCCAGTCACAACGAACTCTACGAAGCTTTTGTCGAAGCATGGAATTCAATCTCACTAGAAAATGCATGAAATTGCTTGACTCAATGCCACGTCGTTGTAGAGCTGTGATTTCGAATAAAAGACACGCAACAAAATATTAATTATAATTTTTAGTAGCCTATACCTATACACAGTATCTATTACCTAAATTATATAATAACTAAATAATTAAACCTATAAATTATTTATCTTTTATTTTTTTGTTAGTTGTCCATTATTGTTGAGACTTTAAAACTCATTAAGTTGTTTGTATGAAATTTAATATTGAAGCGGTACTTGTTTAGTTGATATTTTGTTGTTTTTTCTAAAAAATGATAAGTTATTGAACATATTTTATGCCATTTGTTGTTTTATTTCCGAACAAAAAGTATTAGAGTCAAATATCTTGTATCATGTTAAGTTCTGTTGGTAGTGTTTTTAATTATCTGTTCACTACTGTATATACATCATAACGGAGGTGCCGGTGCCAACACTGATGTATGGAAGTGAATCTTGGGTATGGCAGAAGAAGAATGAAATCAGAATAAGTGCGGTAGAGATGCGATCGATGAGGAAAATATGTGAAGTATTGAGTGATAGAGTTAGCAATCATGTGATGTGGTTCGTGAAAGGAGAGGCCTGAAAGATAATATAGTGACAAGAATTGAGAAAGGAATGCTCCAGTGGTCCGTTCTTTCCACTTGATACCCCCATTTGAACCCCCTGGGGTGTCCATGGAAACTGACTATTACCCTTGAACCCCCTACGAGGGGGTTTAAGAATAATTTTAGAATCTACATTCAACTTCAACCCCCAGAGTCAAAAACGAAATAATAAAAAGAAAAAACAATTGAAAAAACCCACGATGGTAAAAATTGTAACTCTTTATTTAAAAAGACTAAAATAAGTTTTACAAAAATCCCTCGACTAAAAGTGATGTATGTACTATACATACATTATCTACATATTCATAAATTACAAACGCAAGAAAATCCGTTGGGGCTGCCATTACGTGCCCCCAAATGAACAAATATTTTTCAGTTATAGTTACTTTAGAGAAATGGCAATGGCAGCCCTTTTGTAAAACTTATTTTAGTCTTTTTAAATAAAGAGTTAAAATTTTTACCGTCGTGGGTTTTTTCAAAATTTTTAATTTTGCCATTTTATTTTAAACTTTTTAAAAAATTCATACGTTATCTACTCTAAAAACCGCATCTAAATTATTGGTCAAACCATTCGGAAAATGATTACTACAGCGCCCCTTAGCGGCTGAACCATAAAGTTAATATACCTACGGAATAGAGGAACAAACATGAGCTGTCAATCGAAACCCAAATTGATTTACATTTGTGTGTGTATTTTTTTTATGTATAAGTCTCAGTGATGTAATCTTGTCACTATTGATATAAATATCGATATCGATGGTATTAATTAACAGCCATAGATTCAAAATAAATGGGATAGAATTTTGCACTGGTGTACTAAAATTACGATTTTGAAATGAACTATGACTATTAGAAAAAGATCAGAAGATATTTAAAATCATTTATTTAACATAAAAAAGATAAGAAGATATTTAGAATCATTTATATTAACACATGTTGAAATGAAACTTTGTAGGAATACTTCTAAAAACAAATAAACACGTATTACATGTAACGTAAATTAACAAACAAATAAACTCAACCCCTTAGGGGATAAATTAACCGAAAAAATCATCAATCAATCAATCATGTATGTCATTATTGAGGTTTTATAGAATGTTGATTGCGAAAATGGCATTTATTTTTGGGCTTCTTTTTCCTTGGCGTCAATTCTGGTCGGAAAGAAGGCGATGGTGGTGACTGTTGCAATAGCGGAGGTGTAGATCTAGAATTCGATGAGGTTGGTACATATGTGAATGCCTCTGGTACAATATCTCTATAAACGTAGGACGACACTGTGCGTATAGGCACAGATAATATAATACTATACTAGTACAGATGTCGCAGGCGTAGGTATTGTATATTTAGCTGTATTACATAGCAACTAGCTGTTTTATAAAACGGTGCCTCATTGTAATGCGGCGGATTAAAGATACGGCGTATTCAAAACGGCTGATCAAAAGTACGCCGCATTGAATAGAGCGCTTTGCGATTTTCAATACGGCTAGCCGTAATGTAATTGGGCGGTTCATAAGCCTCTTTTCCGTCAGTTTTTAGTTCTAATTATCAACACTCGCGGCGCTGCCTACCATAACAATAAAAATGGCGTCAAGTGCGGATTTTGCAGCAAAGATAATTGTTTTAAGGACATTTTTTTAATGTGCAGTTAAATAATTTCTACGCAGCTCAATGCGGAAGTGTGAAAGCCGTGGATCAAAGAACGAGATTAAAACTGCTAAGGCGGCAATGGTTTCTGGTGTTGTGCGGAATCCTACGCAATAGTAGATAGTGAAGATTAAAGAAACATATTTCGGAAGACCCTCCTTTTTGGGCAGTGCCCAAAGAACAATATGTTGATACATTACATATAGAAAAAGTTAACTTTTAAAAAGATTTAAAATTATTTAAACCAAAAAAATAGCTTATATTACAATTTTACAAACAAGAACCAAACCGTTTTTGTACCGTACCTACTTATTTTATAGAAGTAGTACTTATACATTCATTAAAACTTATAAAAATAACACGTTTCGTACTACTTACTAAGTGCTTAAGAAGTTAACTTAAACCATTTTTTTTTTCATAATTATTAAAATTAAATTATTTTCAATTAAGCACTGTTTCGTTTTGTTAGTGTGGTCACTCTACAATAGAACTTTGATACAAAACGGCTAAACGTGATCCGCCGTATTGAACAACGTATCACATTGTCAATCTGGCGTATCGTTGACTCGCCGTATTACAATACGGCGCCGTTTTCTAAAACAGCTAGTTGCTATGTAATACGGCTAAATATACAATACGCCTGCGAGGTATAGGCTTTATATTGACCTGTAACAAAGACAGAAATGAGTGGCTATTGAGTGAGTTAGTGAAGTTGTTGCTATTAAAAGTGAAGCTAAAATTGCAGTTGTAATACTTACTTAGAAACAAAATAGTATTATTATTTTATAGTATCATTTTATTAATGCTTACCGGAACAAACTTAGATGGAACTGCAAATTTTTTCAAAATCCGCTTAACCCCTCGCATCTGGAAATATTTTTCCTCAAATGCTTACTGCATAGATGAATAATATGTATCTAAGTTGGTAGGAAATCTGACTGAAATATAGTTAAATTACTTATGATGGTATTCTAATAGTCAGAAACTGATACCTATGGATCGGCTTAAGTAAAAAAGTCTGGAACGGGTGGTAGGAAAATACAGGGTGCATTTGTAACTACTCTACAAATTTTAAGGATGTGTTCAGTTCATGAAACTGAACAACTTTCTCTATGAAACATGTGTCGAAATACACCAAAAAATTTTGGTCATCCCATACTAAACTGACCACGTGATCTCTTTGATTTGTATGAAAAGTCTTTGTTTTGTTTACATATTTGACCCTATGTTTCTTAGAGAAAGTTGTTCAGTTTTATGGAATGAACACATCCTTAAAATTTGGAGAGTGGTTACAAATGCACCCTGTATAGACGATTCAAAAGTACTACAGTTTATTTGAATAAAGCTTATTTGACTTTGACTATCTTAAATGGGATTACATTCCAAGATGAATAATAACCAAACATCATATAAGTACTTTTACAACAGTGAAACATATTCGTTTACCGTGTGATGCGGCGTGATAGACAATCGAAAAAAAAAATCGATAACTTTATGCAGCCCTACTGTAAAATGAAAATTATTTCTTTACACAAAATATTCGTTAATTTTGCATTTTGTCTAGCCGATCTTTGCTTCTTACAAAAATGAGTGTTTACAGAAGAGAATTATCACGCTCAGTGTTAAAATTTCGAAACGTATTGGCAAAAATAAACACAAAGTTAGGCGGGGTCGATTTGGAGTAATTTACCTGTGAAATGAACATTTTTCTGGGTTATTTCGATGTGTTGTACAACAATCAATCACTGAACAGGACACCATGTTTCCGAAGCATTATTTCGCAAAAATGTCCACGATTTCAAGAAATATCGGAAATATTTTCAGAACTCAAATTCTCAGCGTGCTGATAAGTGCTGACAAACTGTCAATCAGTTGCGAAAAAGAGTTCTGCACGTCATAATCACGCATCTCTTTTTATCACACATTGTTGCTGTTTAGTGACATCTCGCTTGCTCAGCCCTTTGTTACTCTATTCCGCTAGGTAATATTAACAGGTAATATTAACTTTATGGGCTGAACACCATAACACCAAGAACAATTGCCGACAAACTATTACAGAAAACCGCATCCAAATTGGTCAAACCGCTTTGGAAATAAATGAGAAAATGATAACTGCAGCGCCCCCTAGCGGTTAAACACCATAACATCTATCTGAGAACCATCGCCGATAACCTACAAACCCATTACAGAAAACCGCATCGAAATCAGTTGAGTAGTTTTAGAGAACTTCTCAAGCGTGACTTATCTGGTTGCTGCAGCGCCCCCTGGTGGTCTACCACCATGTTACATATCTAAGAACCTGCTCTGAAATAAAACCTTTTGATTGCAAAAAACCGCATTAAAATCGGCCCAGTAGTTTCCAAGGAAAATGGTAATAGACAAACTTGACTTATCTGGCTGCTGCAGAGCCCCCTGGTGGTCTACCACCATGAAACATGTCTAAGAACCTGCTCTGAAATGAAACCTTTTGAATGCAAAAAACCGCATCGAAATCGGCTTAGTAGTTTCCGAGGAAAATGGTAACAGACAAACACACAAACAAACAAACAAACAAATGCACAACCTCTAAACCCAAACGCATATACCGCCTCCGTTCCGTTCCGTCCGTCGTGGGTAAAAATGAAACCCAATCAATTCCGATCAAATAAACCGATCAACTAGTTGTGGCCAATGAGATTTTCTATTTTATGATGATATTGACATTTCATTCGAAGTTCCTAACGGAACAACTAAATGATACACATTAATACATTTTTTGTGGCACACTATAGATGCATCGCATCAAATGGTCTCTTGCCAAAATAAAAAATAAAAACGGTATACTTTGTTTTTCTAGCGGATACTAATTATAGAAGATTATTCTCCCGTAGATCATAAAAAAGTACCAAGATCACATAAATCGAGAGAAGGTAAACTTTTATACAACGTATTAAAAAACAACCCCTAATGCCAAATATGGTAGATACTATGGGACCAACTCTGAAATCGCGATAAAAGAAAATAACTGTTTTATACATTTTGATATTTTCGTTATTAATATTTGAATGAAGCAGCTGTTTTTTTTTCGCTTTTTCAGAGTTGGTCCATAGTAAAAGCTGTTCAGTTTGATGGTCACTATCTATGTAGCAAATTCGACACAAGGGGTTATTTTGTAACACGTTAATTTTAATACCTACCCTGAAGTAAAAAGTATGATAAATAATATTTTTTAATTCTAAGTATAGATAAATCTAAAGAAGGTTAACTTAGCGGGTCCAAGTGTAACAACAAGTATCCGTGGACACCCAAGGAGGTTCAAGTGTAATAGTGAGTTTCTATGGACACCCCGGGGGTGGAAATGGGGGTATCAAGTGGAAAGCACGGTTTGGTCAGTTAGAGATGAATGAAAGGCCAATCAAAAAAGAGATATATTGTGCGAATGTGGAAGGAACGAATGCGCAAGGGCGCCCCAGAAAAACCTACGCGGGCCAAGTAGAGGTTTGAATAAAAAAGGCTGGTGTACGCAATGACAAAAACTGCAGGGCATGTATGAATATATGTATGATTGGTGGATGTGAATGAAGCGAAAAAAGTTTGCAAGAATCGTAGCAGGTGGCGATTCATAGGCTCTGCCATGGGCAACAGGCGTGAGTGTATGTATGTATGTATGTAACAATGTACTAATTAGCACATATGCAACGTGTCCAAAATACCCCGAATACCGAATATGGGAGATAGGGACCATCAAACTGAACAACTTTTACTATGAGACCAACTCTGAAATCGTGAAAAAAAACGTAGTTTCATACATTTTAATATTTTTGTTATTAATATTTGTATGAAACAACTGTACCTTACTACGGTACCTTTGTTACCTTAGTACCTGTTCATTATCTTTCACTGCTCCCCGCTCATCACAACCCTCTCTCATGGCGTGGCATTGATAAACAATTACCTATTTTAAAAAGTACCAGGGTTACATAAATCTAGAGAAGGGTAACTTTTACATACTTTTAATATCTCGAAGTAAAAGATAAAGATAAAGGTAAACAAAAACAATTTAATGTACCAGGGACACATTAATCTGAGGATTCCATAGAAGTCAAAAGGCGAAAAAAAATCACTGCTCCCCGTTATCCACACCCCCTTTAGTAGATGCTTTAATCCATCTTGGCTTAGTCAAAATTATTACTTTGAATTAATATTTATTAGCAACCAACTGGCTTGCTAACGGTACTTTTTTAAAATATAATATTAAATCGATAATAGTGACGAGTTTACTATAACATGTATGTACATGTGACGAATTTACTTTCAATGTATGGAACTTTTCAAATCGTGACGAGTTTACATACGTGACGAGTTTACAAAGACCCAAAAAAAAACATAGCACCTTTGTTTTTTTTTCTAAATTTGATTTTTTAAGAATACAATCTTTGGAAAATAAATGTTTAATTTAATCAAATCAGATATTTATTCTGCTTTCTAACTAAGTTCAGAGGTAAGTACTTCAAAAAACAATTAACTTAATAGACATTTTACCGTGCGTGTATTTTTGCCAATGCCAACTGTTGAAAATGGGACCATTCAACCAAAAAAGTAATATATAGTACGAGCGGGGACCGTAAGATTGCCTACGTCATCTGATACCATTGCACGATCAAACCCATGGAGAGTGATCAGAAAAGTGATGCTTAGCTTAGACCAATCAGTCTGCCAAAGCTGAATTGACCGGAACTATAAAAAAACGGGCCACTTCCGGTAAAAAAAAATAGGGGTCACTTACGTCATTTGATACCGAAATAATACTAATGGCATCAGTTACCCGCTCATTGGTAAAGACAAAAAAACGTAGTCTGCAACTTCTTATATGGCCGGAAGTACTTGGCGGACGGACTAATAGGTTCAAAAATGAACAGAAAACTATAAATGAACTCATAAGTATTATTTTTTAACGGAAACTTCCTTAACAATTTTTATTTCTGTACTCTTGAAAAATGAAACATGCTCTAGATAAAAAATACGTTTTCATTTCCACGCTTTTTTTCACGTTAGAAAAAAAAGTTTATTTATGTCATGTCTATTATTAAAATTATTAGGATTACGGTTTTGTACATGATAATTAATTACAGTCCGCAATGTATAATTCACAAAGCCACGAATTGTCTCAATATAAGGCACAAGGCCATAAATAGAAATAAACGGAAGCGATAAATTAAATACTTGGGCTAAATCTATCGTGGGCTAAATAAAAACCAATAATTAATGTATTACAACTTAAGATTTTTTTATTTAATTAACGTATGTTTTACGTGAATGATTTTATTACACGACCGGATATCACTTATTATTTACTCAATACCTAGTTATTTCGATAAATACTCTCCAAACGCAATGCAAACTCTTTTTTATACAGTTGGTAGGTACAAAGGTACATACATTTACATCATACATCATGTACCTTCGATCGTCGGTTTTCGAACTCTAAATCCTGTTAGTAAGGTCTACCGACCTTACTAATACTATACGTAGGTACTTACTAAAATAATACAAGGAGTTTTGATTTTGTTTGTACCTAAGTCTTTCTTATTGAGTCGGAGAGGTCGAAAAGACGTGGAAGGATATTTTTTGACCCCACTCGACTTCATGAGACGTTGTTTAATATTAGATAAGTATGCGTAGAAACTTTTGAGTTAGTAATTTTTCAACACACTTGCTCGTAAAGTGAGCCCTAATAGATCGCTTTTATGGCCATAAACCGAACTATAACAAACACCGTGCGGAAAAATATTATACACTAGTGCGTTAAAGAATTATCCCTACAAAGTTAAATTAGTACCTACCTTACTGCAAATTCTATACGAGTAAACAGAGCCTTCCCAATGTAACCGGGAAATACTGTTTGTACTAACAAAAAGGTTTTATGCCGCTTAAAATTCATATACATTTTTACCTCCTTACTAATAAATATTGTATAACAGATGTGTAGTTACACTAGTTACACACCGTGTTATTACAAAAGATTTTTAAACACTGTTTAACTAAACACATGTTTAAATGTGATGCTGTCACTTTTTTGACAATTTCGTTTGACAGAGACAACATCACATTTAAACAGTGTTTAGTTAAACAGGTGTTGAACAATCTTTTGTAATAACACCGACAGTGTTTTGTTCCTTTCTTTTTAATGTCAAATTTAAATAGTTTGACAGAGAGTAACCATTGTCTATAATGTCTATTATACATTTGCTATAAAATCTTTATTAGTAAGGGGGTAAGAATAAATAAATGTGTGAGTCCTTAATTAAGTCAAACAAATAATTATTATTATCATAATTCACAATATTTTGTTATAAAATATTAAAATATTTGGATTTATCACTTAAAATGATAATTTCGAAGTTGTATGCTCAATCACCCCTTTGTTCGCAAAATATTCTAGCATTGGGCGTGTGAAAAAAAAATGCGCGCCTTTTCCCATAATTTTCATATTTGTTGCTGTGTGGTAAATTAATTTGTTTTTAGGGTTCCGTCTGTCTGTCTGTATCTCATGAACCGTGATGGCTAGACAGTTGAAATTACTAAAAAGAGAATAAAATAAATATTTTAGTGGGGCTCCCATACAACAAACGTGATTTTTTGCCGTTTTGGTTCGGAACCCTTCATGTGCGAGTCCGACTCGCACTTGGCCGGGTTTTTTCCTCGCAAATGTGTTGAAAAAGGTCGTATGAAACTCCGGCGGCCCTATTTTTGAATCGCTCGGCTGGCGTCGAGCGCTTGTTTCTACTGATTTTCGTTCGACAAATCAACTCAAATGTATGAGCTGTCGAACGAAAATCTACTAATAATACTGATTTTCGTTCGACATATGACTCTATTTCGAACGAAAATCAGTAGAAACGAGCGCTCGACGCCAGCAGCCGAGCGATTCAAAAATAGGGTCCCTGAACTCTTGCTTATTGCACTAAGCTAACTTATATCATAAATCTCATAATTTACCTACTATAGGTAATTTTATTTTGCGATTTAGATATTTTTATCTTGATTTTTAGAGCCGTTTATTTTTGAAGCTGTTTTTGTCAAGTTAAATTTTATTTTTAACTTTTTGTGGTAGTTAGCGACGATATTATCTAAGTTACAAAAGCCTGATGTCAATGGCTCATCACATTTTACAAAATACTGCTTTTCCCGACGCAGGAGCGGGCGCCAACTGTTGAGGAGTTCTCCTGGTACTTCACTATCAGCACCACTGCACCATATGCATTATGACGAACATAAATAGCCCAGCAACCATATTATGCGCGCACTAGTGATAATAAGTAATACTAAGTATTGAGTATAGTTCCGATGATCATCTTGGTCATCATCAGTTCCACTTCACCAAATTGAAAATCTACCCAGAAGAGAAAATACCAAAATCGGTATAGGTCCGCTTATAATATCTATTTAATAATAATAATAATAATAAAATTAATATTACAATCCATTTTTGTAAGTGACAACTAACTTAAACCCTATGTTAGTACCTATATCAGGGCAAAACAATTGGAATTGGAATAAATTTTCAATAGAATAAATTTTCAATTAAATATTTGAACAGTTTCCTTGATTTCTCCAGGATCCCACCATAAGATCCTGATCTTATGACAATGGGACCACCTTGAAACTATGTAGGTAGGTATACGCTTTCAAACAAAAAAGTAATTTCTAAAATCGGTTTATAATTTACAAAATTATGAGGTTACAAACATAAAAAAATACAAATAAAAATAATCAACTGAACTGAGAAACTCCTCCTTTTTTGAAGTCGGTTAAAAAGTACATAACTTACCAGAACATTTAACACCGTTAACACTGAACGTAATGCGATCCATAATCAGACTGCACCAATCGCAGCTGCAATACTTAATATCAATAATTGAAGCGTTCATGCAATATGATGGAACACTCAATGTATTATAACTGTACGAATTAAAAAACCCGGCCAAGTGCAGGTCGGACTTCACACATTTACGGTTCCGTGCCCAATAGAACTAGGGGGCGGGCGGCGCGGCGGGGCTTATAATAATAATATGTGCTTAGCACATATCTATACATACATATAAAACTCTAAATTGATTGATTCATTGATTCATTTATTGTTGGGATAAGCGTGGAGCCATAACGGCTGAAGGTAGACCTTTCATGATGTAGATGAGCACTAAGAAAGGATTTTAGAAAATTCCCGTTGTACAGGGTGCTACAGGTTGTTTAAGTTTGTATGATAATTTGTATAGGGTTGAAGTAGAGACACCATTTTTGGAGGGTAGATTAGATACCTTTCATGGTGTAGGTGAGCACTAAGAAAGGATTTTAGAAAATTCCCGTTGTACAGGGTGCTACAGGTTGTTCAAGTTTGTATGAGATTTTGTATGGGGTTGAAGTAGAGACACCATTTTTGGAGGGTAGATTAGATACCTTTCATGGTGTAGGTGAGCACTAAGAAAGGATTTCAAAAAATTCCCGTTATACAGGGTGCTACAGGTTGTTCAAGTTTGTATGAGATTTTGTATGGGGCTGAAGGTAGAAACACCATTTTTGGAGGGTAGATTCCTATTATAATGTATGTGAGCACTACGGACTGCAAAGGTCTCGGCATTAACATTAATGGCCAGTACCTAACACACCTTCGTTTTGCCGATGATATAGTCCTTATGGCTGAGACCATGGAAGACCTGAACACAATGCTCGAAGATCTCCGTAGTGCTTCCCTAAGAGTGGGTCTTAGGATGAACATGGATAAGACGAAAATTATGTCAAACGCCCATGTTGTACCCTCTCCAGTTCATGTTGGGAACACTACACTTGAAGTTGTTGACCATTACGTATACCTAGGACAGGCAGTCTAGTTAGGTAGGTCCAACTTCGACAAAGAGATCTCTCGTCGAATCCAACTCGGGTGGGCAGCATTCGGGAAGCTTCGAAAAATCTTCGCGTCCGACTTACCTCAGTGTCTCAAGACGAAAGTCTATGAACAGTGTGTGTTGCCAGTGATGACTTACGGCAGATAAACGTGGTCGCTAACTATGGGTCTCATAAGGACGCTCAAGGTCACCCAGCGTGCAATGGAGAGAGCCATGCCCGGCGTTTCCCTACGTGATCGAATCAGATCAGAAACGAGGAGATCCGCAAGAGAACTAAAGTAACCGACATCGCTCGAAGGATTGCTCAGCTGTAGTGGCAAAGGGCGGGACACATAGCGAGAAGAACCGATGGCCGTCGGGGCGGAAAGGTTCTGGAATGGCGACCGCGCACCGGACGACGCTCCGTGGGTAGGCCCCCGACAAGCTGGACCGACGATCTGGTGAAGCTCGCGGGAAGCCAGTGGATGCAGGCAGCGCGGGACCGATTGTCGTGGAGATCCTTAGGGGAGGCCTATACCCAGCAGTGGGTGTCGTGCGGCTGATATCACGAGCACTACGAAAAGGGTTTTTGATAATTCCCGTTATACAGGGTGCTACAGGGTGTTTCATTTTGTATGAAGGTAGAGACACCATTTTTGGAGAGTAAATACCTTTCATGGTGTAGGTGAGCACTAAGAAAGGGTTTTGGAAAATTCCCATTATACAGGGTGCTACAGAGTGTTCCAGTTTGTACATGAATTTTCATGAGAAAATTTAAATGTGTGAAATTAGGTCTACAGATAAATACCTAAGTATATTAACAATCCGCGACTTTCAAAATAAATGCAAAACTATCTTAATCACGCTAAAGAAGTCGCGGGCAAAAGCTAGTTTAATTATAATTATCTAAAAAAGAAGCTGGAAATTATTGTTTGTTTATTCTATAACAAAAATAATTTTTTCAACACACCTGCTCGTAAAGTGAGCCCTTCGCTTTTAGGGCCATAAACCGAGCTATAACAAACGTGTGCAATAATATATAAAACACTAGTTGGACAATTAACCCTACAAAGTTAAATTAGTACCTTACTGCAAGTTCTAAGCGAGTAAACAGAGCATTCCCAATTTAACCGGGTAATACCTACCTACAGTTTTTTTTTTGTAACAACTAAGAGGTTTTATGCCGCTGAAAATTCATGTTTATTTTTGGAATAAATAAATGTGTAAGTCCTTAATTAAGTCAAACAAATATTCATTATTATCAAATTATTCATAATTCACAATATTTTACTATAAAATATTTAAATATTTGCATTTTATCACTTAAAATTATAATTTTGAAGTAGGCTGAGGCTGAATGCTCACTCACCCCTTTGTTCGCAAAATATTCTCTAAGCTAACTTGTCTCATAATGTAGGTAGGTACTTTTAAGTTAACAAAAAAAAATATGTGGACGGAACATGTTTTCATTCAATTTGCCCTACATTATTTTTGATCTTTATTTTGTGAAATCGATGATTACTGACGATGAAGAACTAAAGATTTCTAATCTCCGAGGAAGCATTGTAAATCCTGACCATTGTCACCAAGAATCTTGTCACCCTAGGCGAAGTAACTTGCTCAATCCTACTAATATTATAAATGTGAAAGATTGTGGGTTTGAATGTTTGTTCTAGTAGGTACGGAAGCTAGTACATATTAAAAGCATTAAACCTGTCGGAAAATAGTGTAATTAGACTGCGGTGGAAAGTCAATAATTCATGCGTGAAGGCAGATTATTTAAAGTTATTATAAGGCACCTATATTCGTAAAGTGCCAAGTTAGTTAGTATAAAAACCGGTCAAATGCGAGTCGGACTCACGCACGAAGGGTTCCGTACCAAAAAACGGCAAAAAAACCGGCCAAGTGCGAGTCGGACTCGCGCACGAAGGGTTCCGTACCAAAAAACGGTAAAAAAATTACGTTTGTTGTATGGGAGCCCCACTTAAATATTTATTTTATTTTGTTTTTAGTATTTGTTGTTATAGCGGCAACAGAAATACATCATCTGTGAAAATTTCAACTGTCTAGTTATCACGGTTCATGAGATACAGCCTGGTGACCGACAGACAGACAGACAGACAGACAGCGGAGTCTTAGTAATAGGGTCCCGTTTTTACCCTTTGGGTACGGAACCCTAAAAATCACGCATTTTGTAGCAAATTCACGACACGAGATATTAACTTAAAAGTGTATTTCAGGTATGAGTTATAATGCCCAGATCAATCAAGACATCCTACCTAGATGTCTACTCTAGTTCATATTGAAGTGAGTGAAATATTATTGTGATTGTGAATATTTCTTGTATTTAATATCATGAACAACAATGCCATTTCGTATAATAGTCCGTGAGCTCGCGACAGTATTGCCTACGTCATATGACATCACGATGAAATGCATGGCACACGGTCGGAAAAGTTGTGCTGGCAAGGATCAGAAGATTATCGCAAATAAAATTGGCCGGAAGCTTGAGAAAATCTTCCACTTCCGGTAAAATTTTTAAGATTATATTTACGTCATGTGACATCAGTAAGAGACCCGTTCTGAAATGGCCGGAATACCTTAAACTTAAAATTGTTGTTCTTTAGTCATTTCAGAACTGACAGACTTATGTTTACTCTCTCTACGATTGAAAACTAAATGATGACATGGGTCTCTTACTGATGTCACATTACGTAAATATAATCTTATAATTTTGACCGGAAGTGGAAGATTTTCTCCAGCTTCCGGCCAATTTTATTTGCGATAATCTTCTGATCCTCGCTCAGCACAACTTTTCCGACCGTGTGCCATGCATTTTATCGTGATGTCATATGACGTAGGCAATACTGTCGCGGGCTCACGGACGATAAAGAAAATTGTTTCACTGCTCTGTGTTATTGACACTTTCCAAATGTTAGGTAAACTATAAGAACTGTGATAACTATTATTTATTATGATAATAAAACTCATTAAAATACATGTAGGTAACATAAGTAGGTATATTGAGTTATAAATACAATTTCTTGGATTCTATGGGTACATCTATACGAAATAAATAATAATAAGTATTGACATATTTTTTCAAGTAGAATCTTACTATAACATAATAATAAACTTTCTTGAAGACTTGTTATTTCCAACATCATCATCATCATCACTTCCGTCTCTTACGCCAATGTAATAGTTTCTTATCACCAACAAGAGGGTCGCGCATAACACTGAAATTAAGAAAAATCATCAAGTTTTACACTTGTACTATTACTAGCTTCCGCCCGCGACTTCGTCCGCGTGGATATTAGAGAAAATCCTTAGGGAACCATCAACCAGAATCCGACCAGCCGTTTTTACGCGATTAGGCGGGTCCCCACCAAGCATGCCGCCTCGCGAGGCAAGACGTTTGCCACATGTGGTGTGGCGGACCTCGAACGAGGCTGCTTGCTTATCGCGTAAAAACGGCTGGTCGGATTCTGGTTGCTGGTTCCCTAAGGATTGTCTCAATATCCACGCGGACGAAGTCGCAGGCGGTAGCTAGTTTATTACAATAATCAGAGTTGAGTCCAGATGTATTAGTATCCCATCCCCGTCCCCGTCCCCGTCCCCGTCCCCGTCCCCGTCCCCGTCCCCGTCCCCGTCCCCGTCCCCGTCCCCGTCCCCGTCCCCGTCCCCGTCCCCGTCCCCGTCCCCGTCCCCGTCCCCGTCCCCGTCCCCGTCCCCGTCCCCGTCCCCGTCCCCGTCCCCGTCCCCGTCCCCGTCCCCGTCCCCGTCCCCGTCCCCGTCCCCGTCCCCGTCCCCGTCCCCGTCCCCGACCCCGTCCCCGTCCCCGTCCCCGTCCCCGTCCCCGTCCCCGTCCCCGTCCCCGTTACATGATACCCCATTATACCCTAAGGCAGCCATTACATGGTCATGCAAGCGTCAGTCAAATTCCATCAGTCATGAATTACGTTTGACTGATTGACTGATGGAAAGAACAAATCACATCATGCAACCATCAGTCACTACATTACACGCTAGGTTAATCGTCAGTCACAGCCCGTGACTGTGGTTAAACTGACAGCAAAAACTACCGTGTGCCCTAGGTGCCGGTGCCTTAGGTTGATTTTCAAAATCACAAAATATAGTTTGTTTGCCTATTTATTTTTAGACGTGCTCCTACGAAGTTTAAAGTTGTTGTCTATTTTTTTATTCTTTTTTCATACAAAATGTGAAACGCATTTTCACCCCTTTAGGGGTTAAAACCATACCAACCAAACCAACCATTGGTATCTGGTTTGGGACTGGCACACCACCCTACAATTTTATGTTAAGATTGAATTAAGTAAGAATTCCTAGTGTTTTGCGGTTAAGTTGTTTTCTAAATTGAAATTGAAAAAATATTAATTCAAATAAGCTCTTGCATGGTAAAATGTATAAAACTGGTTTATAAATGTAAATAGGAGGAGGAATGCGAGCTTTAAAGCTAGGGTTCCCTAAGATGACGGTGCCGTCATATTACGGTCGTACTTTAGCGGCGTAGAACGTTGTCTATGTAAACAATGCGGCGCGGTTTCTGACGTTACGGCGTCGCCGCATTGTTTACATAGACAAGACAGTATTCAACGCCGCTCTATTACGGCCGTAATATGACGGCACTGTCATCCTAGGAAACCCTAGCTTAAGTATGTATAATACAAGCGATGTATTATCGCTTGTATTATACCTACTTATGAAAAAAATACAATCATATACTTTTGAAAAAATCTTTTTTTAACGACGAAGCACAAGAAATCATGCCTTTACTGTTTGAAACGGCCGACTTTAAAAATGCTCTAGTTTGGTTAGGTAGGTACAGGTACTTACACATTATAACGACTGGGACAACAATGATAAACTGATATTGAAAATCTGCGCGCAGTGCAAAATAGTAGATAGAGAAAATATTCATAAAAGACTCTAAAGTGTAAAGGACAGCAGTGGGCCCCAAATTTTTTTCCAAATAACCTTGTTTACCCTGAAAAAAAAATGTTTGTTATGGAACTTTTAGTGCTAGTATTTAACAATGTAATTTTAAATTACAAACACAAACACTTAACTTAAGAATCGCCTAAGTCTTTTCCTAACTACAACATGACCAAATTAAAACGGTGTCATAAACTTAGCCGCCATGTAGCTGTCATTCGCTAAGTTAACTTGGTCGAGTTGTAGATGTTACCGGCCAAACCCGATTTCAGGACAAACTAGTTTGGCCTAGTCTAAACTAGTTTGTCCTTTTTTCAATAGGATAAACCAGTTTAGCCTAGGCCAAACTAGTTGATCCTGATATAAATACGCACATTCCAGGATAAACTAGTACGGCCTAGTCTAAACTCATTTAGCCCTGTCGAAAGTAATGAAATACAATAATTGAGGTATAATTATTGTTTCTTAAACATTCATAAATATTCGCTACTCAAAAAAATAATGATAGGCAACTAATTTCATAAAAAAAATCTTTAATATTTGTTATAAATTATTGTTTTTAGGGTTCCGTACCCAAAGGGTAAAAACGGGACCCTATTACTAAGGCTCCGCTGTCCGTCTGTCTGTCTGTCTGTCTGTCCGTCTGTCTGACAGACAGACAGACAGATAGACAGACGTCTATCTGTCTGTCTGTCACCAGGCTGTATCTCATGAACCGTGATAGCTAGGAAGTTGAAATTTTCACAGATGATGTATTTCTGTTGCCGCTATAACAATAAATACTAAAAACAGAATAAAATAAATATTTAAGGGGGGCTCCCATACAACAAACGTGTTTTTTTGCAGTTTTTTGGTACGGAACCCTTCGTGCGCGAGTCCGACTCGCACTTGGCCGGTTTTTTAAAACACTTCATTATTTTGTTACTAGCTTTTGCGCAACTTCATTCGCGTAGATATTTTAGAAAATCTTTAAAATTCTTAAAATTCTGTAGAAGGCGTTCCCGTCCCCGTTTCCGTTCAGAATATGATCCAGAGATATTTATTATCCCGTTACTCTTCCCGTTGCCGTTGCAGTTTCCATTCGCGTTCTCGTTACCACTTTTAACTTATCCTGTCACTTGCCACTTCACTTTTCACTTCACGCTTTTGTTTCCGCTTTAGCTTACGCTTCCGCTTTCACTTACCATCACCGTGACTATCAATCTTTATACCTGTCTACCTTTTCTTTTTAATGCACAACGGGATAGTGCTTGGCGTTTACCTCACCAGATGCTTAATAAAAAAATATGCAAATTAATATAGGTACAAACCCACCAACCACCCATGACCTGGCGAACATCTAGGTTATGCAGGTCGAAGCAGCGGGAGATGCGCGCGGAATGGCCTCCACCGCGCGCACTTTCTTGACTCCCTACAAATCTTTTTAAATCTGTCTCCTTTGTCTCTATGGTCCCTCTCTCCTTTCTGGGGCGGACGTATACGAAAACGCCTCCCAGGTCGCCTCGTGCCCACTACGAAGTGGTACCGCTCCGGCTCCGTTTCTTCTTTCTTCGCCTCGGTTCTTCTTTCTTCACCTCCTCTTGAGTCCACTCAGAATCTTGTGCCACTTACGCGCGAAGTCCCGTAGCCGCCTGAAGTTCGTCTTTGATCCAACGAGGTCCCGGTAGTAAACCGGTCCAACCTCGAGCACTTTCACCCTATCTAAAAGTTCCCTACGCTCATCCCCACAGAGCGTGGTATGCGTCCTCTACCTCGCCCTCCCCACAGAAGCACGACCCCACGTCCCCGAGCTTCATCCGGTGAAGCCTACCCCTGAATATAGGTACAATTTATTATTGTACTCTAACGTAAATGATGGCATATTTTTGATTTATTCCTTGGGATGCATTGGATTTTTAAAACTTTTCGAGTGCCGGCAATGACGCAGGAAGTAAGAAATTCGGAGAATCATCCAGTGCGCTTCCACCTTCGGCCTTATCGTCACTAAGCAGCTGGTAAGGTGAATGCCAAGCACTATCCCGTTGTGCATTAAAAAGAAAAGATAGATAGATATAAAGATTGATGGTCACGATGACGGTAAGTGAAAGCGGAAGCGGAAGCTAAAGCGGAAGCAAAAGCATGAAGTGAAAAGTGAAGTGGCAAGTGACAGGTGAAAAGTGGTAACGGGAACGCGAATGGAAACGGCAACGGCAACGGGAAGAGTAACGAGATAATAAATATCTCTGGATCCTATTCTGAACGGAAACGGGGACGGGAAGGCCTTCGACAGCATTTTAAGAATTTTAAAGATTTTCTAAAATGACCACGCGAATGAAGTTGCGCAAAAGCTAGTAACAAAATAATGAAGTGTTTTTAAAAAAAAACAGTAATTTATAACAAATATTAAAGACTTGCTGATGCAAGCAACTACGTACGCGTGGACTTTATGACTCCGGGGTACTCATATAAGGTCTTTCAGGTATTCCAGATCTTAGATTTTTATACCTCAACAAAAAATGCTCATCAGCCTGAACAACTTTTGCTAAGGTGTCATTTTTATATTTTGTATAGTTTAGCTGGACTATTATGGTACTGCATCAGGTGTTCCAAAATCATTATACGCTAAACTATGCCCAGGTTTAACAGCTATATAACAAAAAAAGTTTCATTCGGATCCGTTCAGTATTTCCGGAGATTAGCGTGTTCAAACAGACAAACAAACAAACAGGCACACTTTTTTTCTAAATTCTTACTCTATTAATGTTTCCATCGCCCCACATATTTTTTTTTAAATATATGTAATGTACAAACACACTTTTTTACTGTTTTATTATATGTAAGGATTTTTTATGAAATCAGTTACCTATTTTTTTTTAATAGCGAATATTGTATGTTTAAGGAACAATAATTATACCTCAACTATTCTATTTCATTACTTTCGCCAAGGCTAAATGAGTTTAGACTAGGCCGTACTAGTTTATCCTGGAATGTGCGTATTTATATCGGGATCAACTAGTTTGGACTAGGCTAAACTGGTTTATCCTATCGAGCTTAGGACAAACTAGTTTATCCTAGGCCAAACTAGTTTGTCCTGAAATCGGGTTTGGCCGGTAACATAGATAAGAAAAGACTTAGGTGATTCTTAAGTTTAGTGCTTTCACGCGTTAGGCAGCCATTACATGGTCATGCAAGCGTCAGTCAAATTCCATCAGTCATGAATTACGTTTGACTGATTGACTGATGGAAAGAACAAATCACATCATGCAACCATCAGTCACTACATTACACGGTAGGTTAATCGTCAGTCACAGCCCGTGACTGTGGTTAAACTGACAGCAAAACCTACCGTGTAATGGCTGCCTGGGATATATTTACTAGAAGAAATTCGACGACCGACGCTAGTGACTCGGTAGGTCAACGGTAAAGCTAGGGTTTTCTAGGATGACAGTGCCGTCATATTACGGCCGTAATTTAGCGGCGTAGAACGTTGTCTATGTAAACAATACGGCGCGGTTTCTGACGTTACGGTGTCGCCGTATTGTTTACAAAGACAACATTCAACGCCGCTATATTACGGCCGTAATATGACGGAACCGGTATCCCAGGAAACCCTAGCAGAGCATTGAAATTTTAACCGGACTTCCAAAGGTACAGGTTGCGGGTACGATTCCCGTCCAAGAGTTGATCTGGTGAAAGTCGTATTTTTTCTAGTAAGTATATTATTTAGTATTATATTGAAAGAGTTAAAATTAAGTATTTTTTAAATGTGTCTGAAAGTATATGCCGATTCAAAAATATTTGAATTCCTATAAGTGCTGTTGTCAAAAGTCTCTCTCACCTTACATAAATCGATGACTATAAAAAAATCAAAGATCATTTGCCCAAATAGACATAATGCTACAATCCCAAATTCACCAATAAAAACTGATGTCGTAGGGGTCCATTCTACGTCTTTAAAACTGATTGCAATAAAATATAAAGATGTCAAACAGAATTCCACTGTTTTGATCAACTGAAACAAAAAGGAAGGAGTAATGTCTCTAATAACTAACCTATACAATACCAAAATTAATGGCTAAACCAGAATATAATAATATGTAGTAGAAAGGGACCATCTAACTGAACAAATTTTACTACGGCCACAGAACACATAATAGTACAAGTCTACGGCACCAACTCTATCGCGAAAAAAAATTTGCTGTTTCATATAAAAATTAATAACGAAAAAATTAAATACTTTTTTTTTTCGCGATTTCAGAGTTGGTAGTAGGTAAAAGTTGTTCAGTTTGATGGTCCCTATATATAATCTCGTTCGTATACAACTTACTAGGTAGGTACCTATATCAGAATTTCGCCCAGAATAAAAGGGTCTCCCAGCATACCTAACTAAGGTGCACCGGGACTATTGTAACTAAAAATTTAAGTTGTTTAACTTTGCAGTTTCAGAACTGTTACCTGTTAACTATTTTAGTATATATTTCGGATGCATATCATTGTATATTTAATGCAGAATGTTTTAATATTAATTAAGAAACGAATAACTTGATATCTAGGAGTCAAATATATGATTAATTTGTTGGAGGTAGAAATAGTTACATTAACCCCACATAGGGGGTAAAAGCAACTAAATGCCATAAAACGAAATTCTAATAAGTTTTGCGAATAAGAACAAAACAAAGATAAAACTCAAAACAAATTTTACAGGATTTTCAATTCTGTTGCCAGCTAATAAGGTTAACTTTCGATTAAATCAAACTTTTATTTCTATTGGGGGTAAATGCGACTATTTATAGGGGAACTAGTGTTGGGACACCTGGCAATGCACCTACATTTTTACGAGTAAAAAAAAACACTGCAAATTTTCACCGCTGACATTTATTACGTATAAAAGTTGACTTCCGTTAAAAATCACAATGACATATTTATATTGTCATCTTAAATAACATAACATTGCACGTATAACTATATATATACCAACGGTACCATTAATGGCACACAGTTTTATAATCAAGAATAAAATTGAGAACAAAATTAACAAGATAGGTAACAATCAACTTTGGCAATATTATAAATAATTATCTGAGTCAAATAAGTGTATTAATCGATAATAACTATATCGATACAAGACATCACTAGTGATTTCGGTTCCATACAAAATTTCACGGGGCTATTGCAACTAACCTAAAAGTTGCAATTACCTCATGTATAATTTTTGATGGGGCAAATGTGACTATGCCTTTTACTGACTATAAACAGAACATTGGATCAAGAAAATACAACAAATGTTACTTACGTTTATCGTTCATCACAAACACAATCGATAACAAACGAAAAACTCAATAAAAATATTTTTTTCGTAATAAAACACTGTGCCACGCATCCGAGTCGAAGAGATTCAAAATGGCGGTTTTGACATAATGCTTTGCCGTTCGCAAAGTTTTGATCCTACTAGCGATATCTGTGGGTTATAGTGACAATTAATCATTGTAGCTTAAGATCACAGATGACGTTTTTCACCAAAACTCGTTTATAAACAATTATTTAGATTAGTCGCATTCGCCCCCTAGTTGCAATATCCCCGGTGCACCTTACTTAAACTTACAAAAGAAAAGTTCTTACCAATAATAAAACACCAGATGATTTAATTAAACATCCATACATCTTTGGGGCTAGGTAATATTACACTGGTTACACCTTAAAAACAAATAAAAATAGTGGTAGGTGCTTAATTATTAAATAATAAATATAATTTCAAAATCGAGGTTCCTATTTGTTTCATTTTTTAACCGACTTCACAAAAAGGAGGAGGTTCTCAATTCGATTGTTTTTTTTTATCGTTGTTCGCGCATATCTTCGTCATTTATGAACCGATTTTGATGATTCTTCTTTTGTTCGATTGAGTTTTCTTGCGAGATGGTCCCATTTAAATTTTTTTCAAATCGGTTCAGTAGTTTTTGAGAAATCCTGAAAATACTATGATTTTGCATCAACTAACATGACGACTTTGTTATTTATGAACCGAATTAGATGTTTCTTTTTGTTAGGAAAGGGGTACTTTAAATGTAGTATTTTTAACCGACTTCAAAAAAAAGGTTCTCTCTCAGTTTTACCTGTATGAATGTATGTTTCTCCGCGAATATCTCACGTTTGGCTGAGCCGATTTTTCTACCCAATAATATACCTATAATAATATACCTAATATAGAAGGTACTTACACTAAAAATAAAAAAATAAAAAATTGTTTTAAAAAACAAAAAACCGACTTCAAAAACCTGCCTCTAAAAAGCAAGAAATAATATTCAAATCATTAGATACGCATTATCATTGTTATAACAACACGTCTATTGAAGTCGGGTGGGGCTTTTAGAATAAAAAAAAGAAGTTGTACTGCAGCCCCACCCGACTTCAATAGACGTGTTGTTATTATAACAATGATAATGCGTATTTTATGATTTGAATATTATTTCTTGCTTTTTAGAGGCAGGTTTTTGAAGTCGGTTTTTTGTTTTTTAAAACATAGAGTTATGGCGTATTCATCCCATGACGTCACATCCCACTCGTTATCTTTTCTTTATTCATCCCATTTCTATTACTAACTCATCCCACGTCAAAAATTTATTTATCGATTCTTTTTTCATCCCATTCGTATGCTTAACTCATCCCACACAACAAAAGTAGCAAGGTGTGTACGGTCTGATTAAAAATATTAAGTATGTGTACTTATAATAAAATACGTAACAATCTTATTGGTGGCTCGGAACATCGCGCGAGACGATGCGCTATTATAAATACATACATACATTATTGTATAAATATTATTTGAAAATGAAACAAAGATATTGGGCATAATCAAACATATATTATAAAAATCGTCAGTACAAAATGAACTAAAAAGTACGTTGCACGTACGTAAAGAACCATTTAGGTTGCGATCATTTTTTTTTAAATCTTGATACTTTTTATGTAAACAGATTAAAAAGCAATAACGAGATGGATATAATACAGATAGGTAACATTTTAAATTAAACTAAAAACTACACAGCAACAGACATAAAATCAAATTAACAATAGAGTAACTATTTTAGAAAGATAAGGGGTTTGGCATTTATCATACAATTAATAATACTTACACACACAGATACATAATCAAATATATAAAAATATAAAACTAAAAAAATATAAAATTTTACAAAAGAAAACAAAACTTAAAAGTCTATCTACCTAATCTAGAGTCTAAATTAACAATACTTACTTATACACAGATCAAATTTGATTAATATGTACAATGCCTTTGATTTTGGACTAGCAAAAATTTATAGACATGAAATTTTAAATGACGGTCGGTTTAAATAGTCGGTAATGTGAGTGTTTTTGTAGACAATTAAGTATATTTCAGCCCTTTAAATTATCGCTAGTCCAAGACCAAAAACACGGCAAAATTACAAAAATCAACAGAAAAAAAATGTATAAAAAAAATTTAAATCAAAACATAAGCAAACAGAACTTTATTAACTCTAGCTAGACTTAATCTAGAGTCTAGTACTATGTTAATAATACAGTTATACCTACTTTTTCTTTTTTTCTTTTAGTGTGCATAAATGTTGCCAGCTTTTCTAAGCAGGGGCCTAACACAATACTTCCTTCTTCCAGTTCTTCAATAGCTCTGTCGATTCTAATTTGATTTTCATTTATTTTCATTGACGTTGATGATGACGCTCCGAGTTGTCTTTGGATTATTCTTGCGTTTTGAATAGTCCTTTGTATTGTATTTAGGTCGTTGCATTCTGTGACAAAGGTCTAAGTAGATTCAAATCCACGTGGTATTTTTTTAGTAAAAATCAAACTTTTCAAAAAGTTAATTACATATTTGCGAACATTTGCTATAAATAGATTTTATTAATCAGCTTTGCTTGTGTATGTAACTAATTACTTTCATCTATAGGTACATTCATGTCATTGTTGCAAAGCCGTGAAATACTATTTAACTTTTTAGTTTGCTCGATTTATTAAATGGTACTTAAACTTTTATTTTAACTTTTAAATGTCTTAACTAATTTTTATTTTATTTTTTTTATTTTTTTTATTTAATCACTTTATTGTACTACAATAAATGAATGTACAAAAGGCGGACTTAATGCTAAAAGCATTCTCTCCCAGTCAACCCTTAGGGAACAGATAGGCACGAAAGCGGTACATTTAATAGTATATAATAAAATACATACAGTATGATAAATACAATATATACCTACATATAAAATATATATATATATATACCTATTACAACAAATCAGAATAAATATATAATAAAAAGTAAAGCAAAATTGATGATGATGATTTTCACATTATGCTAATTATAAGTCTTCTAAAAGAAAAGCGTGAACCTTCTTTTTAAAGGATAACTTGCTGGGTGATCTCCTGATAGCTTCAGGAAGACCGTTCCAGAGACGCAAAGCATGGAGAGTGAAAGATTCGGACATATACCCGGAACGAAACAGAGGAGTGGAGAGAGTGAGAGAATTGGTAGAACGAAGTTGGCGATCATGAGAGTCGCAGAGAAATTGAAACTTGCATTTAAGATAATCGGGAGAGTGGGGACTATTTAAGATAGAATAGAGAGTGCAGAGCAATCTTTGCTGTCTGCGCTGACGTATGGGAAGCCATTTAAGCTGAGACCGATAAGAAGAAACGTGATCAAACTTGCGAAGGCAAAAGACGAAACGAATAGCGTTATTTAGAAGGCGGTCCAGCTTATTGAGCAGAACCTCATTCAAGTCTGGAAAGCAGACATCAGCATAATCAATGAGTGGGAAGATGAGAGAAGTGACGAGAGTGATCTTAGTTCGTATGGGAAGAAAGTTCCTAAAACGGTTCAGGAAGCGAAGAGAAGATGTAACGGCCCGACTCACCTCGGCAATTTGTGGTATCCAGCTGAACGTCGAATCAATGTGTAAGCCAAGATTTTTAACACTGGAGCTGAGAGGGATGTTAGTATTATCCAGCACAATCGACTGGACCGACCTGATATCTACTTTGGCAATCTGCTTAGGACCCCCGACTATGATAGCCTGGCATTTTGAGGGATTAACCGCTATACCGAAATTGGTAGACCAAGTATTAATGCTACGTAGAACACTGTTTAGTGATGTAATGGCTGAGTCAATTTCATCGACTGGCGACTGTACGTAAATTTGAAGGTCATCGGCGTAAAAGTGGTAAGAACAGCCAAGCGATGAGGAAAGGGAGTTAATAAAAGATGAAAATAGGAGAGGAGAAAGGATGCCGCCCTGTGGCACACCCGAAGAGAGATCATTCCAAGCGGAAATGTCTGAACCCACACGCACCGCCTGTTGGCGATCACAAAGGTAACTAGAGAACCATTCCAATGATAATGTCGAAAAGTTCATAGATTTAAGAATGGCAAGCAAGATGTCGTGGTCTACCATATTAAATGCGTTGGAGAAGTCAATTAGAACTAAGATGGTGACCAGCTGACTCTCCATGCCCATTCTTATATCCTCTGTCACCTTGAGGAGTGCGGTGGTGGTACTATGCCCAGGGCGGAAACCTGACTGAAAAGGCGTGACGAGGCGATTGGAGAAGATGAATGAAGAGACTTGTTTGTGTGCAACGGCTTCTAGAATTTTAGAAAGAAAGGGAAGGATAGAGATAGGTCTGAAGTTACTTAATAGGCGAGGAGAAGGGATTTTGGGTAAGGGAGTAACGAACGCTTTACGCCAGAGAAAAGGAAACTGACCTGTCTGGAGGGAGAAATTTATTATATGAGCTATGACGGGGAGAATTTGTTTCAGGATACAGATGATCATTTTCCTACTGATGTCATCGCATCCAACCGCTTTGGATTTCAGGGAGGATATAATCTTATTTATCTCATCTAAGGTTACAGGAGAAAACGAAAAGGAATCAGAGCACAAAAGGCCTTTGGAAGCTATGCCGGTGATGGTATTGGACTTGATGGTGGGGTCTAGAGAGGGAGTCGAAGAAAAGTGAGTATTAAATTCATTAAGAGAAAAGGGATAGGAATTAACGTGGGGAGGGGATTTACCCAGACCATGGGAATGAAGAAATTTCCAGGTGTTTGCCGGCGAACTGTTGGAAATATTATCGTGGAAGTATTGTCGCTTAGCTGCCCTTACCATACGATTACACCTATTGCGCGCCGTCTTGTAGAGTGCCCAGTTTGCATCGGTTCTATCGTTCTTGAACTTCCGGAAAGCACGATCCCTTCGAGTCATTGCCATCCTGACACCACGGCTAATCCAAGGAGCAGGTGGCCGCTTAACTCGTACTTCTTTTAGTGGTGCGTGGGTGTCAAAGAGTTCAAGTAAACATCGATTAAGGTGAGAGACTTTATCGTCAACTGATGATGACCCATAAATTGTATCAAAGTCAAGATTACTGGCATCCTCACTTAACTTGTCGAGGTTGAGTCGAGCGAAATTCCGCATCCAAATAATGGAGGGTTTAGGCTTAGGGGGTCGTAAACGGTATTGTAGAAAAATAAGATCATGCTTAGAAAAGCCCGGCGCAGGAAACTGGCCGTGGCTTAAAGCATAATCAGAAGTGGTTAGGATTAAGTCAAGCCAAGTGTCACGAGAGGAAGAATTATGATGAGTAGGCTCTAGAGGCAGAATAGAGAGGTTGACAGACTTGATCATGTTAGTTAGTTTAAGGGACTGGGGAGTGTTGCAAGAAAGATCTGTGTTAAAGTCACCCATGATTATGAGATGTCTGTAATCCGAGCAGAGGGGTTCAAGGACAGACTCGAGATGAGAAATATAATCTACAGTGGGAGCACAGTACACGACTGCGAGGACTGCTTTGGCGCCATCGACACAAATTTCCAAAAAGATGTACTCAGCCGAACCGGAATAGGGTGACGGAGATGAAGCCAAGATTTTGTACGGTATTCCACCGCGCAAATATATAGCAACACCACCACCACCTTTACCAATGCGATCATTGCGAATTAGGTCATACCCAGGAAGTGAGTAGGAGTATGAAGAAAGACATGGCTTGAGCCAGCTTTCGGAAACTAAGATGGCATGAAAAGAGGAAGAGGAGAAGGTGTCAAGGAGATCAGAGTAGCTAGAAGGTATACTTTGGGCGTTGATATGACAGACATTAAAGGAATGTGGAGTACAATGGATAGCGTTATGGAGAAGGGTTCCTAATGTTTCCGGTTCGGACTGAGATAGAATACTTGATGTGGACGAGAAGCTCGTGTCATGGGCAGTGTGAAACGAATCATCATCGGACATTATAATATAATATAGTAATATATAAAATAAAATTATTATTAATTAAAAGGAATAAGCTACTTAAATTATAAATAAGCTGTCCTGCGAGTTGACAAGGTTAGAAATTACTTAAAAGAATAAAATACATTACAATGTGGCTTACATTACAACAAGAAAGTTCCTATAAGGTGGAGAGATAAGCCTACTAAAGACTAATAAGACAAAATAACGAAGGTAAAAACAGTATAACAGCTAAGTTATATTCCGCTATTATGCTATTATAAGTGGCAAAAAGGCAAAGATCCAAAGCTGTGAATTTTACTAAAACAATAGCATTCAACACTTGACACTGGCAAAAATCACTTCCAAGAGGAAAGCAGATTGCAAAACAAAAAAGAGGAAGAAGAGTATTATGACAACCGCTGTCAACGTACGTCACGTAAGAAAAAGTTAATGACAGTGACAAGAACAAAAGTGTAAATAAAATCTAAAACAAAGTTTAAAATAAAAGTGAAAGTGACTGCACATTAAAAATGATAGATATCTGTTAAACTGAGGTAGTTTCGGAAGTTTAAAATGCAAGTCTAAATTACCTTCGTAAATACAGAAATGTGAAATCACGAAAGGTACTTAAAATATGAGAAACATAATCAGAGCAAAACAATGATAATTACGGAAACAGTATTACTTTTTGGCCCTTGCTGTCCGCTTTGGCTTGGGCCGCGACTCCGGAGAACTTGCAGGGGCCGAAGAACCCGCCGCCTCGGTGCGATGTGGTTCATCTTCGGTCTCAGGGATTGATGATAGGTCATCGATAGTAAAAAGCCGCTGCCTCGAACCATCCTTCAGCTTTAAAGTCACGTTACCATCCATCGTCCAGCATCTTCTTATGCCGAATCTCTTGCGAGCATTGACAAAAATAGCTTGACGTTGGCGCGTGAGAAACTCGGAAAGAGCATAAGGAGAGCCCTTAAATGCGGTTTTCTTGCTCCAGACGACAGCTCTCAATGACCGGTCAGCAAAGCGGACAAGAACCGGACGGCACTTTCCCTCCACGACACTGCCTAGCCGGTGACATGCAGTGAGCTTTTCGGAAGAAATATCCAGGCCCATCTTGCTGTTGAACAGGTCAATGACAAACTTTGCTAAGTCACTGTTGTTGCTTTCGGGGATGCCACTAACAAGGATGTACTTCCTGCGATGCCGCATCTCAATGTCATCGATGGACTTATTCAGACAAGATATTTGATCACGAAGAATTTGAAGCACCGACAACATTTGTGTTTTAAAATCCTGTAATTCATCCCGTAAGCGAGCGAGCGAGCCTTCAGACTGCGGCGGGGTCACCTTCAACTGGGCTTCTAACTCACCCATCTTCTTGAACAGTCTCGCCTCAAGTGCATGCTGCGTCTCCATGACTGCTGCGATGTTGGCCATATTGCAATTGGTGGTGATTTAATGTGATGTGGGGTAAGAAAAAAATGTGGTAACAGGACAGTGCAGTGAAACACTACTTGGTGAACATAGAGCCTAGATAACACTAGAAGGTGATTATGTGATTTCCTTTAGATGGAAAATAGTGTAAAAATAGCTGTATGAACTATGTAAGTATTTTATAAAGATATTTTATGGAGAGTACGAATTTCGCGTGTTTCACTCCTACCGCCGAAAAAAAGTATAAAAATAACTAATCACACTATACTAAAATAATGTTAAAGATTCAAAATTAGTCTGATGACACTGATGTTAATTCTTCTGCTATCCGTACTTTTTCATATTAATTCTTGGTATTTTTTGTCGTGGGATGAGTTAAGAATAGATTTGGGATGAAATCAGAATTTAATTTAAAATATTTTCATGGGATGAGTTAAGAACACGATTTGGGATGAATAAAGAAAAGATAACAAATGGGATGAGACGTCATGGGATGAATACGCCATAACCCAATTTTTGGTATTAGTAGATACACCATAATTATGTAAATAAAGCTACTAAATAAGAATCATTGCTCTCTGTTTCCTAAAAGAGAGAATGCTTTTAGTATTAAGTCCACCTTTTGTAACACTTATTTTATAAACTAGCTGATGCCCGCGACTTCGTACGCGTGGACTTTATGACTTCGGCGAATGCATATAAATGAACTAATGTAGTTACATAAGAAAATACTTGTAGAAGTGTTATGGTTCTGTATCAGGTGTTCCAGATCTTCAGTCTGAACAACTTTTGCAAATATGTCATATTTATATTTTGTAAAGTTTAGCTGGACCATTATGGTTCTGCATCAGGTGTTCCGGATCTTCGATTTTTATACCTCAACAAAAAATGCTCATCAGGCTGAACAATTTTCGCTTCGCTAAGGTGTCATTTTTATATTTTGTATAGTTTAGCTGGATCATTATGGTTCTGCATCGGGTGTTCCAGATCTTCGATTTTTATACCTCAACAAAAGTGCTCATCAGGCTGAACAACTTTTGCTAGGGTGTTATTTTTATATTTTGTATAGTTTAGCTGGACCATTATGGTTCCGCATCAGGTGTTCCATTTTCCAAAATCAATTATACCCTAAGTTATGCCCAGGCTTAACAGCTATATAACAAAAAAAGTTTCATTCGAATCCGTTCAGTATTTCCGGAGATTAGCGTGTTCAAACAGACAAACAAACAGACAAACAGATACACTTTTTTTCAAATTCTTACTCTATTACTATGTCTTCATCGCGCCAGATATATTTTTTTTAAATATATGTAATGTACAGACACACTTTTTCTACTGTTTTAGTATATGTAAGGGTAAGCATGTACAATTAAGATTCTTAAATAAATAAAATAAGACCAAGCAAAATGTTGATTTTTTTTTACATTGTTTCAGGTCAGAAATGCTCTACTCTAAGGTGCCAGCGTTTAATACCAACAAAAATTAATGGCGTTGCTAGCACCAACCTCAAAAATTGTTCAATAATTTTATAATGGGGAATGACTGAAAAAATAAAATAGGCTGTTTTTTTTTATTGTGGCAGGCATAATCTACTCCCATACATTTGCAAAGACAATTTTTTTTCAAGAAACCAAAAATTCTTAATTGTTTCCCTAATAATAAGGGAGCTTATTCCTACCTAAAAAAATCAGGCAATTTGATTTCGATCAGACATTCCCAATTTGTGAAAATTATGGAATAATAGAATACTTACACAGTTTTTTCCTAGTTCGGCACTCAGGTAGGTATACTTTGATTAATAGTATAAATATGTAGTTTTCAAGAAAAATAGCATAATTAACATAACAATTATTTAATCGCTGTCTCGAATTAACGTACTACAAGCACAACTGATTAGAATTTCTTCATTTTATTAAAGAGTCCATCTCGTCTCGATAACCTCTTGATATCCATCGAAATGTTGATATCTTACTACCTACTTGGGTTTATACTCTAATCTAAATAAACAAACGATTTATAAAAAAAGGCAATTTTAAGGGGCTGTCCATACAACGTCAAGTAGGACGTCACACACAGTATTACTTGATTTATCAGTCCCAAAAAAGTAATAATGTAGCTAGTAAATTTCAGTACCTACTTAGTTATTAGTATTAGTGATGCAATGCAACGAATACGAATATTCGTATTCGCCGAAAAGTAGATATTTACCGAATATTCGTATTCGCCGAATATCATCACAAATATTAAAAACAAACTATTTATATTATAACTGAATGCAAACCAAGTTACAGTTTGGCTGTGCACCGTGTATCCGAACGCACCTAATACGCACTATACATACTGTTTGTATTTTTGACGGGGATTACCCTAACATTTAATGAATGAACGAAGTCGAGTTCTCAAGTTGTCAATTATTACCTACTTGTTTGCTTCATAGCATAAAATGCCTAAGAAGTTACAAAATTATTATTTTTGAACAAAACTTTGTCAGAAGTTAATTTCAGTTATTAAATATCTTAGTAAAAAAATGTGTATTATTCATTATCATTACATTACCTTGTTGAATTATTCGTATTCGTATTCGCCGAATAAGTAGGATTGATATTCGTTAAAGTAGTATTCGTTGCATCACTAATTAGTATGATTTTAGCTATCGTCAATTAAATGCACGTTAAGGCTGGCCCCAGACCTACCGGTTCCGTTTCTTTGCATTGCTGTGCTACCTTGCTTGAAAGACCGCCGGCCAACCAGGGTAATTTTCAATCTATCGCATTTTGGGACTAGACCAAATTGGCAAGATAGCCATTAGCTTGGTTTTATCAAATGTCATCGCCTGGATTGCAAAGTAGAAAGCTTTTAGGAGATATGCCACCCTGAACATGGACTCCGATCGTTAAAAATAACTCGATCGCTTATTTATACAAGATGTTTGGTAAAGCCTTATAAAACTGAATATGGTAGATAGGGACCATAATAAAACTGAACAACTTTTACTATGGGACCAAATCTGAAATCGCGAAAAAAAATGAACTGTTTCATACATTTTGATAATTTCGTTATTAATTTTTGTATAAAACAGCAGTTTTTTTTTAAAACGAAAACTAAAACTTCTCATCGCACCCCAGACGACGATATTTGATTACACCAAACTAATGGCTATCTTGTCAATGTGGTCAGGTCAAAATATGCGATAGATTGAAAATGAGCCTCTTGGCCGGCGGTCCATGGTAGAACAGCAAAGCAAAGAAATGAAACCGGTAGGTCTGGGGCCAGCCTAAATAAGATCTGTCTTCAATATAGTAAATCTATCTCCAAAATCAAATCACCAAACAATATCAAAACGATTACCTATATAAAAATGTGTATTAGAAATCGCCTGCAAATAATATCAGACACGACAAAATCGAATCACCTATTGATAATTTTACAGTAATGTCGTTTCTGGGCTTCGGCGCTTTGCCGAGGGTTTCCTAGGATGACGGTGCCGTCATATTACGGCCGTAATTTAGCAGCGTAGAACGTTGTCTATGGTAAACAATATGGCTCGGTTTCTTACGTTACGGTGTCGCCGCATTGTTTACATAGACAACATTCAACGCCGCTATATTACGGCCGTAATATGACGGCACCGCTATTCTAGGATACCCTAGCTTTAGTTCAGGAATATTACGGGAGCTAGTATGAGAAAATTGAATTATGTCTAGCTGTGATTTTGTAAATTGATCCAACTTTACAATTATTTATTTATTTACTTTCGTTTGCTTTTGCAAAATTGATAATTACATACTTTCTTTACTTTTTGCTTGATAAGCAACTATAATTTGATTGTGAATATAAATGCAACAAAAAAGTAACAACTACGCTGTATTTTTTGTATTTGTAAATATACAGGGTGTTTGGTAATAGTCTTATAAAGCCGAATATGGCAGATAGGGACCTTCAAATGAACGTCTTTTAATATGGGAGCAACTTTGGAATCGCGAAAAAAAAAATCAACTGTTTCATACATTTTGATATTTTCGTTATTAATTTTTGTATGAAACAGCTGATTATTTTTTTCGCGTTTTCAGATTTGGTCCCATAGTAAAAGTTGTTCAGTTTGATGGCCCCTATCCACCATATTTGGTTTTATAAAGCTATTACCAAACACCCTGTAGTAGTATAGAATTTGTGTTAATGTTTTGCGAATCCGTAATTTTACTGAACTAGTAACCGCGGCACGCTCGCTCATCTCGTTCGCCTCAAGTGGTGGAATTTAGAGTTGCACAATACGTTTGATCTTTTACATTTACACAATTTTGACTTTGACAAAAAAAATTGGGGCTTCTAGGTTTAAAGGCTATAAGAATTCATTTCGGGGTTTGCCTGTTGCGACAAAAATGAACGCTAATGAAGTGCTGGACATCTTCAGCAGGAAAAATAAAAGAAAACTGTCTTTAAGAAATATGTATATTTTCATTTGTTCATACTAATTAACCAAGTTAAGATCCTTGAGGGAGGCCTATACCCAGCAGTGGGTGTCGGCGGCTGATATGATGATGATGATGATTAACCAAGTTAAACTAATTTATTTTAGTAGTTATAGTTGAATTTCTTAGCTCTTAATGTCTTCCCAGAAAAACATCCTGGATCCGCTTTTGTCTATAAGTATACGAAATAATCATAACTTTTCTAATAGAATCTTACTACAACATAATAACCAACTTTCTTGAAGCCTCATGATTACTTCCAGTAGTTTGTTTAATATTCCCGTCTCTTACAGCGATGTAAAATTTTCTTATCACCATCAAGAGGGTGCCGCAAATCACTGAAAAGAAGAAAAATACTATTTATAGGCTTAGATCAAATAAAAAAGAAAGATGGAGCGTTGCGAACAATGAAGTGAGGCCGCGCCGGTTTTTGATGGTACATGTGTGCGTACGAGGGGGCGGGCGGGGGCCGGGCGGCAGGGTTTTATATGGAAAGCCACGGCGTAGTTACGTTACACGTGTGTGCGTGAACTGTGTATGGACACAGCCATGGCGTAGTTTTATAGGCCTCGCCGCTTCGTTCGGAAGACTCCGCCTTACTTTTTTTATTTGGTCTGAGCTTATAGGGTCTTTCTTTTGTCAATCCGTCTCACAAGCGACAAAATTGCTCAAGGACTACACAGTGCGATTCCGTTTTCGGCCATCAGGTGAGGTGAAGGTCAAGCACTACCTCGTTTTGCATAAAAATAAAAAACCGGCCAAGTGCGACTCGGACTCGCGCACGAAGGGTTCCGTACCAAAAAACAGCAAAAAAATCACGTTTGTTGTATGGGAGCCCCCCTTAAATATTTATTTTATTCAGTTTTTAGTATTTTTTGTTATAGCGGCAACAGAAATACATCATCTGTGAAAAATTCAACTATCTAGCTATCACGGTTCATGAGATACAGTCTGGTGACAGACAGACAGACAGACAGACAGACGGACAGCGAAGGCTTAGTAATAGGGTCCCGTTTTTACCCTTTGGGTACGGAACCCTAAAAAACCGGCCAAGTGCGACTCGGACTCGCGCACGAAGGGTTCCGTACCAAAAAACAGCAAAAAATCACGTTTGTTGTATGGGAGCCCCCCTTAAATATTTATTTTTTCTGTTTTTAGCATATGTTGTTATACCAGCAATGGAAATACAAGATCTGTGAAAATTTTAACTGTCTACCTGTAGTTATTATCAATATCGAGATTATCGAGCACAAAACGGCAAAAAAAACACGTTTGTTGTATGGGAGCCCCCCTTAAATATTTGTTTTATTCTGTTTTTAGTATTTGTTGTTAGAGACTTGTACTATTATGTATTCTGTGGTTATAGCGGCAACAAAAATACATCATCTGTGAAAATTGCAACTGTCTAGCTATCACGGTTCATGAGATACAGCCTGGTGACAGACAGACAGACAGACGGACAGCGGAGGGTTAGTAATAGGGTCCCGTTTTTACCCTTTGGGTACGGAACCCTAAAAATCAACAAGTGTCCTTGAGAAATTTTGTCACACCCGGAACCCTTCCCTCTAACTGGCGGACACAACAATTTTTAAATTGTTTTCCAAATCGATGAAGCACAAGAATTCAGACAACAAACACAGACTGACTTTTTTGTGCCAGCCACGCCACTACTGCCTGTCGATTCTGTAACAAACTCGCAACTCACTTCACTTCGCAGGAATTTTAAATCATAAATGAGATAATGATAGGCTGTTTTTCTAATCACAAAATATTTTAGACAGCTAGGTAACTACCTAAAACCTTTTGCAATGGGTAAAATAGCTTATATTCAGCTAATTTCTAATAACAAATTCACCCGAAGCAAAGTGAGGTTCGAAGTGAGATGCCTGTTTGGTTACAGAATCGACAGGCTGTGCGAAGAAACGAGCGACTCCATACTCCTTGTATAATGGGAAATGTCTGAAAAAATAAAACAAATTGGCTGAATATTTTTTTAACTAATGCGGGCTAATTTATAGAAAGAGTTTCAGAATTTTCGGTAGCGTGATTTTTTTTTAAATAATTAAAGTAACTCCGTCTACACAAAAAATGTACGGAAGTCACAGCAGAATAGAGACCATAACCACAACATGTTTTAAAAAAAAGACAGACATTTTGTGCTACCATGTTGTGGTTGTGGCTTGTGTTGGCTAAGGAATATCTCCATTCTGCTTTTATTTTCGTATTTTTCCGAAGACGAAGTTATTTTATTTCCTATCAAATTTTTTTACGCAACCATAATTTCTGAAACTTTTTTCTATTAAAAAGGGAGCTTATTCCTACGTATAAAAATATTCAGCCAATTTGATTTTTTCAAACATTCCCCATTCACTTTGGGTACTTACACATTTTAGTGACAAAGACTATGCTAATGATGCCATGGTTAAATTTAATGATCATCATACTTTCGGTAAAGACGAAGTAAAATAAATATGTTTGATATAACAAATATACGATTTTGGTTAGACACTGTATAGTGTAAAGTACAGCAGTGGGCATCAAACATTTTTCCAAATAACCTTGTTTTCCCTGAAAAATAACAATGTTTCTTAATGAACTTCTCATGCAGTAGGTATAGTAAGTGGTAATATTGAAAGTGTTAAAATTGTGTAGGTATTATTGAATGGTTCGTATAGATAATATCCTTACTAATATTATAAATGCGAAAGTCCGTTTGTTTGTTTGTTTATTTGTTTGTTTGTTACGCCTTCACGTCTTAACTACTGAACCGATCATCATGAAATTTTACATACACGTTATCAGGGGTACAGATAAGGACATAGGGTACTTACATTTCATCCCGAAAAAAAGTATTGTTCCCGAGGGATAGCAAAAAATCTTTTTTCGCAGACGAAGTCGCGGGCGGCCGCTAGTTAAAGAAAATATTTTGAGTATCATAATCAAACATGCTGATTTGAAAATATGTTGGGAGTTACAAGTCGTGATAAAGTTTGGCGGCACGATGGAAACCTAATATGTAGGCTGTTCCAAACCAATATTGAGCTGGGCCAAACTGTCCTTACAAACCATTCCATACGGGGCGGCGCGGCTCTTTCTGTCCAGCCCCCCTACTCAAATGGCCAATATTCTATTCGTTTGAACGCTGCGCTTACTATAAAAACTTTGAAATAAGCAGTAAACTATAAAATTACGTGCCGTAAGCTTGACAATTCCATGCAATACGTCGAATTGACAACATTTCAAAAATTTTGCCCTGTGTTTTTATTTATTATTTAGAAATTACTGATGAAAACAAGATACACGTATTTTTTTATTTTCCAAATTTTTTATTTTAAGTCATCATAATATTAATTTGAAAACTTATTCATTCTAAAAGAGCGTAAGTGCCGTTTGAAGGAATTCCAGTGGAATTTCCTTTGCCCAAATGGGTTAAAAAATACACTTTGACGTCAACCTGTTAACCTAATCTATGGACACTAATGACGTTTGTTTGTTTATGTTTTGCTCGAGGCTGTTTTCTTTTATTGTCGCTATTTTTACCTTATTTTCAACAGTAATAGATAAAAATATTTGTAAATTAGATTCCATAAATCATAAAATCATACAACTTCTTTAACGCAAAGGAATTTCATATAATATTCCTTTATCTTGATAATACAGGATTATTTCCACATATTTCGTAAAATAATTGATCAAAAACCCCGAAAAAATATGTACGATGTCAGAAATTGGAATACCTCGAAATGGTTTTCGATTTCAAGTACCTTGTAAAAAATGAAAACATGTCAATTCTGTGATTTGTCATGTGATTTAATCATCTATTGATCTTTAAGCTTTAAAAGTAAGCGTAGCGTTCAAACGTATAGAAAATTGGCCATTTGAGTAGGGGGCAGGTTTAGCTAATAGGTCAAATGTGGTATCATTTTCAGATAAATGTAGAATTTAGGTATTTTGTTCATATGTCTGTAAAGTTAATAAAATTTTCTACAATTTGAGCCTAATCTGAGTAGTCAAGGTCTAGGTATTGGTTGCCGAGATACAGCTAGTCAAAGATGGGATATTTATCATTTATTTCGAAAAAAGGCCCAGTTTTGACTAGCTATGTCTTTGCAACCAACGAAAACGAACTAAGAGATCTTAGTTTGTTGTTTGCAACTAATGAACCAAGACTGCTCGGGTTAAACTCAAATTGTAGAAAATTTAATAAATTTTACAGAAATATGAACAAAAAACACGAAAAACGCTTCCGAACGAAACCGAAAAACCTTTTTATGTCACGAAAAAATGACTATTCATTTTTGACTAGCTGTGTCTCCGCAAACAATTGACCTAAACTACTTGGGCGGCTCAAATTTTATAAAATATAGTTAGTTAATACTAACTTCAATTTCTTTGTAATCAAAAGTATTTGACAAATTAACCTGAAAACGCTTCTTTAAGGTAGTTTTTTTAAAATACTGAAACAAGTGCCTAAGTCCTAAATAAAAAATGAACTTTACAAATTTTGGTTATTGTGTAATTTTTCAGGAACTGTAATAAATTCATTTTTTTTTATATCAGAAATTAGTTCTAATGTGTATGTTGTTTTATCCGAAAATGATACCACATTTGACCTATTAGCGAAGGACAGTTATAATTTTTAGAATGAAGCCGGGTAAAGAGCGCTCTTTAACCCGCCGCGCCGCCCTATGGAATAGTTTGTAAGGATCGTTTGGCCCAGCTCAATATTAGTTAGGAACAGCCTACAGATCAGTTTCCATCAAGCGGCCAAACTTTCTCCCAACTTTTTTACTACTATTTCGATGTTGTCAAAAGAATCAATAAAATAACGGTTGAATTAACGGAAGTTTTAGAACCATCAAGGTAAAGATCTGATTCATTTTTATGGGTTGTTTGTAGAGTGGTCCCCTGTCAAAAACGTCAGTGTGCCTGCTCTCAGTCAGTGGTTGCAATGTACGATAACTTCAAGCTATCGGGCATTTCTACGGGAAGTACCGATTGATCTACTCTAGCGAAAAAAGTACCTTTAAAATCTAATTACATACTTGAAAAAAATCACGCGTACTAATAGGACTCGTGGCCTGATGGAGAGCATATCCAGAAGACCATCAGGTTTTATTAGGCACCAAAAAAAATCCTAAAGTTTGAAAACGGGCAGAATTTGGCTTAAAATGGCGTGTCGCGTTTCCAGAATTTACTCGTTATTGTTTCATAACTTTTAAAATAATTATTGTTCATTATAATTCCTTCAAAGAACAAGGGATAGATAATAAAGGCTTATATGTTATTATATTTAATGCGAATCCTTGGGTTTTAACACAATCACACATTTTAATTTTGTCCGAAACGTGTGCCTCAATTCGGTGAAATTTAGTTTTCTTTACCTAAATCACTAACTACGCACAGTACGAACGCACACTACAGAATCTCGCCATCCAGCAGCTGCGCCTGAGCAGCCAAGCAGCCTGGACGGGGGACTTGCTGCTTGCATTGAGGAGCATTTTTCGAAGGTTTAAAGTCATTCGGTGTTTTTGGGGTCGGGTCATTTTTCAAATCGGTGTATGACGTTAATTTTATTTATGAAGTATTTAATGAGATTTGTGCTAAATTAATCGAATGTTTAATTGATATCTTTAAGTATTTTTGTAGAAATTGCTTTAATTTATAAACATTTACAATTCATTTGGATAAATTGTGTTATTTTCTAAATTCAGTGGATCTCAATTCCTTGGAAAATGGGGCATCGAATTGAGAAAACATACAACAAATTGAGATTTCACTTGTAAAAAACTATGATTAAGGCATATTTATGTACTTATATTTAATTCAAGCTTTATAACGAAATATACGATTCGATCACAGACAAGAGATCAGTTGAGTTCTTGCTTTCCTCTAAACTCATCTCAATATTCACTTTTAAAAGTAAACAATATGATATCGTAAAGTATTCATCTTCAGAATTAAATTCATTTTACGGTCATCTCAGAAAAGTTAGTATCAACCAGTGTTGGGGTAATCAAGGTCTCTATGTTTAGCTTTCCAAAACTATCGCTTTCTGATAGATCAAAAACGACAATTTTCATTTAAAATCACTATTCTTTTTCGGGACCTTTTCCATTTAAATAGTTTTCAGTTTTTACAGGCTCTTTCTTGTTCTCTGGTTGATTTGTCCAAAGAACTGCTTGCTGAGTTGCTGTTTTAATTAATTTGCTTGAAGAAAATTGTGCTTAATAAAGTACAATTTAAGCACAAGTAATAACTTGAATCATTTTTAACACGATTTTATTAGGTTGCTTTCTCGTTTGTGTGTTTGTTTGTTTGTTTGTTTCTCCACAAAGTTTGCGAACGATTTTATACTAGCTTCCCGATGAGCTAGAGTCTTGAAACTTTGAACATAGGTCAGAACTGGAAGGCAATGCGATATTATGGTGTCATCAAGCTGATTTGATGATGAAGCCGGAAGAAGGCCACAGGAACTCTATGATGAAACCATACAAGCCCATCGTGTTTGGGCTCGTTAGAATGGTCTTGACGAGTACTCTAATGGGAGACGAGATCCAGGGTCTGATGATGAAGCCGAAAGGCCGTGCCATAGGAACTCAATATTGAAACCATGCAAACCCATCAAATTTGGGCTCGTTTGAATCGTCTTGACGAGTTCTTTGTTGGGAAATAGTTTCCAGGGTCTGATGATGGAGCCGGAAGTAGGACACAGGAACTCTTTAATAAAATCATGCTACCCCATCGAGATTGGGCTCGTTTGAATCGTCTTGACGAGTAGTTTGATGGGAAATAGTGTCCGAGGATCTGATGATGGAGCCGGAGGAAAGCCATAGAAACTCTATAATAAAACCATGCAACCCCATCAAATTTGGGCTCGGTTGAATCGTCTTGACGAGTTCTTTGTTGGGAAATAGTTTCCAGGGTCTGATGATGGAGCCGGAAGTAGGACACAGGAACTCTTTAATCAAACCATGCTACCCCATCGAGATTGGGCTCGCTTGAATCGTCTTGGCAAGTGCTCCGATAGGAGATGGTAAATTTTTAGTCTTAGCTTGTTAACTAAAAAGCAGAAAATAATAATTTACTGAAAAAAAAACTTTTTTAAAAAACACGTTTTAAAACGGACTAAATTATTACAAAAAAAAATCGGACTAAAAACATTAAAACGGACTAAAAAGTAAAAAATAATTTCTTCTGTACATATTTATAACCTACAGAAATTTTAAACCTAAAAACGTGGGGCGCATGGCGCATGCTAAAGACAATATGGATGATAAATTTTACAAAATGCGCCCCACGTTTTTAGGTTTAAAATTTCTGTAGGTAGGGTTATAAATATGTACCTACAGAAGAAATTATTTTTTACTTTTTCCTCCGTTTTAATGTTTTTAGTCCGATTTTTTTTTGTAATAATTTAGTCCGTTTTAAAAACGTGTTTTTTAAAAATGTTATTTTTTTAATTGAAGAATCTTCGTTGACATCTATCTTACCTATGAATAGTTTTGGAAAACTATTGTTTTTCGTGTAATATGCAGATTTCAATTCATAGAAGCCTGAATGCAGCCCATGATGACATTCTTCAGACTTACGCAAACAATCTTCTTGACAGCAGCCTAGTTTTCTTATAGACAAAAAAATGCCCAATTCCCTTCTGGAATCAACATTTTCTTCTCAAAAATCTCAAAAATCTAGATAGTTAAATAGAATTTCGTGGGACATTAAGTACCCATCAAGTAGTTTGGTATGCAAATTATAATAAAAAGCTATGAGAAAACTAAGCTGCAGTCAAGAAGATTGTTTGCATAAGTCTTGTTGAATATCATCATGGGCTGCATATCTGCTCGCCTGTATGAATTGAAATCTGCAGATTACCCGAAAGACAGACAGTTACTGGTTCAAGCGCTTAAAAGCGCTTAAAAGATGTTTAAGCGCTATATATGTCGTAGGATAATTGTAAAAATAGGATTTTTATAAAAATCCTAGTATGATTGTATAATATAAATTAGAATCTAAGACAGATTTTTGCAATCGTCCGAGTGATGTTTAGGATTTTTACAAAAATCCAGCGTATCTTAGTTAGATCATCAATGATCATCACTTTGCGCACGCTGATTGGCTGACGTAAACGTTATGGGCTGACGGATGTTCTGATTGGCTAACGGCAACATTCATTGCGTCCCTTGTTAATATTGTGATTATTGTCAAATATTTTTCCAGCGTTTTGTTCGAATTTTACGTTTTTTATTTTAAAAAAAGAAAACTGAGTACTCAAACCAATCAAGAGACATTAATGTACGATGAGTGAAGTGAGTGAAGTGGATATTATACAAATGCTGGGCTCGATCAGTGCAGACAGTTTAGAGGTTAAGTATAACTGAAAAATAACTTTACACAGAGCTAAGAAAGTTCTACAGCGCTCGTCAACATGCTTACTTGTGCAAAACCTTGTTAAAACTTTTATTGAAGAATTTAATTCGGCAAAATTGCGAACTAACCCTAAAACCCATCAGCAATATGTTCTGACCAATCAGATTGAAGATGTTGTAAATCGTCTCTTAGATTATCCAATCAGCATTCAAGTTTACAATTGTCCGAAACATACTTGGATTTTTACAAAGATCCTAAAAATTTCTCGGACGATTGCAAAAATCTATCTTAGATTTCAATTATCCGGTTCTTTACAATCAACCTAGGATTTTTGTAAAGATCCGGCTTATACGATTATCCTACGACATATATAACTCGAAGTTGCAACCACTAAGACCAGACCGACATCATTCACATTAGGGGACCACTCTACAACCCATAAAAGTGAATCTAACCTTTACCTTGATCGTTCTAAAAAATCCCGGTGACCTCTTAGACTATTAATAAAAGCTTCCTCTCTCACCTTAAACAAATCGATTCCTATGAATAAATCACAAATTATTTGCCCAATCAAACATGATGCTTCAATAAAAAATTCAGCAAAAAAAGCTGAATATCCAGGTTCCAGAATGATTCGAAGGAACTCTTTAAAACCAATTGCAAAAACAAATACTAATATATTACCGAATTCCACTGTTTTGATCAACTGAAACAAAAAGGAGGTAGGTACAAACGATTATAAAGGTATCACTACTTTATATCTAAAACTAACTTAGTAAGTTTTCTAAACGCAATGTGGATTTCGTTCAGAATACGGTTCTCCCAACTGATCTAACTCTACACTACACTACAAACAAAAGAAAAGTTCTTACCAATAATAAAACAACAGATAATTTTGCCAATGTGCTTAAACGAAAAGCATTTCTCAAACATCCATACATCTTTGCGGTAATTTTCTATTGCTACACTGTTTCCACCTTAAAAACAAATAATAGGTTTTTATTACCTATGAAATTGCCGATTTGTATGAAGAATTAATTTAAAAAAAATTAGCCAATTTGATTTGAATCAGTCAAACGCAATTTGAGCAATTATTTTTAGATATGGAATAATAGAATAAGTAGATACACAGTTTTTCCCAGTTTGGCACTCAGGTAATAGGGTAGGTACTTTAATTAATAGTATAAATATGTAGTTTAATTAAATGGATAAAAGCTGAATTAACCTCACAATTAAAAAAATCACTGTCTCGAATTGTGTAAACAGAGTAAGACAGTTAGAATCTTAAAATCGTGCGGCCGAGCCCGCTCGATAATAAGATTCTTAAAATTGTGTCGTCTAATTGCACCACGCGATTTCAAGACAGTCTAACTGTACCTACGACGGTACCTACGTCAGACGTAACAGTTGTACTACAAAAACCAACTTTTTTTGTTTTATTTCGCATTGGTGTGGGTATTGAATGAGGATTTTTTTCGTTTTAGCATGTTACTTCTCGAACATAATAATATTTACGCTAATACCAGCGAACGGCGAAAAATCTGACGCAAGCGGTGAATCGCGCCAAAAAGATGATGAAAAAGTTTTATTCAGACCAAATGTGGAATCAGATGTTTCTTCAGATCGACTAGAAAGGATTTGACTCGCAACCAGATCATTTTCTCGGTCGGGAAGCGAACCTGCGACCTGAAATGATCTGATGACGAGTTCAACTTTTTCTAGTATATTATTTATTATTCTATAAAAAATAGGCATGGTAAATGCTAAAACCTCAAATTTAGAAACTGTTTTCATAATTATCGTAAAAAGAACCCTATAAAATATGTTTTTATTAATTTAGTTACGGATTTTTTCTATATTTTTATCGAAAATGTATAGCCGGCTATACATATATACTAAAGTGTACTCTTCTAAGAACCCAGATATGTATAGTATAATATACTATCAATTTCTCGAAAAGTATTATATGCACAATTTTTTTTTATACATTTAATAACAACAAAATAAACATATATTAACACTAAAATAAAAAATCATAAAAAAAAATTTTTGTCGAATTAAGGGTTAAAACGGCGATAGAAAAGCAACTTTAGGACCAACAAGAGGGGCTTTCATAAAATGCCATCTATCGAGATTTTTTGAACTCATTTCTTTTTCTTTTTTGGTCTCGGAAAATCGCCCATTGCCAAAACAAAATTAAAAAGAAGAAATATTATTCACAGTGTGACCAGATTCAATATTTTAATACATTTTTGGTATATTTTATCGACTTTTCCGAGCATCAGTATTTTTGTAGGTATATTGGCGGAAGTAAGTATATTTTGGTTATATAGTTATGGTTACTACGGTGTTCCGTCTCCGCTAACATTGTTCAGGGAATTTCTTGGATTTAGTCTATATAAGTATATAAGGTCCTTCTTAAACAGTGCACAAAATTTTAAGGGGTCAATGTACTCATGCATACAAACAACTTTTACTATGATGGTGCCAACATTTAAATCGCGAAAAAAAAATCAGCTGTTCCATACATTTTGATCTATTCGTTTTTAAATTTTATATGGAACAGCTGTTTTTTTCGAGATTTCAATGTTGGTACAGCTGCCGGCAGATAAATTGGCAAGAGAAAGTTGAGACAGAAGATGCGCAGTAGCTAAAAACACAGTGTTTGTAGCTACTGCGCATCTTTTGTCTCAACTTTCTCTTGCCAATTTATCTGCCGGCAGCTGTACCTACCATAGTAAAAGTTGTTTATGTGCATGAGTACATTGACCTCTTAATTTTGTGCACTATTTAAGAAGGACCTTATATAATTTATTCAGAAGCAAAGATCAGTAAGTTCAGTAAGATCACTCCAGTAAGATACAAATAGTATCGAATCAACTAATACGTTTAAGTAAAATGATTTTCTGTTCTGCACTTCACTTAATCTTTGAGGTTTTTCTTTCTAATTGGGGAATTTTTTCAAAGTTTTTGTCGACATTTAAGTAGAGCGTGTTTTATTTATTTGTTTTTATTTAACTTGACGCATCCATCCGACAAACAAGTCTAGTTTTGCCTTCGAACAGAATGTTAAAATACATTTCTAACTTTTATTGAGATGGTAAATGAATAAAACCTGTTTTAAAAATCAGTATTTTTATCGTATATTATATTTTCCATGTATATGTTGGTATTTTTCAGTATTTTTTTGAGGTCTTCGATTTTTTCGAAATATTAATCTGGTCACACTTGTTCTAATGACGTCAATGCAATGTCAATGGCCGCGTTCCGAATCACGCTCACAGCGCTGTGAGCGCGAATCCGACCAAATTAAAAAGTCACAAAATATTACACAAATAGGGTATTTGTGTACCTACCTAATTTAATGGATTATACGCTAACAGCGCTGTTGGCGTGATTTGGAACGCGGGGAATGTCAAAATAACTTGTTCTCTATCTCTATTACGTCTGTGGTCAAAATCGTCACTAAAAAATTAGTGAGTGTGACGTTTTCAGTTTATTTCAGTTCAGTTTGTTTTACGAAAATCAATAAGCATAAACAGAAATGAACAGAAAGAAGTTGTGAAACTGTTGTATTTGTGGTAACCTCTTTAAAAAATGGATACTATGAGCGATGAATACGAGGACAACGATCTACCTATTTGGCACGAGCCTCGGAAGGAGCCTTTGGGAGCTCCCAAAGAGACTCTATGTGAGGAAAACATACAAGACTCTGTGCCTGACGATCGAATACATGCTCTGGAAGAAGAGCAGGAAATCTTATCTTCGTCCGTTTTCTCTCTGACATCACATCTTGCCCAAGTCGAATTTCGTTTGCGACAGATACTAAAAGCTCCACCAGAAGAAAAAGATGTTATGCTTAAAGCCCTTGAAGAGTTCACTTCTCGTGGAGTCCCTGATACCCGAGCTGCGCCTCAAGGCAGCTCTGATGAACCGAATTGCAACGAATGTGCGGAATTAGAGCGGAAAATGCGACGCCAGAGGACAAAACAAAGTAACTTCATAGAAAAACTCAAAACTCAGTTACAGGAGCTTGAAAGATTCGCAGCAGACCCCACTTTATCAGGTGAAACTAAACATAGAACACTCATAGAGCATTTAAGAAGCGAAATTGACCAGAATTTAGAAGAAGGATGCCATCAGCCCTTGAGTGCTGATGAATTAAGACACCAAATCAATTGTGCTGTTCGCCAGTATGCTGATAGGCAACTCTCTAAAGATGAGATCATAAGTAAACTCCAAACTCACATAGAAGACATGCAAAAATTTATTAAAGTTATGAAAAGTGAAGATCTAAAATCTAACACAAGCTCTAAAACTGAAAAGAAGTTGAAATCAGATAATTTTGAAAGAAATTTCAATAAAAGTAAAACCAATGATGATTTAAGAACAGAAACTATCAACTTAATGAGAAAAGCTTCAACTCTGATACAGATATTTACTGTATCACAATTTGGGTGTTCTCAAAATACAAATAAGAGGTATGATCTAAAGTCTACTAATGTCACTCATTGGGGTAATCTTCGGGCAAAGCTAGAAATGTCTATTGACGCTGTTGTCCACCTGGTGTCTCGTGACAGACCTTCACACTCAATGATTGACAGTTACGATAGTGAGTCTGAAGAAGGAGGTGTTGTCATCAATGACGCTCCACTCACAACAGCAGTACGAAAACATTTAGCTGTAAACTTGAGAGATTTACTACAACATGGTTTAGTTGGGCCAGAGTCTTCTTCTCTTGTACCAATTATTGGATGTTTCCCAGTCCGCAGATCTGCTTCATCCCGTGCAACACACATTTGGGAGTTAATTTTACGTTATTATGATGTGAATGATGGAGACAGATTCAACTCTACCCCTGCTAGGAAATTAAGTCAAAGTTTCAATTTAGACATTGTGGGAGGAACTGCTATAACAAACAAGCAAAGTTTGTTAAGTGTCATTGGTAGTATTCTAGCATCACACACTCCTTACAAAAGAAGTTATGACGCTCACTTTAAGGCCTTTGTTTGTGCTGCCCTGAATGCTCACAAACTTGTTATTTGGCTTAACATTATGTTGAAATGTAGATCTTTAATAGACACCTACTATTCTTCCACAAGCTACATTGTTAATACAGGCTTTCAGGATGCTTTACAAAGTCTCGACCGTTTGACTCCTTACAATTTTGACCTGCCAGTGGATCTTGCTGTAAAACAGTTTCAGAATATCAAAGATGTATTTATGTAATTACTTAAGAGTACACTTTTATACATAATCAATTATGATAAGATGCCTTCCACAATATGCTAATGCATTTAATTTTATTGTAGCTTAAAATATACTTCTAGTCTACTATATTGTAAAGTATTAGAATAGATCATTTTTTTTTATGATTCCCATTGATTTAGATTAAGAACCTAACGAAAGATATAATATTAGCTCTCTATTTTATTTTCTAGTCAAATAAAACATTCCCAAAGCATTCCTTGTGATAATATAAGTATCAACTTTGAATTGTAAAGAACCAAAGATTTCATAGATTTATTACATATAAAATGTAAATTAAGTTTAAGGCTATAATTAAAAAATATACTGTAGTTGAAGCAAGTATGAAAGTTTTTCACTTGTACTGACCAGCCCCCTGATTACGTAATCAAATCCATCATCTTCCTTAGGCTGCAACCCAGCAGTGGTGCTTCGCAGCAGGCAGTGGCCTTACATAGAGTAGAGCTATGACTTACCATTGCCAGTTGCCACACCACACACAGTACAATATAAGGTAGGTACTTAGTTTTTCTTTATCCACTGCTGGGGTATTTAGAGTTGTCAAATCATGCCTTCATAGGCCAAAAATTGCTTATATTTGCTAAACATAATGAGAGAACTGCTAATTGAATAATTTAAAAGAAATAAAACACTTGAGGTTTCACGTCCATCCTGACATCGGATTGGCCGGTCAACCTCTGTAGAGTAATAACTATGTAGAATTACTGAAATTTTCGTGTGCCGAAAATTGCTTATATTTGCTTATCATAATGAGAGATTAAAAGAAATAAAACATTTAAGGTTTACGTACATCCTGACATCAGAATGGCCGTTCAACCTCTGTAGTGTAATAACTAGGTGTAAGAATTACTTAAATTTTCATGGGCCAAAAATTGCTTATTCCACAATTTGCAAGCCTAGAGCCTGTTATTCTATCCATAAACGGGGTACGAGTTTAAAAGAACCTTAAATAATTTATTTCTTTAAAATTATGCAATAAGCAATCTCATTATGATAAGCAAATATAAGCAATTTTTAGACACAATTTCAAAATTAAATACGAGCGACGGTTGACCGGTGATCTCAAACCTTTTGTAATGTAAACGCCACTTTGCTCTCAAACTTTTAACAGGCTCTTGGGGACTACGTGCCGGACTACAGCTGGGCCACAAAAAAAAGTTGGAAATCTGACTTTTTGACTATGCCATGATGAAGTCCATAATTTGTCGGAATTTGTCGCCAAAAACCAGAATTTGTCGGTCTTGCGTTTAGGAGATACATGTGGCGCAGCTGTAGAGACGTCTCTACAGCTGGGCCACACAGATCGCGAAAACGGAAGGTCATAGCGAAAATCTGATTACTCGTATGTGTAGCCGGTAATTTGTCGGATTTGGCGCCAAAAACCAGAGTTTGTCGGTCTTGCGTTTAGGAGATACGTGTGGCGCAGCTGTAGAGACGTCTCTACAGCTGGGCCACACAGATCTCGAAAACGGAAGGTCGTAGCGAAAATCTGATTACTCGTATGTGTAGCCGGTAGTTTGTCGGATTTTGTCACCAAGAACCAGGGGGCTAATTGTCTAATTTCAAAATCTATCGCAATCGCTTTCGTTTGACAGATGAATGTGACACATTGCTGCATTTCTTTGGTTTATATTTGTGCCAAAAAGAAGCTTCAATGTGTTACATCCTGAAAGCGATTGCGATAGATTTTTAAATTAGACAATAGAAAGGCTGGGTACTTATTGTCTAATTTCAAAATCTATCGCAATCGCTTTCGTTTGACAGATGGATGTGACACATTGCTACATATCTTTGGTAAGTTTTTATTTGTGCCAAAAAGAAGCATCAATGTATCACATCCTGAAAGCGATTGCGATAGATTTTGTAATTAGACAATTAGCCCCCTGATTTTGTCGATCTTGCGTTTAGGAGATATGTATGATATACGCTGTGGAGACTTTTCTACCTGGATCTTGAGAAAGGAAGGTCATAGCGAAAATCTGATAACTCGAGTGTGTAGCTGTTAGTTTGTCGGAATTTGTTACCAAGAATCAGATTTTGTCGATCTTGCGTTTAGGAGATATGTGAGGATACGCTTACGACCTTTCGTTCTCGAGATCCAGGTAAAAAGGTCTCAACAGCGCATCCTCTCCGCGCGCGATGTCCACGTGCCTATTTGTCAGGCTGAAACAGAATTTTTTTATAAACCACCCACGAAGCGTTTAAAATGAAATTAATAGTTTTTAAATGTATATTTCTTGTAGATGTACATGGTTTTTACTTTCAAACTACCTTAAACCATTGTGAGAACTAAACACGTGCCGGACTACAGCTGGGCCACAAAAAAAAAAGTTGGAAATCTTACTTTTTGACTATGCCATGATGAAGTCGATAATTTGTCGGAATTTGTCGCCAAAAACCAGATTTTGTCGGTCTTCCGTTTACGAGATACGTGTGGCCCAGCCGAAGAGACGTCTCTACAGCTGGGCCACACAGATCTCGAAAACGGAAGGTCGTAGCGAAAATCTGATTAGTCGTATGTGTAGCCGGTATTTTGTCGGAATTTGTCGCAAAAAACCAGAGTTTGTCGGTCTTCCGTTTACGAGATACGTGTGGCCCAGCCGAAGAGACGTCTCTACAGCTGGGCCACACAGATCTCGAAAACGGAAGGTCGTAGCGAAAATCTGATTACTCGTATGTGTAGCCGGTATTTTGTCGGAATTTGTCGCCAAAAACCAGAGTTTGTCGGTCTTCCGTTTACGAGATACGTGTGGCCCAGCCGAAGAGACGTCTCTACAGCTGGGCCACACAGATCTCGAAAACGGAAGGTCGTAGCGAAAATCTGATTACTCGTATGTGTAGCCGGTATTTTGTCGGAATTTGTCGCCAAAAACCAGAGTTTGTCGGTCTTCCGTTTAGGAGATACGTGTGGCCCAGCTGTAGAGACGTCTCTTCGGCTGGGCCACACAGATCTCGAAAACGGAAGGTCGTAGCGAAAATCTGATTACTCGTGGGTGTAGCCGGTATTTTGTCGGAGTTTGTCACCAAGAACCAGATTTTGTCGGTCTTGCGTTTAGGAGATACGTGAGGATACGCTGTGGAGACCTTTCTACCTGGATCTTGAGAAAGGAAGGTCGTAGCGAAAATCTGATAACTCGAGTGTGTAGCCGTTAGTTTGTCGGAGTTTGTCACCAAGAATCAGAGTTTGTCGATCTTGCGTTTAGAAGATATGTGAGGATATGCTGTAGAGACCTTTCTACCTGGATCTCGAGAACGAAAGGTCGTAGCGAAAATCTGATAACTCCTATGTGTAGTCGGTAGTTCGAGCGAGTTTGTCGCCAAATACCAGAGCTTGATCGCCTTACGTTTACGAGATAAATGTGATTTGAATGTACCTTCGCGAATGTACATTCGCGTACAACTGTGTTTGAAATAATTATACTACTTTAATGAATGCATGCATGCATGCTATCTAGGTAAAAATTAAGAATACTTGAGCACGAATTTGGTGGTTTTGAGGGAAGGGGGGAGGAGGGGGGGAGGTAACCTCCCCCCTGGTGGTACTCCCATTCCGCGGAAGTACATATTTGCAGAGATATTGATATAAATGAATACACAAAAAAGTTATGATAACAGCCAAATTGCTGTTGTTTTTCGGCAATTAAAGGAGGGAGAGAGGGGGAGGGAAGGGAAACAACTCCCTCTTCCAATCCCCATCCGTCCGTGATGCGTAGTTTTCAAGAAATAATTTTTTGTGTAAACATAACCTCAAAACAAAAAATTTAGAAATTAAGCAGAGGAGGCTAAAAAGAGGTGGGTAAAGGGGAAGGGACGTACGTACAAAATTTCGCACGTAAAAAAAGTCGTTTCTGGCGCTTCGCCGGCCGCTGCCGCGGCACGCTCGCTTCGCTCGCTCGGCTCGCGCGCTGGGTTCATGTACACCTAACATGCTCGTCGCTACGCTCCTCGCACCTATCACGTGACCTGCGGTCTTTGATTCACCATCACAACAATTTAGCAGTGCTACCAACCTAGTGCGCCGCCATTAAACGTCAAGAATGACGACACTGGTTTAAAAATTAGACTTAGATCTTTATTTTTTTCGAAAAATAAGTGTTTCCGCGGAAAATGAATATGTGCATTAGAATCTCTGCATGTTTTATAATAAGGTAGTAAACTCACTATATATAATTTCGTGCTCAAGTTTTCTAAATCCAAGCCGCTATCTAAGCTGCATGATGTTTTATTTCTTACAATATGCGGCCGCCCTGAATTAGCTTTAACGGTCACCCATCCGACACCTGACCGGACCGAGTGTTGCTTATAAAACGTTACCAGCAACTAGGGACCGACCGAACACACTTTTCACCGAGAATCGAGACCGCGATTAAAAAATAGTCTCGGCCGAGACCGAGACCGAGATTTTTGTTTTTTTTTAAGTTACTATAAAATGGCAAAAAAAAAAGCGTCGCTTAATCAGTTTGCAACAAAATTCGCGTGCGCGTGTATCGCCCTTGCACGAACTAAACGTATTATTATATTATTACAAAATTGCTTTCTTGTGGTTTGACATTAGGATATTAAATATATTTTAAGGTGTATTTTACAAAAAATAAATTAACCACATCGGATCTGCAGGAGCCTAAACTTGGTATATTTTGAAAATGTGTTTTGATTTAATTTAAAACAAGACAGTGGCTGAAATGTATTAATTTAATATATTTTAAGAACCGGCTTAGCAATACATGATAGGATTTAGAACAATGTGAAAGTGAAAGTGAAAGTGCCGCGGCAGCGGCCGGCGAAGCGCCAGAAACGACTTTTTTTACGTGCGAAATTTTGTACGTACGTCCCTTCCCCTTTACCCACCTCTTTTTAGCCTCCTCTGCTTAATTTCTAAATTTTTTGTTTTGAGGTTATGTTTACACAAAAAATTATTTCTTGAAAACTACGCATCACGGACGGATGGGGATTGGAAGAGGGAGTTGTTTCCCTTCCCTCCCCCTCTCTCCCTCCTTTAATTGCCGAAAAACAACAGCAATTTGGCTGTTATCAAACGGCTATGCTGTAATGGGTTTGAGGTTTTCCATTGATTTTGAGCTCGTACGCCAACCACACCACTATATTAATATAACATTCACATTCTTAAATGGTAAAACTAAACTAGGTACCTACCTACACAAGTCATCAAAAAAATACCAAAAGACTGAAATCAACAATTTTGATTTGATTTGATTAATCACAGTGAAGGATGCGTCAGCGTATGCCCTGTGGCATGCGTAACAGCGTTAGTTCCAATTACGCATGCCTCAGCGAAGAAGAAAGTGCAAGACAAAAGCGCACGAGTGTAATCTCAGGCCTACGTAAGTAGGTACTAATAGGCCGAGATTCTCGGCCATTTTAGCCGAGCCGAGACCGAGACATAATTTTTGGCCGAGACTGGCCGAGATCTCCAGCGAAGTTTTAAATTGTAATTTCGATTTTATATTCTTTTTCCATACAAAATTTGAACCCCATTTTCACCCCTTAAGGGGTTAAATCATGTCCACCGTATTGGGCTTCAAAATAAATGTTATTTTCGTAATCGTCATCCTAGAAAATCGTAATAACGACATCCATATCGATTTTTGGGTTTTTTACCCCATTTCACCCCCATAGGGGTCAAAATACTAACAATAACGATATAAGTTGCGTTAGTTTTCTATCCATAAGCTTAAATAATAAATTTAGCTATTTTTACTTCGTAAATGAAGGATTTTCTTTACACAAATTTATCCCCCTTTTCACCCCTTCGGGAGTAGAATTTTCAAAAACGCTGAGATACGTGTACATTATTATTCAATCGTTAGCCTAAACACAAAATTTGAAGATCCTAGCTTTGAAACTGAGGGACTTTCATACAAACTTTGGACCCCCGTTTCACCTCCTTGGAGGGTGAGTTTTGAAAAATACTTTCTTAGTGCACCCCTAGACCTCATAAGGAACCTACGTGCCAAATTTGGTGTCTCTAGACCAAGCGGTTTGGGCTGTGCGTTGATATGTCAGTCACCAATCAGTATCTTCTTTTATATATTAAGATAAATAAATTGCACATCAATCATACCATACTTTACGTTGTTTTCACTTGTTTTATTTTATTGACCATTTTCCTAAAGGTACATCGATAAATAACCAAATAAAACCTCATGAAACTCACTTAGCATGTCGTACTCATTAAATTACTACTTACATTTTTAGGACAGATGTACGCGACTGTACGATACACCACGTATATAGAGTAGGAGACCAGATACCAAACGTTGTCGATACAATAAACGTTGAATACATCAATTACTATTCGAAAAATTAATTGAAATCTTTCATATTTCCTCACTAAATTCTTTTAATCATATAAATTTTGGATTTAATATTAACTATGTACATAAAATAATACAAATCAACTATACTGCTTACGCATTTTGGATAAGGCTCTAAGACTATAATCATAAAAAAACAAAACCCTTATTTCTCTGGAAAGGGGAGTCGACCAAGTCTGTAACTTAAGGACAAACTCGGGAAAACTACCGGCTACACATACGAGTAATCAGATTTTCGCTACGACCTTTCGTTCTCGAGATCCAGGTAGAAAGGTCTCTACAGCATATCCTCACATATCTTCTAAACGCAAGATCGACAAACTCTGATTCTTGGTGACAAACTCCGACAAACTAACGGCTACACACTCGAGTTATCAGATTTTCGCTACGACCTTCCTTTCTCAAGATCCAGGTAGAAAGGTCTCCACAGCGTATCCTCACGTATCTCCTAAACGCAAGACCGACAAAATCTGGTTCTTGGTGACAAACTCCGACAAAATACCGGCTACACCCACGAGTAATCAGATTTTCGCTACGACCTTCCGTTTTCGAGATCTGTGTGGCCCAGCCGAAGAGACGTCTCTACAGCTGGGCCACACGTATCTCCTAAACGGAAGACCGACAAACTCTGGTTTTTGGCGACAAATTCCGACAAAATACCGGCTACACATACGAGTAATCAGATTTTCGCTACGACCTTCCGTTTTCGAGATCTGTGTGGCCCAGCTGTAGAGACGTCTCTACAGCTGAGCCACACGTATCTCCTAAACGGAAGACCGACAAAATCTGGTTCTTGGTGACAAAATCCGACAAAATACCGGCTACACATACAAGTAATCAGATTTTCGCTACGACCTTCCGTTTTCGAGATCTGTGTGGCCCAGCTGTAGAGACGTCTCTTCGGCTGGGCCACACGTATCTCGTAAACGGCAGACCGACAAACTCTGGTTTTTGGCGACAAATTCCGACAAAATACCGGCTACACATACGAGTAATCAGATTTTCGCTACGACCTTCCGTTTTCGAGATCTGTGTGGCCCAGCTGTAGAGACGTCTCTTCGGCTGGGCCACACGTATCTCGTAAACGGAAGACCGACAAAATCTGGTTTTTGGCGACAAATTCCGACAAATTATCGACTTCATCATGGCATAGTCAAAAAGTAAGATTTCCAATCTTTTTTTTTGTGGCCCAGCTGTAGTCCGGCACGTGAACTAAACAGAACAAATTAGCGAAAAATGAAGTTTTCCATTTATTGTATTTTTAAGATTTGTGATTGAACTAAGTATATGGCCTACCGACGTCGTTTTTTATTTAATTTAAAGCTAATTACATTTTTTGTGGCCTACCGATTGGTTCGATATGACGGGCCTACTTGAGATACCTCTTGCAGTGTTTTGTCGCGAAACGAATAGTAATTAAATGAATCATTAGAATAAAACCAGGGACGAAAACTATTTCATAATAAAAAAACAAGTGAAATTAATGTCTTTATTTCATAAAAAATCGCAGCTAAAAACAGGCGACCATTTTTGTAAAATATTAATTAATAACATGGGCTACGTATCATATAATATTAACAAGATTTAATAAAAGTATCATAATAATGATACATGAGTAATGATTATTTACAATGAATTCCTTCGACATCATTGTCCATTAAATAATCTGTCCAACAGATGTAAATGCATAAAATAAATTACGTAAAAACGGCAATAGTGAGATAATCTAAACTATACTCTAGCCAACATACAGAGAGAATATTTGTAAACAAATCTGCAAATTTTTCGTATTGTTCCACAAATAGGTTAAGTCTGGGCAGTTTTTTGTGTACTAGGTACGTTATATTATTTTCATTCGATTTAACATAAGCCAGGAAAGTATTTTAACAAAATGTGAACATTTCTTTTTGAATTTGAATGAATCTATGTCCGCTAAAAAGTTCGTGAACTGGAATTACAAAAAGGACAGCCAGAATGACACCATATAAGTAATAATAAAAGTAAAGTAAGAATTTAGTACAGTCACAGTCAAAGGGCGCATTCTGCCAGACAAATCTTTGAGATATCGAACACCATCGAGTAATTTTTAACCATGGAAATAAATTTGTATAGAATGTTCAATATTTTACTTTCCATCGTTAAAATGTACTCTATGGGCTGGCGATCGATGACTCCAAGATTTGTCTGGCAGAATGCGCCCAATAACTCACTGATTAGACTACCACAATAGGTTAATCAGTTTCAATCAATTTTGAACTTAAAAATAAGATAATAAAGGTTCAAAATAAATTGGCGTTTTTCAAATTGTAAATACAGACCACATAGTATAGCTGTTAACAATCTGTGGTAACCTGCATTTGTTCCACAAGACACAGTTTCACAGGATGTACAATTATGAATATCAGAAAGTGATCAATTTAAAACAAACACATTATGCATTATTATTTAATGCTAAACAACATAATCATTTCAACTTTTAAGTACAAACGAAATATATTTATGTCATTTTCAAAAACGTATTCTACCCAAGAGCAATAAAGATGAGATTTGCTAAGCAACCGCCGTCATTTACAATATGTGGGCCTTCGGCCTGCCGATAAGTTCTAACGGTACAGCGAAAGGGTTGCCAACTTTTTTGGATCAAATATAGTAGTTTCAAGATTTTTAGTGTAAAAATATAGTAGATGGCGAAAAGGCCAAAAAAATATTGTAGGTTGCCGTTTTGTATGGAGGATTTTAAAGAAGTTGCATTTTTCATACTTAAGTAAGTAGGTACCTAACATTTTCATAATTTTATTTTATTCACCAACCATAAAGACAAGCGTTTAATCACAAAAAAATTATGTGCATAAAAGTAATATTTTTTATTGCTTTTGATAAATTTTTTCACTTGGAAAAATATAGTAGTTTTGCCTACTATATATTTTTTCAAAAAATATAGTAGGCGAGCCCTCAATATAGTAGGATACTATATTATATAGTAGGGTTGACAACCCTAAGCGAAACAGTCCGTAAACGATGTAAGAGTCGCATACAGCATTAGCACTGTACTGTACAGGTTTATACACATACCCCCTTATTAATAAACGAAGATTAAGGGCCTGTCTCCACGAGCGAGAGAATCGCCGACGGTGTTATCGTCGTGCCACGTAGTTCTTTACACTTTCTGCGTGTCTGTTTACACTCGGCGATGTTATCGCGGCGATAGTTGTATGGGAATACGTAACATCGTAGCGATTCTCTCGCTCGTGGAGACAGACCCTAAGACTTTTTGGTTAAACTAGGTGTTAGGGCCTAAGTTTACACCTAGTTTAACCAAAAAGTTTGCTTAGGGATATGAGGCTTTGAGACAAACGTAAGGAGTAATATTTCTAAGCTAAATTATTGGTTAAACCAGTACCCTGTTTATTGAAACTTACAAGTCTTGTAATTTTTAAAAACAAGCATTTTTCTTATGAAAATCATTATTCCACAAATCCGTTTATAAAAACACGTTAAATTAAACTCTACAAATGTTATTGTTTAAGTAGTAGTAATTAAATAAATAACTAATATGTTTTCACACTTATATTAGTTATTTCGTTAATCAAAAAAATCAAAACTTGTAAAAAAATACTTACAAGTTGTAAAAAATTCAATGGAAAATCCTGAGTATTTCTGAGGGTATCAGGCGACTTTCCATTCCGTCTGACAATTTTTACAAGTGTCTTGAATATTTGGAAAAAGACATATAAATTACACGAACTTGTAAAAATTTTCATGTAAATTTTACTTGTAGCTTGTAAGTTTTGATTAACAGGGCACTGTTGTAAACTTAAGCTCTTCGTTTATAAATAAGGCCAATAGTTTAGAAATTATAAAGAAAGAAAGATCGAACGAAGAAATTATTCCATAAAGTTTCTAAATCAAAATCGTGCATAATGCCCGGGATACACGAGGCTAGTTTTTCAAGCTAGGATAGCAAGCTAGTGTCAGTAAGCTAGCAAGCTAGTACTTCTGGCTTCGTGTAGACAAAACTAGCTTCATTTTTGCTTGTCTACACGAAGCCAGAAGTACTAGCTTGCTATCCTCGCTTGAAAAACTAGCCTCGTGTATCCCGGGCATAAAGGTGCGTTTCCACTGAAGTGGGGCCTGCTAAGCACCGCTCCGCTCAGCTCCGCTTCAATGGAAATGCTAATTTCATTGACAAGATCGTACTCTACTTAGGCCCCAGCATGTTTTCCGGTTTCACCCACTGGTCAAACTGTTCTGCAGTGAGGATGCCTAGCTTGATCGCCGTATCTTTTAGGTTCCCGCCTTCTTTGTGCGCTGTCTTCGCTATTAGCGCCGCCTGAGGAACAAATATTTTAGGTGTGAAAGAAAACGCAACAGAGTTAGATCAGTTAGTAAACAGTTTTTGACAATTACTGTTGTCATAGTTTTCAAAATTTGAATTTCAATTTAAAAATATACTGTCTTATTAATTTAAATTGTCACTACTAATTAGTAATTTCTTTTTCACCTCTTCAGCACGAAAAGGGCGCTTTTGGCGCGTAAAAACTCGCAGCAAAATCAATTTTTGCTGCGAGCTTGAGGCAAAGTGCTTTTTTAATTTCTAAGACCAACTTTTAAAATAATAAAGAAAAAAGAAATAAAGTGACAAGGACGAGACTTGTAAAATTGATATGTGAGAAAAGGATAGATAGAGTACTTTATGGTGTCATTAATGGATTAAAAAGTAATAAAATGCACGGATATGCCAAGGAGTTTTAAATAAGGATTGTTAAATAAAAGAGAAGGTTGATAATTCTAAATAAAGAGTATGAACGAAATGAGGTCGCATGTATGAAATAAATATAAAATAAGAAAAATTAATGAAATTCATTAACAAATTTGTGTTTTATGATTATAAATAAATAAATAAGATGGAATATTAATAAATAAGAGAAAAACACAACGTAATAATGTAAAACAAAACGGCGGGAATCTACTTCATGATTAAAATTTTTCAGCATAGGTTTGATCGAACTATTTTTGTGATACAAAAAATGAGTGTGTCCAACGATGAAGATAGTTGTCTAAAGCTCCGGCCAAACCGACGCGAGCGAATCGCGCGCGTTGCTCATTTTGACAGATTTTGATCACGTAACTCAAAGCAATAGCCATAGCCATTGCCATAGCAATTTCTTTGACAATGGCTATGGCTATTGCTTTGAGTTACGTGATCGCACTCGCGAATTTCGCGCGGAATTCGCGTCAGTTTGGCCGGAGCTTTACTCCAATGTGGTGTGGAAATGTACTAATTATTACCTTATCGTATCCGATGTGCGGGTTGAGCGCGGTGACCAGCATGAGGGACTCTCTCATGATCTTGCCGATCTTTTCCTCGTTGGCCTTAATTCCGACCGCGCAGTTCTTGTTGAAAGCTTGGCAACCGTCCCCTGTGGAAACACCCTTATTTTATAATTTCCGTTTTCGATTTTAGCATTTACAATCTTCCGAGTTGACAATTACGACCTTCGTGGCAGAGTGGCTATTACACCGGTTTTGTTAGTGTCACCATGAGTTCCCAGGTTTGAACCCCCAACTGGTCTAATATATTGTCTCGGGTCTTAGCTTTTGATTTATTTATGGATGGATATTGTTCTAAGTTGTATTGTTTGGCAAACTTATTTTTATACAATACTAAATAATATACTTACTGGAAAAAGTTCGACTCTCACCGGATTACATTTTCAAGCGGGAATCGAACCCGCGACCTTTGGAAATCCGGTCCACGCCAATCGAGTCACTAATTCAAATCTTATTTTTATTTACGACGTTCGCATACGCATAGCAATAGCAAAATTAAATTCATACAAAATCTCGTCACAATCAGAAATTTAATTAAAGTTCTATTCTATTTACATGAAAAACATATCTTTTTAGAGGAATTTCCGTGCCAGGCTAGGCCATTACAAGGCTATCAATGCGTTATTTTTTTGCTATACAGAAAGATATGCATAGATAGCCATTGAGAAAACTGTCAAGTAAAACTTTAAACTGTCTAACATTACAGACCTATAAGCCTGATAGAGCGCAGTACATTGGCGACCATCATGGGTTTGAAGACATTGAGCTCGAAGTGTCCATTGCTGCCTCCGACCGTGCAGGCCACGTGGTTGCCCATTACTTGAGCAGCGATCATCGTTAAAGCTTCGCATTGAGTCGGGTTCACTTTGCCTGGAAATAAAAAAGTTTAAGTATTAAGAGACAAATTAGATTGCCCGGCATGGCACTTGCCAGTAGTTTTATCTTTTTGCATCACTTGGAAATATAAAGCTGGATTCATGCTAGACCTGCCCCTTGATTTTGTATCTTTGTTGCTATCAACTCTAGACAGAAATCGCAGTTACATTGATGCTTTAGTAAGAACCTTAGTGACAACTAACTTATTTTAAGCAGCAAAGTAACTGCGGTTTCAATCGATTTCAATGGACAAGTGTTAGCAATATTTTGAGCTTCGTGGCTTCAGAAACTGACCGGCAACCGGGGCTCAAGAATGACGGCTCATTCAGAACGTTACGGGCCAACATAGCTTGAGCCCCGGACACGGCACGGCCCGGTCTAGCATGATTCCGGCTTTAATCACTGTGACGGAAGAGAAAAAAACCTCTTGACTCACTGTACCCGAGCAGTATTCTCCCATTTCCCTCTTGTTACGGGATAATACAGGTATTTTGTTAAATTCAAATCACGACTGAATCAATCCGACCTATACATTGGCGTATAGGTCGGTACCACTCCAGAACAGTCTGGTCTGGTGGCCACCCCAGAAAAAATCGGATATATTTTTATTGTCCTTCAAAATTCTGACGCGGCTCTAGTAGCTACCTAAAATTGCCCCGGAACTGGGGGCCAAGTCCCGGCTGGAAAAATCTAGATACGCTCATGGATCTAGACTCCTAATACTTTTACTTATAACTTTTGGGCAGATGAAGAAAAACTCCGGCTTTACGGCGATGATGGTTTGGATAAAATCATTACACCATTATTGATTGTAATGATTTTGTCCGAACCATCATCGTCGCAAAAGCCGGAGTTTTTCTTCGTAATTATTTTGTCCAAGCGCTATAAAAATCAGCCCCCTTAGGGCCGAATACTCAAAGGTTTCTTAGTTAAAATGTTAAGTTAAGGTCTCCTTTAACTTTAAGGAAGTTGTCAGTTTCATAGAGTTTCTGTCAAATCTGACAACTTTTTTGAATTTAAGGTGGCACGTATCCAGATTTTTAATTCGGGGGGGGACAACTGCTTCCCGCAAACCGGAGAGTGCCTCGCCCGCTAAATTTGAATTGAGTCCTGTACTGTGTGTTCTGGATTTCGGGGGGGGATAAATCCCAACTATCCCCCCCCTTGGATACGTGCCTGGGTGGCCTAAACTTTAAGATTCGTTTGAGTATTTGGCCGTAGTCCCCTACTCTCGACGGAAATTAACGAGATCGGGTTCAAAAATCAGTTTTTTAGTACATTGAAAACGGTTGCCATGGTTTCCATTGTATTGTTTTGACGTTTACTCGATACCAATTCGATCTCAGATTCTCGTTCGTGTTTCGGAGTAGCCCCCCGGTCTCTATAATACAATATGAAGCGGTAGTAGACAAGCTTGCATTATACAGATTCACATGGGATTAAAAAATTAATTGCATTGAATCAATTTAAAAACAAATTGATTCAATGCAATTGAATCAATTTGTATCCAATCTTAGTACATGGTCTCTTTTGGCAGAACCATACAGAGGGAGTCATTGATGCCTATTTGATTTCCGCCATTTTGGCGCTGTAGGCCGTAGCATGAGCATGGCGTGAGGGACATGGTACTAAAGTCTGGAGTCTGGAGAGACCATCACGGCAACCATTTTCATTGTACGTCAAAATTAGTTCAAGACCTCACGCTAGAAGCGTTTCAAATAGGCACAAGAACTTTGCTGTCAAATCATACAGACAGCCAGTACAGTTAAATAGAAAAAAATTTTCAGGTCAGTTAAAGAGTCGACCACTGGTTAGCATACTCTCTTCTTTCAGGTGCTCTCTCTGCCTGTACCTCGGCACGCCTTTGACCCTATGTCTTGTTTTAAAAGTCATCATCATTATCATATCAGTCGCACGACACACACTGCTGGGTATAGGCCTCCCCCAAGGATCTCCACGACGCTTGGTCCTGCGCTGCCTGCATCCACTGGCTTCCCGCGACCTTCACCCTCACGTCGGTCCACCTTGTCGGGGGCCTACCCACGGAGCGCCGTCCGGTGCGCGGTCGCCATTCCAGAACCTTTCCGCCCCAACGGCCATCGGTTCTTCTCGCTATGTGTCCCGCCCATTGCCACTTCAGCTGAGCAATCCTTCGAGCGATGACGGTTACTTTAGTTCTCCTGCAGATCTTGTTTTGAAGTATCTATAGGTATTTATTTATATTGATTGTCTAACACACCAGGCGTGATGGAGGATCCGGGTTCGTTCTCCGGCAGCAGCAACTCCGCCAATCCACACCTGGGGCCGGAAGCCAGCAGTCGGATGTCGTTGCCGATCTTCATCAGGGAGTACACGACAATATCGTAGCTAAGTGACCTATATTGTCAACTCACCCGGCATGATGGAGGATCCGGGTTCGTTCTCCGGCAGCAGCAGCTCGGCCAGTCCACACCTGGGGCCGGAAGCCAGCAGTCGGATTTCGTTACCGATCTTCATCAGGGAGCACACGACAATATCGTAGCTATCTGACCTATATTGTCAACTCACCAGGCATGATGGAGGATCCGGGTTCGTTCTCCGGCAGCAGCAGCTCCGCCAGTCCACACCTGGGGCCGGAAGCCAGCAGTCGGATGTCGTTGCCGATCTTCATCAGCGAGCACACGACAATATCGTAGCTATCTGACCTATATTGTCAACTCACCAGGCATGATGGAGGATCCGGGTTCGTTCTCCGGCAGCAGCAGCTCGGCCAGTCCACACCTGGGGCCGGAAGCCAGCAGTCGGATTTCGTTACCGATCTTCATCAGGGAGCACACGACAATATCGTAGCTATCTGACCTATATTGGCAACTCACCCGGCATGATGGAGGATCCGGGTTCGTTCTCCGGCAGCAGCAGCTCGGCCAGTCCACACCTGGGGCCGGAAGCCAGCAGTCGGATGTCGTTGCCGATCTTCATCAGCGAGCACGCGATAGTGTTGAGCGCTCCGGACACTTCCACCATCGCGTCGTGGCACGCTAGCGCTTCGAACTTGTTGGGGGCAGTCTCAAAGGGGATTCCTGATGGATAATAAAGGGTGTGAAAAGACCCTCAACGAAACCGAAGCCCACGCATTCCGCCCATCATCATGATCATTTTTGTCTTTTAGACTACACCTGGGAAATCAATAGAGCTATAAAAGGTCAAAGTCAAATAGTAGATTGTTATACAAGACGCTAAAATGACCCATTGCATACGAGGTAGTTTTATTCCCGAGCTTTAGCGAGGGAATAAATAGAAACCGAGTTACAATGGGTTTTAGCGTCGTGTGTTACACTCTACTTTTCACTACGATTGCGAAAAAATTAAATCCAATATTAAATACCTATAGTTTATACTTCCGTAAACGAATCCACTCGTTTTTCTATCCTCCACTTCATAAAATTTTCATACAGTATTTAAATAAATGATTTGTGCTTAACGGCAAAAGATTAAAATTATTTCTATCCTATTACTTACTTACAGTCACACAATTCAATCAGTTTGGAATTAGAGAAAAATTCTAATGATTTCGCGCCAGTGCCTTTTTTAATTTCTACTGTAGCCGCTAAGAAACACAATGCACGCATTTTAAACTAAAAGTCACAGAGTATAAATGAGTCTATGATTTCACCGAAGAGATCGCTGCTTTTAGTTCCATTTTCAAAAATCGAGCGAGTTTTTATTCGTAATTATGAATAAAGACTTTTTCGTTTTAGTAGGTTCATTGGTAATAGACAAACTTTAAAAAAGAAAAAATTTTATCCCCTAGGGGTATTTATGCTATTTTATCCTGACTCTTGTATCTTACAATGATGGACTTTTTGAGCAAGAGGAGTGAAAATATTTTTTTAAGATTTTTATGAACTTATTTTATACGTTATTTCGTAATTTTTGTCTAAAGAAACATTATCAAAAAGCATGTAACTTTTTAGTATGGAGCCGATTAATTCCGATTTTTTCGAATAGGTATACTATTCGAAAAAATCGGAAATTAATCGGATTTTAATAGATAGAAAATGTCAAAATAAAGGAATTATTGATTGTCAAATTGTCCTTAAATGTATACTTTCTGAGATATTAGGAGTTAAAAAGTCATCGTGATAGAAAGAAACAATCAATTTGGAACTCCAGACTATTTTGCATTTCATTTAGCGGTAAGAATGTAATAATTTAACGCCAAAAACATTTTACATTAAGTATAATGAAAAAAATAATATCATACTAAAATTGACAATATCATAGTAAAATTACTAGGCTCTAAAAAAATTTATCTTCATCTCCGAAATGTAAATTATCAATTAGGACAATTTGACATTTATTTTGACGTTTTCTATCGTATATCAAAAATAGATTCTTAAACGCAAAATCTAGACGCAATGTGTGTCCGTTATGGGTTTAAGAAACACAATCTGTCTTATTCAGAGATGTTTCACAAAACTGGGGTGCAAGCCTCTTCTAACAAAACCTAGTTTAATGCTTGTAAACCAATCACAATGCACCTTTTAATAATAAATAATAATAAAATAAACCTTAACGGCGTTTAGTCCCACCGTTTAAGGATAAAATATCCTTAAACGGTGGGACTAAACGTTAAACTGTCACTATGAATAAGATTTGCGCTAAAATGGCGTTAGTCCGCAGTCTAACGCCATATTGACTTTGGCCCTAGTTTAACGAACGCACTCTGAATAAGACAGAATGTGTTTCGGTTTTGGGTTTAAGAAACAAGAACTGTGTCAAAAAGCAATACCATTCAAACACCATTGAAACACGATTTTGACGTTAACATTAGCAGACTTGACCCCAGGTTACATGCTCCGTGGAAAGACGTGACCGGGTCCAGCTCCGTAGCATCATACCCCCGCGCAAGTAACCCGCGTCTCAACGTACACAAGCTACATGCACCGTGTAGAAGCACCCTTAGTATCAACATTACCAGTGAGGCTGGCGATCTCCGCGGCGCACTTCTCTGCGAACCCGATGCGCGTGTTAAGGCCGGTGCCCACGGCCGTGCCGCCCAGCGCCAGGTAGTGCAGGCGCGGTAGGGTCGCACACACGCGCTCGATGCCGAACGACAGTTGGGCGCTGTATCCGCTGAACTCTTGCCCGAGAGTCAGCGGCACTGCGTCCATCAAGTGGGTCCTGAGAACATCATGCAAAAATTTGAATGATGTTCGCAAGGGCACAAATTGCCTGACCAGGGGCCGTACCGGCTAACGCATCAAACTTCGATAAGTCTGACCGGCTTCAAATTAAAACAGATAAATCGAGCCTCAATCAGGCCAAAATGGCGAACCCCAATTCGTGATGTCACAAGAACATCGATATCTTCCAAATAACTTCGGCAAATAATTCGATTTATCTGTTTTAAGTTGAAACCTGGCAGACTTATCGAAGTTCGACGCGTTAGGCAGTACGGCCTCTGGCGTACCAAGCAGTCACTGCACTACAAAAAATCGACGACAGAAGCATCGATTTTTTTCGAGTCGAAACAGAAGTTCCGTCCCTCTCACATGACACTGATGTGAACGCGACAGACATTACGAAACAAACGGTGTTATTACAAAAGATTTTTAAACACCTTGTTTAACTTTGAAACCGTTTAATGTTGCTGTCGCTTTTTTGACAATATTATTTGAAAGAAACAGCATCACATTTAAACAGTATCTAAGTTGTTTAAAAATCTTTTGTAATAACACCAAAAATGTTTAAGACCCATCAATTTGTTACTTTAATTGTTAAAGACTGTTTGTTACCTAAATAAATAAAAAATTAAAATACTATTTTACTTGCTAATCTTGACGATTTTAGCGAAGTCTTGAGACTAAGCTTCCTGCGTGTCTCTGAGCGTGACGCGTCCCGGCATAAGTCTGTCCCTCAGTTCCATGGCGACTGCGATGTGCATCTTCGGTGGTAAGTGTCGTCGGAGCTTTGAGTATTAAATACGGCATTTCTTATAAAACAATGCTGTCTCACCTGCCAATCTTGATGATTTTAGCGAAGTCCTTTGACTTAAAATCGAGTGTCTCTGAGCGTGACGAGTCCCGGTATGAGTATGTCCCTCAATTCCATGGCGACTGCGATATGCATCGTCGTGGGGTAAGTGTCGTTAGAGCTTTGAGTAATAAATACGGCGTTTAGTGTATAAAACAATACTATCTCACCTGCCAATCTTGATGATTTTATTGAAGTCCTTGGACTTACACTCGAGTGTATCTCTGAGCGTGACGAGTCCCGGCATAAGTCTGTCCCTCAGTTAAACGGCGACTGCGATGTGCATCTTCGGGGGTAAGTGTCGTTGGAGCTTTGAGTAATAAATACGGCTTTTCGTATACAAAACAATGCTTTCTTACCTCCCAATCTTGATGATTTTAGCGAAGTCCTTGGACTTACACTCGAGTGTATCTCTGAGCGTAACGAGTCCCGGCATAAGTCTGTCTCTCAGTTCCATGGCGACTGCAATGTGCATCGCCGTGGGGTAAGTGTCGTTAGAGCTTTGAGATTTGTTCACGTGGTCGTTAGGGTGTACGGGACTTTTGCTACCTAGAGTACCCCCCAGTATTTGAATAGCGCGGTTAGCAATAACCTGTAAAAAATTGCGTGATGTTACTTTTTAATCTACACTCGCGAGCAAAAGTATGAAATCATAGGCCTATTTTCATACAAACGAGGTAATTTTGAAGCTTTGGTTCTTCGCCCAGGATTAAACGGGGTGTGATCTGATGATGGCCGTTCAAAGAGTGAATGCAGGAGGCTCAGATCGCTGAAGAAACCCAACGGATCAGAAGAGTCGTTTACACTAGAGACCGTATGTAGTTTTAATTGTTACATTTTACATACTTTTGATTGTAATTTTAGCTTGTTTTTGTTTTTTTTTTCAACCATGAGCGACTCATCTAATCCGTTAGGTTTCTTCAGCGATCTGAGCCTCCTCCATTCACTCTTTGAATGGCCATCATCAGATCACACCCCGTTCAATCCTGGGCAGAGAACCAAAGCTTCAAAGTTACCTCGTTTGTATAAAAATAGGTCTATGATTACATACTTTTGTTTGCGAGTGTATTAAACACTCATGAATGGAATCATTACTAACTCTTGCCCAAGACTTCGGTTGCCTGGATTTTCGTTTCGTAGCCAATTGCATCTCCAGATTCAATCTATCTCTAAATAAAAACTCAATATTGGTTCAGCATCATTACATAGTATAAAACCAAGTCACTTTCTCTGTCCCTTTATCCCTATGTATGCTTAAATCTTTGAAAGTACGCAACGGATTTTGATGCGGTTTTTTTTAATAGAAAGAGTGATTCAAGAGGAAGGTTTATATAATACATGGTGTCAAATCCCACACTGCACCGAAGCGAAGCGAGGGCGGGTCGCCAGTTAATAACATAGTTGAGTATATACCTCATTAGTGTTCATGTTCGATTGAGTTCCAGACCCGGTTTGCCAGATGACGAGAGGGAAATGGCCTTCATTGTACAACTTGCCAGAGATAACATCATCGCACGCCGTCATTATAGCCTCCGCTATAAGTAAACATACAATTTGAGAACTTATCACCTTTGGTATAAGACTTAATTTAAAATTACAATTTACATCGTCACACTCCATCAGTATAGACAGTAATATTATGTACGATTGGAAATTCACGTACTTTACCACTTTGCAGAAAAATTTAAGGCACCCTACTAAACACTACTAGCGCCGCCAATACATTTATTTTTATTACTCGTAAACCACGTCAATATTAAAAAAAAACCTAAGATCATGCCCTCTTAAAATGTCTCAAATATTTTTTGAATAACTCTTTAAGGGCCTATCACATTTTTTCGTCGAAATTTCGATTTTGACGGATTTTAGCGTTACAACCTAGAGAAACCTTTGGGTCTACTAAATACATTTATATGTGTCCGCGACAAAAAGTAATATGATGATTCATTGGAAAGTTAAAGGGTTAGAAAGGAAAATGAAAGTTGGTGAACGATTCCTTAGAGTCAACTTTGAACATAAACAGAAAGACAAACAAGTACAAACAACAAATAAAAGTATAAAATTTGATTTTGTTATAAAATAAAGATTATTATGATATAATTTTTACGTAATAATACTAATGTATCTAGGAGAAATCCACAGTTAATTCTGAGCTTTTTTAGTAGTTTTATGGTTTTTGATTGGGATTTTTTTTCACATATTCCATACATAATTTCAAAATTCCGAGGCCGCTAGGAACTATTCGACTATGTAAGAGATAACATTCATTTTTTTTATTTCAATTGTTTAGCACAGTTGTTCAATCCATGAGCTCAAAAAAGTGCCTTCGCGCATTTTATGAAAATCTTTCTCTGCAATTTCGGGTTTAATTATAAAGTTAAGCAAATTTTCAAAAAAGCGAGGCCGCTATGATCTATTCCAATAGCTATTCTGCACCATTCAATAAGTCAAAAGTATTAATGTATTTTTGTTTCTGAGATCGAGAACGCCAAAATTGGCCATTTTACGCAAAAATCACAGTCAAAATGTAATATGCCTCTTAACAGTTTTCATTGTTTCTGTAAATTTAAAATCCATTTTATGTCAAAGTGGCCACTATTGGCAAGAATTCATTTTATAACTTGCAAAATGAACGAAAAGTGTTGAAGAGTTATTTAATAAATATTAGAGCCAATTTAAGTGGCATGATCTTAGCTTTTTTAAATATTGACTTGCTTTACGCGTAATAAAAATAAATGTATTGGCGGCGCTAGCAGTGTGTAGTACGGCGCCTTAAGTGCGCACGTATCGGCAGGCCTCCATCACTCGCCCAAGGTCGCGCGATAAGCACCTACCGCTAGCCGTTCGTTCGAACGAACAAGTGAGCAAAGTGCCGCCACACGCACGCCGCTGTACAAGCGCGGCATCTTACTGCCTGCGTAGGTATTGCCTCTTTATAATAGTAACAATGTCGAATCGACATTACTATGCTGTGTACGGATGTCAAAATCAAAAAACCAATAAAAAATTGTCGTTTTTCACATTATGATATACGTTACATAGTTCATTTAAAAGAAGACAACCTTAACGTTGCGTAATTAGAAAAGGTTAGAGCACGCGATAGAAAGAGAGGCTAGGTGGGGGGCCAATTCTCACGCGATAGACAAAATGTCGAAATAGAGATATGTCGAAATAAAATGGCGGATCCGCCATTTTGTCTATTCAAAACTGTTTTTGGTATTCTCGAAATGTCACCATAGAGATATGTCGATGGCTAGCCCTCGACATGCAACGTGTGGTCGATAGCAGTAGAGATTGAATATCTCGAACATTACTAACGTAATGTTCGAGATATTCAAGTTCGAAGTGTCGAATTGCCTCTTTCTTATGAGGTGGGTGACCATTTGGGACTACAATAACGAATGTTAAGCTACTTTTGAAAAGGCCGAGTACGAGATGGGTGACCGTTTGGAACAGCAATAACGAATATTAAGCTACTTTTGAAGAGGCCGGTTACTAGATAGGTGACCATTTAGGACTGCGATGACCAATTTTAAGCAATTTTAGGAAATGGCCGGGTGTGGGATGGGTGACCGTTTGTGACTGCGATGCGACGAAAAAAAAGTTAAATAAGGCTGGGTTTGGGATGGGTGACCATCTGGTAACCACTTTGAAAATGGTCACCCGTCTCAGATGGGTGACCGTTTGGAACAGCAGTAACGAATGTTAAGCTACTTTTGGAGAGGGCGGTTGCCATTTACTAGATGGGTGACCATTTGGGACTGTGATGATGAATGTTAAGCAATTTTAGGAAATGGCCGGGTGTGGGATGGGTGACCGTTTGTGACTGCGATGCGACGAAAGTAAAAAAAAATAAGGCTGGGTTTGGGATGGGTGACCGACGATGCCAGAAGTAATCAATTTAAACAACAATTTCAAAGACTGGGTACCTATGAGATGGGTGACCGTTTGAGACTTCGATAACATATGTTAAACAACTTTGTAAAAAGATCGGGTTCGGGATGGGTGACCGACTAAGCCAACAGTAATCAATGTTAAACAGCGTTGCGTTTCTTGCACGCAGACATCGGGCGCGTGCCACAGTGTCAAATTCGAAATATCTCGAAAAAGTCAATAAATTGTAGAGATTCCAAAGACTTTCGACTTGTAATGTCGAAAATTGCTGAGAATAAGTTTTTTGGCTGCAATAGAGATTTTAGTGACATTTTCAATAGAGATTTGTGATTAGAGATTATCTCGAATTCGAGAAATGTCGCAGTGCGCGAGAATAGGCCCCCAGGCCATTGCGCGACCTGAATTGCACTTTATTGTGTCGGAGCAAAAGTCGCTACTTATTTAAATTACTATGCGGCGTGCTGCTTCTGTACTTGTTCTATTATTTATTCTGTGGTATCGGCCCTACACGAACTAAACGTATGTTAGTGACGGCGCGACGTAAAAGCGATTTTAACTTTAGGTGTGGTAAAGCGGAAGTGTTGTCGATAGTACAGCATTCTGTGCTACCATGTCAATGTTTTACAATCGATTTCAAACTTTAAAACAAACAGTTTAAGATCCAAAATCAACTGAAGAAAGTTTTGTTTAACTTGATGTGCCGTTGATTGTACAATTTTAAAACTAATCTTACACAATTAAAAATAGTTAGTAGTACAATGTGATTAAACAATATACAGTGATGAGTGATCACAGCACAGATGTGAGTGATCAACTGCAAGTTCACTCAAGAATGAATGAGAAAGATTTTTTTTTTATACCACAAGCGCTATGAATTTAGTCACTTCAGTTGTACATTGTTAAATTAATCGCATTGTAGTATTATTAGTAATAAATAGTAAAATGAGGGATTTACCAATCTTCTTGTCAAGGCCGTATTCTATGTTCACTTTGGCGGCGGCTTTCTTCAGGATACCAAATGCAATGATTACTGGATACTGCAAAAGGAAATATTATAAGATTCCATCAGCCATTTTTGATGTCCCCACTGCTGGGGCACAGGCCTTCCTTATGGGTGGTAAGGAGGATGGGCCATAACCCACCACGCGGGCCCAATGCGGATTGGTGGGTGTTAACGACTGCAAATGCAGCCGGGACCAACGGCTTAACGTGCCTTCCGAAGCACGGAGGAGCTCAAGATAATAAACTTTTGGTCACCCATCCCATGACCGACCCTTGCGAACGTTGCTTAACTTCCGCAATTGCTGGGCCAAGCGCTAAACCACTGCGCCACCGAGCTCCTCATTATAAGATTAATCAAGTAAAAATATGTTTTTTTTTGTTCTAACTGTATTAAGTTTTTTATCTACACACATGAAACACCCCAAAAAAATAAAACTGAGTGCTCACATCAATCAAGAGACATTCATGTAAGTACTATGAGTGAAGTGAATTGGATGTTATACAAGTGCCGGGCTCGATCAGTGCAGACAATTTTAGAGGTTATAATTGAAAAACAACTTTTCTACACAAGGCTAAAAAGTTCTACAGTGCTCTTCAAGACTTCAACATGGTTGTGCAAAACCTTAATGGACTTTCGAGCGAATTAATGTAGTTGGAAACTGTAGTTGAAGAATTTATTAATTAGGAAAAATTGCAAATTAACCCCAAAACCCATCAGCAATATATTCTGACCCATCAGACTAAAGATATTATGAATCGTCTCCTAGATCATCCAATCAGCATTCAGGTTCACAATTGTCCGAAACATACTGGGATTTTTACAAAGATCCTAAAAATTGCTCGGACGATTGCGAGAATCTATCTTAGATTTCAATTATACGGTTCTTTACAATATACCTAGGATTTTTGTAAAGATCCGGTTTATACGATTATCCTACGACATATACAATTTTACTATCGGCATCGCCTGTGATAAACCCACATTCATGTTTTAATTATAGTACAGTTGCATAAAAAACAATTATATTATGTTCATTTATTATTTTCTAGTTGAATACCCACTTCTGTGTCAATACATAATGAACTTGCAACATACAAACGAGACAAACAACAAAAGTTGATAACGACTCTGAACGATAACAAAAGCAAATACGTTACAAAGGAAGATGGTTACATCATCACTTAACATCATTTCATTATAACATAACAAGAGAAATTTTGGCAAAAATTACATATTCTTCTTATTCAAAAACTAACAATTGGGACTTGTTATCCTTCACGCGATTTTGAAACTGATTCAAGTTTCGCAAACGAACCAATCACAGAGCTCATTGCAACTTAGGCTCGTAATAAAGAATCAAACTCAAACTTAAATCTCTGCTTGAGTACAGTTAGAAAGGGATGGCGCTATATGCGATGAATAGCACCATCCCTTTCTAACTGTACTCAAGCAGAGATTTGTGTTTGAGTTTGATTCTATCGGGCCTTAGCATAGTAAAATCAAATTCTATGGCCTTAGTGCGTTTGCATAGTCAAGAGTCGTTTGAGTATTGTTTATGAATAGGGACACGATATCGAATTCGATACTTTACTCATATCCAGCGAACTAAAATCTATGGAATAAGCATTCTGCTCAAAAAATGGCACCACACGAAAAGTACAACTAAGTGGATAGAGCTAAAAATGCTGGCATTTAATTATGCAGCACAAAGCGTCTGAATAATGGTTGCTTATTAGCGAGCATAATTTGTTTACTCATAGATATTTTCTATACTTAACGAAAAAATAAGCTACGTTTTTTCTGCATCTTTTTACTGCCTTCTTTGCATCTTTTACACCATTTGACTATAAAGGACGTAATTTCTAATATACTCTCTCTTTCTATCTTATCTCTACAATACAAACTGCAATTTATTGAAAAGAACACTAGCGTCAGTCACCGGGTGCGTGGCTGGCCCGACTAAAGCTGAGCGGGTTGTACTTTTTCGGCCCCGTGCACAGTGGACTGCGCGCCTTAGCAAGGCGGTCAGAACGGATTATTAAGAAATTTCGATTTTTTTAATAGGAAATGTTTTTAAATTGTATGTCGTTAAGGATTAATGAATAAATAAACATTTTAAAGTATTCTACAATTTAAAAAAATTGAAAAAATTCAAATATTATGGATAAAAAAAAAAGTCAACAAAATAAAGTAAAATTTAGTTAGTATTATCTATTAAATTTATAACATCAGCGGACAATATGGATTTTTATTGGGAAGCAACTTTCTTCTGTAGTGATCAGTGGATCTAAATTCAGCAGAAGTCTGTTCATTAGGTCTGTGTTTGTGGAAACCCGATACATTTTTCTTGTGTGGTTGAGCACAAACGTTGAAAAGGTGAAAAAGTAACAACCAGAAAATCACCATCTGAACAAAACAATACAAAAAAAATTTTTTTTTACTGTTTTGTAGCAATGCTGCGTCTTGGCGTAGAAAGCGTTTTACAAGACAATCCGCAAATTTCCGCAAAAAATTGTGTATAGCCGCTAATCTTTAGACATCCAACTTATAAATACAGAAAAAGTTATTGTTAAGTAAGATTCAGAACATAATCAAAAGTTAAAGAGAAAAAATATCAAAATAAATTTTCACTAATATTTGGTCGATGCGTAGATCCATCGTTATTAAAATATTTTACATATATATGCAGAAACGAATATAAATATTAAAGCGACATACTTGATTCTTGAAGCTCCATCACAAAAATAGTCTTTTAAATGGCTTAAATTTATGAAATTGACTACTAATTAGACCTCATATTATACATCTGACTTAACTGCACGTGCAAGAATGATGTGTGGGTCTCCAGCTTCCTCATAGGCTATTGAGAAATTCTAAGCTTGCCATATTTTAAAGCATAATAGCAGCAATCAAACTTCCAGACAAAATAATAGCAGCCACCATAAGTTCGTTACCATGAGTTGTTTTATGTGTGTGAGCTGGCGACACGTGTCTGCAGCTTACACATCCCGTTAAGGCAAACTAGTGAGGTTACGGTTTTAGACTATAGTCAAAAATTTAGAGCCTAATTGCAGCAATAAGATCCAAAAAAACTAACCATCACACTCTAATACTGTTGTAACTACGAGCATAAAACTGTGTGCGAGCTGGAGACACGTGTCACTGGCTTGCACATCTGTATTTTCGTAATTACTTAAGCTACGATTATGTTATATACCTCAAAATTCTCAGCCGAATTGGAGCATTAGGCTCCAAATTTATCAAAGCTTTAACTCGAAAAGTTTTTGAGCTACGAGCCGATATCTATGTGTAAGCTGGTGACACGTGTCTCTGGCTGACACATGGTGAAAGCCAAAAACCGTTTTCCCGCCAAAAAATTCAAAATAATGGCTCGGAAGCGCCTAGTCGTGCCGTTGCCGTTCCGTGCGCTACACTATTGCAATCGAATTTGAACCTAAGAGCTAGTATTATTTTGGTTCATTTTAATTTACGCTCTCGATCGTTTTAATTTCTGTACTGAGAATTTTAGTCTAGGAGGTAGAAGCCGTCTGATATAACTGGTTACCTAATTTTAAAGAAAATCAAAGTCTATTTTTTGAATGTTTATATCGCTATGCTTAGTTATTATACAAATTTTGTCTGTCTGTCTGTATGTTTGTTACTCTTTCACGCCGAAATTTGGCATACTAAAATAAAAAGTCAAATTTAAAATGGCGGCCATTCCAACAAGAGTGGGGATAGACCCCAACATGTGGGTGTTTTTGTCGATAAAATTAGGTGTATTTCACGTCTTTAAATTATCGTTAAGAAAAACAGGTGCAAGCTATTTTCGACCTTATTGACATTTGAAATTCGGTTGGTTTTTTGGCGTATTCTCATTAACTAACTTTGATCTTTCATTAAAAACCGTGATTTTGATAAATGTCAATAAGGTCGAAAATCGCTTGCACTCATTTTTCTAACTTGTGATCACTAGAAAATGTTTTCTAGTAAGAAAAAACAGGTGCAAGCGATTTTCGACCTTATTGACGTTTAAAATTTGTTTGATTTTTTGCCGTATTCTCGTTTGCTAACTTTGATCTTTCATTAAAAACCGTGATTTTGATAAATGTCAATAAGGTCGAAAATCGCTTGCACTCATTTTTCTAACTTGTGATCACTAGACAAGGTTTTCTAGTTAAAAAAAACAGATGCAAGAGATTTTGACCTTATTGACGTTTGAAATACGGTTGTTTTACCATATCTCGCGTTCACTAACTTTGCTTAGCTAAATAGCTTTTACATAATACTTACTAATTGACTTCGTTGTGTCATAAAAGTCCTAATCGAACTAACACAATATAAGGTCGCGCGCGATATTATACTTATACCTAGCGTGCTGCGAGAGAAACGCGCGTAACGCGTCCGGTAGCAACAGCGCGCACGCGATGAACAGTGGTCTCGAACGTAAAAATAGGAAATCGGTAGAGTTAACAATAATTATCGGTAGATTCTTACCCAAAATCGGTATATTGTGAATAAAACCATAAATACCAAGGACCACCATAGGGTTTTCCATACAAACGAGCTAAGTTCCGAATGGTTTTTTATCGGTAGAAATACCGAAAAATGATTTTTAATACTAAAATATCGGTAGAACTACCGAAAATCGGTAGGTTCGAGACCACTGGCGATGAATGCCCGCGCACCCGTCCGGCCAACGATGCTACTTGTTGCCACGCGCGATATTCATAGCGCCATAGCGTCTACTTACATAGCGCGCTATGTGCGCTAATGATAAAACAGAGCGCGCGCACACTGATATATTTACACGGCTATAATAATAATTCCTTGGTGCGCGAACAGATGGCGTGATTTTGTTTATAACTGTTTATAGGATTATTTTTATTTTTTGATTGTGTTAATCCCGATTCCAGTCCAGGCCATATTTATATCTGTCTGTATGCCAAATTTCGGCGAGCAAGAGTAACAAACATACAGACAGACAAACAAATGTTCGAAGTTTTAATGTAAGTGAGATTAAAAAAATTGTATAATAACTAAGCATAGCGATATAAATATTCCTAAATAAATAGACTTTGTTTTTCTTTAAAATTAGGTAACCAGTTATATCAGACGGCTTCTACCTCCTAGACTAAAATTCTCAGTACAGAAATTAAAACGATCGAGAGCGTAAATTAAAATGAACCAAAATAATACTAGCTCTTAGGTTCAAATTCGATTGCAATAGTGTAGCGCACGGAACGGCAACGGCGCGATTAGGCGCTTCCGAGCCATTATTTTGAATTTTTTGGCGGGAAAACGGTTTTTGGCTTATAATTTTGAAACTAAGAGGCCCAGAGATTTGAAATTATGCCTCGTGTGTGCTGCAATTATAACGTATTATTTGATCTTTAAAACGAAACTCTAACATATACAGTTACAGCAATTCACCATGTGTCAGCCAGAGACACGTGTCACCAGCTTACACATAGATATCGGCTCGTAGCTCAAAAACTTTTCGAGTTAAAGCTTTGATAAATTTGGAGCCTAATGCTCCAATTTGGCTGAGAATTTTGAGTTATATAACATAATTGTAGCTTAAATAATTACGAAAATACAGATGTGCAAGCCAGTGACACGTGTCTCCAGCTCGCACACAGTTTTATGCTCGTAGTTACAACAGTATTTGAGTGTGATGGTTAGTTTTTTTGGATCTTATTGCTGCAATTAGGCTCTAAATTTTTGACTATAGTCTAAAACCGTAACCTCACTGGTTTGCCTTAATGGGATGTGTAAGCTGCAGACACGTGTCGCCAGCTCACACACATAAAACAACTCATGGTAACGAACTTATGGTGGCTGCTATTATTTTGTCTGGAAGTTTGATTGCTGCTATTATGCTTTAAAAAGTGGCAAGCTTAGAATTTCTCTATAGCCTATGAGGAAGCTGGAGACCCACACATTGCAAGAATTAATTGTGTTCACTTTCGAGTATTATTATAGACATAAATTAAATTATTTTGTGGAATATATTTATAGCAAAACATTGTTCATTTATCGATCTATAATATGACACAGCTAAATATAAAAAAATACAATATAAGTTTTTGTCAATTATGGCCTCTAGCGAGTCCACCGTGCCGTGGTGCCATTTTTTAAGCAATATTTGTTTGCAATTAAACTTCCATAGATTTTAGTTCGCTGACTCATATCACTACTTATGTTTCGAAACTTAACAAGTACTTAAAAGACCGATACTTTAATTCGATACTCTGTTTCTACTAATAGGAGTACTTTGCATATCGATGCTTTAATTCGATACTCTTAGCTACAAATATGAGAAAGTACTTTGCATCAAGTATCGAATCGATTCAATCAAGTAAACTAAACACTAAATCTAATTCAGAATACATAATAGTACAGCGGGTCTATCAGCTAAAAACAATTATGTTAATTAATCAACAACAATGACAATACTTAGCATTAGCTTAGCAAACTAGGTGACAATTACATATTTTGATTTAAGTAGGTAATACGATGGACATGTAGATTAGGTATGACCTTATTTTTGTAAAGCTGGGTCTCCTGCGCCGTGTTTTTGTGTTTTCAAACATCAAAACAATGTTTTCTCAACATGTTGGGGGCGTGGCCTATGAGTTTTGTTGAGCAAAAACACAAAACATGTTTGCCGAGACGAACGGAAAACATCCCCCGCTCTCGCCTGCAGGGAGGGGAAGTAACTCATTTTGTGTTGGCGCTCACTAGATGCAGACGCCTCGCCTGCGTTCGTGTGCCATTGTGTGATTTGTGTATTGTCTTAGTGATGGAGTGGAATAAGGAGAATACCTACTTTATTTTTAATTGAGTTGGTCAGAGAAAGACCGCTACTTTACTTTACTACCCGGAATCTGTTTCTGTTTCTTCTTTGGAGAACTAAATCCACTATTGCCATTACAGCTACCACGTCTTCTTCATCGGAACTCATTTTCGAAACTGAGCCGTGATTGGACGCAAATTTTCTCAACAAAACATGTTTTCAAAACAAAACCTAGGCGCAGCGGACGTGCGGTTTGAAAATAATATTTTTAAAATAATGTTTTGCCAACAATGTTTTGCCAACAATGTTTTGTTGAAAATTAAGCGCAGGAGACCCGACTTAAGAAGAAACGCGGTTTTATTGCCTTCCGACACATCTTCCTGTCCAAATTTCAGTAAAATCTAAATTTGTAGTACCTAATTATAATGACAATATTTTTGAATATTATAATTGTATCAACTTTTTGTAAAATGTTATTGATGTGTCATACGCGTTTACATTCCAAGAAATATTCAGATGCGTGTAATACCTCATTCTGTGGTAATTACGCAGCGTGTTCTGATCGGAACTTCCGTACTGCTCATATTGATGACTTTAGATTCGATACTTTAACTCATTAAATACTTTTGTTTCGATACCTACCGATACTAAGAAGTTATCGATACTTATGGTGATATCGTATTATGAATACGGGTGTTAATGACTTTTCTAGCGTTTGGATGTGATTTAGGCAGATAACCACCTACCTAGTACGGCTCATTTCAACCTATATTGTACTAGGTTATGGTCCCATTCGGCAGAAAGCATGAAACTTGGCATGCATGTAGCTTTTACGTATACAATAAAATATAGAAGTAGAAACAAGTCGTAAGGTGATTGTTTCCCCCCCTGGGGGGGCGTTTTGTGTCCCTAATTGCAGTTTTTATTTTTTTAATAAAAAACGGTGAAAGCTACAACAAAACTGTCTAAGAACAATATATTTGTCATTAAATTCTCTAATAACCATTTTTTGAATGAAGGTGATAGTACTTATAGTTTTCAAATTATGTTTGAGTCTATTCCTATATTTTTTGAAAATATCACCCTGTGGGAAACGTATAGGACAACACCGATATTTCTTGCATTAAAGAATGAGACTTGGCACACTTGTTCCTTAGGTGGACCAGAGTGGAAAACGCCCGGAAAACAGCGGGTGACACCCTGCTGGGGGGGGGGGGGGGAGGGGGAGGGGGGGAAATTTTCTAACGCCACGCGTACTGTTGGGCGTAACAACTGCTAATTTATAGCTACTATGGCAAATCGGGTATCATTTTCGGATAAATAAAGGATGGCCAATCATTTTCAGAAATAAAAAAACACCTTTACGTACAAAAACATTAATTGCCGTAATTGAAATGCCGAACTTCTAAAATTTATCAAAAAAAATTTTTTTCCAGTGGCGATAAATTTCTAACGAGTACCGATATTGACTTGAAAAAAATATGATAAGAAAGCCATATTCATACAAATTTTAAAACTATAAGTTTCATTGGAATAGTTTCATAAAAAATGTGTTAAAAATATTATATACAGCGTGGCGATGGCATAAATAAATCTATAAAAACTCCCCATTTATAATTCTAATTTAAAAAAAATACCGGAAACGTCGAAAGCTACAGCAAAACTGTCGAAAAACAATATATTTTTCATTAAATTTTCTACAATAATTGTCTTGGAAGTATGTTGATAGGACTTATAGTTTTCAAAACAAACTCACAATCATTGGATAAGTGACGGAATTTAGGCAATTAATAAAACTACCTACATATTTCATGACTAATCACAAATTGTTTTTATTTTTTAATTTATTTAAAAAAAAAATTGCCTAAATTCCGTCACTTATCCAATGATTGTGAGTTTGTTTTGAAAACTATAAGTCCTATCAACATACTTCCAAGACAATTATTGTAGAAAATTTAAAGAAGAATATATTGTTTTTCAACAGTTTTGCTGTAGCTTTCACCGTTTCCGGTTTTTTTTTTAAATTAGAATTATAAATGGGGAGTTTTTATAGATTTATTTATGCCATCGCCACGCTGTATATATTATTTTTAACACATTTTTTATGAAACTATTCCAATGAAACTTATATTTTTAAAATTTGTATGAATATGGCTTTCTTATCATATTTTTCCAAGCCGATATCGGTACTCGTTAGAAATTTATCGTCACCGGATTTTTTTTTTTTGTAAAATTTTAGGTGTTCAGCATTTCAATTACGGCAATTCATTTTTTTTTGTAAGTAAAGGTGTTTTTATATTTCTGAAAAAGATTGGCCATCCTTTGTTTATCCGAAAATGATACCCGATTTGCCATAGTAGCTATAAATTAGCAGTTGTTACGCCCAACAGTACGCGTGGCGTTAGGAAATTTCACCCCCTCCCCCTCCCCCCCAGCAGGATGTCACCCGCTGTCTCCCGGGCGTTTTCCACTTTGGTCCATCTAAGGAACAAGTGTGCCAAGTCTCATTCTTTAATGCAAGAAATATCGGTGTTGTCCTATACGTTTCCCACAGGGTGATATTTTCAAAAAATATCGGAATAGACTCAAACATAATTTGAAAACTATAAGTACTATCACCTTCATTCAAAAAATGGTTATTAGAGAATTTAATGACAAATATATTGTTCTTAGACAGTTTTGTTGTAGCTTTCACCGTTTTTTATTAAAAAAATAAAAACTGCAATTATGGACACAAAACGCCCCCCCAGGGGGGGAAACAATCACCTTACGACTTGTTTCTACTTCTATATTTTATTGTATACGAAAAGCTACATGCATGCCAAGTATCATGCTTTCTGCCGGATGGGACCGTGTTTGGTTGAAAAGAGCCGTACTAACCGAATGAAATCCTATGGAAACATAAATCGTTCAACAAAACATACTAAAATAGTGTCACAAGGTGAACAAAGTATCGAAAGTAAAGCAATGCAATTATGGTCATGGCTGTTATTGCTATACGTTTTACAATTCAACCACGTCCGAGTGAAAGTCACTCACATACCCATGTGAATGGAATAAAACACCATGGAACCTTTGTAATTTATTCCGTGCCAATGTTGAATGTAATTTAATTTCATTATGCTTGCGATGGCGCAACTATTAAAAACAGCCTTTAGTGGTTGGTTGGTGGCAAAAACATTTGACGGCCACGGCCGGCACAGAATATAAAAAATATTCACATTAATTAAGTATTTTAGAATTTTCATTTTTTTTGTTTTAATAAAATTGGGGGAATGTTCGCGCATGTCGGCTAATTGACCAATAGCGACCTAAAATGAGTGTTCTGCGCACGCGACGCTGTTACTCAAGAAGTGTGCCGTCATCTGCGAGTATTCTGTGGAGTCGGTCTACTCACCGGCATCCTTTCTTCGATGCCTCCAATGGGGAAGTTCATGACAGACCTGACGGTCTGGGCGCCATACAGCCTGTCATCTGGCACGTCTAACTCGCCGAAAGTGTCCTTCTCCTTGCGCTGGAAGTTTAAAAATAAAAGGATCATTATTATCACGTACATATCATCCTTAACTAAGCAAATCTCATTAATAACGCGCTAATTTGTAAAGCGCTAACGAACTTCGCTTTCGAAAACGTAGGGATTTGAAATTTCAAATGGGTATAGCCATTTGAAATTTCAAATACCTACGTTTTTAGTCTTTCGATGGCGATATTCTATATAGAAAAGTGATATGATAACATATCACTTTTACTGATTCGACATTTCAACATTAATTCACAAATCTCAAGCCGATTTACATCACGGTTACTGCTGATTCAAGAGGAAGACCAAAAATAGACGTATAGATTAATAGTAGTACTGGTTAAAAATTGTAAGTTATTAATTTAATTGATTGAATTATACAAATCAAGTTTCGTCTACAAAAACATATTTTCGAGGGTGTGTCCTGAAAACGTATAATGTAAAGTAACAGTTTATTGTTTAACGTACTGTCATTGAAATATCATCGTGTACCAACATGAAACAATCGTTTAAACCTCATTAGAGCCTGATCGCAAACATCCTGCAAGGTGTTGTTAACAACATCAGCTTATTTCATTCTACTCTAGAGTTAACTTAAAAAAATCCAACCACAAAAACAACAAGCCGAAACAAGAAAAATTCAAAAAAAAGGATAACCGTAATAGGATCATAGTAGGTACCAGCCTTAGTAGTTTTTCATGACGTATCTAGGATAGGACAAAGTGGCATGTGACTAGGTACTAAGTACGATTATCATTTTTATTGGATTTCGGACTCGAATATTTTCTCGGACGCGATTTTTCCGTAGTTTTTTTAAACTGATAATACCTAAGGTACCAGAAATCTTATATAATAAATAGTTTGATTGCATTTAAAAATTATAACAACACATGCATGACCCAGATGTGTTGTGTGAAATGAATGTCACTTTATGTCATTGACCTGCAAACATTTTTTTCTATGCTTTATGTGAATATAAATACCTACTTAGGTGCATTTATAATGAACATAGTTTAAGAAAACTATCAAAACGTATTTATTTTTGTTACATTTATTTAGGTCAAATTAAGTACCTACCGATGATGATTATTTATTGCATTTATATCAGACACTCTTAAAAAACAACCTCATCATTCTTTTTAATATTTTTACCATTTAATAATAAATTATTCTATTGCATTTCAATAGTTCATAATTAGTTACGGAAGACTAAGCAGGCACAGTTTCAATTATCTCGCGGCTTACAAACAAGATAATAAAGTTGATTATAATATTATAATTTATAACTAAACAGCAGTGCCGATTAAGTACGTACCATTTTGACAGGTTTATTAGGATCCATACACGTACAAGACATTTTGAAAGTAATAACAATCTAGACGATATTAAAAGCACACTTGTAAATTTTGAGCAGACTTAAATTGCGAATAATAGTTTATAGGTATCACACGAAGTTTAATTGTTTATTTTAGATCGCGAAACACAAGTAAAACGAGTTATATGGCCATGTAGGTAGGCCAATGAAAAGTAAAGAATGGTCCGGCCGGTCTCCCCTCTGCTCTGTGCAGAAATTCGCACCGCGTTCTTTTTTTATGTCTGTACAATCACAAAATAATCGACCGCTCGTATCGAAACTCGTAGGTGTACTGACATAGAGAAATATAATATAACGGGTGTACTGATGTGGTCGTAATTGTAACCTCGCAACCTCAACGCGATATCATACACTTGTTGAGAATAAACAGTTTATAATTTACATAAATTATATCTTATTTAGGAGGAAATAGAAATAATTCCATATCATTGGACTCTGAATTCCTATTTTTTGTATTCGATTCCTGAATCTGAATTCGTGTTTTTATTTTAGCATTTGATTCCCGAACAAGAATTTATTGAGTTGTGGAAACCCGTATTTCCAGGAATTTTAATTTGGAACAATGCAGAAATACAATATCATATTCAGTTCAGTACAATGATAACTTTTTGTTTGTTTGTGTAGATAAAGCAGTAAGCTAGCCAACCTAAGTAACTGACTACTTATGATAATTATATTTTTTAATGGCTATTCATAACGGAGTGCTGGTACCGACACTGATGTATGGAAGTGAATCTTGGGTATGGCAGAAGAAGAATGAAAGCAGAATAAATGCGGTAGAGATGCGATCGTTGAGGAAAATATGCGGAGTAAAACTGAGTGATAGAGTGAGCAATGAGGTGATTCGTAAAAGGTGTGGTCTGAAAGATGATATAGTGACAAGATTGAGAAAGGAATGCTCCGGTGGTTTGGTCACTTATTAGAGAGGATGAATGAAGGCGAATCACGAAAGAGATATACATATTGTGCGAATGTGGAAGGAACGATTGCACAAGGGCGTCCCAGAAAAACCTACGCGGACCAAATAGGGGTTATTATAAAAAAGGCTGGTGTACGCAGTGATAAAAACCGCAGGGCATGTATGAAAAGATTGATGGATGTGAATGAAGCGAAAGAAGTGTGCAAGGATCGTAGCAGGTGGCGATCCATAGTCTCTGCCTACCCCCATGGGAAACAGGCGTGAGTGTATGTATGTATGTATAATTTTTAATTATTGTGATTCCTCTCATTTCATTAGGGGATGTATTTAATAGCACTTTAAATTTGATTAAAACAGCTATAAAATTGTATATCAGCACTTTAAAATAATGATAGACCTATAATTTAATCTTATCACTACAAAAATAATGGTTTGCACTTTAAAATAATAATAGATCTATAAATTAATATTATCACTACAAAAATAATGGTTTGCACTATAACTGTGTCCCAACTCCGAAATCATTTAATTTCTGTCAAACCATGTCAGACTAATGAGATGGCAAGTCTCACCAAGTCGGTTCTAGCGTTGTTGGTCGCAATGGAACCTAACCTCCTCCTCAGCTCCCCTCTCGATACGCCCGCTCGTCGTCGCACCTAGTCGTCTGTTTACCAGTACTAATGTTTTAAAATTAATTTGTATGGTGCAAAGTATTAATTTTAAAGCTAAACAATTAAATTGTATAGTGCAAAGTATTAATTTTAAAGCTTAGCATATTTATAGTGGAAACCATTATTTTTAAAGTGCATTCAATAAATTTTGATGCTGAACATTTTAAAGTGTGTTACATTATTTTTAAAGTGCAATTAAATATTCCCCTTTCATTAGGTTATTATTAAGATTTACTTTATATGGGTTGCTAAGATCAACTTGTCAACTTATTAATTATTTACTAACTAATCTCCTTCACAACCTTGGACTAAATTACATATCATACCCTGAGAATTTAATTTGAGGTTTATTTTGAAATGAGTAACTTCCATTCTCATGCGATATGTGGTTTAAATTGTTGCAATTATGATAATAATGTCATTGGGAAGGTTAAATTTTTAAATGATTACAGCTAAAATAATTATGTGTGGTTTATAATAATTTGTACCTACTTTATTACTGTACCATCTGGTTTGAACTCAATACGACCGACGACCACGACCCGCGTGGTTGTGAGGGCACAGCCCTCCTGCAAGGAGGACTCGGATGGCCAAGCCCCCGCTATGACAAAAGTCTTGAAGAGTTAATTAGGTTAGGTTAGTATGGTGACCAAAAACGCGCGAGCCGAGCCATCGGAGAGCCGAGCGAGCGGAGCGAGCGTGCCGCGCCGCACATTGTGCCATTTTTGAGTCAAATTCTAGTTACGAGCAAGTTCTGGGGTACGTGATTTAAAATACTTAAGTACTGATTTCTCGATCCATTGGCGTTTATATGTGACCTTAACCAATGAGTAATTTGAAGTGGTATTTTCTCATACATTTTTGTTAGTTAAATTAATTAAAGCATGCCTGAAATTACACTCGACGTCAGAAAAATCGCACATCTTCGAAAATAAGTTTAGACTTGGCTACCTGCTAAGTATTGCTAGCTAACGTTTTATTGTGCAAATGTTGATATCTATTGAAAATACATTTAATGAGCTTTAATTTTTTTTATTTTTATTTAATTAACATAATAGTTACCATAATTAAACTCTTAAAGCGTTATTGCTTGCGCCGCCATAAAAGGGAAAAAAAGGGTTCAATTCAGGAAATGCGGGTATATTCACTATCGAGATGATGGAGAAAACACACTTCAACAGTTCAATTAAAAAAAAATACCCAAGATGGATACTATTGCCCATGAGGTTGCTCAAATATTGCAAAAAAAATATGCAAGGTAATGTTGCTCGGAAACTGAATCTCAGTAATTAATTGTGTTCAACGAGTATTCCAACAGTTTCAAGATACTGTTGGCTATGTCCGAAGGGAAAGAAATATAATATAACAACACTTACAATTAATAGAATAAACTATGTCGGGATTTACACCATGTACCTGTTTATTTTTGAGACTCCTATGATCATGGCGCATGTAACTGCGCCGAAATCTCGGAGTCTCAAAAATAAACAGGTACATGGTGTAAATCCCGACATAGTTTATTCTATTAACGTCAATAACCATGGATTTTTTTTTTTAAAAGGTGTGATTTTTCTGACGCCGAGTGTAGGATTGAAAAACTGGTCAAAAATCTAAATTCAGCCGCCTTTTGAGAGGGTGGCGAAAACTAGAGTAGCCATGATCTTATATTCGGTCAACCATCAAACCAACGGCAAAACCTAATAATATTAGGACCAATAATTAATAAAATTATTGAAAAACAAATAATAATACTAACAAATTAAAACGATTAAAAACTCAGATCTTATATCTCTTTTTCTATAATAAATGACTACAGAAGAAATAAATAATTAACAAATAAGTATTATAAATAATAAAGAAATCCAATCTAATAAAATTCTTATAGACCTAAATGAAATAAATGCCCACTCCAAAAAATAATTAAATAATTTATAATAAAATAAATTATAGTAATAAATATTATTCTCAGAAAAATAAAAAATAAACTGATAAAACAAACCGAAAACTTTTGAATACTTAACTTAAAATAATTTGAATATTTAATACCATAAATCATCATTTTATTTAAATTATTAAAAGAAAATAATTCTATTTTTTTAACTATATTTTTTAATATTAAATGTTATTAATAATAAATATTCACAATAAACTCCAGAATAAAATCTATAAATTTTTATTAATTATTAGTAATTTATTGTTTTAAATTTCCATGGTTATTGACGTTAATAGAATAAACTCTGTCGGGATTTACACCATGTACCTGTTTATTTTTGAGACTCCGATATTTCGGCGCAGTTACATGCGCCATGATCACGGAAGAACTGTCGATTGTTGCGTGCGGGTAGATGTTATTGGCAGACGAATCGGTCTACCCTCTAGTTCTTTTATTACTACGTTCGATACCGGTACCACTGTCTGCAAACTCACTATTCACTCGAATTTGTCCTTGACACACGACACTCACTGTATCTGTACGCGGAACGGCACTTTTTCTATAACTGCGCCGAAATATAGGAGTCTCAAAAATAAACAGGTACATGGTGTAAATCCCGACATAGTTTATTCTAGTAATTTATTTACTGATAAAAGTAGTAGCATTAAAGTATTAATGTGAACATGTTTATATTAGCTATGTTTATTAGTTTTTGATAAATAATGTTTTTGATAATTTTATATGATTGTTGTTATACTCATATAAAGAACAATATACAGCCAATACCAACAATATTTTTGTTGATTTTTAATAAACCTTAAATTATAACTGTTGATAAATATACCATAAATACATTAAACTTGGCATGTTTGCATTAGCAAAGCTTATTTTTCATTGATTTTTGATAAGCATAATATGATTAATGTTGATCGGAATAATAATTATGTTTTGTAATACTTTTTTGTAAAACTAGGTCACTCACCAAACTTAATTTTTTTATAATTTTACTATTACAGTTTCTTTGTTATTCTTACTTTTATTATATATCAATTGCAAATAACAAAGTTTACAAAGCTGGAGTTCAATTTTAATATAAATATTTAAGATTGAATTTTATGAATTAGGTATGAATTGCTGACATGGTCGAATGTAGGGCATTTCACCCTACTTACAATTAATTAATAGCATTTTTTTATTACATGACTGTAGCAGCAGGTAATCATGATAGTATTATAACATTGATAAGATACCTTTTATTACTAATAATTTTAACTTTTACAATTTCATTTTACTAATTATTACCTAATTAATATTTCATCATCATCATATCAGCCGCACGACACCCACTGCTGGGTATAGGCCTTACTAACTTAATTAATATTTTTGACAGTAAAAAAAATCATTAAGTATTGAAATGTTTTCATCATGCTACACAAATGAACTTTGCAGATTATAGATTAATTAATTTAGATCAAGTATAAATACATTTCTTGTGATAATCTTTGTTCTGACTACATTTGGACCACAGTCCAGATCAAAAGTTGATATTTTTTTAAGGTAACTTGTAATAATAATTACTTAAATGACGTTAGTAGTTAGGTAGGAAGTTAACCCATTTGCACCGGCCGTATACCCCCCCCCCCCCCCCCCCTAAAAATAATTAGCACCAGGGAAGATAAAAGAACAAAAAAGAAAATGTAAACAAATTGCCGGCCTCATAGGCCGACTTGGTGTTGACAGATTTAATAAACATCTATTTATAGGTAATTACAAAATAATAATCAGTATAATTATATGGAGCTCAGGTTACTTTTATTATGGTGCAAATTATGATCACCTTATTTATGCAAACGACTCAATAGGTACCTATGTATCCTATCCTACCTATGTATTTTATTTATTGCTCATTTATTTATAGGTATCACAAAACATCCTAATTCCTTTCTTACTAATTTGTGTGTTACTTGAGTAACGTGATTGATCACGCAAAATGGGCTGAACGGATTAGGATGAAATTTGACGCACAGATAGTTTCTAGCCTCAATCAAAACATACTAGGATACTTTTTATTTCGGTTAAAGGTTCCCTAAGGATTTTTCGTATGTCCACGCGGATGAAGTCGCAGACGGAAATTTGAATATAAGGACACGAGACACAACTCAAAATTAAGCCGCAGAAAAGCCGACACGTCAAAATAAACAATCGCAAAGGCAAAACAGGTCGGCAACTGCAAAATCGATTATGCAACTTACCGCCGCAATACTAGTTGTAGAGAAATTTTTGTTGACGAGACGGACGACGCATCGCAAGTTTCTTGAAGAATTTATTAAGACGGAGGATAATTTAAACATGGATGAAGCCATGTTTTCTTATTATTTCTAGCTGAGACTGAAAAATCCCTAAAATTATTTAAAAATTTCAAAAGAAAAGAATCTCTTCCTATGCAAACGTCAAACTTCAGCTGTCAGTTGGTTGCCTGTCACCTGTGATCTGTCACTGGGTGCATTCCGGCAGGCTAGTCGCGGAATGTGCGCGGAATAATCGATCGCCATAGAGTACATTTTATATAACCATGAGGGCTTTTCTAAATGACAAATACTGTAGCCACGGCTAGATGTCGTTGGTAAAATTATATGTGTCAATGTGTTTTTTTTGAAAAAGCTTCGAAGAGTACTCAGGCAGATGATAACCTTATGCCGGGTCCATAGCGCGTGTCTTGCTCTACACAATCAACAAAAACATCTCAACATTCAACAAAAAAAAGTATGAGGAAAAATCGACTCACATAGCAGCTCAGACGGGACTCGAACCCGCACCCTTAGGATTCCGGCCCAATGCACTAACCAACACCGAGTTGCCAGCGGGAGTGGCGAAATTTTCTAATACTTTTACGTTTCCGCTGTAAGCCAGCGCCATCTCATCAATGTGAAGAGAATTAACTTCAGCATTCGAATTTCGAAAGCAACACCTTTACAGACAATCGATTAAGATGAAATAGCCATATAGTTTTTAAACTTTTAGGTGACGGCTACACGCGTGGTATTTACCGTGATCCATCGCCATAGAGTAAATTTTAACCATGGAAAGTGAAATATTAAACATTCCTTAAAAATCACTTTCAATGGTTAAAATTTACTCCATGGCGATGGATCACGGTAAATACCACGCATCTAGCCGTCGCCTTAGATTTTGGTTAGTGCATTGGGCTGGAATCCTAAGGGTGCTGGTTCGAGTCCCGTCTGAGCTGCTGTGGGCAGGCAACCGGCACTCGTTCATACCTACTGTAGCGGCATCTATCGTACCGCCGCACATACCTACACATGGTTGCAATGCAACGAGACTCATCACCATGTGACTAGATGGTGCTAGTGTCGAATACACACAAAGATTAGTGAGGAATATCACCTCGCAGTATGGAGAACATATGGAGTAACCTACATCTCGCTGACGAAGTTTTCTCAGCGAAGCAGCATATATACAACTGCCAACCATCATCGGTTGGACCGCGGTCCCCGGGCTAAGATCACCCAGCCCGGAGGAAGATCTTCCACTTTGGCCTTCCTATCAGTGGCTACCTCTCTCCATTCTACCTTACCATACCATACTTCATTCCTACACCTACCGCGATAGGCTATTGTATACGGCACGTTTTATCATACATAAGTACCTACAGCGCGCGACAACTTGAAGTTGCAAATCAGTCAGGGCGGCCGCCGCGCTTGTCAGTACACGCGTGCGTAATTCTGTGCTTCTATGACGGTCAATCGATCATAGTTTACTATCCCCGTCAATTGGTAATGCGCTGGAACCTTGTCACATTAACACCCACGTTGACGTGATCTGACATGAAACAAGAAAATTCTAATAGGTAATTTAATTATTTAATTATTATTTTCAATAAGATAGGGTCTAGGTATATAAAAAATTACAATTGATTTTCGTTTTTGAGGTTAAAATCATGGCCGCCAGGTGCATTACCAATTAACGGGGATAGTATTGCTCCCAGCACTGTACCGTACCTAATATCATAATTTATAAATAATGGAGAATCGTAATACTAATAAATAATTGCTGCGTGGACGGCTGTCGCAATAATTAGAAGGATTCAAAGTTTTCATTATTCACTTAACCGAACCAGTTAAAGTTTTATAGTTTATTTACAGACAATAACCTCAGTAAAACAAAGTTCGTTGTAGTAGTAGTAGTAGTAGGCTAGTGAGCAAAAAAGTAGGTAGCTCTTTTGGCGCAAATGTGTAGTAGTAAACAAATGCTTACTACTATTACCACGAACTATATTTTACAAAGTTTATTGTTTGTATTCGCCTTCGCTATTCGGCTTAACCAAAACATATTGCATTGCATCGCAATGGGCTGTCTTAATATAATAATAATAATAATAAAAAATAAAAGTTTATTTGAAACGTATTTTTTTTTCAAATTTAAGTACACAATAACTTATAAACACAAAACTTGTAATAAAGTATTTAATCCTTCAAACACAGAAAATGAGACAATAGATTTTCCATTGTTGTGTTGTGCGGCCCGTGATGGGGCCGCTCGAGCGTTGAAGGAGACAACCCTGAAGTTGTTAGAAGAGGTAAGAGCTACGCGAAAGAAAGAGAGGCAACCTGTAGGTGAATATAACTGTAGGCAAGGAAGCGGTGTGCGACCTGAATTGCACTTTATTGTGTCTGAGCAAGAGTCGCTATTTATTTAAATTACTATGCTTAATGCGGAGGGTTTTTTGTACTTTGTACTATTATGGATTCTGTGCTACGGGTTAATCCATAGACTTAGAAAATTTTTCGCCATGGAATATTAAGTTTTGTTGATTGTGTAGGGCAAAACATGTGCTATCACTGACGTCCATTATACAAGTACGCTGGACATGCGAACGTTACCAATCGTTTGTTACGATTTGAAAATCGCCAAATTGGGATTACATTACATTGAATTTACGATTAAGTTTGTTAGAAAAAATCAAAAAGTTTAGATTTTATTTTATTTTAATGATTCAATTACTAGTGACCTACAGAGACTCCGTTTTTAATATTATCCCCGATTCTAGGCCACACACTGTATAAAATTAATTTAGAACATGTCAATGGGTCTTATCTAATCATATCGAATGTTAGAAATAACTATGTATTTTTTATAATAAAATAAAATTTTATCGACTAAGAAGTGACATAATATCGATATGAATTTAGACATCCCTAACGAATGTCCCAAACGAATGAACGAGCGATCATGTTAGTTCCCTACATACTCACTGGTGGCACTTGAATCCCTAACGAATGTCTTAAACGAATGAACGAGCGATCATGTTAGTTCCCTATACACTCACTGGCGGCCCTTCAAATCGGCATAAGAAATAGCTGTCAAATCATGACATTAGCCTGTCCAGTGTACTTGTATAATGGACGTCAGTGTGTGCTATGGACCCGGCCTAAAATGTTTATTTTCTCTTTAGTACAGGGGGCTTACCATCAGCCAAGAATCTTATATTCATCATCAACAAATAAGAAACAGTTCAGTTCAAAAGCAGGCCTTAAACAGGACTGCTTATGAACTTGCAACTTTTCTTCGGTAATTTTTTATTTATGTAAAAAGGAAGTAGCAATGTATCACCTAAATCCAAAATCTGTCAAATTACAGTTAACATTAACTTCATTATTTTTAGCCGATAGACCCGCTGGCCGGTAACTTTTCCCGTAGAACGTCGTCGTCGGCGGTAAAAATATCGCGTTGACAAAAACCGTTCGTGTGAATGACCCCTGATGGTTTTTAGTGTCATGACTTTAGTTAGGGATCGTTCACACAAGCGATTTTTTAAAGCGCTATATTTTAACCGCTGACGATGACGACGAAAAAATAGCTCGGTGTATAGCCTTTGAATAGCGGTTCAGTCACAGTGAGCGCTTTTTTAAGAAGAAAAAAATAGTTCCAATTTCCTCACTAGATTCCTCACTAAAAGTATGATGTCAAAAAACTAGCGAAAAATTCTAAGGCCGCGTTCCGAATCACGCTTACAGCACTACGAGCGCGCTGACGCCCGGTCCGATTCATGCTTACATTACAACGCTCACGTAAGTGTTGTGGTTATTATTTGTGATTTTTAGAAAAGATGGCTGTATTTATTCATCTGTAGGTGTTTTGTGAAGCAGTATTATTTCTTTGGACGAGATAGATAGATATTTTTGGACATGACATGTCATGGTTGACAAGTTGACATTGACATCATACTTTTGTACAACGCCATCTACTCACAGTTTCCTTTTTTTAATCTGTCATTGAAAACCGCTCATTACAAGGAACCCTACACGCATGGTTAATACTGTGATCCATCAGTATCTAATCAGGGGCCTATTTCATAAAATAATAGTAAAACTACAATAATTTACCATATTTGTTATTAGGGTAGAATTATGTTTTTTATTCATTATGAAAAGTAAATTTACCCCAATATACTACTACTATGGTGAATAGGCCTTATTTCATAATATTTTATGAAATGGGCCCCTGATTTAATTCTAATGGATCACAGTTTTTAGCATGAGTTCGCCACAGACTCATAAATTTAAATTAATCGTTCGCACGGTGAGCGTTTTCTCGACGTTAATTTCGTCTGATTTTTCGAATAGAACAGGGATGGCCACGAGGTCGACTGCGGTCTAGCGGTCGACCGCGAGGGCGATTTAGGTAGCCCACAAGAGTCAAATAAACTGCGGGGCTACTCAAATGGCCACTTTTCTATTCGTTCGCTAACTTAAAGCTTAACAATAAGCAATTTAACGATCAAGTCACACGTCGCAGAGACATTGTTGTATTGTATAGAATTGATAAGCCTACGACACGTAATTTTGGAGTTCATGACTTATTTTTAATTTTAAAGTTAGCGAACGAATAGAAAAGTGGCCATTTGAGTAGCCCCCCTGAATAGAAAAATATGAATATCTTAACTCTACCTTACAGTCGACCGCAAGAAATATTTTTTTAAACACAAGTAGACCTCACAAGTATATTATTATAACATTTATAACTTCTTGACTGTGTGTTCACACGAGCGGTTTTCTTATTGCGCGTTTATTTTATCCAGTGCGTTAGCGTTGAAAAAAGGCAAAGGATGAAATTTAATTACTTTTTTTTACATCTGTTTGGTAGGTAGGTATGTGGTATGACCCTAAGTCAGGCTAGGCGCACTCCGCGCTTTAGGTAAGAAGCTACAAGTAGCTGGCGGGTCCATCCGGACGGACTAATTTCAGAGGGCTGCCGCATGCCGGCTGGGACGCATGTTAGCAATTCGATTTCGATACTCACTCACGCATCGCATTCGCGTATTGTCGCGTCGTTCGTTCGTACATTTATGATATTTAACCAAAATGAAGCCATATTGCATAGCAACGGGCTGCCTTAATAGTAATAAAAGGGATCCGAACGAACCTCACGTTTTTCACACTTCCAAAAGTTCCAAACGACATTGAAACGTAAGAAGTGCTTATCTACTACCTAGTTAGTATTTAGTATTCGTTTATTCTTAGGTACCTACTTACGTCTTATTTGCTAAACAATCTTTACCCAACTATTTATTGAAATGATAATTTATAGATTAGGTAGGTACTTACTTATCTACTTTCGAAATAAACTTAATTAATAATGACAATTTAATTTCATGAGAAAGCAAATTGCCTCAAAATCAGTACGTATGTATAGTCTGCTGTGGCGTTGACTGTATCTAGCCTAGGGTTTTTTGAAACGTATTTAAGTTTACATTTGATTTCACAAACACAACTTGTAATAAAGTATTGTAAGCTATTATTTCATTATTATTTAAAAGAAAAAACCCTGAAGTCGTTAGAAGAGATAAGAGCTACGCGATAGAAAGAGAGGTAACTTCTAGGTGAATATAACTGTAGCGAAGAGAGCGGTGTGCGACCTGAATTGCACTTTATTTTGTCTAAGATAGAGGCGCTATTTATTTAAATGACTTTGCGTAGTGGATCTTCTGTAGTTGTACTATTATGTATTCTGTGCCTAAGTGGGAATAATTTTTAAAAATCTACCTAGTTGAAATAGCGCCATCTATCGATATAAAATCCTGAAATCATCAGCTGTTAGAAAATCACTCTTTAGTTATGAAAAATTACTTCTCAGGATATTGTCTTAATTCTTCATAAATAGCTTTATAAATAGGCCTTTTATTAACGGTTAATTTTTAATTTAACTTTGTTTTTCTTTTTGGCCTTCTTACTACCTACCTTATTTGCAATTGATCGTTGAATCAGGCCATACTAGACTCACTTCGGTAGAATCGGGCGTAAAAAAACCCTCGTGTGTACACCGCCTAAACAAGGCGGTAAAAAATTGCACGTTGAAAAATTTCGTTGTCGCCAATTTAAAACTAGAAAATAAACTACTCACAAACACCGCAATGTACGGGAATCACCGTAGTAAATTACAAAACCGTAATGTTTATAAAATAGGCCCCAGCCCACATGATTTCAATAAACTTCTGATTGTAACTCTGTCAGTTTAATTCAGAATTTAATTGAAATCATCGCTCAATCGCAGTTACATTGCTGCTTTAAGTAACAGTTTGTCATATTGGTTCTTATTACTAAAGCAGCAAAGAAGCTGTGATTTCTATGAGATTTGATTGCAACAGTTACAAAACCAATCACGGCATTTCGATGTTGAAATAAAAAAGTACTTAAGTACACCGTTTTATACTTTTCTGTAACTTTTAACCTCTTTACAAAGTTTAAAATGAATGACATTATATAAGCACCAGACACAGTGGCGTCATCTGAAATTAACTTTGCCTGTGGCTTCCCATCGCATTTAACAAAAAAACATTTATACATACTATACCCGCCAATTGCTAATGCGCTGGAACCTTGTCAAATTAACATACACGACAACATCGTCATCCGCAACTAAAAATGACATAACACAGGAAGATTCTAAATCTAATTTAATACCTATATATGAATAATTGAATTCTTATTTTCAATAAGAAAGGGTCTAGGTATATAAAAAAATACAGTTGTTTTTCGTTTTTGGAGTTAAAATCATGGTCATGACATTCCACGAGAAAAGGTACCTTATGACCCTGCCAAAAGGTACCGTGGAACGTCATCAGCGGTAAAAATATAGCGCGTTGAAAAAATCGCTCGTGCGAACTAACCCTTTGACTTCATTCAACATCAGGGGGCTTACCATCAGCAAATAAGAAAACATTCAGTTCAAAAGTCCTGCAATAAAAGCTCATAGTAAGGCCCCAGGGCATATTAAGGCGAATATCTTGCTTCATTATGATGATGATGATGATGATATCAATATATTACTTATTTCAATTTAATTCCTTTTGGGCTGAACAACAACAATAATAAAAGGCACTCGAACTCATTTGTAGTTCATAAGTTATTTTTGTCATGCAACTAAATACGAATCGTTGAATCCAAAATATTGTTGTTATTCACCCCAGTTTACAAATAAATAATATTGACAATACATATTGACAAATATGACAATATTTTTAAAGCTGAACGTATCCATAGCCATGAACGTTTCTGAAACACTGCTGCCACCTAGCGGCGAGTTGTTTTATCGGCTACAGTCGGCTTTTCTCGGGTCAGTCAGTCACGCCTAGACTCGTTCGAAAAGCGAAACCGAAAATCATTCCACGGCGATGTACGAAGACTGATGCTCTTGTCGTGGATTTCCTTGTATAAAACTGGATTATTTTATCCATCAAAACGGGGTTTAGTTATCGATAGCAGTATTTTTATAAGTATACAGTTGTGATTTTAGCCATCGTTTGTGGAGTGTAGTGTTTTCGTTACCAATAAGTGAAATTTATACAAAGAAAGAATTCGGTGTGAAGTGGTGCAATAGTGTGTTACTCCGCAGTTGGATCCTGGATTTTAAAGGATTTTTGCTAGATAACTGAGAGATTATTGTTGACAAGGTAGGTCTTAGTTTATAAACTGTATTTACGCGTGCTGCGGAGGAACGCGTGGCGTTTAATTGGAATGGCCACCGTTTATCGACTCGGCTGGCGTGCGCTATAATGGCTGACTTTTTCTCCGTTCATTTCTTAGAGCACAGCGGATACAAACAAAATACTTAGTAGTCTTAATTATTTTTGTTATGAAGTTGAAAACGAAGATTCATGAGAACACATTATGATTTTAAAGTACTTGTTTGAGTCGAGCGTAGGTGAGGCGACGGATAAAAGTGTGGGCGGATGGGAATGCAATGCAGTTTGCTTGTCATTGCTTGGACTCTAGGCGATGACCGGTCAAAGATTTGATGTATCTACCTACCTACTTGGATTCCTACCTTACGGATAATTTTTAAAGGCTAGAATAAAATACATGTGATTTGTTTAGAATCTAAAATTTCAGTTGGTAGGTACCCAGGTTAACACAACTTAAATTTACCTGGATACCTCATAAGAAAAGAGTGAGTCACTGATAATGTCATCATTTGTAAACTAGGTTGCAACATGACATATTGTTTACAGACACTCATTTTAAAATTATTCACTAGGAATTGAAGCGAACCAAAATACCTATTTGAAGATTATCTGCATTATAAGATCTTAGAATTCAATTTATTTTATATCACTGTCATGATTGTAAGTAAATTTGTCTTTTAGTATTATAATCGTAAATACTAACAAAACTAAATTAAACCAATCACAAAAAATGCAAGATATTAGCTGTCTTATTTAGAGATGTTTCACAAAACCGGGGTGCAAGACTGTTCTAACCCTTGTTTAATGCTTGTAAACCAATCACAATGCACCTTTTAATCCTTAAACAGTGGAACTAAACGTTAAATTGTCACTCTGAATACGATTTTCGCTAAAATGATGTTAGTCCGCAGTCTAACGCCATGTTAACTTTGGCCCTAGTTTAACGAACGCACTCTGAATAAGACAGGGTTTAAGTATAAAATTGCCGTTTCGTATGGATAATTTTAATTCATCAAAACAACACAACAATAGAAATTCTATTCTGTCTCATTTTCTGGGCTTGATGGGTTAGAGAATTTGCATTTTCCAAACTAACATTGTCTTAATTTATTTAACAACCATGAGCCCTAATGTTTTAAAAACTTTATGCAACAATATTTAAACACTCAGGTAACTAATGCAACATTTATTAAGTGAAATAATATTATATCAGCTAAGTTACAACGAAATAAGTGATAATTTCTGCTAACGAAAAAAGAAGTCACTTTTAAGATACATTTTTTAATCTTCAGAAAAAAGAACAGAAATATTTTTATCGCTGATAGTGGGCCCTTATGATCGTAATTCGAAATAATAACAAGTAACCGAAGCATCTTTAACATCATAGAAGATATGAGAGCCTCTGTTTATGAAAAAAATCGGCAATTTCATACTTTAACCCTTATCACTAATTAAATTGCTGAATGGCTTGTGCAGGGTTACCATTACCAGATGGTATACCTATTAAATCCTGACAAAAAGCCTGATTTCTACTAAAAGTTCTGACATTATGCTATTATAAGTACCTATATTATAAGTATTAGTTGTGTTGATTATTTACTGCATAATGTACCTAGTCGATATTACCAAAGAAAGGAAAAATAGGTAAAGCTTAATTTTTGATGTTTCTTTTACTATAATGTGAATAATCCAAAAAGCCTGACATTTTCCAAGTCTGGTCATAATCCTGAAGGGAACCCAAATCCTGATGTCTGGTATAGACCTCAGAGGAGCGGTGAAATTTCAAAAATACTATTGTAGTAGCAATAGAGGCGGCTAAGCTTCTGTGTATTGAATATAACCGCTCAAGATATGTGCTGAGGTCTATAACCGCTACAAGAGACCAGCTGAATTGCTTGTAATTTGAAGTGTTTCACTTAGTAAATTCACATTATTTTATTCTGAAAATTCTTTTACAAATAGGAAAATTAATTAATATTATTTCAAAGACCCTTTGCTGTTAGAACCACACATAGAAATTTAAAGGATTGAGAATGTTACTTCAAAATTAATGTATTATTTAACTGTAATTAAAGTATGAATAACATAACACAACATAAATAATGCTATTTTACTGTAAAAGACCCTAAATCTGGTAAAATACTGTTTTGATGGTCGTTTTGGTATCATTACAATTTTTTACAGTATTTCAATCTCTGACCACATTATAAGCTCAGCTAAAAAGTCTTAAATGTGTTGTAGAAAAAATATAGACGATTCAAAAGTAACTTTTGAGTCAGGTTGAGGCTCCTGCCTTTTTTTAAAAAGAAACTAATTAATTTGAAATAATCAATTATAATGCAGGTGATTATTTGTAGGTTGAAATAATGTCCACTTCTCAAATGATTTTAATAATAATCTTCATCGGAGCGTGAAATGAAATGGTTACTCGCCACCAAGGTATTTTATTTTTGCAAGTTTTCTGTTTTTTCTTACATTCCATTTGTTTTATAATAATCTGCCTATTCAACTTAAAAGGCAAGGGAACCTTTTAAAAAATATATGAAAAAAAGGAAAGGGAACCTTTTAAATTGCTATAATTACCTACACAGCTCTGCTGATAACCTAAAAATCTGTCAGAAAAATGTTTCAATTGCATTTCCTCTTGAATAAACAACATTTCAAGTGGCAGAAAAGTCTTTAAAAACCATATAACATTTTTTTTTTGCGCCTAAAGCTAAGAATAAAATTACAATATAATTTTCATACATAAGCAAAGTACAGTCAGCAAAGTTATGACCTTTTACAGTTTGAAAATAACCTGCCTCCTTTGTTTTTATACAAAAGATGCTTTTGTGACTTTTGGGTAAATGCAAGACAATACAGACTACTCAATCTAGAAATTAACCTTAAGATGTTCAGCTCACAGCTTTGTGTATGTTAAATAATAGGTACTTGAAAAAATCAACTTGTCACCAGCTAACTTCTCAGGCAGGGGGGTATTACAACCTCCTTGCCTGGTTAATGAATTGCTATAGTTACATCTCTTTCTCGCTGTATAGCAAATAATAGAGACGCACTGATAGCCATTCAGAAAACTGGCAAGTTTTAAGAGGTTGTGATACGGGGGCAGGACTAGGGAATTAGTGTAGGAAAGGAAGATAGTGGACCCCCATAGTAAGTAAATCCTCAGTAGACAAAACTTTACAGTATGATAAAGTATCATAAATGAAACATATTTTTTAAATTATCCAAATAGTTTTTTTTGTTTTTGGATATTTACATAGATTTTGGTTCACACTATATTACATCTCTGCAAAGTTTCATCGACTTAGAATTTAATGTTGCTGTCTTCATACAAAAGATTGCTTCATTTCCTACACTAAATCTGAAATTTAATAATAAAAGTATGCATTGTTAAATACCTCGTCATCAATTTTTATTCCTTTATATAAAAAAATAAATACACTTATAATATGTATGAATAAAAAGGAGCCCTAACAAGGTATTACAATGCAATTAATTTGGCAGTGACTTTGATCTTTGGCAACTTCACTCAAGCATGTAGTATGTATCATCCCTGTCAATTAGTAATGCGCGGGAACCTTGTCACATTAACATCTATGTTGACGTGATCCACAACTAAAAATATCATGAAACAAGAAAATTCTAATAGGTAATCTAATATATGAATTATTGAATTATTATTTTCAGTAGGATGGGGTTAGGTATATAAAAAATTTACAATCGTTTTTCGTTTTTGAGGTTGGAAATCATGGCCGCCCGGCGCATTACCAATTGACGGGGATAGTATGTATGTGTGCACAGATTAAATAAAATACAGTCTTGTATTACCACAAGTGCTCTGAAGTTGGTTATTGTGTACATAATCAGATTAATCACATTGTTTGCTCATAATAAGTGAACAGCTTCCTCCCGCGACTGCGCGTCGACATTCGGAAAATCACTAGGAAAACTTTGACCGTGATTAAAATTATTCAATTTATTTTATTACATCCAAATCCGGTCAAACATTTTCGCGTTATTCAGTAACTAACATCTAGACTAGACATTCAGACTTTCACATTTATAATATTGATAATATTAGTAGGATCACCTTGAACTGGAAATGTCTAGTTTCAGTTTTAACTTCCTAGCATTAGAATCTCAAACATGAAACTAAATTAAATTAAATTGAATGTAATTAATAAAGAAATAATGATTGATGTTTAAAAAAAAACTCATTTTCTAGGTAGATATTATCATTTACATTATCATATGTAAAATAATGAGCATTTGATTGGTGGTTAGGGTTTAAACTCCATATTTATTGTTTCAGGTCTCAGTACGAGTACCAACAACTGCTCACACATTATGAGAGTGCGCCTTACTTGCTTATGATCTACTTATAGTTGAATAACTCCGAAGTTCACATTACACTTCATCATGCCATTTCTGTGAGTACTATTGATTGTCTCCATATATTGACGTATTTAGTTTCTCTAGTGTATTTTGTTTTATTGTTACGCTACCACGTTCACTCCCTCGTTACGAACAGCATGCCAAATTATTATTTTTTATTTGTTTCCCTTTTGATGATGCTGAGGCTTTCGTCGGCGTGTGACTTATCGGTGCACTGACCGCGTCGAGGCCCCCAGTGACTGATCTTTCCTAGTACTAATGTATTTTAATGACTACTGATATGAAATGGCGTTTGGCCATATCATATAATTATATTACACATACTATGTAAATAGCGTGCATAGGTAATGTTTACTCATTCATCAGAAGTTTATTTTCGTACTATAAAATTGATATTGTAAAATTATACGTTAGTACTGATATCGCTTATCTAGAAAGACTGTCACTGCGCATCGTCGCTGCAGCTCGCGAACTCGTTCCGATCGCACTGGACCTCTCCGAGCCATAGCGTGTACTCGTGCGCACCGCGGTGATAATATGGAAATCGAATTGTAATTGTTCGAATTAGTAGTTAGGTTTTAGAGTGCGTGTAGGGTCTACCGTACATTATAGGGACTCAATATAGGCGAGTAGCAGGCGGCGGAAAGGTGCGGTGCGATGGGATCGAAGTGTCGACGGTGCGGGTGGCTGGGCTCAGGCCGATTGCCGGGCATGGACAGTGCGCCTGAGTGGGTGTCTCGCGTTGCAGATGTGCGGAGGCGAGTGGAGGGAGCGGCGCGGCGAGCGGGCGGTGGCGCGCGCGGTAGAGTGCCGTCCACATGCCATCGCGCCATGTGGCGCGTGCTGCTGGCCCTGGGGGCCGCGTGCGCTGCCGCGCGCGCCTCACAGGATGTGGTGCGCACCTTCACCGACCCGGTGTCGTCGCCGACTTCCCAGTTCAACCATCTCGTCGTCGATGGCCATACGGGCCGCGTGTATATCGGTGCCGTCAACAGAATATATCAGCTGTCTCCAGACTTAGAAGTTGTTCAGTCTATTGTCACCGGACCAGTCAACGACTCTGCTTTCTGTACCTTCGATTGCCCTGCGAATTTCGTCAAAAAGCCTACGGACAATGTTAACAAAGCTCTCGTTATTGATCGAGTGAACAGTCGGCTTATAACATGTGGCTCGGTTCTACAGGGATTGTGTTCGGTGCGAAATCTGAATAACATCTCGCATGATGTACGTGAAGTGCGAGAACCGGTTGTGGCGAACAATGCGACTGCATCCACTGTAGCATTTATTGCTCCTGGACCACCTAATCCCCCTATGACGCAAGTTATGTACGTCGGAGTGACTTTTACCGGCAATTCTCCTTATCGTTCAGAAGTTCCTACAGTTAGTAGTCGGTCCCTTGAAGATGACCGTTTGTTTATGATAGCCCGTACAGCGGTTACCACTGGTACAAGAATGTTTGTCAATTCATTATCGCGTGAACGATATCCTATCAACTACATCTACGGTTTTGGGTCGGATGGATTCAGTTATTTCTTAACAACACAGCTGAGAGGCGTGGGATCTGATACATACTACAGTAAATTAGTACGTGTATGCTATGATGATGAGAATTATTACTCTTATACGGAAATCCCCATGTCCTGCAATGGAGAAGGTGGAGGAAATTTTGGATACAATCTTGTGCAGGCTGCTTTTGTTGGAAGAGCAGGGTCGGTTCTTGCTGGTGAACTTGGTATTACTGCTCAACAAGACGTCTTGTTTGCTGCTTTCAGTCAAAGTGAATCTATTAACACCAATACTCCATCTGATCTATCGGCCTTATGTGTATATTCGCTAAAAGCTATCCGTCGAAAATTCATGCAAAACATCAAGACATGTTTCAGTGGAAATGGTTCACGAGGCCTTGATTTCATATCGCCGTCTCATGCGTGTATTGGAACAAAGTTACAATCGATTAGTGAAGATTTTTGTGGCTTAGATGTTAATACACCGTTGGGTGGAGAACAACCAGTAGAAGCCGTTCCAGTAGCTGTATTTAAAAAGAGATTAACGGCAGTCGCAGCAACCGCAACAGGAGATTATACTGTTGTTTTCGCAGGGACTGCTCAGGGTCATCTGAAGAAAATTGTCGTCGAAAGTGCGACTTCTGCATTTGAATACGAAGACATAGTTGTTGATGAAGGTTCGCCAGTGAACAAGGATTTATTCTTCGATACTCAACTTATGCATTTATACGTTATGACGGACCGCAAAGTGTCTAAAGTGAAAGTTCAAGAGTGTAGCGTATATAAATCATGTTTGACGTGTCTTGGCGCCAAAGACCCTTATTGTGGATGGTGTTCTCTTGAGAACAAGTGTAGCTTAAGATCAGACTGTCAGGACGCTGCTAAAGATCCTCTGTATTGGATTTCATATCGTAGTGGTCGTTGCACTACTATTACTCAAATAACACCAAATCAGTTGCAACGAACCACTGCTAGAACACTAGACTTGCTTATTGAAAATTTGCCTACTCTTAACGGACAATTTTTGTGTGCATTTACAGCTTTAGATCGTACTTTGATTACCAATGCTACTAGAAAACCTTATGGTGTTAATTGTACTACTCCACGCACCGACACGCTCCCACCGATTCCCGCCGGTCAACATCATTTTACAGCTAAATTGTCGGTGCGTACTACTCAGGGACCTGATTTTGTAGCTACGAATTTTACGTTCTTTGACTGCAACACGTACAGCTCATGTACACAATGCGTTAGTTCATCTTTTCCCTGTGATTGGTGCGTAGACGGCCATCGATGTACTCACGATACAGCTGAAAATTGTCGAAATCATATTCTTGTTACTGGTGTTAGTAGAATCGGTCCAAGTTATCGTTCAGGTCCTGGTTTTTGCCCCACTATAAATTCCACTTCTGATGGTACAAATGAAATCTTAGTTCCATCCGGTGTAAAGAAAGCTATCAAAGTCAAGGTGCACATAATCGGTCAATTTATAGTTCAAACTAGATTCGTTTGCCAATTTAATATCGAAGGCCGCGTTACTCATGTTAATGCTCAACTTCTTGCAGATACTATTTATTGTGAAGCGGTAGAATTTACCTACACTTCTCGCGCTCCAAATATCACCGCTTCATTTGCTGTTATTTGGGGAGGCTCAAAACCATTAGACAATCCCGATAACACGCATATACTTATCTATCGTTGTAACGACATGGCCGATAATTGTGGAATGTGTCTTGCGCTTCCTGAAAAGTTTGGATGTGGTTGGTGTCAGGGCTCAGATCGATGCGAAGTTCAAGAGCAATGCGGAGCTCCAAGTGTGTGGTTAAATCGCACTCAGACCTGTCCTAACCCAGAAATTCATTCGTTTAGACCACAGTTAGGTCCGTGGGATGGCGGTACTAATATAACCATCGAAGGAATAAATCTAGGACGTAATATCTCTGATATTTATAATGGAGTTACTATAGCCGGAATTAAATGCCAACCTATTATAGAAATGTATGTCAAAACCAGACGTATAGTTTGCACTGTAGATGGTCCGGGAGAAGAAGTGCCACGGGATGGCCCCGTAGTTGTTCGAGTCGCCGATTATCGAGGTGAATCCAAACACCATTACGCTTTCGTTAATCCAAAAATTAATTCTATTCAACCAAAATACGGTCCACAATCAGGCGGCACAAAACTTCGAATAACCGGAGAATATCTAAATGCCGGTAGTAATATACAAGCTTTTATAGATGATTTGCCATGTGCTATTTTGTCAGTGACGCATGAAGAAGCTGTTTGTAGAACCAGTCATTCTTATCAATTAAAAATGGGAACATTAAGAATGCGTTTTGATAATGGAATGCGAACATTAGAACGTGAAAAGTTTGAATATATAGAAGATCCAGTGGTTGTTTCAGTAGAATCTGGCCCGCCTCTTGTATCACAACGTAAACAACCGAAAGGCATTCCATCCGGTGGCATAAACATTAAAGTGATAGGTAGGAATTTCCATTCTATACAATTCCCACAGATATATGTTTATCATGACAATCGACCTTATATAGCCCCCTGTCATCGTCTCGATTTTCAGACTCAATTAATTTGTGAATCTCCTGGCATTGAAAGCGCTGGTTTAAGTTTAGATCCCGACAGGCCTTTAGAGTTAGAGTACGGATTTTATATGGATGACGTCCTAAGTGTCCAAAATCTCACTTCTAAAACGGGTGACGCATTTTTACTCTACCCCGATCCGTTTTATGAAAAATTCGATGAGGATGTTAAGTATTATAAGTCTGAGTATTTAACGATTAATGGTCAAAATTTAGACAGAGCCTGTACGGAACATGACGTTGAAGTTCATATTGGGGAGAGTCTCTGTAATGTAACCTCTCTTTCTAGACACCACTTGACATGTCGGCCTCCGTCGCGTGATGAATTACCAGACGGCGTTGATATACCAGAAGTAGATGTCAAAGTTGGTCGCGCACTAACTTTTAAGATAGGTAAATTATCTTACTCGTCACAGGCTGGCCTGCAGGCCGCGATAGGAAAACCGGTATTATTTGGCGTTATAGCTAGTATAGTAATACTCATTTTAGTATTTGTCGTATTTCTAGTTATGTATAAGAGAAAATCAACTGAGAATATTAGGGTATTAAAAAATATGCAAGAGCAAATGGATATTTTAGAGTTAAGGGTAGCTGCTGAGTGTAAAGAGGCGTTTGCTGAGTTGCAAACTGAAATGACGGATTTGACGGGAGACGTGACAGGTGGTATACCATTCTTAGATTACCGCACTTACGCTATGAAAATATTGTTCCCGAACATAGACGAGCATGCCGTCCTGCAATGGGAGCGTCCAGAGCTTATTAGAAAGGAAAAGGGTCTCAGAATGTTTGGACAGTTGATTATGAACAAAACATTCCTTTTATTATTTATTCGTACTTTAGAAAGCAACAGGTATTTCTCTATGCGTGATCGTGTTAATGTAGCTTCACTTATTATGGTTACGTTGCAAAGTAAAATGGAGTATTGTACTGACGTATTAAAAACATTGCTAGCCGAGCTAATAGAAAAATGTATGGAAGGTAAAAGTCATCCTAAATTATTGTTGAGGCGAACAGAAAGTGTAGCCGAGAAAATGTTGAGCGCTTGGTTTACTTTCTTGCTATATAAATTCCTTCGCGAATGTGCAGGTGAACCGCTTTATCTTTTGTTTAGGTCAATGAAAGGTCAGGTAGACAAAGGCCCGGTAGACGCAATAACATCCGAGGCGCGTTATTCTCTAAGCGAAGAGAAGCTCATTAGGCAGTCGATTGATTTTAAGCCTAGTATGGTTAGTGTATCTATATCACAACAAACTATTTTCGTTAGCGGTTTAGAGGCTACAACTGAGAACGTTCAAGTAAAAGTTCTCGACTGTGATACTATCAGCCAAGTAAAAGAAAAATGCTTGGATGCTATTTACAGAGCTACCCCATACTCTCAAAGACCTAGTCGCGACGACCTTGACTTAGAATGGCGAACAGGTGCTTGCGGTCGATTAATTCTCTATGATGAAGACAGTACTACTAAATGCGAGGGCGAGTGGCGGAAGCTTAACACCCTCAATCATTATCGCGTACCAGAGGGTGCTTGTCTTAGTCTTGTTGCTAAGCAAAGTTCAGTTTACAACCTTTCTAACATGGAGAAAAATGATAAATCTCACACTTACGAGACATTAAATCGTGGTAAATACGGCTCCGCTAGCCCGCCTGCCAGTCCTCTCAAATATGATCACGGTAATGCATTTAAACATTGGCATTTGGTTAGGCATCATGATGGCGACGCCCATAAAGAGGGAGAACGTGGAAATAAAATGGTTTCGGAAATATATCTTACGCGTCTGCTCGCCACTAAAGGCACATTGCAAAAGTTCGTCGATGATTTATTCGAGACTATTTTTAGTACGGCACACCGTGGTTCGGCATTACCTTTAGCTATAAAGTACATGTTCGATTTCCTTGACGATCAAGCGCTGCAGCATGCAATCTCCGATCCCGAAGTAGTTCACACTTGGAAGAGCAATTCTCTTCCTCTGCGCTTCTGGGTTAATCTGATTAAAAATCCCAACTTTGTATTCGATGTGCATAAATCAAATACTGTAGACTCTTGCTTATCTGTTATCGCTCAAACGTTTATGGACTCTTGCTCGACATCCGACCACATCCTCGGTAAAGATTCGCCTTCGTCTAAGCTTCTTTATGCGAAAGATATACCTGTTTACAAAGAGTGGGTAGAACGTTATTACGCGGATATAAAGTTGATGCCGGCTATATCCGACCAGGACATGAACGCAATGTTAGCGGAAGAATCGCGTCTCCATACTAAAGAGTTCAATACAAATTGCGCGTTGAATGAGCTGTACGCGTATGCGGTGAAATACAACGAGCAACTGATGGTGACGCTCGAGGAGGACGAGTTTTCTCAGAAACAGAGACTTGCGTACCGCCTCGAGCAGGTGCACGGCCTCATGACTCATGACTACAATGTGTGAACACTAGGTCTCGAGGCTCGTGACGCCAAACCCACCGCCCTGTATATAAGCCCTCGCACATATCTATGCCGGCAAATATTGTATATATTAGATAGTGTACAGTCTTTAATATTGTAATTTTGTATAATTTCAGCATCCGATGTTTTTTAATTTTATATAAATGAACTTTGTATTGATTTTACACGACGAACTCGGCCGGCTAAGGTCGTGCCACAGTATGCATCGTAAACTAAAATTGTGTATGTCTGTCTATGTGTGCTCGCGTCGTACGAGTTAATGTTACGTCGATCGGTGTAAAATGTGTGTCGCAAAAGAAAACGCATGTGAGCTCGCCGGCGAGCGAATACCGTCGCTCGCCGACGGGTGATTTTTAAATTTGTACTCGCAATCTACTTAACGAAATAACCGACAGTGAACCGGTGAACGAATCCAGTAATAAATATCGTCGAATGTATGTCTTGTGTTTGATTGGAAACGGTGGCGCAGTGTCATTGTCCGCGTACGACGAAAGCCCCCGTGTCAGGCAGCTGTCGGCAGGGAGAACGCGGTACGGTGCCATCTCGCCTCTCGCTAGTTCACGAAACCCCCCCCCGGTCGCTTCACCCGGTGTTTGCACGTCATAATTTCATGTCACCAATATTGTGTTTGTGGTTGCGTGTTCCCGGCCTTGTGGGTTTCGTGGGCGCAGTCGTTTGGCGAGAAGGTCATAGATGAACCGTCGCGGCCCTGCTGTTTCAGTCGGTACGTGCGGATCGCGGCCCGAACGACATTCGTCGTCCTGAACAACATATACTGCATCCCCGCTTACGTCGTGTGGATGATGGCTCTGCGCCTCGTCAGACCCTTGTACGCCCCTCTCTATTGGAAGATCGAAGGCTTCATGTATCACTGGCTATTGGCGATGGTCTCCATGTGGTCCTGGTCGGCGGGATATGAAAGTAAGTTTGTTTCCATCTACGGAGGCGCGCCATGACTCATTCGTACACCGGATTGGGAAAATTCTTTCGACACACGCTCATGGAACTCATCTACTTGTGAACAGAATAATTAATATATTGTGTTGTGCCGCATTACAATTCAGATTGCATTTAAGATAAGCAAAATGGCGAATAAGGAATACATCTACGTAAACTTTTACCATTGTTCATTGTCATGTAACATGATATGTTGTTATGAGTAAAATAACAATGCGCGTCTCTACTTTTACCTGCTTGTTAACTTAATATAACCAACATAATTTGAACTGCTGACGCATGAAATATGTTACTTCAAAAAAAAGTTAAAGTTGAACAAAATAACAACTACGCGTTCATTTTTGTGTGTTAAACAAGTAAAAAAAATGATAGTTACCTAGGTATTATAGTACTTACTTCAGTTATGTTACGCTCACCTACAGTAAGTAAAATATGGTAAAACAGACAAAATTTATCTGATTATTAAAAGATAGCAGTCCTAACGTAACGATAACATGACACCAAATAGCTGGGTTATTGTAAACTCGTCACTGAAGTTTTTTTTGTGTTTTTAGCTTTATTTATATTTTATACTTAGCACGTTCCAAATTCAGAAACATGTGCGTATTTCCTGAATGTTATCACGAGCGTTTATCAGCAAACATTCTCGAACATAACTTTACACACTAAACTAAACCCAAGCGCGGAAACGAAATATAATTTGAATGAATACGTATCTACTTGACGTAATATAAAACACCGAAACAAACCGAAACGCTTAAGTTTTTTCAGCCGAGTCTAAACTGGATTTTGTCGCATGTTAGACGCGTTGGGTGACAAAGCGAATTACACCAATCTGATTTGCTGATAATGCGTATATTCGTCTTGCGCAATCGCTCTAATTAGATTTCGTGTATGGCTCAGTAGGTAATTGATTTTCGGTCTGTATAGTGAGCCTGCCAATGGAACAATAGCCTTTCAAAATTGTTACGTGGCGAACGGACCGGTCGCCAGCGCGGCTATATTGACCTTACGCGGCTGCGTAGTTTATGCTCGACCGTCGGAGGACGGTCGATGACCGCCAGTTCCCCCCTTTCGACGCTAGGAATGCCGTCGTACCCCCCACTCGTCATGTCACGTTGCATTTCGAGTGGCGAATTTGCATGTCGGCGCAACGTTCGGCACATATCGGACTTTTATCGGATTGGCATGGCATTTTTACCGCCTCGGCCGGCCGGCGCGTGGCCGGACACGGAGGCAAAAACCCCTTTTTGAGCTTTTTTTTTTCAGTTGCCTATTTAGTTACCTAGTCAGCTTAGCATTGATGCTAAGTGACGCTTAAAATTCTTTTAGATATTAGTTTAATAACATAAGAATTAATTTATTTGGCTTTTAAGTCTGAAGTTTAGTCGGATTAGTTATTTGTATTACCTACTTTAGGTGCGAATCGTACTAAGGCTAAAGAGTTGTTTGCTTTTTTACTGAAAAATTGATTTGTTAGAATTACATATAAATATTAGATTACCAACGTTTAATATGAAAATTCAACAAAATCTCTGTACCTAACAAAAAGTGGATCAAATATCACTGCAAAATAATTCTTGTCAATAGCCCCGTAACCTAAGAAGCGGCCTTTCAGTCTGGCTGGCCAGCGTCGAAACAGGTTTAAGACAGATCCTCTCAAGCATTCAGTGCCATTCGCATCGAGACAGATCTCATGCGATACATTACTCACACACTTATTCACTGACGAAATATAATACTAATCACAATCTAACGCGCGCAATGCAATCAAAAATTCCTATCACGTGGCAAGAACCAAGCACCCAAGATAAATTATCATTGAAAGACGAGAGGTACTTAAATAAAATAAATTATGCGGGACTGTCCACCTACGTGGTCATTATTCCTGATTGCCACACGCCTTGGCGTTATGAACTCTTTGTTACTCCACATCCTTCGATCGCTCGAGCAGGCGTAATTGGGACCATCCTGTGCAGGTTTGAGGCAGCTGATGGACAGTCCACTAGACAGGACCTCTTAGAACTCAGATGTTTCGATCATGGTGCATTTATAATTAATACAGAATCACCTGTCTACGTTTATTGGAACTTGTTACTTTTAATTTAAAGGATCTTGATGTTTACTTGCTTTCAATTCAGAACGCATACCTAACATACATGCCATAGACGTACAAATAGGTTAGAAGTCAATGCAATAGAAAAAGTATTTTTAAGCACGATTTTTAACATAATTTACATCATATCGGAATGGAAACGGTAGGTACAGAATACTACACATTATGTCATATTTACGTTTTATTTTATTTTATATATAAAATTACGAATCAGGTTTTCAAAATCTTCAATCGATTCGACTCTGATGAGTAACATTGGAATTACCTACCTATTGTTTTGGTTGACTTGACTCATCGTATATTTAATCAAACGAGATTGTTAATTATTATTTGCATGTACCTTTATCACTATTTCATTAATTTTCCCGTTGTTATTTGGGTATTCTATTTCACCATAAAATTATTTAGGTATAACCCAATTCGGGGTCGCGGGAGGCCGCTGGATGCAGGCAGCGCAGGACCGATCGTCGTGGCGATCCTTGGGCAGGTGGGTGTCGAGCGGCTGATATGATGATGAACCCAATAAAATTATTTCAACCGAGGTGGGAATCTTAATTTTAGTCCGTCAGGTTTCAGAACTTCCGAGTCGCATTCACTCACATACAATATTATAATATTATATTTTTAATTCGATGATTGTTTGGAGACTTTTAACACTTAAGGTATGATACATACATATAATAGATCCTACATGATCTGTCTATATCAGCCTCACAATCACAAATCTAATCCTAAATGAATACTACCGAAACAAAAATAAATAATGTATTTAATGTAACTTATTTCTATGAATGTTTTTGTCGCTCTGCAATCTCTCTAAATTGTATTTATTTCATGAATTATTGAACGGTCCCCGGCTAACCATCTAAATCATTGTAGGTTTCGAGGTTGCGCACACTACTGTCCTATTTTATGTTGCGCAACAGTTTCATTTGAAATGGTGATACCATCTCTGTTTGTTGTTTCCTTTTTAGAAATGTAGATGACATCTTCCCTTCCCGACGTGCGTACTCACTTTATGCCACGATTTCTCAAGGGTTCGAGTCGAGCTAAGATATCTATCCGATTAGTTCAAGTATCTAGGATATTTCCCCTCGCCGCGTGGCTCGCTTTAAGACAGAGCAACATGCCGACTAAGTATGTACTCGCAACAAAGAACTGGTTTGTGTTAGCGACCGACTGCGGTTTCATACGCTATATCCTTCAACGAGAATAAAGTACTGCTAATTTTAGAATTAATGCGTCAACTGTTGTCCACAATTGGTTCTGTGTACGTTGATCATATCAGCTATGTTAAATCCCTTACAATAGACGTAGGTTCCTCAGCGGTTTTAGGTTCAGCTATTTCATATTATGTGTAATCCTGTTAGGCACAGGAGGAATTCCGGAAATTATGCGACCACAAGTCACAAGAAATCATCTGCTTAAGAGATCACCATCGGCCTTGTTTGAATTTTAACCGTGTTGCCTTGTAACAGATATCAGAATCGTTATTTTAACCTCGCTCCGTAGCAAACAAAAAAGAATGTGCCTACATGACTTTACCACAAAAGCACTAGAGCAGAGCGCGAACTCTTGCAATAAAACCACTGGCTGACGGCGTTGTGTTGTGGTCTGTTCAACTTTCTCGCCAATCTCTTGACTTCGACATTAGTGTGTGTCGGATGTAACAATATGTTTGTACGAGTGATGTTATTGTTTGGGAAAAGCCTTGCCGGCCGTGTCAATGTGGTGTGATGTGATGTGAGCTATATCGAATCATATTTTTCAACGCAGCACCACCGAGCGACAATCTAAAAATAAATTTATCTCTACTCGAATCCGGATTCGAGTGCCACGTGTTCTGAACAGAGATGCATCTCTTTTGTGTTTAGCACATTTTATTGCACTTGTAAATCATTGTGATTCGTTTATTTACTTGCTGGGATTACTCACGCCTTATAATGGGAACAAACGCGTTTAATTGGCAAAGACTGAATCATAACATTTGTTAAGATAGCGGTCTCGAATGCTAAAATATAAATGATTTCACTGGCTATAAAAAACTTCAAGTGCAGGTTTTTTTTACCCGATATTGAAAATGCTAGATTGTAAATAGAGTTGGTCTTGGTAGCTCCGGGGGTGGGGTGGATAAGATAGGATACTGTTTCGTGTTATTGAGTGACAGTTTGTTTATTATTTAGAAAACCAGAAATGGACTGGTCTGGGTCATGTCTCCAACGCCTGTTATGTTTGTACTGATTACTGCTGTAACTTGTAAGTATAAATAAATTAACCTCGTTGGATCCAAAACGCTTTAAATTATTCGACAAAATCTGTTACATGCTTTAACTTACATCACATTAAATTAAGATAAACGAAACAGAATTAAATACTTACCTTACTTACGGTACCTATTTTGTTTTAACAGAGTACTAATTACTAGCGTAGTTTTAACTTGAATTTCAACAATTGTATTTGTTTAAGAATCCTAATACTGTATTAAATAATAGGAAAAATACATAAATACTATTATTAATTTTATGAGTATCTTTAGGCTGAAGTTCACCAACATTAAAACAGGTGATTAAGTTTTAACCGTCTGTTTTTGACGTTTTTATGTATGGCGAAAATGTCAAAATCAGATGGTTAAAAATTAATCGGCTGTTAAAGCAGTTGGTGAAATTAGGTCTAAATTGGCTACATACAACTTTAGTAACCAAATCAGGTAGCAGGCGCTAAATATTTTCAATAATTAAAAATTGAAACTTAATTTGGAAAAAGTTCCATATGCCGTGGAATTCAACAGAAAAATTTAAATTCATTCATTGTCGGGTCGAACGGCTATGGAATGGGGATGGGGGCAAAACCGGTTCTGAAGTCGGGTCCTATCTTAAAAGGGTCGTTTTATTTTTTCAACGGTTGACGTTGTATCACTCGGAATCCTGCCAAACTACGCGGCGATGATTGATGACGCCAGCCTATGGTCTGTTGGGAGTATGTTAATGAAACTCTAGGGATCTCTTGTTTATTACCGGTTTAATTGAAGCATCATTCAGCTCCGGGATTTCAACAGCTCATTATTAAAGCAGGGCTTACTTAAATAAATATAGCTTGTGTTCATTTGAGAAAATGGGAGGTTTAAGTAAACTACCTGAGTGATTCCATTTTACTCTGAGTTCTGATTAATAGCCTGGGGCCCTATTTTTGAATCACTCGTCTCCAATCAAGCGCTCTTTTCTACTGATTTTCGTTCGACATTTTACTCAAATGTATGGAGATGTCGAACGAAAATCAGTAGAAACGAGTGCTCGACGCCAGCCGAGCGATTCAAAAATAGGGCCCCTGTAGTTTTATCGATAGGTAGTATGACTATGACTATAAATTTGGAGAATTCTTTGCAGGGGAACGTTTTTTGCTCACCGTAAACGTTTTTCGGTAACCGTCCATTTTTTCAAAGCACGCGCAGCTCTGCTGAGCTGAGATGGAAACGTGCATGGACTTGTTAAAACTTCCATCTCTTTCTTTTAGTACTGGTTTAAAAGAGTAAACCAAACCACGACGATCCCCATAACTTGAGTATATATTCTGTGCCATAACGGCACGAACTCGAAGGCATGCATGCAATGCCACAAACAAAAATAATTGGCTGTATATCTGTGGCTGGTTTTGTCTGATAGTTGCGTGTACTAAATTATTCTACGGTAGTAATGCTCAAAGGGTTATGAGCAATTCGTTTGTAATAGCTCAATTTATTTGAAATTGTGATGAAAGCATGTGTCAAAGACGTTCTCACGTGCTGTTTTTTTAAGCTTATTGCATAATTCATCTGAAAGTCAAAGTTAAGGCTGACGCTTCGATAGTGAATATTTTAACATATTTTTGTTTTAATCATTCGCTTTTCGGTCCAGATAAGTAATAGGCAAAGTTTGTTTGATTAGTTGATAAGTATTACTATTAAGATTACAAATTAGTTAATTAATAATGATTTTTGATAAAAAAGAGAAATTGATATTTTAGACCCGTGAAATATAGTATGATTTGATACAAGTACATGATACAGTTATTTTTTTCTTATTATTACAGATATATGAATAGTACAAACTAACTAAGCTACTAAGCAGTAGGTACGCTATTATGGTGGTAAAATAAGAAGACATTAATGTGCCTACCTATCAAAAAGAGGCTATGAAAAGTGAGAGTTTGCGAGAAACATTGCAAAAATGTGACGTTAACAACAATGGTTCGTTGTTAACTGCGAATGTTACTTGTGACTTTATACAGTGAAAGTTTGCCTTTGCAACAGTTTCACACTTTATTGGATAACTAGTCGACAATAGAGCAACTCTACGTAGATCGAGGTCAATGAAGTTCATTTGAATGGAAATATATAGAGATTGCAGTTTGCATCTGTTCATTGGAAACGCTTTTACAACATCAATAACGTTATGTTTTTGACAACAAATTTTAGTCCTCCCGTGACCACGGCCCTTGGAAAGGTGTCGAAACGTCGGGAATTGAAAAAACAAATATATCCATACTAAATAATTCTAAAATAACACCCGAATTAATAATATGTATGTATACGCGCTGTAATCCCGTAAAAAGTATTTTATTTCTAATAAACATTATTGAATTCAGGTCCATAATCGTCTGCCTTACTTAAAGATGTCTTAAGAATTGTCAATACCAATGTTGTGCCATTTCAAAATAATAAATAATGTGGAAGTTATCTCCAAAACAAGTCTTGAGGATTCTGCTCTTTGGGCACAAGAATTTTCTCCTCATTTTTAAATGTCAGTCGAAAAATTAAACGCCCTTCCATTTTGAATCGTGTGCCAATTTAAAACGGATCTTTAAACCAGTTTGAGTACATTAAAATGACGAGAAGGTAAAAAAAATAATGAAAATTACATCTTTTTTCTAAATAAAAAAAAATGGGTAATTTCTAAAAATGTCACAAACGCGAGGTCTACAGATCATAGAGCCACTAGCATATTCTGTGCCACTAGTCTAAATTTTGTTGTGTTATAAACAATGTTTCCACTTATTTATTTGCGACCTACTCTTCAACTTTCGGGTGGTCGGCCTTTGAATTGCTTAATTGCATTCATTATCTGCTTCGCCGGTATCGAAGGTAATGCACGTTTCACACTTCTTTCCGTTGAGCAATTTGAAGATTGAAATTTCATGAATGAAATTACGATGAATAGAGAGATTAGGGATTGCTCATTTTGGTTGTGAACTTGTGAGGCGAGGAATTAGAAATAAGTATACTTAACTTATCTTTCCTTTTCAACAATAAGTTATGATAATTTGACTCCGATCTGATCTCCAGATATGAAGTCTTAAGTTGTAAGTAGGTATGGAAACCAAATTACTTAAACATCTATAGTTTTTTTCCATTTGACATGTCATAAACATGAACACCATCAGCTATTTTTATTGTCACATGCCTTCCTTAAGGGTGGATTGGATAAGGAGGATCGGCCATAACATAACCCACCACGCGGACCCAATGCAGATTGGTGGGTGCTAACGACTGATAATACAGCTGGGACCGAAGACGGTTACTCGAGGCAGGAGCTCGAGATAATAAATTTTTGGTCACCCATCCCAAGACCGACAGTTGCGAAAGTTGCTTAAATTCCGTAATCGCCGGGCCATGCGCTAAACCACTGCACCATCGAGCTCCTCAAATCTTTCCTGGGGGAAACATAAAGGCTGTTAATAAAATAAAAAGATATGTAATGTTTAATCTTATTACTAAGTCATGTGAAACGGAATCTAGCATCCTGTCAGGATGTCTATCCGCTTGTTTGTATGTATGTTAACTTACTTATTTGTATCATAGAACTGTTACTTAGCAGTAAAGCAGTGTGCAGTGCAGCAGCAATTTGTAATTTAATTACACCTCGCCGGTACATTGGTTACTCTACAAAAAAACAACAGGTTACATTTAATATTCTATTAACACACAATCAAAGTCTAAATTGCAATGTAACTTTGAAGCTTTATATGCGATGCCCGAGTCTGATAGTGGACTTTTATATCTTAGTTAATTAACACGTAATCTGTATTTATATGGCCTAGTTGGTAATTACTATCTAGTTTGTTGCGCCAAAATTAAGTAATTTGGAAGTTACTTTTTCCGTCTTGGCGCATAATGTCCTTTTCTCGAAATGTCCTTTCTCAGAATGTCTTTTCTCAAAAAGTCCTTTTCTGAAAATGTCCTTTTAATATGCAATATTTTTTTAAACAAATACATATTACATTAAAACATGTATTTAAGAAAACTATGATTATTACAAAAGATACTTGTTTGGTAATTAATACAAAGTTTAATGTTAATAATGATAAATAAATAATATTTTTGACTACAAAGAAAGAGACTGGATCAAGATTATTATTACTTTTTTATTTCTGATTCTTTCCATCATATTTGGGTAAGGTCGTAAAAAATTGTACTTTCTGATAGTTTCAAAGTGAGCCCATGTTTCTTTGAGAATTGACTACTCTTAATATTTTTTCATTTATTAGAATGAAGTATTAATATGCTCAGAATACCGAAGAAACAACCAGAATTTACTTGTGGCTGCAATTTAAAAAAATACCAATACATTTCTGAAACAATAAAATAAAAACTAGTACTTAAATTATTTGTCTCCTCACTACACGGAGGAAGAAAGATTTGCATTAGAAAAAAAATATTGTGTTACGACTCTCAATACGTAGTTTACCTGTTAAAGCGATAAAAATACCATGTAATAACGTATAAATTATTCAAATTGAACAATCCAGATAACCATACAACATTGTCTAGTATTTGTCTCCAATAGTTTTCCAGTGTGTTCTTCGAATTTGTTATCCCTCGTGAAAAAATTTTTTTACAGGCTCCGCCCACTCACCCCTCGTATCCCATAGTGACATTCTGCCTTCAATCGTAAAGTTTGATTTTCGCGCCAAATGCCTGTGAGGTTTCATCGAAAGTTTAAAGAAGAAGAATAGAGAAACGATGGAGTCGCAATACATTGTATTTAGAACATTTTCTTTGATAATTTAGGTATCTTCAAATTGAATGAAAAATGAAAATGAATACAAATACCTAACAATAGTTTATTAATTGTAAAAAAATACTATTATTATTAATAAAGTTGTACCATTCGGCGTTTTTCAATACATTTGCGAAAAACAGATTTGTAACTTTTGCGACAGAGGTCCATTTGGGGCCATCCATAAATTACGTCACACGTTAAGGGGGTCGATGACGTGTGGAGGGGTCCTAAATTCGTCAGTTCCAATTCAATAATTATTACTAGATATAAATCGTAAAATATGTGACGCCATCGTTTCTAGTTTTGCCCTTCAGAAGTGCGAGAAAAATAGTTTTAGAATTTTTAAAGCAATATTTATGGAGAAATGGAGAATGTGACGTCACAGCTCGGCACGGCGAAACACACACCTTTGCTCACATTTTTTTATCTGGCCTACCCACATAAAAGAAATAGGCCATTCAAAATGTCACATAAAGAAAAATGGGCAAAAGACGCGTTTAAGCCCGACCATTGGGTTTAAACACATAATTCCCCCCTCCCCTCCCCCCCGTAGGAGCTAAATTTAATTAAACAGATTTTATGCAATATGTTGTGTTTAAAATGAAGATTATTGAATTTACTCAAAAAAGCTTGTAATATGGTAATTATTTTGACAACCTTCTTTGAACAAAGTCGAGGTTGCCGTGCTCCTCCGATGGTGACGCAGCAAAGTTGTATGGGATATCATTATTGTCGAGTTTTAGCCACCAGCAATTTCCTTTGAGAATCCATTATTGTCGAGTTTTGTTTCAAACATAGTTGGCTGAAAATACAACATTGTACAACGCACTTGACGTCGTTCATAAACACATCCCGCTCGCACACTATACGCCACACCTATCGCTCTCTCATTCACACTTGTTGTGGTAAGCGTGGTGAGCCGCCATTTTCAATCCCATTCTTTTTCTGCGCGTGTGTTGTATTATTGTATGTAGATGCATTATCGCTTCGCCAGGTATTCAGTGAAAAGGGAAGTACTTCCACCGAGCTAGGTGACTGTGCTCGGGGACCGCGGTCCAACCGTTGATGGTTGGTAGTTGTATATGTTACAGTCAAAACTCATATCCGGTCAAAACCACTTTTGACTGCAAAAATCAGGCAAAAGAGGTTTTGACTAAGGACGTTGGTCAAAACCACTTTTAACTGATTTTTGCAGTCAAAATTGGTTTTAACTAATGACGTTGGTCAAAACCACTTTTAACTGCAAAAATAATGGGTAGTATCGATTTTGACCAAATTATGTCGGTTAAAAGTGGTTTTGACCACGAATTTTAGTCAAAACTGCTATTAAGGGGGACTAGGAGCCTATTTAATAATTAAACAAGTGAAAGCTTTAGAAATGATGAGATATAAGTAATTACAATTTAAGCTTCACACAATTCAGTTTATGATCACCGCTCTATCCCGCCCAGCTTCACATCAGTGAAACAGTGAACGTAACCTAAGCAATGCTAACGCATTTAAAAAATAATAAAAATAAAAACTACCTGTTAATTATTTTTATTTTTAAAAGTAATTTATAAGTTAGCATGGCATAAGTTGCGTTTCCACTGACGTGGAACTGGGCGGAAAAGAGCGGTGATCATACACTGAAATGTGTGAAAAGCCCGTTTCTTTCCACCTAGCTCCACTGCACAGTTGCTGTTCATTTAGCTCTACGCAGACTAGACAGGTGTAGGTATCTAAAGTAAAAGCCCATGAACGCAAACAGCTATATCCTCCAAAAACTATCAAAATGACATAGTTTCAATATTATATTTAGATTAAAAAGTAAAATAAATATTTTGAGATCGAATTTCTGTATATTTGCAGTTTACAAGGTCTCGGTACAATGTCGAATGAATTTTGTATAGACAAAACACTTAAACGTTATACCTTATAAATAGTTTTATGAAACTTTTTTGATAATTTTTCTGGTAATTTTCACTAACCTCCATAACTTTTTATGAGTTTTGACCGATAGTAATCGGGCAAAACCACTTTTGACTGAGAATGTTGGTCAAAACCACTTTTGACTAAGAACGTTAGTCAAAACCACTCTTAACTGCGAAAATCAGTCAAAACCACTTTTAACTGAGAGCATCGGTCAAAACCACTTTTGACTGTTTTTTTCAGTCAAAAGTGGTTTTGACCGGATATGAGTTTTGACTGTAACATATATATGCAAAGTCGCTAAGAAAACTCCGATAGCGAGATAACTTATACTATGGTACTGGCTTCAAAAGCATACTTTTTCGAGCAACAGTATTGAAAATATGATTTGATTTTTGAAAATCTACAACTACTACCACTTTGTGGACCGTTTAATTAGGGATGGAAGAGGGGAGGAGGAGGAGAAGCCCCCTTCGAAGGAAGAGTTGCAGAGCCTAATGATCTTTGAGAAAAATGAAAATGTAATTTTGAGGCTAGGTATTCTAAAATGACATAATTTCAAAAGATTAGGTCATTTAACGGGGGGCGAACGAGAGAAAAAGAGGAGAGTAGAGAAGGTGCCCATATACCCCATATCCACCACGTTTTCTGTTAAAAAAATTATGGTGTGTAATTTTTTTCTGTTGTCTGTTAAAAAAATAACCTCCTTTGCGCTCTCCTTAAACTTCTAAGCTATACTCGGGACCTACAGGGGTAAAGCAGGTTCGATTCCTAACTAAATTGGGGTCAAAACAAAATGGCGTCGCAATTTTCTTTTAGTTTCATCTTTTTTTTTCTTAAACTCCAATTTTACTGCTGTAACACTGTGTACAACAGCCTTTCTAATCTGTGGATAGCAATGAAACAAAACGTAACTGACAGCTATATTAAAAAAGGCAATTAGTCAATACAAAATAAAAAAAACTGGATTTCAGATTCTTTTTCTCAAAAACTACAAGATTCTGCAAGATGAAACTTTGGGAAGACTTGTTATAATAAAACATTTCTGCTGAAAATTTGTCATTATCAAAAGCAACGGTCCAGGGTTTGAGAAAAACTGATTTTGCTGGGGTCACGTTTTAAACATTACCCTGGCAAAAAAAGTTGTTTCAGCCTGGAACCAAATACATTAATAGATAGCTTTTGTTGCATAGTAAATGTTAGCAAATAGCAAAAATTGTGTGTGTTATTTAAGTTTTTGCTGTGGTAACGTTTTGGGATTTCCCAGATCTCGAAAACGGTTCAACGCAGAAGTTTGAAAAAAATGCCACTAAGAGACCTTAATTTGTTTAAATTTGTTTAAACGTTAATTTTTTATTTGGTTGTCGCAAACCAACGTAATTAAATGGTTTCGAAAAACAGAAAAAAACGAATTTGCAAGTAAACTAGTGCACTTATAATTAAATAAACAGCTGTAAAAAATAGCCGTGGTAGACACTTACTACGTCAAGAAGAAGGTTTAGATTATTATTTACATTTATTTATGGTTGAGTGCCTTCAAAGTTTTAACTTTCGTGAATCATTCATTACATTCTTTAAAACTACTATTAATCGCGTAAATGTATTCTTTGATATTAATAAACACGATATTAATTTATAAAATAGAAAACTAGTAAAATCTTTGCAATATGAATTACACTTTTCTTCATAACTGTACAAAACATCGGATGCTAAGCTGCTAATTTGCAAAGATAACCCGTACGTATGGTGCGGTCGCTTTTTAGTGACCTTTACAATTTGGTCGGCTTATTCAAGAATTGCTGTCTCAATCTTGTTTTTGTTAAAACTTTCATGATAGGCGTAATTGAAAGCTGAAATTAACAGGAAGGAATGTTAATGAATTACTTAAATTTGTTTAATGTATGCCATGTGTCTTAATGTTATGGAAACTGTGTATTCGATCGCTAAAGCACGACCGGTCTAAAAGGACATGTCCTAATTTGGGCCACGTCTATGTACACCACCCTCAAAGATGGAGAAAAATATGCTGATTCTGAGAAAAATACAAATAATTTTATAGAATGCATGGTTAAATGGTTATTAATAAAAACAGATCAATATTTTTTACTTGAAATAAAGCGTCAAATATGGCAACTCTCCGTTAAAAAGCCGTCAGTGGGCGCATTCTGCCAGACAAATCGTGGAGTCATCGATTGCCATTTTTAACCATGGAAAGTATAGCGGTAGTGAGTGTTTCTACACGGTGCAAGTAGCCCGCGCAAGTTGAGCACTTGCGCAAGTTACATGCCCCGCGTGGAAACACGTAAAGCGGGTCTAGCTCCATAGCATTGTACACCCGCGCAAGTAACCCGTGCCTCAACGTGCGCAAGATACATGCACCGTGCAGCACTCTTATCGCGCGACCGACGAGCGAGTGTAGGAGGCCTGCGGCTTGATTGCTTTGTCTATTTTTTGGTTTATGACGTCAGTGCACTGTCCATCCTTGTCATCGTGTTATGATATGACAAGGACGGATAGAGCATTGCTTTCGCTTTGAGATAGGCGGTCTAGCTGCCGGTATTGTTCAATATTTTACTTTGCATGGTTAAAATGTACTCTCTATGGCGATCGATGACTCAAAGATTTAACTGGCAGAATGCGCCCATTGTCATTGAGTTCTACCTACTCTCCTAACACAGACGTATAAGAAGTTGTTAACATCTTCCGCCATGATGCTTTTTTTATGCGTTTTTGCATTTTGTTTTATGTTCCTTCCAGAAAACAAAGCGATTTTAAAGAAATTGAATGATTAGAAACTGTTTATCGTGTCTTTATCTATTTTTTGGTATACTGTACAAAGACGTGGCCCAGACCTCATACATTTTTGGACATCACCTTTATCACATTTGTTTATATCTTTATATCCTGTAAAGTTACAAAACCTAAAATTCTTGACGTAATAAGTGTCTACCACGGCTATTTTTTATAGCTGTTTATTTAATTATAAGTATACTAGTTTACTTGCAAATTCGTTTTTTCTGTTTTTAGAAACTATTTAATTACGTTGGTTTGCGACAACCAAATCAAAAACTAACGTTTAAACAAATTTAAACAAATTAAGGTCTCTTAGTGGTATTTTTTTCAAACTTCTGCGTTGAACCGTTTTCGAGATCTGGGAAATCCCAAAACGTTACCCCAGCAAAAACTTAAATAACTCAAGAACCATAACACACACAATTTTTGCTATTTGCTAACATTTACCATGCAACAAAAGCTATCTATTCATGTATTTGGTTCCAGGCTGAAACAGCTTTTTTTGCCAGGGTAATGTTTAGAACGTGACCCCAGCAAAATCTGTTTTTCTTAAATATCTTAAAAACTACAATTCACACAAATTTTGCTATTAGTAAACAAATTTCTCCTCATGACACACTAATTATCTGATAAGGTCTCATCTCTCTAAAGCACAACTTTTTGCTGGGGTAACGCACTCCATTTAACCGGTCGGCCTATAGTACCAATACGAACAAGAATTGTTAACGACATAATCGCCTAAAACGTCACGTTTTCAAGTTGTAAGCTATTAAAGTTGAACTGGTGGCGACACCACTGGGTAGATTTGAAGCTAAAATAAAACGTAGGTATGGGCTCTAGAATATTGTTTTATGGTCATCTAGGTCCCGTCTAAGTTGCTACGGGTGAGCCGATTTTTTCTAATATTTTTCATTATTTATTCATCTATAAAACAGCTTATGTCACTTTGTTAGATACCTACTTATTATAGCGTGCGCATGATGCGTGCCTAAATAAATAACGTAATAATGCGAGACGTAAGTATTCGTTTTGAGATTATTTATTATTATTGCTATTCTTTTTGCTTTGCCGTTGTCGCGTAAAGAGACTAATGATTCTGCAAAATAATAATATTTGTTCACGATCGAAACTTGTAAAAGTTAAAAGTTGTACCACGGGTCGGGAAAGAAATTTTATTTTACAATATTTATTAGTTTATTGTTTTGTTACGCAATGGCGACTCTTGGAAGGTTTGTTCTGTTGATAATTTTCATCTCCTAAAAATAGGTTGGATAAGTATTAGAGACTCTTTGTCTTTGAAATGTGGGAGAAATTAAAACTGTCATTGTCAGTATACTGTCATTTTACGTGTTTTGGCTGGTAAATTTTTGGAGCGCTCAAGCACAGGTCTGTCCTCAAGGAAGGCTCGCGGCCGTCTGAAATTTCGGTGCAAAGAGGTAAAGTAATATAGCTTCCCAGCGCAAAGAAAGGGACAACAATAGCGCACGCATTCCAAAATAAAATAACGTAAGCGACATTATGAAAATAGTTGATTTATTAAAAAACTAAATTATTTTTGAAAAAATTGGTTTTATCAAAAGTTGGAACTATTTATTACTTATCTTATTAACCTAATTTCAGTTCAAACTATGAGTCCGTTTGCTTACAGTACTGCAAAAATGATATGAGAGGCATCAACTTTGGATTTTTTTTCTATCGAGAAAATTGTTTCCATTCATGTTTTGAGCTTAATCAAAAAATTTAGTTATTAGTCTATTTTAACATATTCCAAAATTAGAACAATAGTAGTAGGATCAATAGGACTAAATCTAAATTGAAAACCATGAAAATCCACGAGGTATCCTCTTAATCTAGCTTTTTTGTTTGTAATAGTAGGCAACAAAATCTAACAAATTTCGATGTGGCAACAACTTACGATAACACTGTCAAGTGTCACTTGCAATTTTCATGTCATTTGTGGTCGCGACAATCTTCGGTTGTGAATCTCTTTTTTTGGTGCGCATATTTCGAGCATTTATTCTGTGATTTTTACACGGTAAGTACGAAAATATTGTTAATTGGGCTACTAAAAATAAAATTCAGTCAATGAACAGAGTAAACCGTGTTTTAATATTGAAATCGAACTAAATTTGTGGCCGGTACTTATTGTTGAAGTTAGAATTTTCTAGTGTTTGTTCTAGTTCGTTATGTGTGTTATGGTGGTATGTTACATAACACACTGGAATTTTGTCGTTTTTAGTTCATTAGTAGATTTGATATGAGTATAAATAAATAAATATAGTGAACCTAAACATTACTTTTTTTCAATCACCTAACCTGACCGATGAAAATTTACCTTTACAATATTCCAGTGCGTTATTGTGTTATTGTGTGTTATGCCTTCCAGTATGTTATTTTACAATTTTTTACGACCTTACCCATTTCTACAATTTTATAACTACATTACTCATTACTTTATAACATTCTTAGACTTAATAAATATTTTACATGCATTGTATTGCATGTCTGTGTTTTTGATGATAATTTAGATAAGCGACTAACTAAAAAAGCTTTAATATGTATTTGTTAAAAAAAATGCATATAAAAAGGAAATTTTGAGAAAGGACATTCTGAGAAAGGACATTTCGAGAAAAGGACATTTTGAGAAAAGGACATTATGCGCCAAGAAGATTTTTTTTAAGAATACAGATTCACAAAAGTAACTAGGTACAGAAGTTGAAGTTGCTGAACCTAAAAAATTTATGAAAGGAGAAAAAAAAATGTACTTATTTGCAATTGCCCTCCATTGAAGTAGACATAATCATGCCGTCCATTCAACCTAGTCAGTGTCCTGCCCAAAAATTCTCAATTTTAAGTTTCTAACATTTGATTCAGAATTTACACATTATCATCTGCTCGCATTGTCGGTCAGATAATCTGACCGATATCTGGTTGTTATCTCAGAGTTTTGTGACAGTTCGCGTGTTTTATCAACGAACATATCCGTCCCGGTGGCTGATAAGATAGCGTGACGTTTGTAGGTCTAGTGCTAACATGTGATAGGTACTTTTTCGAATGAATAACCTTATGATGCAATATCTCGGATTCTGGAATGGGCTCTGCTCTAAGACTACATTGTAATGAATGGTATGAAATACTTTGTACTGTGCTTCTCACAATAACATTTTGGAATAATTGCTTTCACTGTTGTCGAGTCGTGATCTTCCTATTTCTTTGTTCGACGCAGTTTTCGATCGGATAACTTTTATCTTTTACTGCTATGTAAAACCGGAATCTTTTCTGTCGTTTGTTTTGAACGCACTCAAGTCAAGGATACATTTCCCACATTATATAGGTACTTACAGCTTTTCTGGTCCACCTACGATCGTTCCAATGTTTCCTTGGCACCCAACATTCCGATTTTAGTACTGAAATGCTCATAAAAAAGTTTAGATTCCGGTCACGTAGGGTCTGACATTTGGGAACGACTGCGCAATACGTGGCAATACTAGCGTGTTTGAAATGCTCGCGAATCGGTGTGCCTGCGTGTATCAGATGTTGTTCGTAACAAAATTACCAGAACTGTACCTTCCTTGGAATTTTCATGGAATAACTTTAGGGTATGTGGGTACCTATGTATTAGAAATAGCTGAACACTTTAGTAATGTAACACTAACAATAGCAACCTCACTAAAAGAACGCATTAATTTGTGTGATATGATATGATAGACATCGTAGGTACACATGTGTTTTTAGCTACTGACTTCTGATGTTGTACCTAGGTATAGTCTGTCTAGGGACGATTCTTGAAGCCATCTTACTTTGTGTAGGTAGTATTAACGTTCATTGGTTATTTAGGTAGGTACTTGATTATGCAAGTGTGAGGTTAACTCATCAATAATCTCTGCACATGCATGAACGAGCGCAGGAACCGGCTGCCACTCCCCAGCGGATGCATTCTACACAAACAAAACCAAAACTTCGCCTGCTTTGATTTACATAGACGTCAATGATATAGCTTTTATCAAAGACTAGAATGTGCAACACGTAACGTATACTGCGTAAAGCATTCCGTCGTAAATTCTAGAGACCTATGTACCTATAATGTAAGATGTACCTATACCATGTTTGGTATTAATGACCGTGCGAGTCGATGCTTTTGCAAACATAACTAACGTTATCTATACCTACAAGTAATTGTGTCACTTCATTTACCTAACATTGAACCAGACACGTTTCTAGTTAATTCAACCAGAAAGACGATAAAAAGTCCGATAGGTAGCTTTGTATCTAAAAACGTCTGACGCCATCAACAATGATTCAACTTCATTTCCTTTTATGCGTAATTGCCTAACGTTTCCGACGTGTTCTTGTGATCTTCTATGTAAAAGAATTACCTACAACAAAGCGAAACAGACGCATTTGGGTGTGCGAACTAGTGCAGTAAAATCGGGTCAACTTTACTTACTCGTACATAGTTTACAACTAGGTAAGTAGTGCTGCGAAATTTTAGCTAGCCATTTGTTTTATTTTAAGTTTTTTCTTGGAAGTCGGAGTTTCATTGCTAGTGCTGCTTCATTTATCTCCTAGCCTAGAGAACTCCAAGAAGCTTATACCTCCAGGCACATATCTGAATGGGAGGGTAAATAAAAAAAGACAAAGACCGTTCGTAAATTAAAATTAAATACTACACTACTTATTTAATTAATATTCAAAAAGCATTTCAGTATCAAAGAAAAAACATCATTGGAATTCTGTAGGATCACATGATTATAATTTTCTTACAAGTCCACTACTACACAGTTTTTTCTGAAGACTATAATGCTGCGTTACGTTAGTTTTATTATATATTCTGTGGCTGCGTAAAACAATGGCGTAAGACTAATTCTGTGGTAAAGCAGGAATTTTACTTCGTATCGTCATCGTAATAGTAGTATCGAATCGATGCAAGGGAGGACTCTTTGCTTCGCCGGATGCACGCCAGCACCGCGTCATTCGACCTGCAGGAATTTTGTTTGCCCAGCGCTTTCAACGTCTCTGCATCACTCACTTAGGGCTGTCGCTCTGTAAGTCTTCGATGTAACCTAAACAATAGAAAAAAGTCAGTCAACACCTGACCGGACTGAGTGAACGAAGTGATTGAGTCAGTCGAACAAGAGATATCTTGCTGGCAAAGGAACGAGTGGATCCATAAAAATCCCAAAGACTAGGTATTAAGGTATTTAAATTATTTACGTAATGTCAACATTTTAAAGTACTTAATTTGATAAGTAGGTAGGTAGGTACTTTAGCATTATCGTGTGTGAGTAAAGTAACTTTAATTATTATGAATAGGTTCAATAAATAATTTTGTGCATTTTATTCGTAATAATCTTGAATTAGTAGCTTTTAATACTTAGGTAACTAGGTACACGATAATGCTAAACATAAAGCATCAAACAAAATACTTTGAAATGTTGACAATAAAGTATGTCATATAAAGTATAGGTAATATAATATCTATTAGGAAATACCAGGGGAAATACATACTTATTACAAGGTCACTATTCATGATATACAGTCGTGTTCTACATAATAGTACACATACATTTGTGATACAACACAACACTAATGCAATAATTCTACCTAATACCTTGCTTATTGATTTGTAAAAAAGTGATCTAACCCACCAACCCTACATTGTCTGTCACGAGAGGGCGCGGATGTGGCATGGATGTGTAAATATGCGTTTCGAAAAAAAAACATTAAAATTGTTTAGAGAACCGTTTTTAGTCGCATTCCGTTACGTAGGTAGGTACCTCTATTGAGTGAGACCAAGTGAGAATGTCTCGTGCCTTTAAATCACTCACTGTGCTCAGACCTACCTAGTCTATATTAGAATCACTCGCTACACTTGTTAATCAATTCTAGAATACTTCGCTAGTTCGTGATTTAAAATCAGTATTCGCAGCACAAATTGACTTTGGTCTGTAGTATAACAAATCTATTGTTTTTCTCTAACTTTGCGTCCTCAGCAGTAGAATCTATAATTTCCTCTGTGTCTATAACAATAGCACAGATACCCTACGTATCAAAGGATTTCAGTGGACAGAGAAGAGATAAAAAAATAAACATTTATGAATTCAAGGAAGAACTTGAACTTCAATTTTGGTTATAGAATCAATTTTAGTGATCTATGGTTTAGCCTATCACCTTCAAATACGCTGTTATCTATAAAGTAAAAAAACCTCGGTGTTCGATTAATAAATTCCCGAAGGCGTACACAAGTCAGTAGGTTATCAGTATAATATGATAAGTTCGTCCGGGTGTCGGGTGATGACCCTTGTTATCTGTGTTCAGACAATATTTGCAATACAATATACAATTTAATTATTTTCTGTGCTTATAACAATAGTTAAGTAGGTTATTAAACACACAAAAAGAATAGGTAGTTTGTGGGAAGGGATCTCTCGCTGCTCCAGAAATGCGATGCTGAGCAGTGAAACATTATAGAAGGAAAATTTCTTCTGTGAGGACGTCATCCTCCAGAAGGGAGAGTCCGCGAAGATGCTCATGCAGCTCTTCTCCGTCGCTGACAGACAGGGGTAACGAAGGAACTAGTGACCCATCACCTGCCTTGCACGGTCTCAAACTCTCAACCTACTGGAAAAAAAAAAGAATTTCAATGTACCACCTGAAGCAAAAGCGACCTCTCTCCTTTTCTCCTTGCCTCACGCCACCGTCGTCATGTCATTTAGTAGGTACACTTGTTAGCGATAATTATCGAAAATATAAAAAAAAATACGATGGTAGCGTGAGGGGCGGTGGTGAGGCAAGGAGAAAAAGGAGAGCTTTCGCTTCAGGTGCAGTTAACTTGACGGTTGTAACTTAAAGAGTATAAAATAATAAGCACCCTCCTCTCTTTTTAAATTGCTGCGCCCACAGCCACAGAGTCTATAATGATACTTAAATGTAGAATTTCCATAAAATCTACTTATACTTAGATGCAATAAATGAAATATGGAAATGGATAGCTAAACTTGCTCGGGTCGTATCGTATCGTCGGGGGAGGGGATGCGTAAATGCATTTTCTTCGGCACACATGTACAAATTTTAGCTGTAAAAGCATTAAAGAGCAGTAGCTAGGTACCAATCCATTTTTTATATCTATAACCTTGATGATAACTACAGACATTATGTCTGTGACGATAACAGTTATTTATGTTACTAAGGAAAATAAAATAGGTTACTTACAACATCTAAATAAGTTAGCTACAATAATGGCCGAATGTACAATATTAATTCAGTACCTATGGTTTAATAAGTTTTATACACACATCAACTTTGTCTAGGGACACAGGTGTTATTTTCATAGGAACGAGGTAACTTTGAAGCCTTGGTTTCCTGCCAGGGATGTACTGTGCTGTGAATGGGTTATCCAGGGAGTGAATGGAGGAGATTCAGATCGCTATACATACACTCCCAACTGATCTGACCAGCATTCTAAAAGATTGAAGGACATGTTTAAAAATCCGCGAAAATGACATGAAAATGTATGGAAATCCTAAAACTGAGAATTCTGACCCATTAATCTTTTAAAATGCTGATCAGATCAGTTGGGGGTGTACAGCGATCTGAATCTCCTCCATTGACTCCCTGGATGGCCATGATCACAGCACGGTTCATCCATGGCAAAAAACCAAGGCTTCAAAGTTACTATCCCTAAACAAAGTTGATGAGTATAAATTCACACATTAGGGAGCTAACAGGCGAAAACAGTTTCTTAGTTCGCCTGGCACTGTTTTCATGAATTACGTAAGTTTTAAACGCTAAAGTATACAGTGGTGGACGGATAATAAGAAACACCAATCAATTTCCATACAATCGAGGTAACTTTAAAGCCTTGGATCTGATCAGCGTTCTAAAAGCTGTAAGGATCAGAGTTTCAGAATTTCCATATGCGGTTTCTTTATACATATCCAAACAGCTCTTAGAATGCTGATCAGATCAGTTGGGTGTGTATGGTGATCTGGATCTAATACCATTCATGTCAGCTCGATCAATCCCTATCTGGATGGATGGACTGGATAATTATCAATCCACCACATATTTCTAACGTCACAAAAAACTGCGAAGACGAATCGATCCACATGTGCCATAAATTATCCATTACCACACCACATTTGCCAATTATTTATTTATAATAGGTATGTCATCTAACGTGAGTGACGTAACCGCTACAACGACCGACCCTGTGACTCACGCTTGGCCAAAGACATGACGATTAAAAAGATGAAAAATTGGAACCGATGATATCCATCCAATCTTAACACTTATCGCATAAGGAAGAAAATCTAAATTCCTACGCTAGTTTGACTCGCGTGTGCGTTATGGCTATCTTTAATTCGGTAATGGTCAATTTTTTATGCGCATTCCAAGGGTGTTCACAGTTTAATCCAAGAAATACTACCAGAACTAACTTATACCTACTTTAAGACATGCAACACTTTACCACGGTAATGGTATATTACCGTGACTTAACTTACTAGCCTTTAAGAAATATAAAATTGGTAGTTTTTGCTACCATCGTATTTGAAGCAATTGGTGTCCTAAATGTAACATTTTAGAGTGGAATTTTGGCTAAATAAACGATCACATGAGAACAAGACATTAAATTTAACCAATATTTAATTTAAAAGATGAATCATCGATCATCCTATTTATTTATACTATACTAGCTTCTGCCCGCGACTTCGTCCGCGTGGATATTAGACGAAATCGTTTTAAGGAACCTTCAACCAGGATCCGGCCAGCCATTTTTACGCGATTAGGCGAGTCCCCATCAAGCGCGCTGCCTCGCGAGGCAAGACATTTGCCGCGTGTGGCGGGCCTCGCACAAGGCTTCCAGTTCCCGTTCCCGTTCCAGTTCCCGTTCCCGTTCCCGTTCCCGTTTTCGCTCCCGCTCCCGTTCCCCGTTCCCGTCCCGTTTGCGTTCCCGTCCCGTAAACGTCCCGTAACCGTCCCGTACCCCTTCCTTTTCCGTTCCCGTTCCTGTCCCGTTCCCATCCTGTTCTCGTTCCCGTTCCCGTCCCGTTATATTCCCGTTTCGTTCCCGTTCCGTTCCCGTTCCATCCCCATTCCGTTCCCGTTCCGTTCCCGTTCCGTACCCGTTCCGTTCCGTTCCCGTTCCGTTCCCGTTCCGTTCCCGTTGCGTTCCCGTTCCGTTCCCGTTCCGTTCTCGTTCCGTTCCCGTTCCGTTCCCGTTCCGTTCTCGTTCCGTTCCCGTTCCGTTCCTGTTCCGTTCACGTTCCGTTCCCGTTCCGTTCACGTTACGTTCCCGTTCGCATTCCCGTTCCGTTCCCGCTGCGTTCCCGTCCCGTAAACGTCCCCTAACCGTCCCGTACGCCTTACGTTCCCGTTCTTGTTCCTTTTCTTTTTTAGGGTTACGTTCCTGTTTCATTCCCATTTCGTTCCGTTCCCGTTCCGTTCCCGTCCGATCCCGTCCTATACTCGGCCCGTACCCCTTCCGTTCCCGTTCCCGTACCCATCCCGTTCTAGTTCCCGTTACCGTCTCGTTCCCGTTCCGTTCCGTTCCGTTCCGTTCCGTTCCGTTCCGTTCCGTTCCGTTCCGTTCCGTTCCGTTCCGTTCCGTTCCGTTCCGTTCCGTTCCGTTCCGTTCCGGTCCGTTCCGTTGCGTTCCGTTCCGTTCCAGTTCCCGTGCCCGTGCCCGTGCCCGTTCCGGTTCCGGTTCCCGTTCCCGTTCCCTGGATGTGCATGTCCAGGTCCAGGTTCATATGTGTCATGTCCACCGCGTTGGACTTCAAAATAAATCTCATTTTCGCAATCAGCATCCCATAAAACCTCAAGAACGACATCCTTATCGATTTTTATGATACTTACCCCACTTACCCTCTAGGGGTTGATTTTCAAAATCCCAAAATATATATTTAGACGTGCTCCTACGAATTTTAAAGTTGTAATTTCGATTTGGTATTCTTTTTCCATACAAAATTTGAACCCCATTTTCAGCCTTTTAGGGGTTAAATCATGTCCACCGTGGTTGGACTTCAAAATAAATGTCATTTTTGCAATCGTCATCCCAGAAAACCCCAATAACGACATCTATATCGATTTTTATGTTTACTCACCCCATTTACCCCCTAAGGGGTTGATTTTCAAAATAAAAAAAAAATATATATTTGCCTATTTATTTTTAGATGTGCTCCTACGAAGTTTAAAGATGTAATGTCTATTTTATATTATTTTTTCATACAAAATTTGGACCCCATTTTCACCCCTTTAGGGGTTAAATCATGTCCACCGTGTTGGACTTCAAAATAAATGTCATTTTTGCAATCGTCATCCCAGAAAACCCCAATAACGACATCTATATCGATTTTTATGTTTACTCACCCCATTTACCCCCTAAGGGGTTGATTTTCAAAATATCAAAATATATATTTGCCTATTTATTTTTAGATGTGCTCCTACGAAGTTTAAAGTTGTAATGTCTATTTTATATTATTTTTCAATACAAAATTTGGACCCCATTTTCACCCCTTTAGGGGTTAAATCATGTCCACCGTGATGGACTTCAAAATAAATGTCATTTTTGCAATCGTCATCCCACAAAACCCCGATAACGACATCCATATATATTTTTAGGGTTTTTTTAACCCTTTTCACCCCAATTTCATCCCCTTTGGAGTTGAAATCCTAACAAAAACAATATACGTTGCTTTAGATTTCTATCCATAAGCCTAGATTAAAAATTTAGCGATTTTTACTTCGAAAATGAAGGATTTCCTTAATACACAACTTCATCCCCCTTTTGACCCCTTCGGGGGTAGAATTTTGAAAAACGCTGAGACCCGTATTAATTAATTTTCAATCGTCAGCCTAAATACAAAATTTGAAGATTCTAGCTTCAAAACTGAGGGACTTTCATACAAACTTTCATCCCTTATTTCATCCCCTTAGGGATGGAATTTTCAAAAATCCTTCCTTAGTGGATGCCTACACTGTATAAAGTATCTGTGTGCAAAATTTCAAAACTCTAGGTCCAGCGGTTTGGGCTGTGCGTTGATAGATCAGTCAGTCAGTCAGTCAGTCAGTCAGTCATTCAGTTTACGATTTTATATATTAAGACTAGCTTCCGCCCGCGACTTCGTCCGCGTGGATATTAGAGAAAATCCTTAGGGAACCTTCAACCAGGATCCGACCAACCGTTTTATACGCGATTAGGCGGGTCCCCACCAAGCGCGCTGCCTCGCGAGGCAAAACATTTGCGACGTGTGACAGGCCTCGCACGAGGCTGCGCGCTTGGTGGGGACCCGCGTAATCGCGTATAAAACGGTTGGTCGGATCCTGGTTGAAGGTTCCCTAAGGATTTTCTCTAATATCCACGCGGACGAAGTCGCGGGCGGAAGCTAGTTTATTACAATAATCAGAATTAGGTCCAGAGATATTAAGAGTATCACGTTCCCGTTTCTTTACTCTTTCCCGTTTCCGTCCCCGCCCCCGTTCCCGTTCCTGTTCCCGTGTCCGTCCCCGTCCCCTTGGGCTGAATCATGTCCACCGTGTTGGACTTCAAAACAAATGTCATTTTCGCATTCCTCATCCCATAAAACCTCAAGAACGACATCCACATCGGCTTTCATGTTTACTTACCCCATTTACCCCCTAACGGATGATTTTCAAAATAAGAAAATATGTGTTTGCCTATTTATTTTTAGACATGCTCCTACGAATTTTTAAGCTGTAAACTATGTAATGTCCATTTTATATTATTTTTCCATATATAATTTGTACCCCATTTTCACCCCTTTAGCGGTTAAATTGGACTTCAAAATTAATGTCATTTTCGCAATCACCATCCCATAAAACCTCAAGAACGACATCCATATCGATTTCTACGTTTACTTAGCCCATTTACCCCCTAAGGGGTTGATTTTCAAAACCACAAAATATATGTTTGCCTATTTATTTTAAGACATGCTCCTACGAAGTTTTAAGTTGTAAATGTCTATTTTATATTGTTTTCAATACCAAATTTAAATCCAATTTTCACCCCTTTAGGGGTTAAATCATGTCGACCGTGTTGGACTTCAAAATAAATGTCATTTTCGCAATCTTCATCCCAGAAAACCCCAATAACGACATCCATATCGATTTTTAGGTTTATTTACCCCATTGCACCCCCATTTCATCACCATGGGGGTTGAAATTATACCAATACAATATGCGTTGCGTTAGATTTCCATCCATAAGCCTAAATTACAAATCTAGCGATTTCTACTTCAAAAATGAAGGATTATCTTCTAAACACAACTTCATCCCCCTTTTCACCCCTTTGGGGGTAGAATTTTGAAAAACGCTGAGACACGTATTTATTTATTTTCAATCATCAGCCTAAACACAAAATTTGAAGATCCTAGCTTCAAAACTGAGGGACTTTCATACAAACTTTCATCCCTTATTTCATCCCCTTAGGGATGGAATTTTCAAAAATCCTTCCTTAGTGGATGCCTACACTGTATAAAGTATCTGTGTGCAAAATTTCAAGTCTCTAGGTTCAGCGGTTTGGGCTGTGCGTTGATATCTCACTCAGTCAGGACTTTGAATTTTATATATATAGATTTAGGTACGATACGTGGCTATCATACTCGGAGATGGTCTGTGGTGGCTATATACATAATATCCTTGTATTGTGGTGTGCCACTTACAGTCGATCAATCATTGTATGAAGAAAAAATTCAATATTCCACTTACTACGTCTTAACAATGTATTTATGAATGTATTATTTTTAAATTGAAAATGTATCTATTGTTTGAGATTAAACGCCATGGAGAGAGCAACTCTCTACCGGTCTCTTAAATCTTTTTTTTGTACCAAAGTCGACTCCCGCTGCGCAACAAATTACTTTACGACTAATAGTACGGTATCAGGTTACCGCTAGTATACAATACACGATTGTAGTTTAAGCTTTAGCAATTATGGAGAATATAGGTTTATTTCACTTTATCCTACGAATCTTGGTCAGCTTAGGCGTAAGATCTCCCCTGATCTGGCACTTGAAAAATTCTCTTAATGTCAATCTTCTCGTCTGATTAAGTACCTAAGTTGTTAACGTAGGTAGAATAACGAAAATTATTGAAAAAAGTGTAACCAAGAAAGCTAAGCATGATAATATAAAAACTAAAGAAATCAACAATAGTAAAAAAGGTCATAGGTAGGTACGTCATGATAACCCAATAAGTAATTGCTTTTGTAGCCGGTCTCGCAACAGAATGCAAAACACCAATATAATTTTATCGGTGGCTGTTTGAGGACATGCAAATGGTAAGTGCCACCATGCTCCATTTACTATTTCCATTACAGCATGAGTGCTAGCCCATTGACCCACATCGTGGATATTAGTTTTTAAATCGGCCTCCTGCACAAGTAAGCGTCTTGCAGATATAAATTGGAATTCAATACTTTATTTATTTTTTATTTAACTATTTATTTCAGGTCACTTTTCATTACAATAATCTGTTTGTTTACACATATCGAAGGCAGGTGTCCAACAGCGAAACCTTCGGAACAGGACACCCTTTGGCCAAAAATCTTCTTTCATGAAGGTCGACAGATGTTTGGTCGGTACCCTCACCACGACTGAGTTGAAAGTTCACATTATGGCGGGACTCCAACCGCTCGACCCTCAACTTGAATTTGTTCTTCACTCTGATGTGCATACTCCCAAATATCATTAAGGTTTCGTGTTGTTACCTATGTGATTTATGTTCAGTTTGACGCCCCCTTTATTATTCCATCCCGTAAATTTTCTACTAGACCTACTTAGTAGGTAATACAGTAGGTACGTAGTACGTAGTGTAGATTTCGTTTAGCATGGCATATCAAAGGACCATGCCCATGGGTCTATAGAAGTTCCGGCCCACGGTACATCGTGGTGTACATAGACGAATTGTGTATTAAATGAAAGCATGGCATGTCAAAAGCTCAATAAACTGAATGTTGGTTAAGAAATAAGTCGCCTTTTTTAGATAAATCGACTTTTTTTTCGTCAGTATGGGCAGAATTTATTTCAACAATTTTCATATCAGAGGCATTTGTTTTATTGTTTTAGTCACTCTAAGTCAATTTTAACTAAATGTAATGTTGTTCACTTTGAATAAACTAACCAGAGCTGCTTCCAGAATCCAATGCATGCGAGAGTCAAGTGGGCCATGGGCCATTCCAGATTATCGTCATATAAAATAGCGGGGCCTAACTCCAAAGTTCGGGATAGGGTCGGAGACTCGGAGTCCATTAGCGTAAAATGGGTCAAAAAGTAAAGGATGCACGAGAAATACACACTCACTGCAAAACACTTCCAATACAAAACAAAACATTAAACAACAAAACACAAAAAACAAAAACAGCTTAAAAATTAAATACCTCTAAAAAGCAAGAAATATTATTCGAATCATTCGTTACACATATCAATATTAATAAAACACGTCTATTGAAGTCGGGTGGGGCTGGAGGACAACTTAATTTTTTTCTTAGAGCCCCACCCGACTTCATTAGACGTGTTTTATTAATATTGATATGTGTAACGAATGATTCGAATATTATTTCTTGCTTTTTAGAGGTATTTAATTTTTAAGCTGTTTTTGTTTTCAGTTTTTTGAAGGCGGTTTTTCTTTTTTTTAAAAAGCTTTTTTATTTTCAACTTTTTAGTGGTAGGTATGTAAGCGCAGCGTGTAAATATTTTTTAACTTTATATTATAATATTTTCAATGGTAAAATGCCCAGAACTCAATTTCCAAATTTACGCTGTTTGTTTTTGAGGAGTTCCGTTGTGTCATCGTAGTCCAAGTCTAGTCCAGAACGTTGCATCGCAAACCATGATTTGATTTGTTTTGGATTGCCATAAACTTACCAAAACCTAAATCACTTTACTTATACTATTTGATTTTGAAGAGTTCCTTTATGTATCTTCGAAGTTAGAAGTCCAATAACAATGAAATTAAATTGTGACCACTCTTGAAGTATACCCTTTCAAATAAAAAAAAAATCATCTAAATCGGTTCATAAACAAAGAAGTTATGTCCGAAATTCCATAAAAACTCGTGCGATGGCGAGCTAAATAATTGATATTTTTCAGGATTATGAAAAAACTACTGGCCAGATCTCTGTATAAAATTTATGGGACCACACACAAACTATGTTCTTTGAGTTAAAAAAAGAATTGTACAAATCGGGTAACAACTGACGAAGCTATGTTAAAACATACATAAAAAAAAAAAAAAAAAAAAATACCGTCGACTTGAGAACCTCCTCCTTTTTTTGAAGTCGGTTAACAAACGACAATCAAACGTTGTGACGTCGCCGTCGTCGTACTGTCACCATTGTCAAACTGACATTAGATCAGCCGAGTACATAGTGCTGCCATTGTTCTATTGGAATCGATTACTAAATCGATTTTAATCTTGTTCAGTACTGTTATAATCTAAAAAATATTTTATCATTTCACTGGTTTTAATAAAAACTATATTTTTTGAAGTTATACTCAGTCAAACAAGAATTGCCGTTACAAATAATGTTAGTAATTAATAATATATTTTGTTGGTATCGATTTTTATATCGCATCGATTGTTTACGAGATTTTTTCGTACCTCGAGCAACGTCACTCGCATAAAAATCTTTGAATTGTTATTAAAATGGATTTTGGTGATGGCGACTTTATTACACAATAATTCCAATTGCATTATTCATAATAAATTGAATAATGATTTTTAAATTTTATGGAAAGTTTGTACACGGTATTTTAAAGTTGGGCCGTAGATGGGCGTAAGCCTTTATGCTCAATTATGGATAAATTCGCTATTAAGATGTGAAGTAACCACATTTTAATTGAAACTTAGTTCTAAAGGTGCGTCCAGATATGTTCTTTTGATCGTACCGTACCTCCGTTCCGTACCAGCGTTCCGATCAAATAAGTCTGGACGCTACTTTTGCCCGTTCCGTACCTCCGTTCCGTACCACCGTTCCGATCAAACCGCCGAACGTCGCCGCGATCACGTCCAGACTAGCGCCGTACCGTACCTCCGTTCCGTATCAACGTTCCGATCCAATAGTACAGCAGCCCGTAGTAAATTTAAATTACGAAAAAGGTTACCGTTTGCCGTTGTGATATAGTTATTTATTACAAAATTATAGATACTTTAACAGATCGCAACCCGCCGCAACCTATATTTGTATATCTCCAAAAATGATTATTTTTTATTTTTCGAGGTTAATCACATGGTTTAGCTATTGTCGTGTTCTACAGCGCTATGTTTGATTGCCACTGATAATATTAAGGCCCTCCGCTGCCTTGAGCGGGACACGCGCGCGGGGCGACATAGATTAGAGCATACTCATGCACTGCGCAAGCATCTGTCCGTGAAAAACCAGCAATCTATATTTCCGCGCCGTGTACCCGCGGCGGGATCCCGCTCAAGGCAGCGGACGGCCTAAGACTATGAAAAGTAGCCATACACAGATTTAAGACCAGATAAAGTTCATCCATTTCATCTGGTCTTAAATCTGTGTATGGCTACTTTTCACAGTCTAACTATTATCAGTGGCAATCAAACATAGCGCTGTAGAACACGACAATAGCTAAACCATGTGATTAACCTCGAAAAATAAAAAATTATCATTTTTGGAGATATACAAATATAGGTTGCAGCGGGTTGCGATCTGTTAAAGTATCTATAATTTTGTAATAAATAACTATATCACAACGGCAAACGGTAACCTTTTTCGTAATTTAAATTTACTACGGGCTGCTGTACTATTGGATCGGAACGTTGATACGGAACGGAGGTACGGTACGGCGCTAGTCTAGACGTGATCGCGGCGACGTTCGGCGGTGATTAACCTCGAAAAATAAAAAATCTCATTTTTGGAGATATACAAATATAGGTTACGATCTGTAAAACTTGGGTTAAAGTATCTATAATTTCATAATAAATAACTATATCACAACGGCAAACGGTACCTAACCTTTTTCGTAATTTAAATATACTACGGGCTACTGTACTACAACCTCCGAACGTCGGCGTCGCCGCGATCACGTCCAGACTAGCGCCGTACCGTTCCTCCGTTCCGTTTTTCCTTTGAACGGGGCGAAAAAACCGACTCGCGATGGATCGGAGCGTACCTGTCGGCGATCGAGACGGCGTACCTCCGCACCGTTCCGAACATGCGTCCAGACTAGCGTTCTTTGTTCGCGACGCTCAAGAGCGAGAGATACGGGTACGGGCAAAAGAGCGAGAGATTCGAGGTGGATCGGGGCGTACCTGTTCGGCGAACGGAACGGCGTACCTCCGCACCGTTCCGAACATGCGTCCAGACTAGCGTTCTTTGATCGCGACGCCGATCGGAACGGAGGTACGGTACGGGCAAAAGAACATATCTGGACGCACCTTAATGCAACTTTTGTCCAAATACTTGACCCCAATACTCCATTGTTCTTACCAGTGATGATGCGTAAAGTTGCCATGACGTTTTTTAACCAATCAGCTCCTTAATCAATTTGCAGAACTGCATTTAAATTACGATAAATTGTGTAATGACTAATGAGGTGACTGACAACGAATGGTTCGATTTTACTTTTGTTTACGAAAATAACAGTGAGTAGTACCTACCTACCGCAGTTTTTAAGCCTCTAATTCTAAAAGGTGTAGGTATGTTTATTGGTTTTCTGACCTCAGTGTCCTAATCCTGCTACGACTTAGGCTCGTATTAAGTATAGAATCAAACTCAAACTCAAATCTCTGCTTGAGTACAGTTAAAAAGGGATGATACTATTCATCGCATATCGCCATCCATTCCTAATTGTAGGTACGGCATTTTCTCCGGTATAAAAAAAAAGGTACTAGGTACTCAAGCAGTGATTTGAGTTTGAGTTTGATTCTATAATACGAGTCTAACAGAGCAACAGTACCTAAAGTTGGTTTATAACTCAAACCGATAGGATCTGCCTGTCTACAAAGTAACTAAGGGTGGATTCGACCAAAGTTCAATATAAACGGGAATAACTATACGAAGAATACATCTATTCCACGATTTTTTTCTCGAATAAAGCAATGGTCATTTTTCCATGCAATCCAAGGATAAGATTCTTATTCCTTCATTACTGAGTGAATTATGTGAATGAATTTATTATCCGGCCAATTGTCATTGTTCTATAAACAAACTATTTAAAAGGCAAAGTCTTGTCAACTCTATTTTGTCGCCTTGTACGTATCTGTAGCAGTCAAAGTCAAATGTCACTGACATACGGCACGCGGCCGCCATTAAAATACTCGCGGATTAACTCTGCTATTCCCCGCGAAATGGTGGTATAGTGACTATTCCTGAATAGGGAAAATACTCTGAGAATAGTGCCTGGTAAAACGTAATTTCGATTTACTCTCGAATAACTGGTCATTTTATCTAAGAATAACAGTTATTCTCACTTGGTCGAATCCGCCCTAAATCGGCATAAATCAAAAGATAGGTATTTATTGCTTACGATCTAGGTATCTTATCTTTTCAGTACCTACCTAATCCTAGCACGCGTATTACAAAATAAATGTTGAAATTGTCACTGAAAAAAGATTTTATTTGGTCAAACTTTATTAAACATGACTGTGATAGATACAATAACAACATCTAATTGATCGATATTATCTACTTAGGTATAATTAATAGGTAGGTATTTGATTTTATTCAGACAATAGAGATGAAAATAACGAAAAATATGTAAGTTTATAGAAAAGACCGGTAGGTACCTATAGGAATTGCCTATATATAGGTGTGGTTTGGTGCTTGTATTTTTTTCTTATGATCATAGGTATCTCTGTGCTGCCCTTGGGGCAGCCCTTGTAGCATAGCGAGCCGTTTTGTCTGGAAATGTCAAAAATGACATCCCGAATTCCCGATGGAGATGTAAACCTATAGATATAAACCTTTATGACATTCTGATGTAGGGTGAATATGCCAATTACCAGCCCCCCCAAGGATTTTTCAACTTTGAATCTCTGTTGTTGCCACAATTGCTATCTTAAAAATATTGTTGATACAGTTTTAGGTAGGTTGATTCATCTTTATTACGAAAATAGAACTTAGTTTTACGTAGTTTTGTGGGAAAAAAATAGAGAAGCGTTTAAATGTCCGAAGGGCGAAAAACCCTAACTCCAGCCGCCTTTGCCCTAATATCAGCCGCTTTGCTCCCTAATTCCAGCCGGGTACAGGGTGTTCTAAAATAATACAACCATGTTAGTATAAAATAAAAAAAATATAATTTGGTAACTCTCAATAGTGATAATAAAACACTAAAGGCTATAAATTATGATTCCCATAGCAAGTCATTGAAACTTACACCTCTCCTGTAGATATTAATCAATTAAGAATACACATATATTAAAAATGGCGTATCAAAAAGTTAACTTTGGTTTAATAAACATATAATCAACGAGTATGAAATCGTTTTAATTATTTGAAACTTTTTTAAGCGTTTTCCAAGAAGTGGAATTCAATATACATTTTTTTATATTGAATTTATTTTCTGTTTCTATGAGTGAAGAAAAGTATGATTTTAATTATTATTACTTTTTACATCTAACATTAAAAAATAAAACAAAATAATTAAAATCATATTTGAGAACACCCTGTATATTGCCGTAAAGTTAGATGACCGGCTGGAGTTAGGTTCTCATACATATCCTAATACCAGCCCCTAATTTGCAGAACAAATAACTTTGGAATTAAACATTTTTCACCCGGCTGTAATTAGGTCATAGGGTGCAGGGTTAGTAATTCTAGTGAATAGCACTACAAATTTCAACCTTGAGACGAGCAAATTAAGATGAACTTGATTTCTTAAACGAAAGTTAAATACCCAATACCAGCCCCGGCTGGTAATAGAAAGTTATTGAAAAACATCCAGTCAAACTCCAGCCCCCCTATTTTTTTCGAAATTAGTAAATTTAATTACAAACTAGTAATGTCAAAACATTATATATCTAATCTATTACTAGTATCAAAGCTTAAAACCTAAAAAAAATGCATCTTGCCTTCGTAAACACACTTCCCAAAGTTCGCATCGATCGAGCTTTTATGCTGTTTTTCAAACATAGTCACCTCTACTCGGTCTCGGTAAACATTATTGCTCGTTGTGTGAGTTGTAGGTGACGTGACCGGCTAATAGTGATTTTCCAACTTAGAGGATTAACTAGCGGTGTGGCTCCATCAAACAGTTTCCGATTTTCACTGTTTTTTAATGAAAGCAAAGCAAAAACTTTTGGGGGCTGGTATTAGGGGGGGGGCTGGAGTTAGGCATATCCACCCTATGTACCTAGAGTACTTACCTACCCAGACTAAACTTCTCTCTGGTTCGTCATACTTCATACTACGCCTGCTATTCTGGTTCATAAACTTTGTTAGATAAATCATATTAGATAGTGTCTGTCCAGCGTTGTTTTTGAGTCTTACTATAAATCGGCCACTCAGGGACCGTTTGTTTCTACAACAATGTCCCTGTCAACGGACAATCTGCGACAGCTGCAGTTAGATTGTAAGACATGACGCCGAGTTATTGCAGCTACTGGAAACCGTTAAAATTTTATAGTTTGTAAGATTACCTTCAAGTATATATTTTATTTGCTTGACAACAAAACTATGAAAGGCAGGCACTCTTTTAAAATATTTCTATACCTACGAATTTAAAAAGTATCTAGGTAGAGGTACTCTATATCGGCATTAACATCTTAGTATAACACGGTGGAAGATTTTGCATTAATTTCCTTGCATTGAAGCACGGTTGTTCTAATGTGGATTGGAAAGACTGATCGTGGATGTGTGCGAGAAAAAAAAGGCCTTCCCTATATATGACAGAAGAAATTGCTTTTAGTTTTTGTTTCTAATCTAATAGGTATAACTTTTTGAATGATTTATTATGAGGTGAGTCTCTCATTTGTTAGTGTCTTGATAAGGGTCTGTTCTTGTTCATGATTTTCTATTATTTAAATACAATCAACATATTGCGTGTAAGGTGTGGTTGCGCAAACATCAACGGTTTCCTGTTATCGAATTCCTGTTACAGAGTTTTGCCTATTATTCAAATCTGATCGGATCGGTCTGTCTCGCAATAAATCGGTGGCTAGCCGTCCCTTATTGGTTGTCACAGTTTGTCCACATCATTCTTGTCTTGTCTGGACAATGATCTGTTTCATATTCAAATTGGACGTCAACCTGTCCTTCATTATTGTCAGTATGACAGGTTGTTTGTAAAATAGAGGTAGTTACACTACCAACACTTTTTGTTTGGACACAAAAAGCGGTTTCTATAAATGCTGTTGCTGTCAAATTATTTATTGAAGAATTTGATACAACTTCTTTTAAAAAATGCCTGGAGTTTACACCTGAGTGCAGTTCACTTTCTAAATTTCGTTTTATTGCAAAATAATAATTGCGACCACAAAAAAACTTAATACTTAGGTAGGTAGGTATACTTTTGTATTTTAGAACAGCTTTTTTGAATTATGTGAGCAGATTATACCTATTCGATGGGTGCGGTTTGGACAAGTAACCTAGCTAGGTAGGCTTAAGCTTTATTGCCATTAGCGTTATCGAGTATGGTTTGTCTGTGTTGGAAGAGTCATCATTACATTATTTTCCAACTCTGAAATAAAAAGTGCCTATGTTATCTTTATGTCGCATTTCTATTAGTGCTAAAATAACACTACCTACTAGCAACTATGAGAGTTTTTTACTGCTAGGTAGACAGTCGATTGAATCGGATAATTCGATCCCTTTCCAAATTTAATTGGTAATCGTAGACGATGACGTATGAAAAACAATAATATTCTATTTCACAGCTCCATTTACAAAATGGGTCCAAAAAAAGAAACTGGAGATCCGTGAAAACATCTCAGTTTTTACTGTTGTTTCGGAATAGATTAACTCATTCGTTTCAATAGCAATGATGACTCGGCAAAAGAGCCCATGGAAAAATATAGAGAAAACGTTACCAATGTAGGTATTTTAAGGGCTTGTTTTTATTCTCGATATTTCTTACTTACATTACAACCATCAAGCAAAAATTTTCTTTCTTTTATGCAACATCATTATTATCGTTTCGTTACATTATTTCAGTCAGTGTTATAGTATTACTTATGTAGATTTGGCTCTTAACTCTTAACCTGATTTTTTTTAAATTAGCTGTCAGGTCAAAACTGTAAGCTAGCCCTAACTTTAGTTAATGCAGTTAATTTTTAAGATCAACTGTCTTAATATATTTTATTTCTCCATTATCCTTTTCACTCCAAAAGAACTGATATGTTGTCCATAGTACATGAGTTAAGGACTCCTTGTTAAGTATGTATTAAAGCATCCGTCCTTCTGAATTGTTACCGGCCTCAAAGTGCGGGATTGTAACGGCCTCTTTATGGCCCAGATAAGGCCAGAATCGCCACCATAACGAAGTTATGTTTTATATGGCGGCCCTCGTTGGCCGTTGCAGCAATTTGAATATACGCCGAGGTTTTAATGGAAATTGGACTTAATTACGCACTCATTCGTTTGTGAATGTAATGAATTATGGTCGTCACTGGCTTTATGTAGACTGTCTGATTGTGAGAGTTGTGATGGACCATCCTTTGTTAGGTAGGTACTAACTCAAAAATGACAAAAGTTATTAAAACAAATGATATCTAATTAAAGACAGCCTTCCGATATCTTATTATCTTCCTTCCTACTACCTAACCTACACTATAAGTACCTAGGTAGTTCTTTTATATTTTTTCTTTTATATTTTTTTCACTTATGATGACTGTGTGGATATGGTGACAAAATCTGCAATAATACTTCATTTATATTTATACCTAAGATACCTAAGACTGATATAGAACACTGTGAAACAAAACAAAAAATAGGTAGGTACCTACCCAAGTAATTATTTCTAATGTGGTGTAGAACTTACATAGACTTACATGCCAGTGCATTGCATGTCCTTATAACGGTGATGAGAAATGCAGCGTGCCTGGTCGGTGCAGCTGTCATTTAAAGAATATAAACGGTGCTATACACAGAATCGGCATCTTAATCTAGGGTTGCCAAAAACATAAGTATTTGATTTTATTTCCTGATAATGTCAGAGCCCACACACAACTAAAGATTTCGGTATAATTTTCATTCCGTATGAATAAAACATACATACATACTTATAAGGTGTTAAGGCGGAACCAAATGGTGTGATGATGATGATAAAATTAATCCGCAGAGAAGTAAAATTGAAATTACAAGGGCCATTTTCAATGATGAACTAATCGCCGCTAATTGGTTTGATCTAGTCTTGAGTGACATTTGCACTGATTCGTCTGCGTTGTTTTTTGATTGAACACGAATAAGAATGGCGAAAGTGGTTTTTGCAATTGCAATGAACGATAGGTACTAGTTTATTGTGATTGCGTTAAGGTTCAAAATATTTTGTATTTTGTTACTCATGGTGTCCTTAGTTCCAGTAGGTTGGGTACCTACTTATGCCTTAGTAATATTGTTTAATCTGCGATATTTACGATTATATCGTGTTCGAAACTACCGCTCGGTTATGCGGAAACATTTGTCTCTGTCTTTTTCTTTACCTACGTGTAAAGAGTATGGAAAATAACCTCACTTCTGCATTTTTTCGATGTTTTTCATTGTTTTTTTATCATTATCTGAAGCACAATTATCTTTCTTGAATAAAAAATATTGAAGCTACTTCACAGTACGTTAAAGAGTATTTTGATGTAGAGTTCAATACATTTCCTCTATTATTTAGGTAGGTAGGTTTAGGTACCTACGCCAAAAATATGACCCTTCGCAAGCGCTTTTGATGATATTCTGTTTTTTTTACAATCATCTGTGAGGTTTATACGCAATTGAATACTTGTAGCTACTAGATAATCTCTTTAGCTTGTCGTATGTTTTTTTTGTGGCTACAACTTTACGTTTTCTGTATAAAAATATGACCCCCGCAAACCATGTTTTCTTACCATGGACCTCAGATCAAATAAAAAAGAAATATGGAGCGTTGCGAACAATGAAGTGAGGCCGGTTTTTGATGGTACATGTGTGCGTACAAGGGGGCGGGCGGGGGCCGGGCGGCAGGGTTTTATATGGAAAGCCAAGGCGTAGTTTCGTTACACGTGTGTGCGTGAACTGTGTATGGATGGACACAGCCAAGGCGTAGTTTTATAGGCCTCACCGCTTCGTTCGGAAGACTCCGTCTTACTTTTTTTATTTGGTCTGAGCCATGGACCCTTAAATTCCTATTGTTTTGACCTGAATATAGTGTAATGATGTTATTTTTTTTATAAATTAATGTTCTTTCTCGTTTTTTCAATCAAAAATAATACTGCCTAAGTATGAGAAATGCGCATCTTTCGTTCTGGGTCCTATTACCTAATAAACATGACAATTCGGCACCTGTCATGACAATTTCATAAAACAAACTAGGTAGGTAAGTAGGTACTCATAGCTACACCGCAATGTAAACCAAATTCTCAAGACAATTGACAAATTGTCACGTTATCAAATAGGGTCTTGAATCGTACTCCAGGTCAGTAGGTTTGTTTTTCCCGCTTCACTAATTGGTCTGGTGAACATATTACACTTACGTACAAACTATACTAGCTATAGTATGACTATACCCACCATCTCCTATTATATTATTGTGAATGCCTCTCACTTTGCGGGGCGGCTAGGAAATCCTATTTGCATGAATTGATTAACGCATGTGAATATGAAAATGGCGTTGTTCCCAACGCTTATTGGGTATGCCAATATAAACTATACCGAGACAGACCCAATTAATGTTTTCAATATTAACAAGTTCTCTTTAATTAGAACCCCTTCCATATTTCTCTTAAAGGTTTATTATCTACTACCTACCATCATCGTGACAAATCGTCGATTCACCTTAACAACCATACATTTTTCATCTTTAATGGGCAATAATAACGATTGTGTTAGGTATTTCCATGGTGTAGAGTTGAGAATGCGGCACTAATTTAACGGCAATTTTACTGTAGATTCGACTTTTGTCGGACTGCACCAAGATTGGACCCCTTTAAATTGTGCTAGGGTTGCCATAGTTACTAACTTCATCAGAGAAGGCTATTCTCAAATTTGCTAATTCTTGATATTTTCGTTGGTAAATGTGAAACGATCTTAAATTTTAATTGTCATAGATTTTAGAGAAGACAAGATTGGAACATTTATGGTACTTATTTATTATTAATTTATTATATTAGATAAAGCTAGTAGATTAAATTCAAGCTTATCCTGTAACTAAGTCCAAAATTATACTCTCTTTGTAAAATAAATCAGTGTTAATATACGTCTTGTTTGTACTACCTACCTAATTAGTTTTACCTTTGCTTTTAGCAAGTCGCATACGAACCAGCTTTATTAGTACATTGTGAAAATTTCAATATGACAAACTGTTAAATATGTTTTAATCGTGAGTTACATTTCAAAAGGACCCATTTCAATGACTAAATGGTAGTATTTTATAACTCCATACAAGTTCGCTATAATAAATCATACAGAATTCCAATAAGTATTGAGAATTTGTTCGATTGTGACCCTTTATAAATCATTTTGCCAACCCTACAGTTAGTTTCGCCTTCGTTTTTTGTTGTACTGGAATATCTGGTAAAGGCTAGTAATTTCACATAGCACATTATGATATAAGATTTAGGAAATAGCACATTCTAAATCAAAAGTTCATAAATAATTTTGCTTCGGTACCCTTATAAAATATGTTCTTGTAATTGAATCAAAATATTATGTACCTACTTATTCACGTTACCTAATGGAAATTCACATGCGTTAACTAATTCACTAGGTATAGCTTCGTAGGCATTCCGCTCAAAAAAAACTTAGGAAGTTTAGAGATTTTTATTCTAAATATTCGGTAAATTACAAAGTATCTAAAAAGGCTTTTTTCCTACAAAATATTTGTTTCAAAAAAACAAATATTTCGTAGGAAAAACTACGAAATAACAATTTGATTGGTTAAATTGTATAAATGTGTGTGTAGAGCGATCTACACTTTAATGTCACTCCTATCCTAATGGCCTTTAAAAGGCACACGTCCCAAGTGACTTTTGAAAATGCCACTGGAGTGTATGAATTTCGTTCCTTCTATCCTTTGTCCTGACGAGTAAGTATTTCAGTTGAATCTGCTAATATCAAAACTAATAAAATGCCATTTAGTTTTAAAAACATCTGCCCCCTATTTCACAGACGTGACAATTGTAAATGACAATGACAATTTGGTGTCCATGGTGTCAGCCAATTTGAATTTAGAAAATTCCCTAATGAAACTACTCACAGACACCGCAACGTATATCAAATTGTCATTGTAATTTACAATTGTCACGTCTGTGAAATAGGGGCCGGGGGGGTGATTTTGTAATTTTGTTGCAATCAACTCTGACAGAAATCGCAGTTACATTGCTGCTTTAGTTAGAACCAATGTGACAACTATCTTAACTAAAGCAGCAATACAACTGCGCTTTCAATTGATTTCAATCGAGAATTGTTAGCAACAGCTTTACGTAATCAAGGTGCTGGTTGTTTCTGTTTGAGCTGTCTTTACCTTGCAGATTTTTTCCCTTCTCTACTTTCTTCATCATTAAACTATAGAGTTTTCCTAGCATATATGCAGACATTTTGTATTTTAACAACATCACCCTCAAAGATCCTAGCTAGAGTAGAGAAACACAATGCGGTACCTACTTAAAACTTGCCTAAGTACTTACTTACTAAGTAAATAATTCTCCGAGCCCTTCCAATTCCAAGTCCCAATCCCAAGAATAAATTCCAAACAATCTATTAGTGTACAAGTAATACACAAAGCTCAGTATTTGTTTTGTCGGTCTGTCACACACATGGCCAAGTGCATAACTCATAACTCCATAACCTTTGTCGGACAGATCAATACGTTCTGTCAAAACCATGGATTTCCCATCGGGCAATAAACTTAAAAGCTTTGTCCAGTGTAACACAAGAGTGTCCAGGGAAATATCTTAGATGACCTTTAAGTTTATGGATTGCTAAGTTACTTATATCTTTCAAAATAAAAAATCGGTTAAAGTATGAAATTTTATTATGACTTAATTTCAGCTTGGATCTTGAAAATAGGTAGGAGGTACTCTTTAAAATTATTTATTTTCCGATATAGAAAATATTATTTCTCTTGAAACAGATTAACGTTAACTTCATGAACTCAATATTTTAACAGTACCTAAATGAAACAAAAAAGAGCTAATTTTGCCATTTGATCACTATAATTTTGCCCACCCACCATCAACGAATATCTTATGAAGATAATGACAATATCACGGTAATAATATGTTTTATTTTCGCGGTAAGATAGTAGGTATTACCGTGACATTATGATAATGGGTTCAACATGTAAAAAACCAAACACCATCATAGTATATGATAGTAGAAATATTATGTCACAATTATTGGAAACAGCAATCCTTGTATGTCGGCTTATATCAACGGCTGTACACTATGATTACCTGGCTGGATGACAACGACTGACTTGTGACCTTTTCAAGTTATGATTACTTAATCTGACAAATAGATTCTATGTGGCTTTAGATTTCTATATTTTTAATGTTTTGTCTTCACTCTTGATATTTTTAATACTTATATTTCGTCGGTGGTTTCGTTGCCATTTCAGGGTTCCGATATTTCCGATTGCTAATTTTGAACGATAAGAAAGAATCAAAACTTAGTGATAACTGTTTCGTTTGTATAAAAAAGGCTTAGCCATAGCAATTGAAGCCTATGAACCCCACAACGCCATTTGCATAAAATTCATACAAAAAATATTTCATCTAAGGTTTAAACAAAATTCAATATTATTTCAGGCATCAGGCAGGCTGAAAAATTTGCCCAATAGGGAATTTACTGAGGAACTAATGGCGCCACAATCGACTGTCCTAAAATCATTAGATTGGTTGTTTCAAATGTCAAATGTCGTTTCTGACGTATTTTAACCAATCAAAGCCATTGATAATGGCCGGGTCGCCGCTGGCGCCATCTGCGATTAGCTTTGCGTGTGGATTCTCAAGCCAACTCAACAGAGAAATCAGTATTTCAATAATGAGTTTGTTTGACGATGACGTTTGGTGTTTGGAAACGGCTTCTACTTTAGCCATACCTATAGGATGGGGTATAAGGGATGAAATGGATTTGGAGAGTAAAGAGGGATAAATTAAATAGATTCTGACTACAACAAGGGACACGAACTCGCCTTCATAATTCGGAAAAGCTATGTTTCACGCAACATGTCACAACATATCGCCTATTCGTTTGTCATATCGTAAATCCAATTGTTTTTGAAACCACCAAGTTAGGTAATATGTCTTGGCATACTTCTGTCTCTCCTTTTAATACATCATTTGGACTTATTCGTGCGCGAAGAGTCTGAGAGAGACGTAACATCATATTATATTATGTTGCATTGCAGCAGCCCAACTTCTTTGCTGCTAATTGATCTGTTGTTTGACATTTGGTATGTCAGAGACCATTATCATCATGATTGAAACCCGGAGCATGTGACAGATATGTGTAACTGAATTTGGTCGACTTGGCCATACATGAGGGTGGGGCTTGTCTTTTGTCAGTTATTCAATATGAATTCTTATTAATCAAGTGTCTGAAACTCTGCCAGGGAATGATACCTCACATTGAGTAAGTAAAAATAATAAAGTTGAAAGTACAGCTATTTCCTTACTTTGATATTTACTTACCTAGTATAAATTGTTAGCATATAGGGCACATACAAGGTTAGATTTCTTCTTTTCCTACTTTTTAATTAAGTACGGTACAAGAGTTTAGTCTTCCAAATAATTTATTCTTGAACTGTTACAAAATGTTTTGTGCTTGCTTCTGGCTAAAGTAAAGCTCAAGCAAATATTAAACTTTATAACCAGTAACTATTTCCAGCAAGTGTTTGAAAAAATTTTGGTTGTTCTTTCCAACAAAAAACTGAAGATTTGTATCATAAAGTCTGCGTAAACGCGTACTGCGAACACACACACATTGGAAAGTTTCCTTTGGTTGGACAGAGCCATTATACCGTCTTTCACACATGCAAGATCGTTTTTAAACGGCCTTGTCGGTCACTAGCACGATGCATCGAATAATGAGTTCTATTTTGACGCGTTAAAGTATATTTTGAGTAGTTTTTTCTATAATCTCGTACAATTCACGTGAATGTGGTTATCGTGGGCGTGTGTTTTTTGGACCTGTTTTCATGGCGCCAACTCCTGCGTGTTATGATTATGAAAGACAGTATATGTTTATTTTAACTACTGTCTATAGGTCTTAGGTCTTACGTTTGTTTAATTACTTAACATGTATAATATGCATGCATATTATTCATCTATGCATATTTGGCATTATGATTTTTAGCAGCTAAGTTCCAAATTACGAAAACTTTCTTTCTCTTCGTTGTATTGCTCGTGTTCTTCTGTGTTGTTGAGTTGTTTTGTTATTAACCTACCAGCAGTTTTATTTATTCTAATTCCACCAGCTTTATCTGTATCTCTTTATCTGTAGCTTTATATGAAAATCGGTGTTTTGCTGACACCGAGCCTAGACCCTTCTTGCTGCTGCACACACATGCATGCCTTCTTCAGAGTCTCTTTTGTTATGTTATGTGTACCTAAATGTCAATTTTGTTTGCCTTTTTTATTTTTAGTCATCAATTTAATGTATGCATTTTTTATTTGTATGAATGTGTGTTTTAGCAAATTCTTAGTATCTATCTATCTAAGTGATCTCTGTAGAATCTAGATTCTAGATGTTATTTCATACTAAACTTGACGTAGGTAGCTCTCTGCTTTCATGGTGAGGACTGACTGCACTGAGTTGTAACTTTTTTGCTATAGGATAGGAAGGCACTATAATTATTATTATGGTGTCACTTAGGAACCTACATTTTGCTGGAAGGCGGGTTAGTTAGCTACTCTAGCGTGCTGACTTAACTAAGCTAAACTTTCTAAAGGTTAGCATTTCCTTTACGAATGCAATGACCTTACAATGCGGTGGGTGATAGAAAAAACTATGTGACTTCTACTGTCGATTGTATCTTGTTATTTATTGTATTATTAACTCTCAATGTGGCGTGGGCGACGATACGATTCATATTGACCGCAGCCGCGGGCCATTGGGAGCTGATAGGTTGCGGTTAGGCATACCTACCTACGATAACAGACATCAGTCAGTTCGTATATGTCAGGGCGTGAGGCTCTAAAGCGGTTGTCACATGAAATGAGTTCGCATGACCTGAAATAAGATTAATGCCGATTGCCGATATCCAATGTTATGTAATAAGGCCATTAAGGTCTCTGTTCGGTGCGAATTTGCATCGTGCGTGTAACGACATGCACGCAGTTTCTATCTTAGACAGGCAATAGACACAGACAGGTTGCTAAACGTAGCAACTAGTTCTGTTTAAGATAGAACTGCGTAGGGCGTACATATGCTATTTGAATCTATATTTGAATGTCATAAAGGTGGACATGGCCAATTTTAACGGCTGAAAGTAGAGACACTATTTTTTTAAAGGTAGATTCTCTTTCATGGTGTAGGTGGGTACTAAGAAATATTTTGGAAAATTCACCTCCTAAAAGGGAATGAAATAGGGGATGAAATTTTTTATGGAAGTCCCTCAGTTTCAAAACTTTTGTGTTTAGGCTGACGATAAAAAAACATAAGAGGAAGAGGGAAGGGCAAGGGCAAGGAGGAGGGGGAGGGGATGGTGATGGTAAATGTGATGTAAGTAAAAGTGGAAGTGGATCAGAAACGGGAACGATTTGATATGTACTTTTTTATTTTACAGCATTATTTTTGTTTTAAATCAAACTGATGAATAAAAAGAAAAGAAAATGAATTGAAAAAACTATTTGGTTTGCCTGAAAAACTGTAGGAAATGAAAGGGATGAATAATGGACAAATTGAATAAAAACAGCTATTATTTCTTTCCAGACAGTTTTACTTTAGCATATCGGCATTGGGCCGGTAAGGGTCATGGCCTGCTGGTTTGTTTCTGTTATAGTGGGTCATTGATAAGCTGATATCGTTGTTATGTCACCAGGAATAGGATAAGGGAGTCTCAAGTAGATAAGTAGACTATTTAGATAGAATTATTTAGATTTAACGTCATCTAATACCTATTTCAACACTAGAACATTTCTGTTTCCATGCCAATGTATTAGTTAGTACTATTATATATTCTGTAGCATTAGTGCAAAAAATCTTGAAAGGTTTTTTGCGACTTTGAAAGAAAGTGAAACCCAGCATCGTATGATAGTGTATTTTATTCTGTGGTGCAATAAAATTCTTTTGAATGTTTTGAAAATTAGTGTTAGTAAAGTTAACATGAAAATCCGTCTATACTTAGTTAATATGAAAAGTGGAAATAAAGGTGCTTAGTAAAAATAACACTAATATACTATGTGGAAATAGTGAAAACGAAAGGCCGTAGAAAAGTTGGATCGTGTGAAGATTATGAATGGAAGAGTGAATGAAGAGATTATAGCTGATGGGGAAGGAATGAAATATGGCACTGGCAGCTGTGACAGTGGTGTGCTGCTCGAGTCCCAAAATTGAGATAATGGCAGAAGGTAACACCTCCGGATTTGACATTTCAACCAGTACAGCAGTGGCGAAGGGGCCATACAAGCCGATTCCAACCGGCTTACCTTTGGAAATCCCACCCCAATGATCGACTATGCAGATCATATCATTTTTCGTAATTTTTGTAGAGTGGCTTACCTTCGCCATAATTTCACCCCTCGGCACTGCAGTACAGTATACTTTAAGCAATAAAATGATTTACTCACTTATGCTCTGAAATGTTATCATTCCATTTGAAAAAGGAATGCGGGGCGTTCAACATTTCCGTGGGGATCTGGTTCATCACATTCTAAATTTGAAATTCAGTGCGGAAATGAAATTCAATACTTACTTCCCGCACTTGTGCGGGAAGTAAGTTTTCCAAATTCAAATCGGTAGAACTTATCAGCTAGCATTACTTTTATAAAACTTTATGGTTGCATGACTTAACATAATTTAACATGGCCACACGAACCAATTTAAATATCACATTTTTACTAAGAAAATTTTATTTCCTCGCATTTCGTGAGTAAAGTATTATACAAACCTTGTAACTGGAAGCTGTGTGCATTGCCTCGAATGATTAAAGCCATCCTCGACAATGCAATCGCTAGCTTCCCGTTCTCGGATGTAATGTAGGTACTATTATTTTACCGAGCATAGACTATTAATGGAAAGCGAACCACTTCGTCATAATAAAGAACAGCGAGAACGTTCTATCGATATTTTACTCCCAACGTTATATCATGATTATCTTAGCAATTTCCTCTTTAGGTCCATTTTAAACCTCCATAAGTCTTACTAACCTACATAAGGGTTTCTTTAAAGCGGAGTGTATTTAAATGGTAATGTGGGATGTAATGTAAGGGACGGAGGTTCTAAGGGAAGGGTCTTAGTCGAGTTGAATGGCCTTTTATCAACGTGATCTGTGTTATTATTATTCACTTATGAAAGTCATAAAGCTTTATTTAGAAATTTTTATACTTACCTTTACAAACATTTTTTACACTCACTGAAGAGAATTTAAAATTTTCTATTACAGGAAGTTTATATTTTGAATTATCCTTGACTTTACTCATTTGGAATAATGATTTATTCGTCATCTTGTGTTCATAAGCGTTAATGTTTTTTTCCATTCTATAAAGCGTATTAATGTTTATCTAGGTATCACATAAGTACCTAGTACCTACATCATACATCTACCTACATGATCTACATAATTCTAGTATATCTAAGTTAAAATGTTACCACAGCCCAAATAGTTCTCACTTCAATTTACATTAGGGTTGGGTCGACTGACATTTACAAACTTGGAAATAAGCTGTTTGAAAACAACTTTGCCAATAATTATGCTAACGAAAATATAAATTTTGGTAAAGTTCAATAAGTACCAAGACAAGAGCAAATAAAAATTAAGTGAACTAGTGGCCATCTAATTGTGGATTATGCAAACAAATAAAACAAACAGTGAAAATAAAATAAACGAAGGAAATATGACCGGAATCGCGATCATAAGGCAAATGAAAGTCTTTCAGGTCTGCTATGGTCTAACAGCGCAATCAGGACTGCGACGGCGATGGTATCGACCAGAAGGCCTAGCCAAAGTAACATTCGCTAATCTTCGTTTTCGCTTCGCTTTCGAAACATGTAAGGGATTGATATAAGGTTTCGTTAACAATCGAATTTTAAAACGTCAAATCCATACATGTTTCGAAGCGAAGCGATAGCGAAAATTTGCAAATGTTACTTTGGCTAGGAGGGCAGTCCTGTGTCATAATCTGCTTTCGTACCGAATCAGTTCCTGAGCTATGGCACGCAATCGAATTAACAACCCTGGTAGGTAGGTACTACTAACCAAGAATTTTAAGAAAATTATAACTAAACGATAGAACTACACGGATACAATGACAATTCTTGGTCATTTTGTAAGTACCTAGTAAATTATTTTTCATAAATGTAAACGTCTATTGGCCATTGATGCCGGAAAAAAGGGTTAATTTATTTATTTATTTATTTATTCATAATTATACATTACATGTTTTCACATTTTTCTATCTCGCCAAACTGCAGTGCACTTTGTTGGCAAGTAAGTTTACACCCATTTTTAAATAATGTATAGTTACACAAATCAAAAACTTTAAGTCTATGTTAAACAAAATACATGCATTCACGTTATTGCTTTTCAAGATTTTCAAGCAAAAATGATTTAAGTTTCTTTTTTAAAGTTAATTTACAGATATTTATATTTTTTCTTAAAAAGTCTATCCTATTATAAATACTTGGCAGTACATATTTATTAGTTCTTTTACCGTAATAATTTTTGACCTTAGAACACACATATTTATTTTCCCTTACCCTTCTTGTATTATATTTATTCATTACTCGTTTCATAAATGTATTATTGTAATAATTTTCCATTATAACTAAATATTCAAATTTGGCTTCAACAGGTAGAATTTTGCAGTAGGTAAACAATTTTTCATAGTCTCCATTACATTTCATTTTTGTATTATTACAAACCAAATATTTAAGAAATCTTATTTGTAAGTTTTTAACATCTTTGAGGTATGTATCAAAGGTTCGTCCATAACAGCTCAAACCGTAGCTAAGCAACGAATCAACTAATGCATGAGTTTTTTCAAACAATTTAGTAATTGTTTATGATGAATGGGTGTTAGACACGTCGGATGACGTCGGTTACGAATTTCTCGTTACTGAAACCGCAAATATTACTCACAAATTATTGAAATTATTATACTAACGATACTTATTGACGATATGTTGCCAGAAATTAAGTTTTAACAATGACTATGAATCAGGTTTTCTTACTGTATCGGTGTTTGATAAAAAATTTAGGTAATAATCGTTTATTAAAAAATTATAAATCCAAATGTTTTCAACTGTTGATTAACGAAATGATTATAACTTAAACGATTCTTATCTTATGATTATAGTAAAGATCTTGTCTTTATTCCATCTGCTGCGTTTATAAATCAAATCTGTCCCATGAATACTTACTATCGCACTTCGTCAGTAATTTTGCTTTAACGTCGAAGTTCAACTATAAATCATCTGAGCGCCTGAGGATTACTCCTAGGGTTGAAAAACTCCAACCCCACTATATAATATAGTATCCTACTATATTGAGGGCTGGCCTACTATATTTTTTGAAAAAATATATAGTAGGCAAAACTACTATATTTTTTCAATTGAAAAAATTAAACAAAACCAACAGATAAAAATTACTTATATATATGCACTTCACAAGTAACTGCATACATAATATTTTTTGTGATTAAACACTTGTCTTTATGGTTGTTGAATAAATTATGAAAATACTTACTTAAGTATGAAAAATGCAACTTCTTTAAAATCCTCATACAAAACGGCAACCTACTATATTTTTTTGGACTTTTTCGCCATCTACTATATTTTTACACCAAAAATCTTGAAACTACTATATTTGATCCAAAAAAAGTTGGCAACTCTAATTACTCCTAGCCTAGATGACAGTCACATCAACGACCTCTGAGGGCCTAGCCAAAGTAACATTTGCTAATCTTCGTTATCGCTTCGCTTTCGAAACATGTATGAAAATTACTATATATATGTATTATTTAATACTATCAAAGGTACTCGAGAAGGCAATGCTAAAAAGACTCAATGATTTTATAAGTACATGTAACATACTACAGTCCCAACAATTTGGGTTTCGAAAGGGAAGCTCCACTGCTCTTGCTGGCTTTGATTTTGTAAAATATATAACAGAAAGTATTAATAATAAAACCCCTGTAGTTTCAGTGTTTCTTGATATGAGTTGTGCATTTGACTTCGTTAACCATGATAAGCTCTTACATAAGTTAGAATTGTATGGCATTAGGGGAAAAGCCTATGCATGGATTGAAAGTTACTTAAAAAACAGAAGGCAGTGTACTGATATTACAAAAAATTCTAAAAAAAATAATAATAACATTTTAATTAAAGAAACATATCGATCCCAATTATTATTTAAAAAAGCAGGTGTTCCACAGGGCAGTATCCTCGGCCCTTTACTTTTTTTACTGTACGTTAATGATCTTCCCAACGCCACGCCACATAAATGTATTCTTTTTGCAGACGACACTACTGTTATTGTCAAATGCGAAGGTAATAATGCTTTAGAATCCCTCACAAATACTGCTCTAAAAAATATTATGGAATGGTTGAAGGCTAATGACTTGAATGTTAATCTCGAGAAAACTAAAATAATGCAATTTCGATCATACGGCTCACCTGAACAAATAGTTAACATTTTTTACAATAATAAAAAGATAGAAGAAGTGGGCAGCTTCAAGTTTCTGGGATTCCATATTGACACACATCTTAACTGGAAAGGCCATGTTGATGTTGTGTGCAAAAAACTAGAACGCTTCGCCTTTGCTATAAAAAGAGTACGCCAAAATATTTCAGTTGAGGCTGCTCTAGCTGCATACCATGGCTACGTCTCGTCTGTACTTAGCTATGGAACATTGCTTTGGGGGAACTCCGTTGATGTAGAAAGAGCCTTTTTGATACAGAAGAGATGTATTCGTGCCTTAAGCAATATTTGGTACTTAGAAAGTTGCAAACCATTCTTTAAAAAGTATAATATACTTCCGTTACCCTGCCTTTACATTCGAGACGCTTGTCTTCTTGTCAAATCTTTTCCGAAGTACTATAAAACCCGTAAGGAGATAAGTATAAGACAATTACGGAAACAATATACAGACCTAATATATCAACCTCGCTGTCACAAGGACATATATAAACGAAATGTATATAATATGAGTATAGTTTTATATAACGCATTGCCACAATATCTAAAAAATCTAAATGGGGCTTTATTCAAAAATAAGCTAACCAAATGGCTCTTAGAAAAGTGTTTTTATAGTACTAAAGAATATTTAGAGTGGAGGAATTAGTTTGTTTAGTTAAGTTTTAAATTTTTAAGTTATAAACGTTTGCATGTCTGCGAGCAGGCTGAACACACGCGCATACTTATATTTAAGATCTGTAACAACTGTGTTTTGTGCAAATAAAATATTTGTATTTGTATTTGTATTTGAGATTGACATAAGGTTTCGTCAACTATCGAATTTTAAAACGTCAAATCCATACATGTTTCGAAGCGAAGCGATAACGATAATTTGCAAATGTTACTTTGGCTAGGGGGGCTGATGCGCTAGCTATGCAATCTGTAATATTGCATAGCTAGCGAAATAATTGAAAAATATCAATTAATAATGATATGGTGGTATGGTATGTATGTAAATACCCACCACCATAATCATCATTAATTGATATTTTTATTTCTATGTAGGTAGGTGCAAGGTAGTATTACGATACGAGAATATCTTCGCTATGAATTAAAAGAACTTCCCAAAAAAGACTTAAGTCAAGACTTATATAACCTTGACAGAGAATTCATGACTGGGAACAATTGTAAAGAAATGAAGTCCTCTTTGCATAATACCGGCCAGACTCCCTGCGGAGATGCGAATGAAGATATAATGCACTCGTAACGCGCTCCCAGGACGAGTTGCGAACAGCTCATTTGGTCAGTTAAAACAATTTTACTGTACCCAACACCAGGCAATCCGGAAGGACCGAGGCAATATTGTAACATTATTTTAAATCGTAGTCATCAATAGGTAGTACGTATCGTAGCTAGCTAATAAGTCTAGAATGTAGATGTTTTTAGATGCTTTAGATGCTACATTATGTACTATCCGCGTCAATTGGTAATGCGCCTGGCGGCCATGATTTTAACCTCAAAAACGAAAAACAATTGTAATTTTCTCATATACCTAGACCCTTTCTTATTGAAAATAAGAATTCAATAATTAAAATATTATATTACCTATTGGAATTTTACTGTTTTTTGTCATTTTTAGTTGCGGATGACGATGATGTGTATGTTAATTTGACAAGGTTCCAGCGCATTACCAATTGACGGGGATAGTACGTATTAGTAACGCCATCAGTCAGGGTTATTAAAATTTAGTTCTTTAGACAGAAATGTCTTCGGTAGTTACAATTTTGTTTCAAATAGCTCACATCCATTATTTGGTCCCATCCCAACCCAAACCAAGTAGGTAGCTTAATAAGTTTTCCTCGTTCATTTCATAAAATATCAAAAAGTGGATTAAACTACTAAACCGAGAAATATTTACTAACTATACTGGCAATCAGAATAATGCGCCGTAGATGTGCTGAGCCTCTTATTCCAATGTCTCGACATGATACAACGGCTATTGAGATGTAGATACTTTATTAAAATTACCTGCCTCATCGCAGGCTGCACAAATGCATAATTTTATTGCTCATAATACTACACTTACATTATTCCAACAATGGCAAGGAGCCAATCGCGAGTTTTGCATCGGTTCTCATAATGCTGCACTTAGCATCACCTAGGTCGAATGTCTTATGGTAATCAATGAGTCAACGACACAGTATGCTTGCTTGATCAGACCAGTTCCTTTGCCGTTAATAAATCTATTCAGCCTATTTATTACCATGCACCAAGGCATAAATTCCAACAGCATTACTTTCTCAAATGAATACGTCATTTGCATTCATGTCCATTCAATGCTCACATTACAGCACGAACTCTATCTTTCATTGTTGAGACGTTCGCTGTCCCTTTCACCGAGGTGTGTGAATCTGATTTCGTCTCTGTCTAATACTGCATTCTTTAGAAGCTCCATAGTTAGTATGTCGACTTTATCTCGTTCTTGTAACTAAGTAAGTAGGTATCGAAAAGTTTTATTCGGCGAGAAATAAAGAGCGCGACTCACCTCACCAGATGACGGCCTATTGTTTTTGACTCTTTGTGGCAGGAAACATGAGAACTGACACCTATGTTGAGGTAGGACATATGAAGTGAATTCATGTAAAGTTATATATTGTTGTTTGGTAGAATAGCTATTAAACAGAGCCGTTTCAAGTTAAGTAGTTAAATATGCAGTAGGTACAAGACATAAACGTGATTGGTAAAGTTTTGATCTGTTTGCAGCGTATTTGACTGTTGACTGTCAGTGTTTACTTCAAATATCGTATCTTGGTTTCGTTCCAGGGGGCCTACGAATTTGCTATTTATGGATTGCCAATTTGCAATCTGCAGTCTGTTCTGTACATGGGTTGCATTTCATGCAAATATATTCTAAATAATCTACATTTTAACGATATGGCTTGTTAGTATTCAGCTAAAAGTTATTGAGAACTATTAGTTAATCTGTGATGCATAATACAAGAACAATAGGTACCACTATTTTAATACGTAAGTACTGTAAGTAGGTACCTTCATTTTATTTATTGTTACTTTACACCGATATTGACTATAGAAATCAATATAATCGTGAATCGAGACTTAAGTACCGTATCTTGTAGGTATAATAAGTATAGTAGAGCAACCAATGATGTACCTATTAATATATCTTTGAGAGAAAGAACAGTGTCGTTCACAGGTTAAGTTTAAATAAGTTAATATTAAATTTATTGTGATTCAGAACATGTTTAATTTATGAGTCTTACTTAAAAGATAAACAATAAATAGGTAGATTGGGTTCTACTCATAAACAGAGTGTAACTTCGTTACAATAAAGAACCCTAGCACTAAAAGATTTTATTTAGCATGAATTATTCCTTGTTAATAAAACAAATAGTAGGTACCTAGTCATTCTTTTGCCTCTATATCAAATATAGTAGGTAAGAACAAATTCCTCTACAAATTTGAATCTTCCCACCTTGCGTTAAGATATAAATTTAAGTTGTTGTGCCTTGTAATATGTAGACAGGTAATTTAATGCCCTACGATGTCCTGGGGGTGAATAAACAGCATCCATCAGGGGGCGCCCGTCTGTCTGGCCGGTCATCTAATTAAGAAACCTCTCGAAATATACCAGCGTCTGGCATGTTCAAGAGATTCTACCTCTCTGTGATATTTGCTTTCATCTGAAAATGTGACAAAAGTGGCTGAGGAATGTACACATGTATGTATGGTGTATGTGTTGATGATTGCTTTATATTATACCTACCAAGCAACCTTCTTTTAAGTGAAATTTTGTAATTTTCAAGGTTTGTTTTTGTTGCATAAGATTCTTTGGAAAAATGGTGGAAAAATAAACTGACGAAGAACCAAACTTGCCATAATAAAAATATTTGGGATAAAGACTAGAGTGGTATCATTATAAAAAAAATATTCAGAAGGATAGGCCTTTAGGTACCTTGTAGTCTCTTTCTCTGTGTGCAGGTAAATAATAAGACCTTCATTAGCTAATCATCCTAAGTACACTTAATTACCTTGAAATAATAACCGACTCTTTCAAGGTAATGATTGTTTTGTTGATCTTGTTTCCTCATTTGGTTAACCTTTGGGTTATTGTCAAAGATATTAGAATTTTTAAGTTATTGTGCCACTTTTCTTTTCATAAATCTTCAAAACATGATGGCATATTCTCGAAGTAACTTAGATACATTATTAATGTGATAAAATACTTAAAAGTTAGTAGTTTCTTACATTAAAGAACCAAGATCTTCTAGTATACCCACTCATACAAAAACAGTTATTGGATTTCTATTTGATTTTACCCTCAAGCATTGAAGAATCTTTCATCTAGGTACATCACACGATCATGATGCCCTTCCTCTCAATTTACATTCCACAGGATATTGCCGTCTTCAGCACACCCAATAAGACTCAAAATCCAATAATGGCAAGAATCAATTCAAGGAGAATGTTAACAACAGTAATGGCAGAGGGCAAAGTCTCCATTGTGAGATCGTTTCCATAATACCACTAGATGTTTCTGTGCGATTTGTTTATAAATACGGAGGTTATGGCGTAGGGCTCTATGCCGACGTCTATTGTTCCGGATTACAATGTGGGTACTGGTAATAGTTGCTGCGTGCTTACATGAGATCCTTATTTGTCACTACGATATCTTGAAGTGTTGGAATAATTCACTAAATTGGATGACATTAATCTGGGCGATGGAAGTTATAATGTGCTTGAATATGATATTAGTCGTGTCGTTCTGTTATAGGTTTAAGTGAGCAGTTATAATGGAGTATGTTAATGTAGTAATGTTTAATCAAATTCTGCTTTTATTTTATTTCTTATAATCAATAAAAATACATACCTAAACGTTACTAGCTTGCGGTAGGTTTCGTTTGTCTCATTTTCTCTACGTTGTTTATTGACTTAAAAGCAATATATGTACCTACCTACACAGAGCCATGAGAGATTTTTTTAAATCTTTATCTCTTTCCGCTTCTAGAATGAATTCCATTTGATACAAGAAGTGTCAGTTTTAATTTGAACCGAAGGTTTAACACCTACAAATGTTTGTCCGCAAAGTGCTAGGTATCAAAAAAGCCGGTGCCACATGTTTAATAACTTTAAATTCCTACACTCAGCCTCGAGAGGGCTCGATTCAGCATTACAGCCATTCAGCTTGTCCGACGTCCAGTCAAAGTTGAACTGCCTCGTCTCCTCGTTTCTCATTCGTCTAAAGGTTAAGGGGGCAATTGTAAATGTCCTCAGGGGTCTTCTGTGGCTGGAAGGCGAACAATGGAGGTGTGAAAGGGGTTTTAAGTAAACACTCTTTTGTGGAACGGGTTCATGGTATTGTGAGAGGAGCGCTTTGTGCAAATAGATTATGGTGTAAGCATTGTCGTGGTTATGCTGACGCTTGTCAAAAGAGTTTTCAGACTACAATACATTTAAATGCTGTTCTCGTGATTCTACATGTCGCACCGTTTGGTAACGATAGCTTGGGATTTAGTTTTTTGTAGATACGTGAGATCTTAATCTGCACTCGTCTTTTATCTATGTTATTGGGGTCAATACGTTCTTTCGTCTTGATTTTGATAAAGCCATCACAAATAAAGATTTGAAAATGTAAGGAAAGAGAAACATGAAATAAACTTTGAGTAAGTAGTCAATAGTTGAAAATAGCATTTATTTAAAGGAATGGAATTTATGTAATGGTTACATAAATTCCATTCCATTAAATAAATATTTCATAGAAGAGCAAATAAGGATGTAAAATGTAGAAATCGAAAATATTATTAATTATTATTAATTAGTTTTGTCTTTAAAGTGGATATTGTGAAATAAAGGCTGTGCCTTTCAATAGCCTGCAATCTTATAGAATTTATTGTTGTTAAGTTGTAGATTTCAGTTAACAGGAATGTGTTTTGGGCGCAGTGTCATTAAATGCAGGACTTTTCCCGGGTTCCACATGAACCCGTGACACGTCACAACCCTTACTAGGACCCCTGCTTGTCTTTGTAGATTTACTATTATTACACAATATTGCATTTGCGCCTATTTGTGTCCGTAGTGCATTTGTTCGCAGCTGCCTGGGGTGCAACTTCGCAACACATTATTTTTACCAATCTCATGAACACTATAAATAATTCTACCCTATAATGATAAATATAGAGGCGAAATTTGTTTGTCTGTAAATAAATCCCACTGGACCATATGGACGCCACCCTCGACATTAGATTTACGTGAAAAAAATTACTTAGGATGTTTTCTGAATGAGTGAGGATGCGTTAAGACAAGGATTTCTGCCCAATATCCGAATGGATCAATGTTTAATCATGAGATGAGGCATCTTTTATACCACAATTTCTTAAGAGCTTAGTATACGAGTATGCTCACTTCAAACATTTCTGCGGTGGTGTCGTGTGAGGCGGGTCGTTACGTTCCCTCAAATATGGTTGAGCGAAGCGATGGCTGGTTCATGCGTCATGCTCGTGAACGGGTGCTGCCAGTGGGAATGGGTCTGCTTCTGTCTGCTTGTATTAAGGGCGTCGTATAACTCGTATATAAAAGATCTGTTTTATATTGTCTGTATGTATGGCACTTCTTACTCAAAAAATATAATTCTTAATAGCTTACCTTGTTTTGATTTATTTAATTGCAATATTTTTACTTTCTATAGTCAGTAGTTTAGTGAAAGACCTATGAAAAGCTTTTGGATATAAATTTTCAATTCGATGCCTTAACATAGGTAGTCTTAGTATGTCATGCTATCTTTAATCATTTCTGCGGTGGTGTCGTATGAGGCGGGTCGTTACTAGGGCATGCAAACCGGTTAACCGGATAACCGAAAAACCCGGATAACCGACAGAGTTTGGAACCCGGTTTTTTCTAGTCAAAAAACTGGGTTTTTCGGTTTTTTCGGTTATTTCACTTAACACACATTTTACATTAAAACATTCTTCTTCACTCAAATATGCCTCATAAATAAGTTCAACAAAATACATTTCAGTCAAGTAAATAGTCTATGTATTTAAGAAAAGCGTTTAAGCAAAATAAACACACAAACGCAATGTCAAATAATTGTTTGCCATTTTTGTGGTGAAAAAAGCTAAAAATAAAGTATCAGTCATTAAGTTTTTGATTATAAATAACCATTAAATAGCTTGGATCTTTAATAAATTTTATACACGGTAGTTATTGTTTTGCGGCAGTGACGTTAGTGTTGCATATAAAGTCGGCTTTGAGATATCACTTGCATACCACTCGATAATCTACACTGTAGAATCTACAGCAACTATTAACGTGGGAACAGTCAAATCTGCTCGCAATTATTCCAGCATGCTGTTGGGGCATGCTCCCCCGCACCCTGCGCACCAGGGCATAAGCACATTTTTGAGCATAGTTGAGTAGAAACATTAAACGCTGGCCTCGCCAAGCATCCCGGATGCCCTGCAAAGCGACGTAACCTCAAAAGCATATTTAAATCGGAGGACGTGATAAGCGCTTTGAGTATAATAGTGCATTCTTTCACACCACATATTTCCACATGCTGCATTCTTTTTTGACAATATTGTTTATTGTACAGGTTTGTGTTTATTATACAGGTGTTTAATTATCTCTAATAGAAACACTGCCTAATTTTAACTTCGCGCGAACACAAACACACGTTTAATTTTGACGATAGCGTGCAAACCTGACAAGACAATGCACTCCGCTCCGTTTCTATCATCGTTGCTCTTGAGGTCGGGCGTCAACAGATGTTCAAGGTATTTAAAAGAGTAAAGTCAGTTAAATTGGGTCATATAATATTCAAATGCTAAATTATTTGTCTCAGTTTGACTCCACTGTGGCATCTACCTACATTTGAGTTTAATAATATATTGAAATAATTCGAAAACTCCTTTTAAAGCTCGGGCTTTTACTACTTCCACTGTCGGTAGTGCCAACGGAAATCAAATTTTCCGTGATACAACTGGTATTGAGTAGTGTCCTAGGAGATATAGTTTTACCCATGGCACTACCGGTAGAGTTACGGGAAAGAAAAATTTCCCATGACACTAGTGGCAGTCCCACGCAGTAGTGTCGCGGGTAAAAAATGATATTTTTGACATAATATAATGAACGACCTTTGTTACTAGGACATAAAGTTGCTGAATTGTCAAATGGAGATACATAATTAATAAAATCGACTATAAGTACCTAATTTTTATAGTCGGATACCTCCCAAACAATAGAAATTCCATTATTTTAGGGACACTTGACACCTATTGCCTTAAAAAAATTGGTTGATTATAAAATTTATAAAGTACAGAAGTCCCTTTATTTAGTTTGTAATTAAATTCTTTTAATTTATACTCACCTACGAAAGAAAATAGATAATTTCTATTATTTTTACTATTTTTATTGATTTTTATTTAAAAAAACCGAAAAACCCGAAAAAACCGGTTTACCCGGTTTTTGTTTTATGAAATCCGAAAAAACGGTTATCAAAAACAACCCGGTTTTTGCATGCCCTAGTCGTTACGTTCCCTCAAATATGGTTGAGCGAAGAGATGGCTGGTTCATGCGTCATGTTCGGGAACTGGTGCTGCCAGTGGGAATGGGTCTGCTTCTGACTACCTATCTTAATGCATATTGAATTGTATGTTTTTCTTTTATTTTTATTTATTGTAACAGCCTAGACTGAATAACAAGTTCAAACTTTGAATTTAGCTTAAAATCTGTAAATTGATTAAGAAATTTGAAACTCATTAAGAAATGAGCTAATTCAATAATGTTATTTATTTGGTAATCTTTGTTAATATAAAGTCTGGAAACGATATACATATTTGTAAATATCGTTCCATCTGATTGATAAAGCTGACAAGTTTTTTGCGCCCATTTTTCTTGTCAGTTAAAAGACGTCATAATGGGTGGTAGGGTAAAAGAATTGACGATTTAAAAATGCTTATTATGTGAGCTTATTTAAATAAAATATATTTCACTTCACTTCACTTCACTACGGAGTATACCTTACGTAAAGAAGTTAAGGGTTAGAATTGCTTAACATCTAAAGGTATTATAGTAATTTGTTCTGAACAATTTAATTACCACTTTTTTTTTCCTAGTTACTTACCAGTTACCACTATTAGGCATAAACCATTTTCAAGCTGGTTCTATTATTAATTAAATTCATTAATTAAACAACTGCAAGTAAATTTATTTTATTGACAATTATTTTAATTAATTTATAATTTAATGTAACTAATTTTGTGAACTCAAAGGGTTATGGTAGGAAATATCTTCAAATATAGGTTATTTTGTATCCATATTACGAGGTTGGTTTAGCTTGGAGTTATTTTATTGGCAGGAATCTATCCGAATTTGATTTTTTACCAATATTTCCTTTAGCTGCTTTTGCATTGAATATTATACTTCAAATTGTCATTTCTCCGAGGAGGTAGGAATAGGGTTGCCAACTTTTTTTGGATCAAATATAGTAGTTTCAAGATTTTTAGTGTAAAAATATAGTAGATGGCGAAAAAGTCCAAAAATATATAGTAGGTTGCCGTTTTGTATGGAGGATTTTGAAGAAGTTGCATTTTTCATAATTAAGTAAGTACCTACTAACATTTTCATAATTTATTCAACAAGCATAAAGACAAGTGTTTAATCGCAAAAAATATGATGCAATTACTTATATGCATATAAGTAATTATATATTCTTTTGCTGATTTGTTTAATTTTTTGAGTTGAAAAAATATAGTAGTTTTGCCTACTATATATTTTTTCAAAAAATATAGTAGGCGAGCCCTCAATATAGTAGGATACTATATTATATAGTAGGGTTGGCAACCCTAGGTAGGAATGTCCTCAGATCACGCCTTGGTCGGTTATACAAATGCATTGTTACCGAAGTAATCTATTGTTAGTTAACTTAGCCATCCATTGTAGTTTTATTTGATAAATTAGGTAATCAAACTGACGGCATGTTGCTTAATCTTTTATAGGTACCTAATTGAAATTTGTTTAGGTCTCGAACCTGTAAACCTGGCAACAGTTTTGCCACAGAACACTTACCTAAATGACCTCGGTTTTTTGATATTTAATTAAATAGTACCTAATGTTTGATCGAAATTGGAAACTGATATCAGCCTTAACCAGATTAAAACAACGTTTTGTTATAATCTAGAAAAATAGTGGATTCGTACCTACCTACCTAACTACTTAGGTATAATAACCGCTAATAAAGTATAAGATTAAATAAACTGTTTTGTTGTTTGATTGTATAGATTACTCTTTTCTAGAAGTTCATAACTTTTACCAACTTCGAATTGATTTCAATTTGTTAAGTTCACGGTAGCAGTTCTTCTTTCACACAGGATTATTATGACACCCTCTCTTGTCTTAAAGAATTGAGTAAGCTACCAAAAAACAGTGTAAGCCCGTACACATGTCGCGATAGATCACGTATCAAACTGTTTAGCGAAGTAAACTACTTCAAAAGACTGAGCCTACCGAACAGCTGTTACCACTAACCACCAACTTATCCTGACCCTTCCGTGTTGTTTGTATTGACCCTTCTTGTATTGTGATTTTGAGATTGTTGTAGATACGGGGTGTCTACTTGCATTGGTCGGGTGCGAGGGGTTGATTCGAGGGGAGTCATCGTCCCACATGTGAGACCCCACGCGTAGAGACAAGTGATTTAATGGTTGGGAAAAAATACTAGTGACGTACTCAAACTGTATGTGATAATGATGCCGCAGGTATTTGCACTGATATTTTTTTACAAATGGAAATCGGAAAATCAATTCCAATTTCAAATTCGTCTCTGTTTGTAAAGGTTTGCTCTTTTTTGGTTACGGAATCCTCTTTGACAATGCGTAAGGATTAAAAAGTACAAGGCACCCTACAATACTGTCACGTTGGTTTTTATTTTTGGGGACAAGAACTCATATCATGAATGGGAAAAGAAGAATTTTGGCTTTTGCTTTAACGATCACTTTTTGCATGTATTTGACTTATTTGTCACTGCAACACATCACTATCTAAAAGGTAAGGGTGCTGCTTATCATATTAAAATTAGCTTTTTAGAAATTGGCTTCCCTTATTCCCATGAGTGTCATGACAAATGTTGGATTTCAAATTGATGGGTGCTCAACAAAAAATGAAAGGGTTGGTATTTTAATTAGACCATTCATAGGAACTTTTAATAGACTGTCAGTTTTTTATTGTCGTTGAAAGCTTTAATTTTAAAAGTTTATTTATCCAATTGAGTTCTGAAAGCTCTCAGACACAAATTCGACGCCTCGACACCTCTTCTTCTTGTCTTCTTGTCGATGCAGGCGGTTTCCGTAACTCGACGTCTATTGCGCCTATTTCGCGTGTGGAGAATGTGCGGCTGGATCACACCAGCCAGTCCAGCTCAGCCAGGAACGCTCCAAGGGCTTTCACATTCGTGATCGCTTCCTGGACGCTGCCCGGCGAGCCGAGGTACCTCGCCCGGTAAGGGTCCACCCCTCTGCATTCCAGCAGTACGTGGGCGGCTGTTTCTTCTTCCTCCATGCATCCTCTGCATAGGAGACTGTCCGTTATACCTAAGTTAAAAATATGTCTGTTAAATTGTCCATGACCGTAAAAGCACCTGTTACCAGGCGAAGTTGCGGTCTGTGCAGTTGTATCAGGGCCCTGGATCGGAGCCACTACTTTTAATAGGTGCCTCGGCACCTTTTAAAACTAGTGGCTCCGTGAGCTGTAGCCCTCGCGATAGAAAGTGTCTCAAATTGTCCAAAAATAAAATGTTGCCATGAGGTTTACAAAGCAGACAGTATGTGCTGTTTGGTATATCATTTGGAGTATTCGCAGCTAGATGGTGCTTCTAATTTAGATAAAACCCACTAGCTATTATTTAATTAAAATTCGAGGGAAGCATTTCAGAATTGAAACTAAAAAAAATACAATGTCTCTTAATACCAAATCAAAAGAGAACTAAAATAGAACTGTCTGACTCGATGCGCCCGTCCAATGTTAATTTCACAACAGATTGACAGTAACCACGTTCAAGTTTCAAATGGAAATTGAAAATAGACACTTCTGACCTCACCCAATTATCAGTTTTAGTTATAATATGTGAGTTTTAGACCAGCAGCATTTGGCTGGGCCTAGGTATAGTTTAAGATTTCTCTGTAATAATAACATTTATTATTAAGAGAAATTCAATATGATCTTAAAAAAACTAGTAGCAAAGTTTTTTTATCGCTTAATTTTTGTGAATTCTCATGGGAAGTGGAAGTCCACACGGACGAAGTTACGGGCGGAAGCAAGTTTGTGTTAATTTCTTTGATTTTCGTATTTCTTTCTAGCCGTTCGAATCAATTAGAATAAGGTCTCATATTGAATTCCTTTGACTCAACGAATGAACAGAAAATAATTGGTTTGATTCATGTTTAGTCTGAAATCTCATTATGGATCGAAGTTGCCTGCATGCACCATGGTCTGTGTTGGAACTGTTGGAATATGTCAGTTCCGATTTGACTAGGAAACCTAAACTGAATCGAGCTAGACACTAGACGTATGTGACACCCTGTTACACCGTACAGTAAGACAATATTACAATGGAGAATGTCACTGGGTCTGTTAAATCACTTGAAACTTTATGACCATGTAGTTAAATATCTAGCAATACACATGTTTTAGTTTCATTTAAATCAAACGAGTACTTTCGAAGTTATAAGGGTTTAAAGAAATGCCAAGTGCACTTAAATATGTGCTTTATTACGCAAGACGTAAGGTTCGCCTGTATGACCAATGACGTCATTCTGCAACACAAAATAACAGTGTTTGAGGCCATTTAACTTTCCTGTTTTAAGAGATATCGCGAAAATTTCTTCACAGTTCTGCATGTGGTCCTATAAGATATTAGATAAGATAAGTCACTTAACAAAAATCGCTGTGTATCAATTTTTTTACACACAGAGACTTTTATATCTTCTATGAAGTTAAAGATGCTTCAGTTGCTTGTTATCATTTCTAATATCTAATTACTTAAGTATATTATTTTTTCATAAATCATATTGTGCTTAATTAAACTTTCAGCTGAAAGTAACTTTTCCACTTTATACCTACTAAGTTAAAATAGAGTTATAATTACCTCAGTGGTTGACATAGCGTGGGAACTTCGGCAAACGCGGCATAATACATATTACTTACATGCAAGTGACTTTTTTTATTCTAAGAATGTCTACGTGACAGACATGCGAATATCAATGAAGCTTTTAATCCTGTCATTGATTTCCAAGTAAAAAACGACACTAACAGTGAAAAAATCAATCGTCTCTTACGAATTGAATTCCTTATCTCAACGAGCTAGACAATGTCACATTTTACAACGTTTTAATAATCTTATGGTTAGGGCGAAAAGTAATGTCGATGCCTTCTTTCGAAACTGAAACTTAATATAATTGCTTTTGCAAATTAACATGATGGACTAGGGCCTCACAGGGCCAGAGAAGTAGATGTTTTCGACCTAATTGACTTGATTATTGGTTTGTGAAAAGTTCTTAATGTTGCTATAATATGAGTGAGACGTAGGTGGTAGAGAGCTGCTATTACGACACTGTCTAAATGTGATCTTTCAAGTAACTCCCCGATTGTCTTTCAGTTTAATCCGGGGCCAAAGCCGTGTGCTAACTTCGGACCCCAGTTTGACTGTCTGGTTAAGCTGTCACCTCGTAGTTCGTTGATTTAATCCCTATGAAATTGAATTTCGCATTAGAGTTTCGAGAGTATGTAGATTTCCATGTAATCAACTAAAACAACACTGGTATGCAAGTTATACGGACGAGGGGTTAAATGTTCATTAAAAGTTTTGCTTTACTCTTTTTCCTCTACAACGTAATTTTGGAATAATTTGAAGAAAGTTTTGGAACTAACTACCGAATCGAAATCAGGAATAAAATGTCTATAAAGGTACGTATGATAAAGGTTGATATCATTGGATAAATGTAGGAGAAATAAACCTAAGTTTTGGGAAACTTGTAAAGCTACACCTACCATTATTTAAGGACATAATACAACAGAACATAAAACAACAATAGAAACATGGGTCGAAAAACGACAAAAATTTGACTTTCTCATACTAATAAAATATTTTAGCTGTCTACTTAGTATGGGAGACCCAAAATGTTTTGTCGTTTTTCGACCCATGTTTCTTGGGCAAAAATGTTTATTTTCATTGGTACAACACACCCTTAAGTTAATTAAAACGACTATAAAAAATGACGGTGTATAAGTATGTACTTTGAAATAGGTACCTATCTATATTTCTTCTCAATCGTTTTCTACACAATGATTAAATCTTAGCCCATAAGTAATTATGTGCGAAGGACCAACTTTTCATTCAAAATACTCTCGGGTGGCGTGGCGACAGCATGATTGAACTTGAGATTGGAGTCCCTTCGATCACCGACATGTCTGGTCTGGACACGTCAGGCATCGACGGCGCGTCATACAATAACAAATAAACCTGTCGTCATGTCGTCACTCCGTAATCGTCAGACACATCCATAATACTTTAGCGAATTCTTAGAAATAAAATGCGAGTTACAGTAGCTGATAAAGACAGAATTTGATGTATGTTTAATAAGTGTTAAGTATAAAACTAAAAAAAAAATAGTACCTAAGTAGTTTTACCCAAGTATGTAATGGATGAATGTGTTAGTGTATCTTTGTTATAATTTACGGGTGTAATCACAGAACATAGAAGTAGATAGAAGTAGTATGAGCTCAATTTAGTATGAAAACCAGTGTAACCAAACAAACACATTAAAAATCGAAGCCAAGCCCCCCACTCAATAGTTACATGCTACGCACACACACTTTGTGAACACATAATTGGATAAAAAGTAAAAATGTATAATATCCAGAAAGCCATAAATCACAAAGTTTATTTATTTAGATTCAGTCGTATTACCATAGCAACTTGGTACCAAATTAAATAATACGTATATTTATAATGCTGCTACTCAGCCGCTAGATGGCGTAAGCTAATTTTAATTATTACCACCTTATTTATTAACACATAAAGTACTTTAAGAAAATTTAATGAGATAAGGGAAACCGGGTTGGTTAACATTCTTCACTTAGCTTATCCTAAATAGTTTCATATCAATAATTCGTGTAAACCCTATTTCATAATTCGGTGGAATCCTGACATTTCTCAATTACTAGGCAAAAAATATTTGAATTTCAAAATTCAGAAACCCAAATAAAATAAATATATCGGATATCAGATGTTTCGAAAAGCAACACTTACACATAGATACCTCAATGGTGAATTCCACCACCATCCTGTACAGTTAGCTACCTACCATAGGGAAATCTTTGTTTCGGAGAGTACGCGGGAATTATAAGTAATCACCCTATTTACAGCAAATAAAGTTATTTGTATTTATTTGTATTTGGGATCTGTGACCAACAAGACCTGACAGCTGAGCTTCAGCATGTCAAGCACGCTCTGCAAAGTAACAAATTGCCAGTACCACACCTCCCCTCCAACCCAGAAACCGTGTCAAGCCAGCCATAGTAGAACGACGACCTGCCATTCTACCTTACATGAAAGGTGTCATTGACAAGATTGTAGGTATTCTGAAGAGTGTGTCTATCAAGACCTCAAGCTGACGAGGAAGATAAACCAACTCTTACGACCTGTCAAGTGCAACATCCCTTTTCAAGGTGCAGGCGCTAGGCGTCTACAAACTAGATTGCTACTGGGCTCTCTTACATCGGGCAAAAAAAGAAAAGTATAGGCGTAGAAGTATATGCGCGTTAAAGAACTTGCCAAGTTATGTGCTGGCACCTATGCCGATCGATCGAGTTAATATCAATAGTTACTTTCCGCCCCGCACAAGTTCAGGGGGTCAAGTCTGCTAATGTTAACGTCAAAAACGTGGATAAATGGTGTTGGAATTTTGGGTAGTGCTTTTTGACACCGTTCATGTTTCTTATACCCGAAATCGAGATACAATATGTTTCCGTTTTGGGTTTAAGAATCACAATGTGTTTCGGTTTTGGGTTTAAAAAACAAGAACTGTGTCAAAAAGCATTACCATTCAAACACCATTGAACCACGATTTCGACGTTAACATTAGCAGAATTGACCCCCAGGAGTGTAGTATTCTAAATCTAAAAATAACTATAAAACGTTTTTTTTATAAAACTTTATGGCTACATGACCAATTTCAAAATTACATTTTAACTAAGAATTTTTTTCCTCTCATTTCTTAAGACTTCGCAGCCTTGTAGGAGAAGCAATTTTCATTAAATTGCCTCGAATGATTAAAATCCTTGACAATAAAATGCTAGCTTCCCGGACTCGCCTATAACGTACTATTTAAGTTGACTAAAATTCCGTGCTGTTTTTGCGTGTTTTCAGTGGTGAGTGTATCAAATCAACTGTTATTTAGACGTTTATCATTTACTTATCAATTTTTTGCTATGGTGATAATACTTTTCAACTCTTCACAGTCACATCTTTTCTCGGTCTCCCCTATTGAGTGATATTTCCGCCATTCTATATTTTAGTGTTCATGAAAGTTCAAGAATATGTCAAATTGTGCGTTGGAATATGGATCATAAGTGTATATCGCATAAAGGTGGATATTTATTGTTATGAATTTTAAAAGGAAAATATCAGTTGAATTTTTAATTAAAATCAAAATTAATTAAATAAAGCTCGCCTCCGATATTTTATGCACCCGTTTGCTAAATGATATATGTGAATATCGATTTTGCTCTTTTATATAATGCACCTCGGCATGTTTATATTATTTTTAAATTTTTTTTGTATGGCGTTCGTTCATACGACTGACGGAGCAAAATTCAAAGATGTGCGGAGCTCCGCAGATATGATGTTACACGGGTGCCGCCCACATGCGACTTCTACTGGGGGAAAAAAAAAATTCTTTGTTCTGTGGGTGTAATCATAGTACAAAGTTACAAACGAAGCACAAAGTTTTTTAATCATGACAGGAAAATTAAGTAACTAGACAAGCGGACTGTTGTGCTGGATATAGAGTTGCTTATTATCTTAGATTTCTATTTCTTAATAAGCAAATCTATGAAAGTACTACTAATTCTCGTTAGGTAATAAGTTCCTTTTATTTTAGCCATAGTGCTAGACCAAAGTGAACGAGTTTACCGTCATGTTTCATTTACCACATTAACTGACTCACGTGAAAGTAAATTACTGTCAGCGTTCGTACTATGGTGTTATGAGTCACATGTTTTGACTTCCATCTCACATTTTGCAATTGGACTCTATTCCTGCAGGATAAGGCTTACTATTCACAAGCATGGGAACCTCAATTTGAATATACAGTACACTCATAACGTACAGGGTCATGGTGATAAAGTAAGCAGTGATAAGGATAGGTTTTTCAGTATGATTCATCAGAGTTCATCGGTATTAGTTTGTAATGAAGTAGATAAGTAGGTAGGCACTATTGATAAGTAATTCTGGTGGTAATTTTAGTAGGTACTTATTTACTAAATATTATTATTCGATACTTAACAGAATAGTTGAAAAAATATACCTAGCAAGCAATATTAAAATTTAAAAGCTATGATGTAAACACACAAACATAATTCTTAGCATCATACACAATATTGTAAAAGTTTAAAAATAATAATTTCAATGCAAACTTTAGAATGACAATGACAACAATTCCGTTAATTGGTAGGTTCATACTTCGGTCGACAGCAAAATAAACATTGCCCACTAATTTGAGAGCGAAACACGCCAGTTTATCACGCACTGTTACGTCGATACCTTCGTTATTATTGCTCTAAATGACAGATAAGTAGATACTGTGTTGCTAAATATAGTATCTAGTCTAGCTAGTGTACCTAAGTGGGAAAAGCCTAATTTAAAGTCCAATAAAACTATTGGAAATATGAAACTGTGATATTATTTTATTCTGCGATTACCACAGAATAAACAAATAATTATATTACAGTAGACTCTTGCGTTAATAGTTGCTTGTGTATAAGTCTAATTTATTTATTACTTAATATCTTAGTTTTTGTGGTTGAATGTTATTGTTACATTGATTAAATAAATTCATACTTTTCTTAGTGGTAACCGCAAAAACCGCTACTGCTTCACAGTTTCCACACAACAACATAAAAAGTTGTTAAATGTAGGTATGGGTAATCGTTAATATCAAGACCAAAATGTGCTAATCTACATTTTTAAATAACCGAATCTGTTACCGTTACGCAATTTGATAGCATTTAAAAATCTACCTTGAATTAGTCACACTAAACATTCCTATGAAGCTCTATATTCGTTACGCATACACTATTACAATCACAACACTACTTGTCACAAAAAAATTTAGCTACACCTATCAGCTGCTAAGTAATTTTTACACGTATTTTGAAGTTTTAAGGTATATTTTCTAATGCCAGTTATAACAGATTCGTCAAGATCGCTAATGTTTCGTTCGAAAGATCCGACATTGCCCGATCATTGGGATACAATGATTTAATATTTGATCGCACACACGTCATCCTTCGTAAGGGGGTGACTACACTGATGTGTTTCGGTGATGACTAAGGGCTTTTTTACGCTGTGGGTGGTGGTAATATTGAGAGTTTGAGACTATGTGAAAAGAGCAGCGACAGGTATACTATCGGACATTAAAAATAACGCGACTGTAATGATTAATTTACTAGTACATAGTTTCGTTTTGGCGAGATATGGGTAATTAATGGCACTGTAAATACATAGATACCGCTACCGTAGTTATTGTAATAAACAGTACATTACATATACCGGCATTAGAAAAAGTGCTTTATTCTACATTCCCCCCAGGCTCGACGTTCTAACATGTCGTTGAAAATTCGATAATTCTTATAAACACAGTCCAAATAATTAATATGTAACGCTTTATTTTTTTGTAAGTTCTCGTATCTTGTTAATTTGTTTCTGTAGGTAAGCTATAGAAAGTGTAAGAATGTCATTGCACCCTAGGCAATCTAAGCGTTTAACGGAGGACATCCTTTGGACTGTTCTTCCCGTGAGAAAATACCTACAACCAGGAAGAATTCTTGATAAACTGTGTTGCTCCATCCAGTATTGAAATCGCTATCTCTTTTAGTTAGATTTTTTCAATATTTTTGTTCAAAATGTGGTTAAGAGCACAAAAATAACCCTTCGTAGCATAATGTACAATACGCCAAATGTACACCTGTTGCAAAATGTACAATACGCAAAACGTACATACGCGAAATGTACAATACGCAAAATGTACAATACGCAAAACGTACATACTGTTAATAACAAATATTTTTGGGTTCATTTGAATACTATGTCGTAGCACCCTTTTAATTTCTATGAAATCGGCGCAGGAGGTTATTGTTAGTTCTATTATCTATTTTATGGTAGGGTGATGGATTTGTAGTGTGACCATAATATAACGCTAACATGAGACTTGCTTAAAAATGAAAAAAATCTGCAAATAAAAATTGTTTTTCAGATCCAGAAGCGGAAGTACGAGGATTTAAAATTAAGTTAAACCATAAGATGTTTTTTATAAATATCTCACAATTTACTATGTTTCCTCAATAAATTAAATAAGTCTCAGTAACTACTGAGACTTATTTAATTTATTGTTTTTACTAGTAAAAACAATATTTTTTCTGTGATTTTAGGTAAGCTAGTACATTTGTTCGTGTTTTTTATAAAACTACTATGTGTCCTCGATAATTATTAAATCATGGTTACCCTTTTTAAAAGCGATTAAACCCCTCGCGGTGCCTTTAATACCAGACAAATGTATAGATCGAGGGTAAGTTCTCACGCATTTAACCCTTAAGATTTTTTCTAATGTATATCCTCCATCTGATAAAATACCCAGCGTTTTTTTTTTAGTTTCATACCGCAACATGTAAGAAAAAGCAACAAAATGTAATTGAGTTTATTATAAAAGGGTAAAAGTATAATTATAGAATAGCAAACTTTTTAAGTCTATTAGAAAGTGAAAAAAAACTAAACACGTTAATAATATAACAACAGCTGATTTTGTTTATTCAATTATTGCATTATTGTTTTATTCCTAAGTATTAACTATAGTGAGAGAAGTAAGGTTATTTAAAATTCTTAAAAATTACAAATCGAAAACTTTCCTAGGTGTGTACTATGTTACGTTTCAACATACGCAAAACAATTTCTTTCGAAGCAAAGTAGTAAATCCACTAAGGCCTATTGCTAATTGATCCGTTAAACACATTACGAAATAAACTTTTCTTAAGGAACATAAACGTCCTTTAGTGGCAGCCCTAACAACTCTGAACTGCGAATCATTTAACACTGCAGTTACAGTGCAATTACACGAGATCTCACGACCACGAAAGTCGAAATCCCGTCCGTGTCCGACACGCCTAATAAACCTGGGGCCTTAATGGTTTTATGTTATACCACGCCTGAGACCTACAAGATTGCATCCGATGAGATTATTCAATATTCTGCCTCTTTTTATTGACTTATAAAATCTATGTAACCTCCGCGATTGCCGGCTATATACCTACTATCAATAACATCACGCACGCGATAGGATGAAAGAAAGCCGTATTGTGTGGACAATACTTTTAACCGACGTCAAAAAAGGAAGAGGTTCTATGTTCGTCTGTAAATATGTCTGCTATTGTTAACGTCAAAATCGTGGTTCAATGGTGTTTGAATGGTAATACTTTATGAGACAGTTCTTGTTTTTATACCCAAAATCGAGACACAATGTGTTTCCGATTTGGGTTTAAGAAACAACAACTGTGTCAAAAAGCATTACCATTCAAACACCATTAAACCACGATTTCGACGGTAACATTAGCAGAATTGATCCCCAAATTGAAATTATTTCAACGTTATTACATCAGATTTGTCCCCAAATTTGTTACAATTTTTCAAATTTTGAAATCGATTCAGTAGTTTTCAGGAAAACCTGAAAATACTGTCGTTTTCGTTACCATTATACATGAACTTATACGGATGATCGTCCATAATTTCTTTGTTTATGAAGCGATTCAGATGATTCTTTTTTGTTTGAAAGAGGATTCTTTAGGGATAAGACCATTTTAATTTCATTGGCATTGAACCTTAGATTTCCAAGATACACAAGGGAACTCGTCAAAATCAAATAGGAACTGTAGTGATAAAAATATTGGTAGGATTATGACAATATTAAGTAATATTTGGCCAACGATGTTTTGGACCAGACTTGAACTGCGTAAGCACAAAGAGACTTATATGGGATTTTATAACAACAAACAGCGCAAAAAGTGCCAATTGAGTTATTAGGGCCTAGGGTTATTATGACAGAATAGATAATAGGTATTATACCATTAAAATATGTGAAATATTAATAAAACGACGACGGCCGCACCGAATAAACGTGCAAGAGCTCTTGCCCAAAAAAAAATTTGTTTGCGTTATTCCATATAACATTGTGTTTTTCACCTAAGTATTTTTAAACTTTTAGATTTTTGCATTCACAATGCTATTTTTATATTAAGATGAATAAATAATGAAAAATTGCTACGGGTGAGTCGATTTTTTCTAATATTTTTCATTATTTATTCATCTAAGTATTTTTATTAACGCGTTATTATTAGGTTGCTTTTTTAAATTATTGTCACTTATATCTGTCAGAGAATTTTTAAGATTACTATATTCAAGCAACGATCCCACTCTGTTTATAAACGTATCATAGGTACGTATCTTTTTATTCTACAGAATGACTAATCGGTTTGGCAATAGTTTCGTATATTTGATAAATCGAGAAATCAAGTTAGTACTTACTCTAAAACGTGTCCAATTAAAATAGTTCCTCTCACTAATTAATTGCAAGACGACCTATAAATATATCTTCTGTAGAAACATTACCAAGAAAATACACACTTACTAGATGACGCGTTTAAATATTAAACAAATATTTTTAGAATACTAAATTATTAATATTAAAGATTTACTAGTATTTCATGTCATTTTCTAAAAAAAGTTGTTATTTCAACCAATAATTTATTATTCCTTCTATGAAACTATAGCCACTAACCCTACCTTAAAGAAGAGAGGCGAGTTTACAAAAGCCAGTTGATTTAAGGGAGAATACATATTCAGTGGCATAAATCCACTCCGTCAGTCTGGTACTGGATCTTCAGTCTAAAAAAATTCAAAGTCTAAACATATTGATGGAATGGACTGATACTAGACTGATCATGGTAACCATTACATGCAGGTTATTGGAATTACCTACATGTCATGGGCATGGGGTAAGTTTGGTTTTTGGGTACGTATCGATATTATAATGAATGAAAGGAAGGCAACCAATAGCAGTTAAAATAAATGAAAAAAAACTATTAAAACACTACGTAGATACCTGCCAATTAATTCTGTCTGTCACCGTTAAATAAATTGTCGGCGAGTTGTTTCAATTCTTGCTAAGTTTTAACGAACCGTGCTGTAAAACCGTTTGTTTGCGTACTAAAGTAATCATCTTATCTTTTGTTTATATGATTTTTATTTTGGGCAACAACATAATTTTGAAATATGTACCTACTTTTAAAAGTGCAGCGATTAGTGATTTCGTTTGTACGTACATAGGTATTATTATTTTGTGTTAAACATTAAAAGTGGTTTACATACAACATTTCGAGTCTTTATCAAATTATTATGATTATAACGATGCACGTGAACTTCAATAGAGATGGTCACATAATTACATTATTAAGGACGCCAGTCGATTTTCCTACAAACGAGGTACCTAACTTTGAAGATTTCGCCGTATTCCTTATTCGTAATAAAACAGTCAATGCCAACTAATAATCAATATGAAGCATGTTCGTAATAAAATGAAAAACCAAATAAAAATTGTTACTTACTTCATCATCAGATCATAGCCCGATGAATCCTTGGCGAAAAACAAAGGTTTCAAAGTTACCTCCCATCTTACCCAATCCTATCATCCTTGCAATTCACATTGCCAGTTTTTCTGTGAACACTCTTCGAAAAATAATTTTCGTTTACTACCTGTCTCTTAATCATTTTAACTAACCCTAATTCTATTGGTGTATCAATAACAATGACCTACCTACTTACATACATTTTGTACCACATGTATCCTGTACAAGGTTGATAAATTAATATAGCTATGACAACACTTAAGAGCCTGTGCCATCATTAGCCTCTAATACTCCATACGTGACATTTAAAAAAGTGAACGATTGCACGGCATTATCGTCTAGTACATTGTGTCATCACGACGCGATTAATCTCCTTAATATATCGCTGCCCGAATCAGAAATCCTCATCGACAATCTTTTTTGTACATGCGTTAACGGTAAAAAGCTTTTGTTGTCCCTCTCTCGCGTCACGAGTCCATTCATCCTAGCCCGGGTTGAGCCGAAACCCAAACAAAGATGTGCACTGGCGCGATCTGCTGGCCGTTCCACGAAATTATCGTTCCGTCTCGCTCACGCGATGGACCCAATCATGACTTTCTACGCTCACGCGCATCTCTCGATCTCATCTCTACTCCAGCTATTTTGAGCCCTGTCCATTTGCAATTGAGTGCAAAGTTGGCCGAGTCATTCCCTTATGAGATTCTAGCTTTATTTATGTTGATCGTGACTGTACTGCATCGGACGCCTGCGCCTCCGATATTTCTACGTTCGGGATTGTTGTGTTGAAACGAGAGAACTGATTGTAGAGCCCTAAACTTCCACGCAGTTTTGACTATTGTTGCTCAGTACTAGAGTTTAAAATACGGTGCTTATGATTATCTTTATAGCAAAAGTCGTGGGTATACCCTCAGGGTGATGGCATTGCATCGCCGGACTCTGTTATTGTGCAACACCACAGGGTATGCAGCTTATTGTTCCTGAGCTACTCGCACAAATCGATTTCTTTCCAAACACACCTTCCAATTTAGAATCGAACCTCATTGGATATTTTCGTTGTAATGGCATCAGGGCAAGAATCTTGGAAGTTTGCGAAGGCTCTCTGTGAACTGGTTGAGCAAATGTTACAGTTAACGGTTATGGTATTCGCAGACCAATCTCGCATGGTTTATAGGTCGAATGCATAAATCTGTTGGAGGCATTTGCGCTGACCTTTTGAGGGAAGATAACCAATAAACAGAGGTTGGGCGTGCCGCGTGCGGCTATTGTAAAGGAATTTCGACGTGTAACTTTAGTCTTCTTACCTAATTTCTAGTTCATTTACGGCTAGTTTCACCATTCTGAGAATGTATCCAATTTGATCTACTTATTAGATATAAAACTACCAGTGTCGTATTCTGAAATAATGTAAAGTTGACATTTTAGAATACGATACGTACGGGAATTAATGAAATTCGATTGACATTGTCATGTCTACTGACCAAAGATTGTTCGATCATCTAGAGTTGGCAAGCCAATGTTGGCATCTTGCCATACCATACCTACCTGCATTCTACTATTTAGTGCTATACAAGTTCTAATTATGAAACGTATTGGGTATTAATTATTATCAAAGTAGGCAGAGGATAAATTATTAACACGTTAATAGTTTGCCAAAAGTAGACGGATAACAGGATGTTTGTTAATATTTTAACATTACCGAGAACATCCGATATATTTAGCAGGGCTATTAAAAGTCGTCCTTATTTGGTTGGCTTGTGTAACTGGATAGTTCATTGAGGCAACATTTGACCCTGCCGGATGTTCGCTCTGAAAAGCCATAACAAATGTTACGAATTTGTGATCATAAAACGATCATTAAGCATTTTAATTTTTTGAAGGATCAGAATTGTTTTATGATTTTCCATTATTCATAACTTATTGTAATAATCGCCTTCTTCTCGTACATTACTTTTGCTTATGAAGTCTCTTTTACGAATTCAAAAATTAAGTAAGTATATCAACAAAGAGTATGTAAGTACCTACCGTGTTTATTGATATCCTATCGACCGTGGTAAAAACTGACAATGTGAATGACATATTACACTTAGAAGAAGTTACAGATTTCCACTTTTTCCCAAGTCCACCGTATGTCACCCGTCTGTGCAGACTCGACAAATATTGGGACTATTGGGGCCGGACCTTTTTGTAAAAAAGCCTATTTGGGGGTGACACGACATCGGCTATTAGCGGACACGTCAATCGCTCGTTTGTTTTACAGTAAGCGTTTGGGAGTCGAACTTGGGATTTCGATGGACGGCGTTTCATTAATTTACCCTTAATTTGTCTTTTTTCTCTGTCTCTTGAGACAAATTATTCAAACTTTAATACGTAAAACATTACTAAACTTGGTCAAACCTCCAATCTGACTTCAATATGCTTTGTTAATGGTAGGTACTTTATAAAAAAACATAATAAAGAATTTCAGAGAAAGTTTATTTATTTTCAAAATCGATTTCCGCAAACAATGCCCTTGTTATTATATAACCTATTGTGAATAAGTGTATTCTATAGACTTCTCTGTCACTAATGAGGATGCAGGTCGTTGACCCCTGGAAACAGGTCAGGAAAACCGCAGGGTTGCATTGTCGTCTGCAAATAATCCCGCGCATTACTTATTCATGACGTGCGGACTCTGCCACTCACTCTTTGTAGGGTTACTCATGTGCTTCTGACTTATGTACTATTATTTGTTTGCGTGGTTAATGCAATTAATGTGAATAATGTTTCACGCTAATTTAATATTTTGATTTGGAAACCAATAACATTTATTTTGTCAGCATTTTAAACTTCATTACTTACTTTGAATTTCGTTTTACGAATCAACCAAGATAATGAAGGAGTTTAAAGTTCCATCAAATTCTTTTTTTTACTTATTAAATCGGCGGATTAGTTAGGAGATCGTTACAGTACAGTCCAGCGAATTAGTTAGCTTGTACAGTCAGCAACAAAATTAGTTAAACGCTAAAGTACCAACTTATATCATCATATCTTTCTTTAGATGCAACTCTAATGAAACAATTGGTAAGTATGACATGGTACTAAAATGTTTAGCTTCTTTTAAAGTCATTACAGCAAACAGCAACATCACTATATTTCTTTTATGCAGATGGAAGACATTCTCCGCAAGAAAAAATAAAATATTCAAATAAATAAATTTATTTTGTATTGTTTTACGAATATTCTGCATTTCAGTTGAAATGAACCAAAGGACTTTAACGAAATCAATTTGTATTTTATTGAATCGTGCCATTGATCGGCCATCATTGCGGTTAAATATTCCCGCGGGCTGATTATCTAATTAGAAACCGCCTAGCGACCGGTCGCAGTTCACAGATGAACGTAATACATTGCTACTTTTCTTTGGGGTAAAAAAAACATACCAAAGAAAAGTAGCAATGTATGTCAAATGCAACCGGTCGCTAAATAGTTTCTTTTTAGATAATCAGGGTGCCGGAGAACACAATTATTTTAAATGATTATGAGTTATGCAGTTCGGTGAGCTGGGTTTTAATTTTCAGTTGAAATAATGCGATATGTATGTAATTGAAATTTAATCGGGGTTAAAATAAAATCTTTTTGTAATTTGTAATTTTATCTTGTTTATATTATACTCTGCAGATATATGGGTTTTATCAAAATGTGACCAACAAATTGTTTTGACATGTAATTACAACGTGAATACATCTATCAATATTTTAGTCTACTTTTTATTTCTTGAAAAGGAAAAATTATTTTTAAATAAGTAAGTAGAAGTACCTATAACATATATTTTTAATCTGATTACTACTTAGTGATAACTATGAGCGTAATAATTTATGTTCAAATTAGAAATATCGTATCAGTTGCTTCAATTCATATCAACAGCTGATAAGAAATAATAATAATTGCTCTATTAACAGCTATTTCTAGTTTACTGTCTGAATAAAATTATCATACCTAAATTGTGGTTATAACAATCACTATCTTTATATCTGCATCTAAGTACTCCTTTGAATTTCCTTAGCTATCATGATAACCACAAAGCATCAAAAGGAGCTATAAATTTCCAACAAACTCAATTACCACCACTACCCTGCACTATGTGATGTGGGAGCACCCTCTTGAAAGAAACCTTCAACTATTTTTGGTTACATCTTAATTACTGGGAGACGTGACCTTTCTTTGTTCCCAAATTACGGGCTCGAAGGCAAGCCCTAATGGCAGCCGCATGATTGTCGTAATACGAGCCCATTAGGAGAAGGCAGCTGTTTAAACGCGAATTATTGCGTGCTTCATCACACGAGCTTGAGGTGCTATTAGACGAACTATTTTTTTTAATCATGGGGGGTATTACAAGCTCTTAAAACTTGACAGTTTTTTGGCTCTCAATACATCTCTTTATTTGCTATACACCGAGAACGAGACGCATTGATAGCCATTCAGAAAACAGACAAGTTTTAAGAGCTTCTATGTGATACCTATCCCCTAGGTAGTATTTATGACCAGGAAAGTAAAAATCTCTGAAAACAAACTAAGTAAGACAAATAAATTTGTAAAATACACAATTTATGAATTTACTCAGTAAAGAAGAGAAATGTAAACTTATAGTCAACAGACTCGATTTTTACGATGATGCAAACTTGGGCAAGTTTCAACACGCCCTTGCAAGCATGGGCATGTTAAAGTAGGTACCTACTTTGCTTGATTTGTTCAGAAGCAGATTTTCCTAACGCCAAATTCAATTAACTATCACTAGTAAGAAAAGGCCTTATAAACTTAGTTACTGCTGCTGGACAGCTCTTTAGAAACCAACCTGGAAAATTTTAAGGTAAAGAGTTGATTGGATGACGATTGTTTTAATAAGATAGAGCTCCTTGTTATAAAATACAGCTAATCAATCCTGTTAATGTAAAGATAGCAATAGTTACATAGTAACTGAAGCTAAACAGATCTATCCCTCAGTGAAATGGACCCTAGCCTATGCTAGAACCAATCAACTTTAGGTCTACGCTACGATAGTAGCAGCGAATTGTCTTTTTATGGAAAACATACGTTAATCTCAATCTCTAATCTTTGAATCTGTTAGTTATTCTTATGATTCATACCACAGGTCAAGTTCAAACGAGGCTACTCTTTGTATATAAGGTAAACATAATGAGCAACAAATTCACATGCCGTTCGTTCGCGCGTGTGTTGGGTAGAACGCGCACGAAATCCGCGTCAGTGTCAATGCCACTCGTGGTTTTGGTCACGGCATGACCTACGTCTGACGGGGTCAGGATTGGGGTTTGTTCTACGAATATTGGGGATATCAAGAAATTCAAGAACAAAGGATTAAAGACTTTGTGCTAATCAGTTACTTACGTCAGATCACTTTACATTTTGCTTTAAGGTCAAAAATAGAAGGTTACTTTAAAACATTTTTTGAAGAATTCATGATCGGGTGTTCAAATCTGCTGGCACCTGTATCTGTAACAATAACTGTAAGAGCGTTTAACATCTTGAAGAGTAAGCTGTCACAAGGACCCGTACTAAGAATATTTGATCCATCATTGGAGACAGAGCTGCACACCGATGCATCGCAGCAAGCAGTTTCTGCTGTGCTCATGCAAAGAGATCCAAATGATAAGTGTTTGCATCCGGTTTATTTTTTGAGTAAGAAGACCACAGATGATCAGAAGAAGTTTACTAGTTATGAGTTGGAAGCTCTGGCAATAATTGAGGGAGTTTAAAAGTTCAGAAAGTACTTACTTGGGATACCTTTTAAGATAGTGACAGATTGTCTAGCTTTTGAGATGACGTTGAAAAAGAAGGATTTGGCTACAAGGGTCGCAAGGTGGGTTTTGTTGTTGCAGGAGTATGACTACACGGTGGAGCACAGAAAAGGCGCTCAAATGAGACATGTGGATGCCCTCAGTCGAAACCCGTGTGTTAATGTTGTGACCAAAAGTCTCCATGACCAAATCAAGAGGGCGCAGGAAGCCGATGAGGGCATTAAGGCGATTTCAGGCATTCTTGCAGAAAGATCTTACAAAGATTACTATGAGCAGAATGGAGTGATATTTAAAGGTGATCAAGGACAGCTGCTCGTGCCTAGAGGGTTGGAAATGGAAATTATTAAAAAAGTACACACAAACGGTCATTTTGGTAAAAAGAAGATGTTAGAAATGTTAAACAGAGATTACTACATTAAAGATGTTTCTGCCAAGATAGATAGCTTCTTGGTAACTTGCATACCATGCTTGTTAGCGATGAAAAAAGAAGGCAAGCAGGAGGGTTTCCTTAATGCTATTGATAAGGGTGTTGTGCCGCTTAGTACATTGCACGTTGATCACATAGGCCCGCTTACTGAAACCACAAAGTTGTATAATTATATTTTAACGGTCGTAGATGCATTTACAAAGTGTGTTTGGCTTTTTCCAGTGAAGAATACTACAGCTAAGGAGACTATAAGTAGGTTACTTGTTCATCAGCAAACTTTTGGAAATCCTGATCGGATTGTATCTGACAGAGGCGCAGCATTTACCAGTAAGGAGTTTGAAGAGTATTGCAAGGATGAAAATATCCAGCATGTACTGGTTACCACCGGGGTACCTCGAGGTAATGGCCAGGTGGAAAGAATCCATCGCATCTTAGTTTCAGTCTTGACAAAGCTTTGCATAGAAGAGAAAAGCCAGTGGTATAAGCATGTCAGCAGGGTGCAGAGAGCCATTAACAGTACCTACCAGAGAAGCGTTGGAACCAGTCCTTTTGAATTAATGGTTGGAGTAAAAATGAAACAAAGAGAAGATTTAGAAATTTTGGGTTTATTACAAGAAGAAAGTTGACAACAGTTTATTTCGGACAGAGAAGGAATAAAAGAGCATGCTAAAATACAGATATTAAAGATACAGGAAGAAAACAAGCGAGGTTATAACAGAAAGCGTAAAGAAAGCATTAAATATGAAGTTGGTGACTATGTTGCAATAAAGAGGACTCAGTTTGGCACTAACATGAAGCTGAAACAGAAGTATTTAGGTCCCTATGAAGTTATCCATGTCAAAGGAAAGGATCGTTATGATGTGCGGAAGGCTGATTCTGCAGCTGAGGGGCCAGGTAGGACTTCTACGTCGGCGGACTATATGAAGAGGTGGCCAGAGGTTAGTTCCTAAAACTGTTCTTACTTTACTATCTGTTTTTATTTTATTGTTTGGAGTGGTGACATGATGGTTTTAGGGCATTGCATTCGCTTGGTCAAACCTATGTTATGTTGATGGCTATTTATTATTCTTGATAAGTTGTTAGTGTGTTGTGTTGTGTTTTGTTTATTTAAAAATAGAACTTGTGTAAAAGCGCTGTGTAACTAAGCCATGTTATAATAGTTTTAAGTATTGGTGTTAGTTTGACATGGCATGTTAAGTTGTATGTTTTGTTTCTTCGATTTGAAGTAAGTACACCTAGTTTTGATGTAAAAGGTCAGCGTGAAAGTTGTTTGTTATTGTTAAGGTGTGTGTCTGGGGTATGAGAGAAGAATTGTGTTGTGTAAGGAGTCTGTGGCAGGGGCTTTTCACTTAGTACTTGACTCACTACAAGGAAGCGCGGCCTAAAATTTTAGTTGCCGAACTATTTGCTAGATGGCGTTCATTTTTCGTTTGTTAAACTGTCGATAGATGTCACTATCCCGTGCTGAATCGCGGTATCGTGTGTCTTTCAGAGTTTTATATAGTTAAAGGTGCTTTGCATTAAATAAAATTTTAAAGTTTTCTTCATAAAATGGAGAAACTGACCGGTAAAGTACCTCCTTAAGAGGATACCTCGTGGATTTTCATGCTTTTCAATTTAGATTTAGTCCTATTGATCCTTCTATTCCTTCTACAATTGTTCTAATTTTGGAATATGTTAAAATAGACTAATAAATACATCTTTTGGTTAAGCTCAAAATATGAACGGAAACAATTTTCTCGATAAAAATAAAATCCAAAGTTGATGCCTCTCATATCATTTTTGCAGTACTGTAAGCAAACGGACTCATATTTTGAACTGAAATTAAGTTTATAAGAAAAGTAATAAATAGTTCCAACTTCTGATAAAACCACTTTTTTCAAAAATAATTTAGTTTTTTAATAAATCAACTATTTTCATAATGTCGCTTACGTTATTTTATTTCGGAACGCGTGCGCTATTGTTGTCCCTTTCTTTGCGCTGGGAAGCTATATTACTTTACCTCTTTGCACCGGAACTTCAGACGGCCGCGAGCCTTTATTGAGGACGGACCTGTGCTTGAGCGCTCAAAAAATTTACCAGCCAAAACACGTAAAATGACAGTTATACTGACAATGACAGTTTTAATTGCTCCCACATTTCAAAGACAAGAGTCTATAATACTCATGCAACCTATTTTTAGGAGATAGAATTTATCAACAGAACAAAACTTCCAAGAGTCGCCATCGCCATGAAAAAAAGGACTTTTACTTAAAAAATATTTTTTTAAGCTTTAAAATGATTAAATTCTCTAAAAAAGTTGGCACTTACAAATTTCCGAAAAATCTGGATATGGAAAAAATTTATAGATTCTGTAAGAATAAAAACGTCTTAACTTGGCTTTAAATTCCGGCATTTTCATTGTAGAATAGTCTTATAAAAAAATTTTTGGTCAATGGGTCTTTTTCGGTAAAAAAAAAACACAAAATAAATATTTGCTTTATAAACCTGATATCAGTTTTGTTGCCTCTATAAACCACGGTAAAAAATATGAGAGTATAGCGCTGGAGCAACTATCAAAGCTAAAAATAATTGATATTAAGCCATCTGGCCTGTTCATCGACGAAAAACATCCATTTCTTGGAGCAACGCCTGATGGGATCACAGACGACATGATTATTGAAATAAAATGTCCTATAGCACCGTTCAAGATTGGAATAGATGCAGCAATTAAGGAAAATAAAATGCATTTTTGGAAAATAAATAAGATTACAGGAAAGATTTATATAAACAAAAATTCTGACTGGTTTTATCAAATTCAAGGCCAACTTCATATTTGTAAAAAGGAAAAATGTTTATTAGCTGTGTGGTATAATTAATAAACTAAACATGAAATAAAACATTTTTTAACGGATACTAGCGCGGTTTTACTGAAAGAACTTTGGTAATTAGTTGGTATTTGGCTTGATTTTTATTTTCCCGACGTTTACGTTTTTACGTTTATTTTCATTTTTCAATTTGAAGATACATAAATTTATCAAAGAAAATGTTCTAAATACAATGTATTGCGACTCCATCGTTTCTCTATTCTTCTTCTTTAAACTTTCGATGAAACCTCACAGGCATTTGGCGCGAAAATCAAACTTTACGATTGAAGGCAGAATGTCACTATGGGATACGAGGGGTGAGTGGGCGGAGCCTGTAAAAAATTTTTTTCACGAGGCGTCGTCTTAAAAAATACAAGTCAAATTATACTGAAGATACCTACTAGTACGTATATATATTAACGTACACATTTTGTCACATTTCGCTAGATGGCGTTGATCATTAGGTCTGACTGATAACTCTATCTCTAGTATAATAATGTACTCTATGGTCTGTGGGCAGCCTCCACGCAGGATGGCCGAGTTGTAGGGTTTATAAGCATGAAGTGTTGAACGAAGCGGAAGAAAGGAGATGGATGAATGAGTGAGCGAGAGGAAAGGTTTGGAGGGGGGTTTTTGGGTAGAGCTATGGAAGATGTGTCACGTTTATATAACGACGTGCCGTTGAATTTAAAATAAAAGAAGTAAATTTATAAAGTATTTTATTAGCAAACCTCGATCCTACAAAAGTGGTGTCAGAAGTGGGATGAGACAGTGACATCCTGTTTTTATTGAATGATAGTATGTTACTTATTTTTTAAAGATAGTGATATGATTATATATTTGGAAGAAAATTTAAATTTTCCTCTAATGAAATACATTATGTGCTACTTAAGGGCCCTATCACATTTTTTCGTCGAAATTTCGATTTTGACGGATTTTAGCGATACAACGTAGAGAAACCTTTGGGTCTACTAAATAGATTTATATGTGTCCGCGAAAAAAAGTAATATGATGATTCACTGGACAGTTAAAAGGTTAGAAAGGAAAATGAAAGTTGGTGAACGATTTCTTAGAGTCAACTTTGAACATACACAGAAAGACAAACAAAGACAAACAACAAATAAAAGTATGAAATTTGATTTTGTTATGAAGTAAAGATCATTATGATATAATTTTTACGTAATAATAATAATGTATCTAGGAGAAATCCACAGTTTATTCTGAGCGTTTTCAGTAGTTTTATGGTTTTTGATTGGATTTTTTTTCACATATTCTATACATAATTTCAAAATTCCGAGGCCGCTATGAACTATTCGACTATATAAGAAATAACATTCAATTTTTTTTATTTCAATTGTTTAGCACAGTTGTTCAATCCATGAACTCAAAAAAGTGCCGTCGCGCATTATATGAAAATCTTTCTCTGCAATTTCGGGTTTAATTATAAAGTTAAGCAATTTTTCAAAAAAGCAAGGCCGCTATGAACTATTCCAATAGCTATTCTGCACCATTCAATAAGTCAAAAGTGTTAATGTATTTTTGTTTCTGAGATCGATAACGCCAAAATTGACCATTTTACGCAAAAATCACAGTCGAAATGTAATATGCCTCTTAACAATGAAAATCTTGAATACACCTACTCCTTGATTTATAAATTAACACTGCAAAGCTCACGTTTCACTTCATCTTCTTAATAAATCTTCTGAAACAAAATTCCCAGAACCAATTAATTTCCAAGCTAATACACACGAAGCCAAATTAAAATTTCATCTCCAAATATTACATCAGTCTTACGTTTTCATACGAAATGTTGACCTTGACCTCAAAGCCTTAGGAATTAATTCGCTCCGAGTAAAGACTTGAAGCGAGACGATATTTCACACCGGTGGCGTTTGAGTGCCGATGTTGAATGCGGCTGAACTGTTTTGGAAATGTGAGAATTTCGGAGTAATGCTTTCTTGATTGTGTGAAACTTGTAATGGGTAACTTGAGAGTGTGAATTCCCTTCGTTTTTGCGCATGCATGCACAATGAACTTAGTCAATATTCTTTCGTTTATGCTTTAACGTATCTGTTTTAGGGTGTTCATTGTTTATTTATTACTATGGCTTTTAACTTCAAAGTAATAATGCCTACATTACTGAGGTTTCGTGATATGTTATGTCGAAAGTATACTGCTAATATTCTTAAAGCCTTGGCTTGATCGTAACTTTTCTTAAAATATCACTTTATACTCCGTGTAATATCCTAAAAACCCTTGAGGATAAAGTAACTTTAGTTGAAATAAGTTATTCTTTTGCAAGTTCCCAAGGCATATGAGTTTTACTACTTATAAATTTTCCAACTATTCAGCTAGTACCTATAGGCCAGCCGTCGCGAGACTTGGCTTATGTACTAAACTTTGCGCTCAGGTGTAAGTTATCCTATACTTTGTATTTATGACCAGACTTGCCTTATGACTTTTTAGTTGTTTAGTCACTTTCTTATTGACGTGAACTGAAACTTTGGCACTACTACAGAATCCTTTGTTGTTCATCCTTATATTATGGAGAACTAACATTTTATGCACACCGGTTTGTTTTTTATATTTAATTAGTTTTTTTTTTGAAAATATGCAAATTACCAATATACAATTAAATCAACTTTTAATTGTACATAATTTTAATCATTGAAAGTGTATTTTCTTGAAAATAAAGAAATAGAAATGGTTTGGCTTAAATTTAATACATGAAGTTTCATTTTGGTAACAGATTCAATTCAATTCAATATATTTATTGCTATATAATATATAATATACTTATTGTTGTTTATAATATTCGTATTTGTAAGTTGATTGGTTGCCCAGTTGACATTTCATCCATTTTATACAATGAAAAGGGACATTGACGTGCATTGACGTCAACTGAACAATAGTAGGTATGAACGTCTATACAAAAAAAGGTTGGGAGTTACAAGTCGTGATAAAGTTTGGCCACATGGTGGAAACTGATCTGTAGGCTGTTCCTAACTAATATTGAGCTGGGCCAAACTGTCCTTACAAACCATTCCATACGGCGGGCGGCGGGTTAAATAGCGCTCTTTTCCCGGCTTCATTCTAAAAATTATAATTAACCGTTAAAATACGAACAAATTTATGTAAACAACATATTTATTTCTGTTACCGAAATGATACTTTTAAGTCAAACTATTATTTTTAAGGTACTTAGTTGATCTTTATTTTCACGAAAATATACTTTTATGATTTAGGACAGGAAAACTGGAAGGACAATTAAAAGTTGCTTGACCTAAATAAGGACTTTTAAGTACTTTTAAGCTTCTTGAAAACTCCTTGAATATTTCATTCGTATATTTGTTTAAAGTTTAAACGTTTCTAATAAGCAGTGATTATTGCCCAATTGTGTACACGAAATGGAATGGATATAGGCTAGCATAGATGTTCTTAAGGCGCTTATAGCTATCCAATAGCGCCACCATTTTATTAATTATATTACTACGTAAACCAGATCAATATTAAAAAAAGGAAACAACCATGTCCTCTTGAATTGTTTCTAATATTTTTTAAACAACTCTTCAACAGTTTTCATTCTTTCTGTAAGTTTTAAAATACATTTAAACCAAAAGTGGCCAATGTCGTTTCGATTGCATTAAAAAAAAAACTAGTACAAATAATGAAAAATGCTAAAGATTTATTAAAAAATATTAGAGACAATTTAAGTGGGCATAGATAGATGTTTCCTTTTTTTAATACTTGACTTGGTTTATGTGTGATAAAAATAAATGTATTGCCGGCGCTAGTAGACCGCTATAAGCGCCTTAAGAAATGAATCTTATGTGATCTTAGTACGAGTTTACATTAATTGTCAAATATATCGAGAGCTATCGGATGAACTGCTCATGTTGGTAAAACAGATTATGCGATTAAATTATAGTTTTCAATACCTACCTAACTAATTTGGTTTGAAAAACTTGTTCTCATTAGAGATGGATCAAATCTCATTGAAATGTCGTTTGATGTTGTTGTTGCATGCTTCATATATTTTTTTATTTAAATAGACCTGGGGCCCTATTTTTGAATCTCGTTTCTACTGATTTTCGTTCGACAGCTTCGACATTTGTCGAACGAAAATCAGTAGAAACGAGCGCTCGACGCCAGCCGAGCGTTTCAAAAATAGGGCCCCGTTTATTATTAAGCCGTAATACAATGTTATTTTTTTAGAACTCGGAATCTGAAAACTATTAGTAGAGTCATAGTGGAAAGAAAACCATTCTCCGTGGAAAAAGTATAAAGATAGTGATTTTGTGGAAGTAAGATCTTTTAATTTACTTTGCAATACTTAGTTCCTGTATTTTTGAACACTTGGTAATCTTTTCGTAACTCACAATTTTGTTCTGAACACCCTTTTTAATGATATGGCTTTCTTCCGTGTGACATCTTAAATTCCTATCATTTTTTCCCAAGCCGGCGCGTGTTAAATGTGCGGTTTTCCTGAAAATATTTTACAAGAGGTGTGTTTGCTTTATTAAATGAACTGATAAAGACCCCTTTTTAAGGGTGCACCGAGCGTCCACTAGCGCCGCCAATCAAGAAAAAATCATTACAACGAAATAACTATGTTTAACAAAATTTTGAAACATATAAAAACTAGTAATAGTTATAAACTATTTTTGTATGCGTAAAATTCTAAGTTTAAATGCGTTCGTGTGGTTAAAATCTGGATTAACGCCTAAAGTGGCCACTTTAGGCGTTAATCCAGGTTTTAACTACACAAACACATTTAAACTAGGAAAACAAAAATAGTTTATAACTATTACTAGTTTTTATATGTTTCAGAATTTTGTTAAACATAGTTATTTCGTTGTAATGATTTTTTCTTGATTGGCGGCGCTAGTGGACGCTCGGTGCACCCTTAAGGAACAATGATAAAAATAATTTGCGTATTTTACGATTTACGTTACTCATTTAAAAATTTCACTACTTCAATATAAGTATTTTCTCAGTATTATTTCGTAGTATTGTTTCGTATTCCTCGGTATTAGGAAAAAATCATAAAGAACAATGCCCACTGTCCATACATTTGAAAACCTGTTAATGAGTTAGCTTGTATAAATCCTCTTGATAGCAAAATGTGATCGTTATTTATAACTGTTTAAGGGTCTGAAGTCAGATTTTTTATTAAATCCCACAGAAGTCTAAAAATAATACTTTAAGGTTTGAAGTTAGAAATATCTTCTCGACGTTTTTAGCGTTACGACGTCATAGCTAAACATTTTTTGCTACTATTTTTGTTTGAATTAATTATCAACAACACATATTAATCATTAATGAAGCAATGACGAGCGTGTCAAAGAAAAAACAAAATCTAAACAACAACAATTTATAAAACGCACAGAACACAACGAACAACAACCACAAACAACAGAGATAGATAGAGCTGACACTGAACACTCTGACAGTGAGTGACTCCTGTCCAGTCTGGTCAACAACACGTTCCGTTTTAGGTAGCATCTTTAGTAGAGTTGGTTGTTTAGTCAATTTATCATTATCATCAATTTATCAATAATTACTTATTATGTTAGGTATGCGGTAACGGTAGGTACTTAACGCTATTTAAAACTAATATTAGATAATATATAGGCAAACATGCATCACAATATATCACATTAAACAAAAATAAAAAGTGTAACAGAACGTTTTGAGCGGCCGGATGCCATCAGGGTTAGGGCTTGAAAATCGGAGTATTTTTCAGCTCCGGAGTTGGGTTTCGATGTTCAGGGTTTTAACTCCGGAGCTCCGGAGTTCCGGAGTTTTCAGTCTATATTTAAATAAAATTGCAGTGATATTTTTAGCGTGTTTAATAGAGGTTATTAACTAACCAAAAATCAATATATACTTTTATCATCGATAAATAAACAAATTGAATCACTTAGGTACTTACTTGTTTATTGCGCAAATAATTCGACTAAAAATACATTTCACTTACATTTCACGCCACTCAAATTTGCCGAGTGTTGGGTCATCATCATATCGGTCACACGACATCTACTGCTGGTTATGGCCTTGCAACAGAGCAGGATCCAGCGGCGCCCCGGGAGCCTGCGACCTTCACTAGTCACCAGATCGTTGGTCCACCTTGTCAGGAGCCTGCCCACGAAGCGTTTTGTATTCGGTCGCCATTCCAGAACCTTTCTTTCCCAATGGCCATCGGTTCTACTTGTTAAGTGCCCCGTCCACTTCCACTTCAGCTGATCAATCCTTTGAGAGACGTCGGTTACTTAAGTTCTCCTACTGATTTCTGATTCGATCACGCAAGGAAACGCCAAGCATGGCTCTCTGCATTGCACGCTGGGTCGCTAGGTGACCTTGAGTATTTTTAAGATACCCATAGTTAGCGAGCACGTTTCACTGCCTTTAGTCATCACTGGCAACACACGCTGATCAAGGTCTTTCGTCTAGAGACACTGAAGTAAGTTTGACGCGAAGATTTTTTGAAGCTTCCCGAATGCTGCCCATTCGAGCTAAATTTAACGAGAGATATCTTACTCCAAGTTTTGACGACCTCCGTGGTCGAATGGTTTGCACGCCGGTTTTCAAGGCGTCACCATCTCTTGAGGTCCCGGGTTCGATCCCCGGCTGGGTCAATGTAGAAAATGAACTTTTCAACAATGTCTCAGGTCTGGGTGTTTGTCATACCACCGTTGTTTCTGATTTCCATAACACAAGTGCTATAGCTATTTACTTTGGAATTGGAGCAATGTATGTGATGTTGTCAAATATTTATTATTTAAGTTGTCTTTACTTAACTGGACTGTCTGTCCTAGGTAATGGTCTTGAACTTCGAGTATTGTGTTTGTTCCCAACATGAAGGAGTGGGTAAATACAACATGGACATTCAACATGATTTTTGTCTTATGTTTATGTTCCATCCATCCATCCATGTTCATCCTAAGAGCCACTCTTTCGGAAAATACTACGGAAAATATTCTATCATTACGAGTATGTTCAGGTTTTACAAGGCCTCAGCCGTGAGAACTGATCTGCAAAATGAAGGTGTGTTAGGTACTCGCCAATAATGTTGCTACCAAGTCCTTTACAGTTCAAGAGCTTATAGTATCCTCCAAAGCAGCTGCGAACAGTTTCGTAGAAATGACGTCTCCCTGTTTCACACATCACTGCAGTTAGATTGGGATTTGTGCTCTGGTTCTGTAATCGGATCGACATGATGGCATTTTCGTATAAGTACTTCAGTCAGCACCTCGCTACACCTGTAGTCCACTTGGCACCTCTGAAGATCAAGAGACTGCAACACCCAGCGATAAAAATGCTTTCAATTATTATTTTTGAAAATCGAAACTCCGGTTTTTGTTGTGAAACTCCGGTTTTACAAACGATGCTGAAATGCTTCGAAACTCCGGAGCTAGACCAAAACCGGAGTTCCGGACTTCAAGCCCTAATCAGGGTGCGTTCAAAAACCCTAACTTGGTTACTACCGTAGCGTTGGGTGCGTTCAAGCAACTTAATTTGGTTCTAACTTAGGAAAAGAAAACACAATATTATATTTTTCCCTGGGATTGTAGAGAAACATAGATAGCGTGGTTTGATTTATTGATTTTCGGGCTATTTTTGCCAATAGGATTTATTTCTATACATTCTCAAAAAAAGTTAGGTCTATAATGGGCATTATTCTTTCACGTTGTGGTATCATACTCTTTGATTTTTTGTTGTACATTCAGGTATGTAGGTACCTTTTTGTTTTTCGTAGTGATGGAAAAGATACTTAGATTTCTTGCTAGAAACTTTCCAAGAATGGCTTCTAAGTAAATATTATAATTTTTTGGCACCAACATCAGTTTTCTCACTAAAATCACATCGTACATTATCATAATAACTCGTTTGCGTTTCTAAAGCCTCGTTTTGGTGCAGGCGCCGAAATCATATTATATCTATTCTGCGCCGAAATTGTCAGAATGCCGAGTAAGCGGTATTCGGCTGGAAACAGCACGATGCTCACTAGACTTCGTTCATATTCAACCTACCTAATGCTTTAAAATTTTGACGAATTTTAGAGTTAGTTGTTCAAAATCAGCTTAGGTAGTTACTTACCAAAATTAACAAGGTCGATTTGCATAATATTGACTGACGAAAGAGGCCACCAGACAAATATTTTTAGTACTTATATCTATTCTGTGACTTTGTTTCAAATAACTATGACCACTGATTAACATATTTATGACGTAGTAGCAATTCTTTAAATTTCTTATGTATTTTTGTAAGTATTTATTTTATATTTATTGAAATAAAAGACTTTTTAACGGATACTAGCGCGGTTTTATTGAAAGTACTTTGGTAATTAGTTGGTATTTGGCAGTATTTGGTTTGATTTTTGATTTTCCCGACGTTTCGGCACCTTTGCAGCTGCCGTGGTCCCTCGTGCACGTATCCGTTAAAATGTCTTTTATTTCATGTCTAGTGAGCGCGTAAGCTTGAGAAGTTTATATTTATTGTCACTTTTCCTATAGAGAAAATCATTAGGTATCATTCTAATATAAGTATATATATTAAAAAGACGTGTCTTTAAGGCTCGGTTATGCGGAAACATTTGTCTGTCTTTTTCTAAGAGAATGGAAAATAACCTCACCTCTGACTGACTTATTCATTGTTTAACATCTTTATCTTTCTTGAATAAAAGTTATTGGAGCTACTTCACAGTACGTGTTAAAGTGTATTTTGAGGTAGATAATTCAATACGTTTCCGCTATTACTTAAGGCTGCCCCAGACCTACCGGTTCCGTTTCTTTGCTTTGCTGTGCTACCTTGCTTGAAAGACCGCCGGCCAACCAGGGTAATTTTCAATCTATCGCATTTTGGGACTAGACCAAATTGGCAACATTGGCAAGATAGCCATTAGCTTGGTGTTATCAAATATCATCGCCTGGATTGCGAAGTAGGAAGCTTTTAGGAGATATGCCACCCTGAACATGGACTCCGATCGTTAAAAATAACTCGATCGCTTATTTATACAAGATGTTTGGTAAAGCCGAATAAAGCTGAATATGGTAGATAGGGACCATAATAAAACTGAACAACTTTTACTATGGGACCAAATCTGAAATCGCGAAAAAAAATGAACTGTTTCATACATTTTGATAATTTCGTTATTAATTTTTATATAAAACAGCAGTTTTTTTATACTAAATCTAAAACTTCGCATCGCAACTCAGACGACGATATTTGATAACACCAAACTAATGGCTATCTTGCCAATGTGGTCTGGTCAAAATATGCGATAGATTGAAAATGAGCCTCTTGGCCGGCTGTCCATAGTAGAACAGCAAAGCAAAGAAATGAAACCGGTAGGTCTGGGGCCAGCCTAAGTTACTTACGCCAAAAATATGAATGACCATACGCAAGCGCTTTTGATGATATTCTGATTTTTTACAATTGTATGTGAGGTTTTTACACAATTTAATACTTCTACTAGATAATCTATTTAGCTTGTCGTATGTTTTTTTTGTGGCTACAACTTTAAGTTTGCTATATAAAAATATAACCCCCGCAAATCATGCTTTCCTATAATGGACCCTTAATTGTCACTCACCCGCAGTAGGTTAAACAGTAAACTTTATATATAGCTCAGTTGAACATTTCAGCATAATTTCGTTAATTTCTAGTCAAAACACTACTTGACCATACTATCTCGTCCTGCGCACTTTGCCCGCCAATTGATAGCTTATCAGCGACTGTGGTACTGGCACAGACGACGGTGACGTGTTGACCTTGAAACCATCTTTATTCCCTACGTAATAAAAGCTGGTTTCGCAGTTCAACTGTTTAACTTGGTCACTTGGTGCTGGACTGGATGGACGTATCTAACCTAATGATGGGGAAGCGTTTTATAGCTTTTATAAAGCTTTTATAGCCGTTCGTGAGTCGTGACCGCGCGATACCGCTATAGTAAGGCTGATGTTTGTCAATAAAACCTTTGTGGTTAAAGGCCAACCAACTGGTCTACGATACTTTACTTTATTTAATCCTCACTGTAGGATAAGAGTACATTCATTTTCTTGATGAAGACAACATAAAGTATGTACTTCCATTAGTACACTAGCTGAATTTGCAGATATCGGAAATTAAAATTTCGCCTGCCATCATTTCTTGCCTAAGTCTGATTTTAACATTAAAATTAAGCTAAAGTAATGCCATGCAAGTATTTTAGGGGTTGCGGATTCCGGGTGAAGCTATGCTGATAAACTAAGCTAAGCTATGATGTTACTCACAGTTACTCAACATCATCACAAAGTAACTATAGTTTGTGACATCATCGAGTAAGATGATCAAGACAACTAGGTACTTACTTACCTGTTGTAGATAAAAAATTACAAAATTCAATGCTATAACTACACGTAAACTTTGTGTCTTGCATTATTATGAACTAAAAGCCACTGCAGGTGGATCCTCATTTGTTTTAATACTAGGGTGACTCAATAAGTACCTAGCCTCACCGACCTTTGGCGTTGCTGTTACAAAAGGGTTTTACTATCATGCAGTACATCCTTTTTGAAGCCTACTGTCAAAGTTTCTGTCAATTCCGTTCATTTGTTTTGTTTTAATAGCCTCTGGAAGCGACCGTGTCGGTCGATTTTACAAAAAATGGAAAAGGAGCAATATCGTTCGGTGATTCGATTCTTATTTTTGGAAGGGAAAACGCGCAGCAAATTCAAATACCGCTTCGATGATGTGTACGGTGACTCTTCTCCTTCGATGGCTACCATCAAGAGTTGGTTCAACGAGTTTTTTCGTGGCCGCACGTCGGTTTTTGATGACCCACACCCAGGTGCCCCGAAAATGGTGATGGCCACTGTTTTCTGGGATTCACAAGGTGTGATGCACATCGATTACCTCGAGAAGGGTAAATCAATCATGGGGCTCTACTATGCCGAGTTATTGGGCCGATTTGACCCCAAATTGAAGAAAAACTGTCCCCATTTGGTGAAGAAAAAAAGTGCTGTTTCACCACGATAATGCGCCTGATCTCACTTCCGCCGTCGTCATGGTCAAATTGGGCTAAGAATTGCCGCCCCATCGTATTCTCCAGATTTAGCTTCCTGCTACTTCCTTTTGTTTCCTTACCTGAAACAGTCACTCGCCGGGAATAGATTTGAATCGAATGACGATGTCATCGCCGCCATAGAGGCCTATTTTGCAGACCTCGGGAAAACGTATTTTTTGGACGGATTGAAAAAGTTTGGGTATCGCTGGGCCAAGTGTATAACCCTATAAGGAGCCTATATTGAAAAATAAATCGCTACTTTTACAAAAAATTCGTATTTTTTTTGTAGGCTAAGTATTTATTGAACCACCCTCGTAGTTTTATCACATCTAATCTGCATTCGTTCTCAATATGTATGAATCCGTATACATTCAGTCGCCATAAACTAGCAAGAACCTAGATACTGAATAGTAGATATACATATAGATAGTATAGTATAAAAGGTAGTTGTTCCCATTCGATCGTTTGCAAAGCGCACAACTGTGGCGCCAGTGGGGTGTAGGGTTGGCACCAGTGCGTTCTAGATGTTGGGAATTTAATTATCAAAGTTATTCTAACATTGTTCAAAATTGACTTACTGGATAAGTTTACAGTATTGCTGGTTGTGTGATAATGATAAATTATGAACTTTTTATTTGGTTTACTTAACACGAAAGAATTAATTGACGATAACTTTCATTGGATAGTCATTCGGCAAATCGGCATTCATCAGCCCCATTACTCAAATGGCCAACATTATTAAAAATATGAGTAATAGATGATTAAATAATATTCCGCAAATTTAAATAAATAGTCCGGTGTGCTCAATAAAAAATACGGCGTTTGGTGATCAAGGGATATCCTTTGGCAGGGAACACCTTCTGAACCCTTAGATCATTTTAAGAAGGGAAGCCATCTTGGATTTTTGTATGGGAGGGAGATAAAATACAATATTTTTTGTATGGAATTTGAAAATTTTTTTTTTCAAAGCCCATCGTTTGGGATGTCGGATGAAAGGGATTTTTGAGCTGATTCCAAAAATATATAATATTATTACATTGCAGCTACTGGTTTAAAAAAAATATCAGAAAATAATTTTCTAAACATTCTAAGTTTGGGCTCTTGCAGGAAGAAAACCACTAAATGAATTCTAATGAAACATACGCCAAACAACTTCTAATATACTCTTATTTATTAAATTCAATTCAATACAAAAAAAGATTGTATTTTATCTCCCTCCCATACAAAAATCCAAGATGGCTCCCCTTCTTAAAATGATCTAAGGGTTCAGAAGGTGCACCATGCCAAAGGATATCCCTCGATCAACAAACGCCGTATATTGCACTTTTATGTCGTGAGGAAATGCAACTAAAATGACTTTGATGTATTGTTTAGAATTGACAAGCTTACGGCATGTAATTTTATAGATAAGATAACATACAAACCATTTTATTACTTTTTTGTTTGTAAATGAGACTAGAAGAGATTTGAAATACTTACGAGAAACGTATGAAACTAATTTTACTATTTAGCAAAACTATTTAGTCGAGAAATAAATAAGTTAAAGAACTTTTGAATTTTTCTTGCATGAAACAATAAATCACATTGAAAAGTGTTTTGTGATTTTGACAACCCTGCATACGGCGCCGCATTGGCTGATATCGCTGTGTTTACAAGTGAGAAAATGCACTATAAATACATAGTAAAATTTGTAAAGTATGTCAGCTCCATCTCCTTGGACAATAAAAGGAGCGTATTGAATAATGGATCGTCCTTTGCAGTGCTTTAGAATGTTGAATAAATACAGATACGTAGGTACCTAGTTACGAACTATTCAAAAGTTTATGTTGAAACAATATCATAAAAAATAGGAATATTCTGTAATATTTGATAGCTTTATAGATAAACAAGGACAAGTTACAATAATATAAGCTGCTTCTCAATAATATTAGGATTAAAACTAAATTGATACTAGGATTTATGATTTTCAGTTTCACTGATACTATACCTATAGGTAACACTCATAAATAGCACAAAAATACAAAATCTTCAGTTTTTCCTTTCTTATACTTGTCACAATGTTAAAGTTGACTGATTTAAAATATATGACGTTTGATTTATGATATTTTATCATAATATCATATGTGTGTAAAGTTTCGTCGACTGAGGATGTACTGTTAGGGTCCACTATCTTCATAATGAATAGAGGTTAACCATAACAACTTTTCGTACCTAAAATAGGACTTGTTTGCCATCATATTAAATCACAATTTTTACCACTGGCAACTGAAAGATATCGTTTGAAATACATATTATCTATTCAATATAACTATGTATGTAGTATGAACAGCTAAACAGATATTTCTCGTGATGCGGACAAAGGTGACCATTCCGAAAGTCGGTGGCGCGATACGGAATGCATTCCGTGAAAAGATCTCCGACCGTGAGCGCAATTTTTTTGACGACCTCCGTGGTCGAGTGGTTTGCACGCCGGTTTTCAAGGCGTCACCATCTCTTGAGGTCCAGGGTTCGATCCCCGGCTAGGTCAATGTAGAAAATGAACTTTTCAATATTGTGTCAGGTCTGGGTGTTTGTCATACCACCCCGTTGTTTCTGATTTCCATAACACAAGTGCTATAGCTACTTACTTTGGGATTGGAGCAATGTATGTGATGTTGTCAAATATTTATTTATTTATTTTATTTATTTAGCTAGACTCGTGCTGCTAGAGTTGTATAGCACAGCATTATGTATCGGGAGTCGGGACATAGACGAAAATATTAAGAACTCACGAAAAGTTGTTCTTGCATCAAAAAACCGAGAAAGATTTTGCAAAACATTATCAATAAAATTCCCTGAGCTGAGCTGAGATACCAATTTCTTCAGGAACTTTCGGAGGCCTGTTACTTTTGAACATGAACGAGTTTATGAGATCGAATTGGTATCGAGTAAACGTCAAAACAGTACAATGGAAACCATGACAGCCGTTTTCAATCTAAAATAACAGATTTTTGACGTTTACTCGATACCAATTCGATCTCAGGAACCTCGTTCGCGTTGGGAGAACCCTGAGTGTAGGTATGTTTTTAAATGTTGGAACGTCACTTTCGCGTTTGAGTTAATATTTTAAGTTTATTGTATATCTTAACTCGAATGCGGTAGAAAATTGTGCACATTTAAAAAATTGCACTCAGTCTTCGGAAATTACGTGTTTAATTCAATCAATGCTTTTGAGTTGTATGCTACTTATTCATTTTCTGGTCGTTAGTTCTTAGAGCCTTTTGTGCTTATTAGTATTACTTTAGTTAAAGCATATTAATCAAATTAATATACGAACAAAGTCATTCTGAATCGTTTTCGTTTTTTAAAGTTGTTATGTCGTTTTTTGTTTATTTATTATGACAGCCTTTGCTAAAAAATATAAATCTATGTCGGCTCGGTTTGCTAGTATTGCGACATCACTAGCTGTTCGTACGTGTTCACCAAAATACAGCGATAGAGATTGCTACAACTTACAATGTTTCACTCAAAGTATTTTCCTTTCATATTTATTTTAAATTAAAATTTCTTTTAGCGTAGGTACATTATGACCAAGGATTAGGTACCTATTATCATTTGCAATTTCACATTTAGGTTTTGCTAAAACTTAACGAGTTCAATGGTTTATAAAAAGTTTCCAATGATTATTGCTATTGCTTACTTAAAAACGCAATAAGTTTTGACATAAACAATTTCTATTTTCTGTCATTATTGTGAAAATAAATATTCGTTTTCACAACTATTAGGCTTTAGAAATGATCAAACCGGGTCTAATTATTCATAGGATAATTCGTCTGAGAAAATATTGTATCATTTATCATAGTATGCTTGGGCAAGTGTCCAGAAAAATTGCTTGGACGAATCAAGAAAAATTGTGAGCATGAGCGTGAAAGATGAGACACTTCGCCGCTACATAATATGTCAATGAACGATTGACCCGAATAAAAACATATGAAAAGACAGGAACATGAAACTTAGTATAATCGATGTTGTTTTAATAGACTGTCACGAAATTGACGATAACCATAGAAATAGAATGCCAAAGAACAACAATGTCAATAAACAGGTGATCCTAAAAACGAAGTATACATTATATAGGATGAGATACGTAAAATATGACTTACATACATAAAATATGACTATATTATGGCAAAGGAAATTAATAAACTATGTTCCATACTGTTTTCTTCGTCGATAAACGAATAAATGTAGCGAAATTTGGTTTTAGAGAAATGTGTGGCAATATCTTTTTTCCTGTGAAAATTGTGATTACTTGGATTGTTTATTTTTGTCACATCACAATCACTAACAGAACTAGACATCATGGCTCCACGATACCCTTATTTAAAATTCTAATTAAAATTACCAAATACTTTGAAGAAATTGTGATTGCTCTTTTGCTAGGCGGGACGCTAGAGGCTTTTACTGTAAAAAATGTTGGCACATTGTCACTTGATCCTTTGTCTCTTTTTTTTCACAGACCATCCGTATAATAATAACTTCTCTTTTCCACGCTTTGTTGGTCTTCTTGAGCGCAGCGAAATTTTTTATGTCTATGACGATAACAGAGGGATAGATATGAAAGTCTTTTAAATTTTAAAAGGAGCAACAAAGCTTTGATAGAATTACTGTTCCCTAAACATATTTTTTTTGCAAACCACAATAAGTATGTATCCTTCTATGAGTTCCGATACAATTTCCACATAAAGACAAAGGGATTTAAAAATGGACATGTCAACTGTTTTCATGATGGAAACAATACATTTCCAGTAACAATTTTAGACATCCAATTCTTTACACAGCATGTTCTGAGACAACGAGGATCGAACACCTAATGGCAACGACGCCTGTTTAGATATAATGCACTGTCAAGATATTTCATGTAGAAACAATCCATGTGAAATAGCGGTTGATATTATTTTTCTAGCATTTTGTAGAATTTTGAAGTCAGATATATAAGTACTTATTAATAAAATATACTCGTTCGTTTCCGGAGTATGTGTTCAGTGGGTATTAAAAATACTCCAGCATGCTTGCTTTTATTGTACACGAAATAAAAGCATAGGTAACAGAGAAAAACAAATAACTAAGAAAAAAAAATTCATTTTTGCATTCAAAAATACATTGCTATTTTTAAACAATACCTACTAAATAATATACTAAAAAAAATAGAAAAAAAAGGTCGCGGGTTCGATTCCCGTCCGAGAATTGATCTGGTGCGAGTGCAAGTCGTATTTTTTCTAGTAAATAAATAAAATAAAAATGAAAGTTTATTGTTCACTCCATTTACATTCAACTTAACTTATAAACAGGCTCAAAAATATTTTAAAACTTAGGTTAACGTTAGCAACTGTATTAGTATTAAGTAACTGTGTCACAGCTGCCTGCGTCCTCCATCACATTAAAAGCATTTCACTTTAAGTAGGTGCACAATTTTTTTTTTTAACTTATTTAGTATATGAAATATATTTATATAAAGCGTTACTTACAACAATCAAAGCAATGAAATCAATTCGATTTTAGTTTCAAATCGTAATTTGAACTTTCACAATATATTCGGCTCGCTGTAATGTTTTTATTTGCCAGCTTGAATTCTTGTCGAATTTCTTAGACTTCTGTGTTAGTGTGGAACACGTTCCTTCAGAAAACATTTCAACGTAGGAAATTCTAGATTATTGTGACAGCGAAACGTTACGTGATTTTAAAATTCAAGTCAGAATCGTCGAAATTTTGTGTACTTACTTATTGTCTTAGAATAATAACACCTAGAACGATACTTTTCTACAAAGCGCACTGTCATAAGTGAGGCAATTAAAACAGCCAAAATGGCTCCGTTTTTAACCAACTTCCAAAAAGGAGGAGGTTCTCTGTTCGTCTGTATATTTGTTTTTTTTGCGTATGTTTACCGATTACTCGAAAACGGCTGGACCGATTGAAATGATTCAAACGGTTTTACATTAGGTAAACTCCCAAATTGGTCCCATTTTTTAAAATATGGAATTCAGTTCAGTACTTTTGAAGTAATCTTGAAAAAAGTACGAAAATAGTATGATTTTGTGTGAATTACCTCGATGATAATGGTCGTATTACTTCTTTGTTTATGAACTGAATAAGATGATTATTTTTTTGTTGGAAGAGGGATATCTGTGTAGTTCTTTAACCAACCTAAAAAAGGAGGTTCTCAGTATGACCCGTATGAATGTATGTTTCATCGCAATTATGTCACGTTTGGCTGAGCCGATTTTACTATCTAAATAATATACCTACAAGGTACCTACCCAAGTAACATTTCATTGGGGCCTAGGTTGTAAAAAATGCCTTTAGGTTCTATTAAAGACTTTAAAAGGTTAATGCTGTGCCATCTGGTCATATTAAGTACTTGAAAATGATTTTTAAGTCCTAAAACTAATTGTTTATAATTACAACCTTGGAGCTGCTCACAGGAGTTTATATTTACGTTATTTTTACCTGTGTTTCAGGAGGATATAGTCCTAGGATCTTGTAGTTCTCGTAGACTCCTGATTAAGTTCTGGAAAGGCTAGCATTATGCTAAACTGGGAGCTAAAGGTAAAATTTTTAACTTTGATACAACCATAAAGTTATGGAATGTAGAAATCACTTTTAAGTTAATTATATAACCTACATAAAACCTTTAGACTGTTTTAAAGTTGTCTAGGCAAACAAATTAGGACGGAGTGGTTAAAACCCAAACTAATAAGCTATTTTTATGAGCTGAAGGCATGATTCAAGTCCTACAAGAATATTTTAAAGCTTTAGAGGCATCCTCAAAAACATCAGTTGTCTTGCATAGAGATGGGTAGTGTGAAAAAAATCGAATACGTACCGGATATGTTCATATTTTTTCATTTAAATAATAAGGATAGACTGGTGGAGAGATTAGGTGGAATTATTAAATGAGTTGTCTGTTTTTAAACGATCCTATTCAGTTTCACTGCTTGCTATGTAATGGACGACTGACCATCAATAGGTACTTGTAGTAAGAAAAAAAACAAATTCTCCGTATATCCGTACGTTTAATTTAATCACAATTCATAAAGCACTCAGAATTCTACACAAGAAAATCCATGGTTGTTAGAGATTGCAACCCGGTATGTTTCTCAACCCGGCCGGGCCCGGTAGCATTGGTCGCCAACCCGGCCCGGGCCCGGCGGACCCGGCCGGGTTGATATATTAGAGATGAAACCTAAAAAGTACTTTCCAAAAATTTGCTATATTTGAATGGAAAAAGACAATGATTAAAGGCTACGAATTATTATTTATTTCAAACTAGCAAATCAACAATAATCACCATAATCAGTCTCACTCAAAGTCTCAAAATCACTGGTTTAATACAAAATTGATTACTTTTTTACTGTCTTATGGACGGAACAGTAACATTAGTATTAGTAATAATTATTTTTTATAAGTTTAAGCAAGCAGGTCTTCCTCTTTACTCCTTATAGTGTCCTTTTAAAAACATAGTATCAGAATAAGAAACTAATAACGCAACTTAAAGTAAAGGACTAAACTTGTTTTATCAACTTAGATAAGATAGATGGATAAATTTTGGTAGCTTTGTCTACTTTGTATAAATAAAACAAATCCTTATTGGCCAAAAGCAAAATATTATGTGTTTTCGTAAAGTTTAGCTATTAAAACCAATGAGTGTTACCAATTTGGCGCTCCCGCGCCGCGGTTTTTATACCTACCGGGTCCGGTGACCGGGCCCATATACCTACGTAGTATAAATATTTATAAAAATCTATGGCTGCATGACTGGTCGTTTCACATGACCACACTAGCCAAATCTTTCATCACAATTTATTCTATCGCATTTCTTGATAAAAGTACCTACTCACAATCGAAAAGCCATGCCAAATGTGCCAATCAAATTAAAATATGGTCTCATCCTTAAAGTAACATCTCAAACCGAAAAAGAAATCATCTAAATCGGTTCATTAATCGATCATCCGTATAAAATATATATGTATATTCATTATTATAGGAACCTAGATTAAAACCATGAAATCAAATGTGATCAACTTGGGAACAAACCTGATGTAATAATGTTCGAATCATTTCAATCGGTTCAGCCATCTTCGAGTAATCAATGTGTACATTCTTTAAAAAAATATATACCTACCCGACGAATTAGATAACCTCCTCCTTTTATTAAGTCGGTTAAAAAGTCTATTTACTTATAGTTTTATTACTTACGGGTCTCAAAATTCAAAGTTTTTTTAAATTAAATCCTTTTCTATTTACAATTTAACCAGCAAATAATCGGGTTTAGGTACATCCTATACCGAAAATGGCAACCCGTAAATTTCTCGTATTTTTTCCGGGATTTTTCCAACATTTAGTTTTTTCCGGATAAAATCCCATCCCTATACAAGATCAACCGTCACAGGGTCAAGCGCAAGTCCTACAGCCAAAACTTAAAAGCTACTAATTATGCTCAACGGTTGTTTCCGCGACTTGCAAGTCTTGAACTACTCCTAGCGATAACCCTAAAGCAGCGAAAACAACCTTGTAGTTCTAAATAGCTCCGCGAGATTACCTTTAGCTCTTATTTTGGCAAACATTAAGAGCTTCTAGCTGTTGCAGTTCTGAAAAGGTTAATTTTAATGCTTTCTAGTAATTTCCTAACGTCAGCCATGTTTTTTCACTGACATAAAAAAAATCGGAACAAAAAAGCAATGTATTTTCATTCAATAGGCAAAATTAAATAACGTGTGCTGTACTATTTAAAAAAAAATGGTTTTTATATGAATAGACGTTTTATTTTTAATGTAATTTTCCACAAATGATCTTATTTTATAATTTTTATTTATTAAAATATCTTTGAAAATTTCATCTTACGAAAGGCCCTTCTCGTATATAGCACTATTATCCTAAAGTGTCACAATAAAGTGCCAGTCGCATTATTTTTATCATTTTTCTGGACTTTAGCAAGCTACTTATTATTTTTTATAAATACAACACTTACTTATCCTGCCATTTTGAAATTTGGTATAATGCCAGCGAATGTCGCCATTATATGGCCATTATAAACAGTTTCTGTGTAGACAAATCTTATACAGAAACATTTTAAAACTTGAGAGTCCTGGAATAGCATTTATTCAAGTCCATCAAAAAGGTTTTAAGTTGTCATAGAGTTACATACAAGACTTATTTAGGACCTTAAAGCTGCCCTGCAAGGTTATATTAACGTTAAATTAAGGTTGTGTAGGTTATATTTAGGTTCTGTGTAAACACTTAGAATGGTTCTGGATTTGAGCTATAAGTTCTGCTGCAACTCTCAAAAAGGTTCTGAAACTGGGGCCCTTTTTGCACACAGGAGGTTAATACAAGGTTATTATAACGTTATTGCGCCTTTTAGGACTTACGAACATATTTTCATACAAAGGTTCTAGAACCTTTTCAAAACCTTTCTAGAACCTAAAATGTTACTTGGGTACACAGGTACCTACACTAAAAATAAAAAAATAAAAATTGTTTAAAAAAAAACAAAAAACCGACTTCAAAAAACCTACCTCTAAAAGCAAGAAATAATATTCGTAATAATAAAAACACGTCTATTGAAGTCAGGTGGGGCTTTTAGAATAAAAAAAAAGGAATCTGTACTCCAGCCCCACCCGACTTCAATAGACGTGTTTTTATTATTACGAATATTATTTCTTGTTTTTTTAGTCGGTTGAAGTCGGTTTTTGATTTTTTAATCAGATGGTTATTCTCCATTATCACGTAGGTATCTACCTAATCATACCGAATTAGTACAAAAAAGTTTAAGTTTTTCTACATTTATACGAGCTTTGTTACTATAATATTGGATTTTAGTTACGATTAGGTAACTTATGAAGGATATAAATCTGAAAACTAAGCCATTTTGGCTCAGTATTAGTTGCCTCACGTTGCATATAAGGACCCGGCTTCTAGGTATTATTATTCTAAGCTTATTGTTATATTTATTTGGCCACAGAATATACTCGTTTAATAGATTTGGCATCGTTTGATATTGATAGGTTTCATAAGTTATTTTTCATAAGTTTTTTGAAGAATATTATTTACTTTTGATCTTTCGTAAGTATTAGATTTTATTATTCGCTTTAATATAACATAATTGTAAAGTAAACTTAGAATAAGATTCTCAAAGCTAGGTTATCAAGTTGAAACTCAGACCAAATAAAAAAGGGAAGACGGAGTCTTCCAAGCAATGCACTGAAGCCAGTTTTTTTATGCATTAGTGTGTGAGCCGGTGTTGCCATAGTAATTCATATTACCCCAATGTAATAAGAATAACGCGTTATGAAATAATAACGTTATATCACATATTAGAATCAAAACGCTATATCACGCGATATAAATCAGTCATCCTAGGCTGGATTCAAGAGATCATAATACGGCCCCAAGAGGAGTATTACAAGCTCCTAAAACTTGTCAGTTTTCTGAATGGCTATCAATGCGTCTCTTTTATTACTGATAAAAGAGACACAGACGATGATAGCCATTCAGCCATTCTGACTCGAGGTGTGGACTTGTGAGGCGACGGCTACACGCCTGGTACTGTGATCCATCAGTATTTAATCAGGGCCTATTTCATAAAAGATTAGTTTAGAATTATTACAGATTAGAATTATGTTTCTTATTAATTATAAAACATAATTTTACCCCAATAAACTACTACTAAACTATGGTAAATTACTGTACTTTTTCATTCTTTTATGAAATAGACGCCTGATAAAATAATACTGATGGATCACAGTATCACCACGCGTGTAGCCGTCATTCACCTAATGATAGATAGATAAAGTGAGCTTCTCAAAGCCCTGCATGCAGGGCTGTGAGTAGCCCGCTTTAAAAGTAGTGGCGGAAGTAGCAAGGAAATAGGAAAAATGTTAAAAAATAAAACTACAGAATAACTAAAGTTTCGTGTATTTAAAGCGAGATGTTTGTCGTGACATGTTAGGCTTTTTGTGTCAGCATTCCGGCCGGACATAGAAAATGTCAGGCTCTTTTGGATTATTCACATTATAGAAAACAAATCTTATAAATTAGCTTTAAAATATTTATTTTTCTTACAAGTCTGCATTGAAGTCGTCCCGGTAATTTCCAAGGAAAATGGTAAAAACATAGACAAACAACCTCTAAGGCGACGGCTACACGCTCTGGCTTTGGTTTATGACGTCAGTGCACTCTCCGTCCTTGTCATCGTGTTATGTGCCTAGTTCCAAATCACGCCAACAGCACTGTTAGCGTATAATCCATTAAATGAAGTAGGTACACGAATACCCTATTTGTATAATATTTTGTGACTATTTAATTTGGTCGGATACGCGCTAACAGTGCTGTGAGCGTGATTCGGAACGCGGGGATGATATGACAAGGACGGATAGAGCATAGCTATCGCTTTGAGTTAGGCGGTAGGGCCCCTGGGAGTAAAATTAAAAAAAAACCTACCTAGTTGAATAGCGCCATCTATCAACATAAAAATAAACTAAAATTCTCAGCTGTCAGAAAACCGCTCATTATGTTTTATCATTATTAGGGCTAATTTTTCAATCGCCAGATAACAGATATCAGTCAGTTAAATTATTAACCACATAAAATAAATAGTATTGAAAACATTTGACAGACAAGCGAATGACAAACACTATCAATTTGGCGGTTTAATACGTTATCAAGCGAATAAAATTTATCTAGGCATTGAAAAATTTGCCCTTAAGAAATAATTCTACCCTAATAACAACAATGGTAAATTGTTGTAGTAAATTTACTATTTTTTATGAAATAGCCCCCTGATTAAATACTGATGGATCACAGTATTTACCACGCGCGTAGCCGTCGCCTAACCCCAATCGCATATACCGCCTCCGTTCCGTTCCGTCCGTGTCGTGGGTAAAAACAGTCCAGAAACAGAAATAATTAACGCGTTATTTTTAACAAGAAACAAATAACGTTATGTTACGTTCCATGTTACCCAATAATAGGTTTAAACTATAACGTCTGGCATGGCAACACTTGTTGAGGTTTTGTGTTTCAAGTAATACCTTAAAGTTTATATTTAAAATTAGTAAAAATATTAGTTTCCAATTTTACTTACGTGTGAAATGTAATTCCATCCTGCTTTTTATGTGTTGAAGATTGACTTTTACACCCTTTCACTACACAATTCGGCATTTTCGTTAGTGAATTTATATTTTATTAGTACGTCCTTGGTACGTCCGCTTCGCACGGTGGCTGTTAAGAAAAGGCATAGTTTCGTTATATGTGTGTGCGTGTAACTGTGTATGTACATGCCAAGGCATAGTTTTATCGGCTTCACTGCTTCGTTCTATGAAGACTCCGTCTTCCCTTTTTTATTTGGTCTGAGAGTTGAAATAAAAACTTAAATAAATGACTTTACACACCTAAAAATAAACGAAGAAAGTCATAACTTCACAACAATTTTGATGATACTAGCAGATAGTGGGAAATTACATCTTTCTCTATCACAGCATTCTTAATTACACTTGCAACGTAATAAAAATCTATTTTAATTACTTTTATGTTAATTAACAAGGGGTTAATAACGACCAGGCGGTTTATGACAGTAATAAACTTGCATTTCTAAGGAACTTGCCATGTAATGTGACAATACGTGCTTGTAGTGGTTTCATTAGATTAATTCATTATTTTTAGAGTATTCGGGATGGATTTAAATCTAGAATAATCAAAATGTTAAGCTATAAACTAAACATACTCGTACATTTAAATTTTCCTTTTAATTTTTTATGTTTCATTTATTTAAATCTATTAAATCACTTTAGTTTGTTTATGCCCGGTTTCTTAGGCACTTTATCGGTCCACATTATCTGGTTGAAAGTAATAAAATTAACTACACTGGCCTGCAAAACTAAGTACTACAGAGGTCTATTTTCATACAAACGAGGTAACTTTGAAGCTTTGGTTCTCCGCCCAGGATTAAGCGGGATGTGATCTGATAATGGCAATCCAGGGAGTGAATGGAGAAGATTCAGATCTCCATACACACCCAATTGATCTGATCAGCATTCTAAGAGCTGTAAGGATTAGAGTTATCAGTTACAGCATTTCCATACATTTTAATGCTACTTATTTTTGTGGTTTTTTTAAACATATCCAAAAAGCTCTTAGAATGCTGATCAGATCAATTCAATTGGGTGTGTATGGGGATCTGAATCTTCTCCATTCACTCCTTGGATGGCTATCATCAGATCACACCACGTTTAATCCTGGGCGGAGAACCAATGCTTCAAAGTTACCTCGTTTGTATGGCACCCATTACACACACAATCTGATCACGCCAGACCGCGCCAGACTGACAAAGATTGAGAGAGATTGATTGTGTAACGTTGTTCGCGATCTGTTTCAATCTGGCGCGGTCTGGCGCGATCTGGCGTGATCAGATTGTGCTGGATTGTCAATCTACGTCAATCTGGCTTGGTCTGGCTTAGGGTTGCCACCTTTTTTCGAGGTATAAGTATTATTTTCAAAACATTTAAACATTATAGTACTTACTTATTATATTCCTTTTATTTATAAATTGCTGACATTTGATAGAGACGAGCATCTTGTCCATAGAGAAAGTAAAAATCAGGGCACAGATTAGGACGGCAAGGCAAGGTTATGTAATGTTTTTTTTCTTTATATTTTTTTTTTCTCTCGTGTGTGTAAGGCAGGGTGATTTTTCCGTTCAGCCGTTTCGATTTTATGTTGTCTTTATTTTATTTTTCTTATGTTTAGTTTTAATGTGTTTTTGCGAATGCCGGTCTTTGTTCTGTGGCATCACTAACTAAACCGGTTCCGACGGAAGATCAGCGTTGGGTCAATAAGCCTAACATTATGCTGAGTCGGGACCGATTTGGGGCAAAAATACTTATGTAAAATTATTTTTAGTTGTTTCTCTAACTGTTTTGTCTCGAATAAATGTTTTTTCTTTCTTTCTTTCTTTCTACTTTTGGGATATTTATAAAAATGTAGTACACATTTATTTTTAACTAGCTTCCGCCCGCGACTACATCCGCGTGGGTGGACATTCGAAAAATCATTAAAAAACAATCTAGCACAATCTGCTGCGATGCGATATTTTTAACCGACTTCAAAAAAGGAGGAGGTTCTCTGTTCGTATGTATATTTGTTTTTTATTAAGGCTGCATTGATTTGGATGAAATTTTGCAAACAGTTTATAGTCTGGATTAAAACTTATGATATTTTTGATCTCGGTCAAAGGTACCCTAGGCATTTTTATTTCTTTAAACATTTAAATTAATTTGTAGTACTTTTGGGAAATTTATAAAAATATAGCCCATATTTATTTTTAACTAGCTTCCGCCCGCGACTACATCCGGATGGACATTTGAAAAATACCCAAAAAAAAAAACATACAGACGAACATAAAAACAACCTCCTCTTTTTTTGAAGTCGGTTAAAACATCGGATCGCAGTAGATTGTGCTAGATTGTCAGTCTACCATGGTAGATTGACAATCTACCACAATATGCTTGCATCGGATCGCAGTAGATCTTGGTAGATTGTCAATCTACCATGGTAGACTGACAATCTAGCACAATCTACTGCGATCCGATGTTTTTAACTGACTTCAAAAAAAGAGGAGGTTCTCTGTTCGTCTGTATATTTGTTTTTTATGAAAGCTGAACTGATTTGGATGAAATTTGGCAAACAGTTTATAGTCTGGATTAAAAGTTATATTTTTCATCTCGATCAAAGGTACCCTAGGCATTTTAATTATTTTAAACATTGAAACTAATTTGTAGTACTTTTGGGAAATTTATAAAAATATAGCCCATATTTATTTTTAACTAGCTTCCGCCCGCGACTACATCCGGATGGACATTTGAAAAAAAACAAAAAAAAACATACAGACTAACAGAAAAACAACCTCCTCTTTTTTTGAAGTCGGTTAAAAACATCGGATCGCATTAGATTGTGCTAGATTGTCAGTCTACCATGGTAGATTGACAATCTACCACAATATGCTTGCATCGGATCGCGGTAGATTGTGGTAGATTGACAAACTACCAAGATCTACCGCGATCCGATGCAAGCATATTGTGGTAGATTGTCAATCTACCATGGTAGACTGACAATCTAGCACAATCTACTGCGATCCGATGTTTTTAACCGACTTCAAAAAAAGAGGAGGTTCTCTCTTCGTCTGTATATTTGTTTTTTATGAAAGCTTGTAACGGTTTTCTCCCACAGGGCGACTATTGAGAGTTAAAGGGTGAGCGTTCGGTGTTATAGTTTAAGCTCAAGTGAAATGCGGCTTACTCAGTTAGGTTTGAGCATGTTCAGGGAGTCGGCTCTTCCGCACCTGGAGTACAGCGTATTAGAATTTATAGAAGATAAGGGCGCCTTATACGCTGCAGCAAGCGATTTCAGAGATAAATAAAGAGAAAGATTGAATTTAAAGAATTACATTTATTTCTCAGAACAGTTTATCATTTATTACATTTATCCTGCTTACGGTCAAAAGATTAACTTGTAAAACTTATCACTAAGTTAAGAAATATATTTAAAGTTACCGTACATACAGTAGGATGGTTGGTTACTGCTGAATCTTCACCATTCAAGAGCTTTCCAAGGATGTCATCGGTGAGGTTTTCGTCCCTCTTGGTGTCAAGGCCGTTGATCAGTAAATACAACTTCCCATCTTGAGTAGGTACGGAACAGTACAGGATGCTTGAAGTATGAAGCGTTGGTCACCACTTCATATTGGCGATGGAAGATATGAGACAATCTCCATCATGATAAGTTGAGTGTAATTCAAGGTTTCATTACATCAAAAATGAGGCTGGTACTAAGGATTAGACCAGAAAACTAGGCACTGTTAAACAGTGTTAAAACTTATGTACAGACATAAGAACAAAGAAAAAAAGGAAAAAAAAACCCTGGAACAAAAGAACACGCGGTTTAGCACATGACGGATCGATGTTCGCAATTCATGAAATGATATTATTTCCAAAAGGATTTCTTACCATGTTTACTGCATGGGTTTTAAAGATATTTTAAATTATAAAAATGGGCCGCAGCCCTACAAATTAAGACTCAAAAAATGATAATTTTGCTTCCTTCACTTCATGTTTGGAGCCAAAAAAGGACAAGAGAAAAGTGCATGATCATGTCATGTCAGACGATAAAAAAAGTTAACAGCTTCGGACACCTAGCGATTTGCCAAATCTCAAAGTAAAACGCTGAAATTACCAGAACGAGACTAAAATCGTGAAAGATTTTATTTATAAGTTAGTTGCATGCGATAAAACTATTCAATTTAACATTTTTATCCAAAAATCATAATTTTGTAGTTAAAACTCTAAAAGCGATTACTAATCGATTGTCATCGATTACTAATCGATTAATCTATTAGAAGGGTTATGGTCAGAAATTTATCTGTGACACGGTGCTTTGTTCCGTTTCATGTTTTTTAGAAGAAAGATACTGCAGAACTAATGTAGTTTAATTTACTTATTTAATTTTATATTCTTTTATAAGAAAACGAATAAACGAAAGTTGTTAATTAAGAAATAATGTTTGGATTACTAAGATTTCATCAAAACATCTCAAAGCGTTCGTGGAACGGAGCGGGCAAAACGTCAAAATGAAGTGACAGATTGACCTTTCAACTAATGTCATTGAACTTAACCATTAAAAGTAAACAAATTATAAATTGTTTTCAGGAATTACCTAGATTACGTAAAAAAAGTGTTACAGCACCGTTTTAGGTGGTAAGAATTATTTTATTTTAAAATTAAAAATTTTAAAATAAAATAATTCGAAGAAAAATTCCTCGGACAAAAGGGAAAAATTTTCAACTTGTGATAAGGTTGAAACTATAAAATACTACAAAGAAAGTGTGTACCTAGCTACCTAGCAACTAGTGGATATCATTATTACCTAACAATACCTATACTACACCTACATAACTTAAACTGTTGTAGAAATAACTTATCACCTATCCGTGCGGCTAAGTCTATATGATAAAAGGAACTAACAACAAAGTTTCATGCAAAACAAAGACTGACTAACATGTAATGAGACAGACATAAAACCTACCAATTACTATGGTTATATCTGTTGGTTAAAATAGAATACCTAAATTTTATTTTCAGATAAAAGTACTAGTGTTAATAAACGTATTTTACTGATTTGTTGTTTATTTACAAAGAGGTAAGTGATGAAGTATCACCTTCATTCAGAGATATGAATGAGATTTAGTTATTGGACACTCTGTTGGAATACAAAGAGATGACCAAACATTAAAGTTTAAAGATTAAAACTTATTTATATGGATAGGAAAATTAATTTCCAAGCTTAGAGTAATATGTACTAGAATAGACATACTATTTAAATAGATTATTATTAAAGAAAATTATTCCTTTCTTTGGGAATAAAGAGATACTTATAAGACAAAGTATTTTAAGTTGAAGTTAAGACTTCAATGTGAATAACATACAACTAAGTTTAACTATTAGAGAGATTAATAACTAGGAGAATGAACGCAATGTTATGACAAGGTTCTATTCTTTATTATTATTGTTACCACACAATTAGAAAGTATTAGAGAAATGTGTTTCTTAGTCAGAAACAGAATCACCAGGGCGTACAATATCTGTTATATGCCACCGGCCAAGAAATTTCCCCGATAAGGATTTTAAACCATATACCAAGGGTGAATATTTTTCAGAAATGACACATTTTTCAAATTTAGGGGCTAATTTAGCAGAGAAGTGTTTTGCAGCATTAGATTGAGGAAAACATCTTTTAAAAACAAATTGCCCTACTTTAAGTTCAACATGCCGTTTACGCAGGTTATAATAATAAGAGTTTTTATTATGTGCCTTTTTAAGGTTATTTTTGACTTTTTCAAAGATAGATTTTAGCTCTTTTAATGAATCAGAGAATGAGTAAGTATGATCAATGGAGATGTTAGCACTGTCTATGGGTTGGTCAAGGTTATAAAATGAACCATCCAATATCATTTCCCTACCATGTAATAGATAGAAAGGGGTATATTTGGTACCTTCATGAACAGAAGTGTTAAGAGCACATTGCACCTCAGATATGTTCTTATCCCAGTTTCGATGATCAGAACGCACATAGGAAGCAATGGATCTAACAATTTCACGGTTTACCCTCTCAGTTTGGTTAGTTTGGGGGTGATATACTGGATTGTAAAATAAGTGAGGAATCTGATATTTACTGATCAATTCTCTAAATTCTTTAGCTATAAATTGTGGACCATTATCTACATAAACATATTTCGGCACACCATGTACTAGGAATATGCCTTTTTCCATACATTTGACCACATTTTTGGCAGTCACAGTTCTCAAAGGAAAAATAGTCACATATTTACTAAAATAGTCACAACATACTAGTAAATATTTGTTTTGAGAATAAGAAGGTGGAAAAGGTCCAAGAATGTCGCAAGATAAGGCTTCTCCTGGTTGAGATACACATTTAGGATTTCCCATTAAACCAGCAGGTTTGACATTTAGAGGCTTGTAACAGTTGCATATGTCACAAGATTTAACATAGTTTTTAACATCTTGAAAGAGAGATGGCCAAAAGAACCAATTAGAAACCTTTTTATGAGTTTTTGCAACACCAAAATGACCCGCAGTTGGATCATCATGATACTTTTGTAAGATTTCAAGACGTTTTTCAGAAGGAATTATTTGTTTCCATTCAAATTGAGAAACAGAATTATATTTATTTTTAGAAAGTCTATATAGCTTATTATTTTCAATTTTATAATTAGGATACCTAGATGGAGTTTTAGAGCATTTTTCATAAAGAGATTTGTACCACTCATCAGAAGTTGACTGAGTGTCAAATATGGAATTAGTGTAAATTCTAGATAAAGCATCAGGAATGATATGTTCTTTACCTTTCCTATGAATAATTTCAAAGTTAAATTGACTAAGTCTTAAGGCCCATCTATTAAGACGACCAATAGGATTTTTAAGATTAGAAAACCAAAGCAGAGAAGCATGGTCAGTTATAATGTAACATTTTCTACCTTCAATATAAGCACGGTACTGTTCTAAGGCATAGATTACTGCGAGCAATTCTCTTTCAGTAGCTGTGTAATTTATTTCTTGAGCATTTAGAGTGCGGCTGCAGTATGCAATGGGATGGTCAACATTGTCAATCTTTTGTGTAAGTACAGCACCTATGGCGTAAGAAGAAGCATCAGTATGTATGCTGAAAGGCAGATCAAAATTAGGACATTTCAGTATTGGTGCAGATACCAATGCTGTTTTAAGTTTATTAAAAGCTTCATCAGCTTCAGATGACCATGTAAAAGGAATCTTTTTGCTAGTTAAGCGAGATAAAGGACGAGATATTTTAGAAAAATTGTCTATGAACCGACGATACCAACCGGCCATACCAAGAAATCTTTTGATGTCTTTTGCATCTTTAGGAATAGGAAAGTTTAAAATGGCATCGACTTTAGAGGGGTCCGTTCTTAAACCATATTGGTCAACAACGTAACCTAAATATTTAAGTTCATTTCTACAGAAAATAGATTTTTTCATATTAATAGTTAGATTAGCAGATTTTAGCTTTTCATAAACTGCCTTTAAGAGACGTTTATGTTCATTAAAGTCAGAAGTACAGATTATTATGTCATCGATGAAACAGAACACTTTATTATCAAATTCAGCTGTAAACAAGTTATCCATGAGACGCTGCATAGTTGCAGATGCTCCTACTAGTCCAAAACACATTCTATTGTAATGAAAGAGTCCCTTACCAGGAACTGTGAATGCGGTCTTTTCTTTTGAGGATTCCGACAACCTTATCTGATGGTAAGCTGCGCTAAGGTCTAAAGATGTTAAGTATTTAGCGTCTCTTAAGTTGTCAAGGATATAGCTGACATAAGGAAGTGGATAAGCATCAGCTTTTGATACAGAGTTAACTTTTCTACTGTCCAAACATAGTCTGAGATCACCGTTGGATTTTTCTACCATAACTACAGGAGAATTCCATGGAGAAAAAGATGGTTCTACTATACCTAGTTCCAACATCCTATCTACTTCTTTTTCAAGAGCTTTTTGCTTGTCAGGACTAAGACGGTAGTACTTTTGTTTTATAGGTTTTGCATCACCTGTATCAATAATGTGTTCAATAAGATTTGTCTCACCGAGACCTACTTTTTCAGTATTGATGTTATCAAATAAAGATTTAATTTCTTCAATTTGCTTCTTTTGTTCAGAAGTCAGAGAGTTAAAATCATTAAGACCAGAATGGTTAGGCAAGACTGATACACTATTCACATTTTCTATGTGACAGTTATCCTTAAATATGTCAGGGGCTAAGTTAAAAGCCTTCCAGAAGTTTATTCCAAAATGAATGGGGACATTTATTTCAGGTTGAATAACAAATTTAATAATTTGGACCTCATTTTTATAAGAAATGGGCAGTAACATATAATTATTACAGATTAATTCTTGTCCGCTGGCAACACTTAACCTTATTGGAATATCCAATTTGTAAGACGGGATACCAATATTTAAAAATAAAGAATGGCAGTCATTACCTAAGACAGAACAAGAAGCACCACAGTCCAACAAACCCTTAACTTTAAGGCCAAGTACTTCAACGGATAAATATGGTCGGTAGTCATCAGACGGAGGTTCAAAATATGTCTCTTCTGTAGTGGGATGTTTGGGACTACTTTTGGAACATGAGGAGACAGAGCCTATTAGTTTTTTGGCACATTACACTTAGTGCACTCCGGCGTCTTAACACCTTTGTTACCACATTTGAAGCAAACTAGTTCTCTAGACTTCAGGCATTTGTTAGTGTTGTGGTTATTCATTCCACAGCGGAAACAATGTAAAGATTTATTATTTTTAGAGTTTAAAGAGGCAATTGGTTTTGGTTTTGAATTTCCAAAATTAGTATTTAGTTGTCTGGGAGTAGAATTCCTAGATTTATTAGAATAAGTAAAGTCAGGAGCAAGCGAATCGTTTGTCAAAACCGGTTCTCTAAAATCAGTGGCTTTTGCCTTCGCAAGTTCTAGTTTCTTGCAAACAAGTTTAAGATGGTCTATGGAAGTTATATCATGGAGAGCTAATTCCATGCTGTATTCGGGTCGAATATTCCTTAAGATGATATCAAGTTGTTCTTCATCGGAGAGGGTTTTCCTTAAACGAGAGAACATACCTACCATGATAGATAGAAAAACGACGATGGTTTCACTTTTTGCTTGGGTCCGTTGCCTAATCTCCGCCAGCAATTTATGGTCCAAATCTGGGATGTCGAAGTCATCTCCTAGAGACTGGATCACGTCCTTGTAGCAAGAGAAATTGGTTTTATTTGCTCTGAACCAATACAACGCTGGACCTTCTAAGATATCTGGAAATCCATCAAAAATTATATCATTAGGAATTTTCCTAGCAACCCTAAGTTCTTCCAACCGAGTTATAAAGACACGGACACAAGTATCGCCGCGGTATTTTAAATTAAGAGAATTCAAATTATAAGTTTTCGGAACCTGTTGAACACACATAGGGTTTTCAACATGGTTCACTTCAGGAGTAGAATATGATTCACCCGTATCTTCGGGTTCATCTGCATCATTTTCCAGATGCATAAGAAGACAAATCAGAGAAGATTTAAGTTTAGCAATACCCTCTTCAGGATCACTAATTCTAGAGAGGCGACAAAGAATGTAATTGCAACGAGCTACTAAACGTTTTACCAAGCGTTCACTGGATGTTAAATCTTTACTACTAGCTTCAATTTCAGCAACCTTCGGCGTGCATACAGTTAATTCGGAAGCTTGGTCAATGACAAACTGATCAATAGCCTTTACACTACCACGTCGAGTAAGTTTGCAAGTATGACGTAAAAGTTTTCGTAAATCATCGGTTGATGATGTAGGTTCAGCTGGTAAATGACGTAATTTAAGTTCGTACACTAGTTCATCTTTGTGCAAGAATTCTATTGGACAACCGGCAGTTACAAAATCCATGTTGTACACTTTTAAATTATACAGTAATAAAAATAAAGTTATTTGCTAAGACAAGTTTATCAGCTTGTAGCATTAAAGTATCACAGTGTGATATAAGTTAGCTTAGTTAAGCTTAGAGTGAGCAAGTAGCCCTAAGAACAAAGTTTACAATCAACCATTATCTAGGTTATGTATTATTTTAGCTTAGACAGCTTAGAGTGAGTAGATAACTCAGAGACACATACAATTAACCGTTTGCATGGTTAAGTATTAAAAGTAAAAAGAATACAGCAAAGACATGCTATTACTTAACTAAGTATTATAAAAAGATTCTACTTCTTGTTTTCTATACAAAAAGTTACACATTATGAGTTAAGTTTAACAGAAATGAAATTTAATATTTTCACTAAAAAGAAAGCTTTATTTTTCTCTGAAATCTCCAGGCCAAACGTTGGGAACGCCACTGTAACGGTTTTCTCCCACAGGGCGACTATTGAGAGTTAAAGGGTGAGCGTTCGGTGTTATAGTTTAAGCTCAAGTGAAATGCGGCTTACTCAGTTAGGTTTGAGCATGTTCAGGGAGTCGGCTCTTCCGCACCTGGAGTACAGCGTATTAGAATTTATAGAAGATAAGGGCGCCTTATACGCTGCAGCAAGCGATTTCAGAGATAAATAAAGAGAAAGATTGAATTTAAAGAATTACATTTATTTCTCAGAACAGTTTATCATTTATTACATTTATCCTGCTTACGGTCAAAAGATTAACTTGTAAAACTTATCACTAAGTTAAGAAATATATTTAAAGTTACCGTACATACAGTAGGATGGTTGGTTACTGCTGAATCTTCACCATTCAAGAGCTTTCCAAGGATGTCATCGGTGAGGTTTTCGTCCCTCTTGGTGTCAAGGCCGTTGATCAGTAAATACAACTTCCCATCTTGAGTAGGTACGGAACAGTACAGGATGCTTGAAGTATGAAGCGTTGGTCACCACTTCATATTGGCGATGGAAGATATGAGACAATCTCCATCATGATAAGTTGAGTGTAATTCAAGGTTTCATTACATCAAAAATGAGGCTGGTACTAAGGATTAGACCAGAAAACTAGGCACTGTTAAACAGTGTTAAAACTTATGTACAGACATAAGAACAAAGAAAAAAAGGAAAAAAAAACCCTGGAACAAAAGAACACGCGGTTTAGCACATGACGGATCGATGTTCGCAATTCATGAAATGATATTATTTCCAAAAGGATTTCTTACCATGTTTACTGCATGGGTTTTAAAGATATTTTAAATTATAAAAATGGGCCGCAGCCCTACAAATTAAGACTCAAAAAATGATAATTTTGCTTCCTTCACTTCATGTTTGGAGCCAAAAAAGGACAAGAGAAAAGTGCATGATCATGTCATGTCAGACGATAAAAAAAAGTTAACAGCTTCGGACACCTAGCGATTTGCCAAATCTCAAAGTAAAACGCTGAAATTACCAGAACGAGACTAAAATCGTGAAAGATTTTATTTATAAGTTAGTTGCATGCGATAAAACTATTCAATTTAACATTTTTATCCAAAAATCATAATTTTGTAGTTAAAACTCTAAAAGCGATTACTAATCGATTGTCATCGATTACTAATCGATTAATCTATTAGAAGGGTTATGGTCAGAAATTTATCTGTGACACGGTGCTTTGTTCCGTTTCATGTTTTTTAGAAGAAAGATACTGCAGAACTAATGTAGTTTAATTTACTTATTTAATTTTATATTCTTTTATAAGAAAACGAATAAACGAAAGTTGTTAATTAAGAAATAATGTTTGGATTACTAAGATTTCATCAAAACATCTCAAAGCGTTCGTGGAACGGAGCGGGCAAAACGTCAAAATGAAGTGACAGATTGACCTTTCAACTAATGTCATTGAACTTAACCATTAAAAGTAAACAAATTATAAATTGTTTTCAGGAATTACCTAGATTACGTAAAAAAAGTGTTACAAGCTGAACTGATTTGGATGAAATTTGGCAAACAGTTTATAGTCTGGATTAAAACTTATATTTTTTATCTCGATCAAAGGTACCCTAGGCATTTTAATTATTTTAAACATTGTAACTAATTTGTAGTACATTTGGGAAATTTATAAAAAAATTAAACCCATATTTATTTTAACTTTCTTTCCGGCCGTGACTACATGCGCGTGGGCATTTGAAGAATCCCTTAAAAAATATACAGATGAAAAGAGAACCACCTCCTTTTAGTTTGGTACCCTAGGAAGTACCTACCCTATGTATGTACCCTATTTTTAATTTTTAAAGGAAGCTAGTTAAAAATAAATGAGGACTATATTTTTTCATAAATTTCCCATAAACCTACCTACTATATTTTTTGCAATGTTTTGAAAAATACTATTTTACCTCGATATTTATACTATACCAGGCTATAAACTATGTATGATGTGTGTAAAATTTCATCAAAATCAGTTCAGCCTTCTGAAGCTGAACTGATTTGGATGAAATTTGGCACTCAGTTCATAGCTTGGTAATATCGTATTAAAATTTATAAAAAATCGTATTAAAATTTATAATACGATATTACCAAGCTATGAACTGAGTGCCAAATTTCATCCAAAAAGGCTGAACTTATTTTGATGAAATTTTACACACCTGTGCGTGTAAAATTAAATATCGATATTCATCTAACCCTAACTAATCAAGGCATAAAATGGGTGCTAGACAACAGATTTTACTAGGTACTTATTTACTTTTCGAAATAGATAGGTACTTATTATACGCAGACCGTCACAGAAATTAAAATTCATAATTTCAATTACGTCCGGGAATCGAACCCAGGATCTCTTGCGCGGTAGACTGGCATGTTGAATACTGCACCACTCAGGTCATCGATCGATATCACGCGAAAATTAATGCAAAAAGTTGGCAACCCTGCCAAAGCCCACCGTGGATCGTGGTAGATTGTCAATCTACCAAGATCTACTGCGATCCAGATCTCGCTGGATTGACCGTGTAACGTCGCAAACCAACCGCATCAAATTCCATCAATCTGCGGTTTTGATCAGATCACACCAGATTGACGTGTGTAATGGCCGCCTCTGTAGTACTTAGTTTTGCAGGCCAGTGTATAAACCCAATAATGGACCCCTTATCGAACAGATAAATCTCCGATAAAGTTAGTTGTATCTCAGAAACCGGGCATAAGTTATATTTACATAATTATTATTATGTTAGGATATATCCTTAGAATAAATTATAACAGAGTCATAATTAATTATCTACTTTTAGTCTGCGGTGAGTGTTGGATCGCGATCTGTCGGCATTTTCCTCTAAGAACATGCGTCAAAGAACCCTACTATAATTTTTTACTACATCGTCGTGTCAACATACTCTTTTTTACAAACAACCACTATATTTCCTTAAAAGTAGACCAAATTGTCGAGTTCGATTCAAGTGGGCAGAATAAGTAATGTGAAATTATTAAGAGCTCCATATACGGTTCGATCAGTCGTTACGATCTGTCATTTCAGGATCGAAACGACGGCAGGCTGATTATCTAATTAAAAACCAACTAGCGACCGGTTTCAGTTCACAGATGAATGTGATACATTGCTACTTTTCTTTGGTAGGTTTTTTTACCCCAAGAAGAAGTAGCAATGAATTATATTCATCTGTCAAATGAGACCGGTCGCTAGGTGGTTTTTAGTTAGATAATCAGCCTGCGGATGGCAAGTGTAAGAAGATCGCAAAGATCGATCGCAAGGCCCCTACTACATAGAGCCCCGATGATCGGAGGATGTTTCAGACGACGATGGATGAAATCAATCGAAACATGATTTTAAACCTTTAGCATGAGTTTATAATGTCACTGAGTGAGACAAACATCGTCTGATTTATCGGTGTGCTTTTTTGTTTCGTATGTAGTAGTAACCTTGCAATAGTTGCGATCGATCGTTTTTGGATCTGTCGGAACAGAAATGACAGATCGTAATGACAGATCGTAACGACCGATCGCACCGTATATGTATGGGGCTCTTTACACGTTTTAATGTTTGTCCGGTGTCCTTTTAGCTATAAATAATTCATCGTGAACAGTAATCGGCGGTCATTTATCTATCTGTTCGTCATTATTGAGCTTGGACCTATTTTCGTATTTAAACATGATGTGTATGGTTTGGTTTATTTATATAAACAATTTTTAAAACGAATGTTTGTTTTTAAAATAAAAGTCTATTCATGAGTTTCGAAAAACATTTTGATTATATATATAATTGGTTTTTAAAATGTTATCTTATACGTGTCTAATAATATTATTTGTATTTTTTTCAGGTAAGTCTTTAAGTCTTGTATGACCTTTTAACTTCGGTAAGTAATCATTGATTAATCAATCAAATCAAATTAATAATCAAGTTACATTTGGCGCTGTTTTATTGGCCCTCCACATATAGGTACAAGCTGCAGCTTCAGGATTTTATGGAGCGGCGCGGCCTTCTGGCGAAATCTCTACGTGTGTCAGGAGAGGCGCGGCCTCCGAAAGCCTGGCCTCTCCCTACTACACACGTAGAAATTACTCCGGAAGGCCGCGGGAGGCCGCGCCTCTCATGCAGAGGGTCTATTAGGGATTTTCCGCACGCACCGGCCCGGCCTGCAGGATCGTAGGGAAAGGCGAAATCTCAAATCTCAACGTGTGTAAGGGAAGGCGCGGTATCTTCAGTCCTGAGGAGGCCGCGCTTCTACACACGTTGAGATTTGGCCGGATGCCGCGGGAGGCCGCGCCTCTCCGTACTATCCTGCACTGCAGGCCAGACCTGTGCATGTAGAGGGTCTATTAGGGATCTTCCACACGCACCGGCCCGACCTGCAGGATCGTTCGGAGAGGCGAAACTCAAATCTCAACATGTGATCGCGCTTCTCCTTAAAATTCTGCAGGCCGGTTAGATAAATTTGGTCACCATTATTTTAAAATGTTTGAAATTCTAAAATTCCTTATTTTAACTAATTTTTCGGAATAGTTAAGTTTCATACATTCTTTTAATAATTTGGGTGTTTAAATACATCCAATTAATTTACAGTAGGTAGGCATTACAGAAGGTAGGTACTTGAACTAAACGTAGACCATTGTGTCATAACTACACAGTTACATTATAGTGAATTACAATAATATATTACCTCATGAAACAGTTAATGCATTTCTTGTTAAAGTAGTAAGCAATTAGCACAAAAATAGAGTAATTAGTAGTAGTAAGTACTTTAGAACTTCTAAAGAAATGTAAACTTATTTTACATCGTAAAAACATATTTCATCTTATTTTACTGATAGGCTATCAAATAATCCATTACTAAATCTTTTATTTATTCCATCTTTCATTATTATACATAACATATAAGGTACACGAGTACCTACCTACTTTACTTAAATATAAATAAGTAACATGAATTATTCGTCTTAAGATGTGACTTTTTACTATTGTAATGATTGATTTAGTTGAATTTAATTATTCAGTTTGTTAAACCATTCAGAAATTGTACCAAAAAAAGACGTTTTAAGTTTTTGGCCAACTTTGGCCACAAATAGTCTTTTCTAACAATCTATATCCTGTTCCGACTCAAACAGGCTATTCTAGCCGGTTCAGCACCGTGCATATGGAATTGGAAACTCAGCAGAAACGTATTAGACTGATGTGCAGATACCCTGCACTGGGCGCCCCAGACGAGCGTCTTTTTAGCGAGCGAATTCGTTGAAGTAAGCTGACAGCTGTATTCAACCGGGTGTAGGGTGCAGCTGCAAAGGTGTCGAAAAGTCGGGAAAATAAAAAAAAACTAACCAAATACCAACTAATTACCAAAGTACTTTCAATAAAACAGCGCTAGTAGTATCCGTTAAAAAATGTTTTATTCCATGTCTAGTGAGCGCGTAAGCTTGAGAGGTGATTATGAATGGGTGTAAGCTTTCTTTAGTGCAGGTTAGCATTCGTATGGCGGCCATTACACACGTCAATCTGGTGTGATCTGATCAAAACCGCAGATTGATGGAATTTGATGCGGTTGGTTTGCGACGTTACACGGTCAATCCAGCGAGATCTGGATCGCAGTAGATCTTGGTAGATTGACAATCTACCACGATCCACGGTGGGGTTTGGCAGGGTTGCCAACTTTTTGCATTAATTTTCGCGTGATATCGATCGATGACCTGAGTGGTGCAGTATTCAACATGCCAGTCTACCGCGCAAGAGATCCTGGGTTCGATTCCCGGACGTAATTGAAATGATGAATTTTAATTTCTGTGACGGTCTGCGTATAATAAGTACCTATGAGGATGTCGAGGCTTTTCTGGAGCGAATTACTTGAAGAATCAGACACGGACACACTAACACACACACACACATACACACACACACACACACACGCACACACACACACACACACACACACAAGCACACACACACAAACACATACACCATACAAACATACACACACGGATAGACTCACACTCACCCAAAAAACACTATGTACATTGGTGCATTGAGTAAATATTTAAAAATTTTGTAAAGTACATTATAATTGACGATTTCATGTATAACTAGCTTCCAATTTTCATCATGTTCTTTTTAGTATTATTTTCCTTTGTATAAAAGAGTAGGTAAGAGCGAGTCGTCTCCAACACAAGTATTTTATTACTTTCTGGGGATGCCTCACAAACATCATTGTAAACTGATTTTTTGGAAAATAAAAACTTATTATATTATTATATTATATATACCTATCTATTTCGAAAAGTAAGTAAGTACCTAGTAAAATCTGTTGTCTAGCACCCATTTTATGCCTTGATTAGTTAGGGTTAGATGAATATCGATATTTAATTTTACACGCACAGGTGTGTAAAATTTCATCAAAATCAGTTCAGCCATCTGAAGCTGAACAGATTTGGATGAAATTTGGCACTCAGTTCATAGCTTGGTAATATCGTATTATAAATTTTAATACGATTTTTTTAAATTTTAATACGATATTACCAAGCTATGAACTGAGTGCCAAATTTCATCCAAATCAGTTCAGCTTCAGAAGGCTGAACTGATTTTGATGAAATTTTACACACATCATATATAGTTTATAGCCTGGTATAGTATAAATATCGAGGTAAAATAGTATTTTTCAAAACATTGCAAAAAATATAGTAGGTAGGTTTATGGGTAATTTATGAAAAAATATAGTCCTCATTTATTTTTAACAAGCTTCCTTTAAAAATTAAAAATAGGGTACATACATAGGGTAGGTACTTCCTAGGGTACCAAACTAACTGTGTGCAAAATTTTATCATCTTTTACTGCAATCCAATATTTTTAACCAACTTAAAAAAGGAGGAGGTTCTCTTTTCATCTGTATATTTTTTAAGGGATTCTTCAAATGCCCACGCGCATGTAGTCACGGCCGGAAAGAAAGTTAAAATAAATATGGGTTTTATTTTTTATAAATTTCCTAAATGTACTACAAATTAGTTTCAATGTTTAAAATAATTAAAATGCCTAGGGTACCTTTGATCGAGATAAAAAATATAAGTTTTAATCCAGACTATAAACTGTTTGCCAAATTTCATCCAAATCAGTTCAGCTTTCATAAAAAACAAACAGACGAAGAGAGAACCTCCTCTTTATTTGAAGTCGGTTAAAAACATCGGATCGCAGTAGATTGTGCTAGATTGTCAGTCTACCATGGTAGATTGACAATCTACTATGGGAGATTGTCAGTCTACCATGGTAGATTGACAATCTACCATAGTAGACTGACAATCTAGCACATTCTAATGCGATCCGATGTTTTTAACCGACTTCAAAAAAAGAGGAGGTTGTTTTTCTGTTCGTCTGTATGTTTTTTTTGTTTTTTTTTCAAATGTCCATCCGGATGTAGTCGCGGGCGGAAGCTAGTTAAAAATAAATATGGGCTATATTTTTATAAATTTCCCAAAAGTACTACAAATTAGTTTCAATGTTTAAAATAATTAAAATGCCTAGGGTACCTTTGATCGAGATGAAAAATATAAGTTTTAATCCAGACTATAAACTGTTAGCCAAATTTCATCCAAATCAGTTCAGCTTTCATAAAAAACAAATATACAGACGAACAGAGAACCTCCTCTTTTTTTGAAGTCGGTTAAAAACATCGGATCGCATTAGATTGTGCTAGATTGTCAGTCTACCATGGTAGATTGTCAATCTACCATGGTAGACTGACAATCTCCCATAGTAGATTGTCAATCTACCATGGTAGACTGACAATCTAGCACAATCTACTGCGATCCGATGTTTTAACCGACTTCAAAAAAAGAGGAGGTTGTTTTTATGTTCGTCTGTATGTTTTTTTTGGGTATTTTTCAAATGTCCATCCGGATGTAGTCGCGGGCGGAAGCTAGTTAAAAATAAATATGGGCTATATTTTTATAAATTTCCCAAAAGTACTACAAATTAATTTAAATGTTTAAAGAAATAAAAATGCCTAGGGTACCTTTGACCGAGATCAAAAATATCATAAGTTTTAATCCAGACTATAAACTGTTTGCAAAATTTCATCCAAATCAATGCAGCCTTAATAAAAAACAAATATACATACGAACAGAGAACCTCCTCCTTTTTTGAAGTCGGTTAAAAATATCGCATCGCAGCAGATTGTGCTAGATTGTTTTTTAATGATTTTTCGAATGTCCACCCACGCGGATGTAGTCGCGGGCGGAAGCTAGTTAAAAATAAATGTGTACTACATTTTTATAAATATCCCAAAAGTAAGTACTATAATGTTTAAATGTTTTGAAAATAATACTTATACCTCGAAAAAAAGGTGCCAACCCTAAGCCAGACCAAGCCAGATTGACGTAGATTGACAATCCAGCACAATCTGATCACGCCAGATCGCGCCAGACCGCGCCAGATTGAAACAGATCGCGAACAACGTTACACAATCAATCTCTGTCAATCTTTGTCAGTCTGGCGCGGTCTGGCGTGATCAGATTGTGTGTGTAATGGGTGCCTATCTTTCTCCTGACATGGGATTGAAACATAAAACCTAATTAAAAAACGCCTGTAACGACAGCGTCATCAACAATAAAAAAAACATTACTAATAAGTAAGTAATGTTTTTTAATATTTCTAAATATTGAAAAACTAATAACTTTTGTAATGGTTATGTTGTTACAAAAGAAATGTCGCAGGTCTGCATTCCACCATACTTTGCCCGGCCAATTTTACATCGAGCCTGATTTATATGCTGATCCATCGAGGATGCAATCGAGTGAAGCGAGTTTTATGACATCGAGGTATGGGGAGCTCATGGGGTGTGCCAGCCATTGTGACTCTACATTGTCATACTCAATTAGAATTTGAAAACAGTGATTAAAAGTTGTTTGTCTCCTGAGGAAAGAGCCTGATGGAACATGAGACGGTAGCTATTTCAATCAATAAATTACTTAGATTATGACTAAAACTTTAATCTCCCTGAAATGTTCCTTGAAAAGGAGCTGCAAAGTAACTAAATGTATTTTGACTAAAAATATAGCGCGTAGATTAATCCATAAGTTTAATATAAACATTAACAACAATAGGACACACCGCACTTTATTTACAAGAGATTCAGTAACAATGAAATATTAAGCTTTTTCCAAAGTTTTTCGCTTATAATGTAACCAGTATTTCTATTCATTCATATTTTCATGAAACGTAGTCTCGATAAAGAATATATTATAGGCTTCGAAGAAAATCTGTGCCCTCTTCTCCATTCTTACTTAACAGGATCCTTTCGGGTTGAAGAAGGGTTCGGTATGGTAATACCCTCCGAATATAATCTGAGACAGGATAGAAATGAATGACCGCGTCCGAAATACGGATAAGAGTTTTACACCCCGTGGGAAATAACGGCAGTTTCTTTGTCGTATCGGCCGGAGATTGTATCGGTTGGCGGGATCGAGTGTGGTGCAAAGCGAAAGCTTGAGGCGGTATTAAGCTTAATCAAAAACATTCAATAAAAACGTGCTATAGTTCGTGCCAGTGAAACTTGCATAAACGGTCATTGCCCTCTTCTGTACCAAGAATTATTGAAATTTAGCGATAAATATCGTTCTTCATACTAAACTGTCGCTAACATTACATCGTTTCACGTTTCATATCATAATACACAGGGTATTACAACATAAAATTAAGAAGAATAAGAAGAAAACATGTGCAATAAAATTAATCATCATTCATTTTTTATTTTTATTAATCATTCACAATATATTTTATTATTGTTAATAATAATAAAGCAAAATACCTTCTAATAAGTTAAAAACTAAATCAATTAACCCACTAAATAATACCCCAACGCAAAAAGGTCATACTGCCGTTGTATTTTAGTTGGTCGTGAGTCGTGACTCGTGACGTCACCCGTCATTCGGTGCAGTGGGTTAATTGCTTTAGTTTTTAACTTATTAGAAGGTATTTCTCTTTATTATTATTATTAACAATAATAAAATATATTGTGAATGATGAATAAAAAAAATAGTAATAAGACAGAGACAAATGTTTCCGCATAACCGAGCCCTAAATGAAATTTTAACTTTTTTAGGAATTTCCTATAAGAAAATACTATGTTTCATGTTTGAGATTTATTCATCTTGGTCTGAAATGCCAATTAAATACAAGCATTACCTGTGATTGAACAGCATTTTTTCCAGGCAGAGATCAAAAAATATATTTTGCTTGTCCGCAAATATTGTTGCAAATCCAGGGCATTCAACATAATAGAGCTGGTACACAGTTGTTTTTACATTTTGTAGTTCTATGTGTATGTCTGTGATTGAAAGCCAGGGCATTTAACATAATAGAGCTGGTATGGTACACAGTTGTTTTTACATTTTGTAGTTCTATGATGTGTCTGTGATTGATTTTCCATAAACTTGAAATTCCGCTGACGTCCCAATTTTGCACCACACCTGCTTATTGTGTCGTGTTGTTATGATGATGAGAGACGATGTTGGCCGATGGAATTATGCAATTTGCGGTTCCATCTGTACCTAAAATAGTGTGGCGGCGTGAATATTTTAACATTGCGTTATTATCTCCGGCACATACATATTTGCATCTCTTCAGAAATTCGCAACTTCTTTCTGTACCGTCTCGTTTTTGCGGTGCTTCACAAATGTGAACATTTCTGTGGTTGCGGTTTGCGTGCGATAAGTTGATGTTTCGAAGTTGAATTTCGGTATTAAAATGGAAGTGGTAGGTGGTTCGTTCACATGGTCGTATTGCTCGCTTTTTACTTTCATTCTCTGTTTTAAATGAATTTTACTTGTTTGTTTGTAGGGTTCCGTACCCAAAGGGTAAAAACGGGACCCTATTACTAAGACTCCACTATTCGTCTGTCTGTCTGTTATCAGGCTGTATCTCATGAACCGTGATAGCTATAGCTAGACAGCATAGATATACTAGACAGTTGAAATTTTCACAGATGATGTAAATTTCATGTTGAATTAAAAAACGCTTAATTCCAAGAAGATTATTAACTATAAAGTTATTATTTAAAGATTTATTTTTCTAATCCTTTTTATTCTCAAAATAGATCTTTTGTATTTTTAAAGTTATTGCAATTTTAAAAGTGTAGTAGGTACTAGGTTTTGAAAGCCAGTGTAGTGTAAAAGCTTCATTGTCATTTAGATAAAAAATCTCCTTAACTAATTAAAAGAATCGGTTTACCTATACAGCTATCACTATTGTTCGTACCAATTAGTCCAGATAGTGATCTTTGTAACTTGCAGGCCTTTTCAAGAAGAACCTTTTTTTGCGTCTCTACAATAGACCCTTTGCTTCCACCCCGGTCATTTTACAATTCCCATCTCTGATTCTCATTGTCCCGGTGTATTTATAGCTTTTTTTACACCTCACTTGTTACAACTTGTCCAGATAAGGTTTGAACTTGATTTACGAGTGACGTTTCTCTGTGAAACTGTTGTCGATACTTTTGGTTGGTGAAATTGCACGTTTTCTGTATTTGGAACCAAACGTTTATTTTTACACTTTAATTCTATTCATGCTATAAAAGTGTAAAGTTTTAAATTGGGTATAAATATTGCCTATACTTGGGTAAAATATTTTCTTCAATATTTTACCTATAGGTATTGCATGTGTAAATATGTGTAAAAAAACAACAAAAACAAATCAACACAATTTAGTTTGTAGAGTTAATAACCCATAAAAAGGGTCTGTATAAAATATATTGATGATTAACAATGGACTAACTAAACTAGCACTTTGTCATTCCTTTTGTTATAAATACTCCTGTTTTTATCGTAAGGTTAACTTTATTTCCTTCCTAGCTTCCGCCCGCGACTTCGTCCGCGTGGACATTCGAAAAATACCAAGGGAACCTTTGACCAGGAAAAAGTGTCTTATGTTTTTTAATCCAGGCTATAAACAGCCAAATTTTGTCCAAATCAGTTCAGCCGCTTTTGCGTGATTGAGTAACAAACATCGAAACATTCAAACAACCTAAATTTACATTAATTATTAGTAGGATCATCCTAATTATTTGAAATTTCCCTATCAAACGTAATTAGAATTACTTTTAAATATTCAATTAAAAACTGCTGACTATTAACACAGATTAATTGATGTATCTACTCTTTTACTACATCACGTAATTAGTCGTAAAGTTTAAGACGCCGTGGGAATTCCTTATCGGGCTCTTAGGAGCAGGGCTGCCACGAAAATGTTTTAAAATAATTTAAATTTATTCTAACTGACACTCGGCAAATAGGAGAAAATACAGGGTTATTTGTAAAACACAAACAACCTCCCAGGAGTAGATTTCTAATATCATAACAACAATATTTGTTCTACGACTTTTCCGAAAACAGACAAAAAATATTCGACTTTTGAACAAATTTCCTATATAAATTCAATATAAGATTGGATTTATCAGAGAAATACCTTTCAGAACTTAGTTCTTTGTATGGAAAATCATATGGATGCCCCTATTTTTTTTAACCAGTAATATTTGTTTTAAATTGACCTACATACGACGAAAGATGTTTTTGATAGTTCCTTTGAGTTTTGTGCTTGCTTGCTTGCCTGTATTGCTTTTTATCAATGTGGAATTCAAATCAAGATTTATCAAATCGAATCAATCTCAAAATGTTGTCGACTGTGTAGTGCACTCATCTAATGTAGAATTTATGCGCCCAAGGTCCTGGGATCGAATCCCGGTTATGTAGGGAAGGAACAAAATCATTGTTGTTCTGTTAATTTGGGACTAAATATTTGTTGTAAGTTTTTTTTTTTTTTAATTATTTATTTCGTGTTTTAATTATTTATCCAGTGTTTCGACCTTCACACCCCTAGCACAGAGGCCGATTTGTAGCGCTATCTGCTACCGTTTTTATTGGACTGATGCTCTTATCTTGAGATTTATTGAGGATATTTAATGGCGTCTGGAGATGACCTCTTGTGGTTCCATAAAGGTTTTTATATCAGCTTCTTCCACTTGGGTTAAATTTAACAATGGATACTAAAGCTCTTTGCCGATTTATTTTAATTGAATTTATTTTTGTATATTTTTTTTAAATAATACTTTATAAAGATCATTTTTTTACATATTATTCCTGATCGCTTTAAACTATTTTGTTCCCCTATGAAAATCACAGTCAAATATCTAAATAAGCCTGTAATCTGTGTCAGTTGTCTGTCACTGTAATAACTGAACTGCTAAAATAACTGAACTGATAAAGATTAAGAGAAGCATGCTTGAATTGAAAGCTTCAAATCGCATTCGGCAGGCCATACACCTTCAAGAGACAGTCGCAATCGCTAAGCTGTACAATAATCTTAGAATCAGCTGTTCCATACAAAAATAATAACGAAAATATCAAAATGTATGAAACAGCTGATTTTAATTTCGCGAAGTTGTTCAGTTTGATAGTCCCTATTTACCATATTCGGCTTTATAAGGCTGTTACCAAACACCCTATAAATAGACATTTAAGATTTCTACGTTCGACGTCGTCGATCGGTTTTGTGCTGGCCGCATCCAGATCGTCGACGTCACGGTGCGACGAGTTCGTCAGGAATGTGAATTAGATATTATCCTTTTACAAAATACGTATCGGTTTTTTAATTCACGATTGCCCTATTATTATTCCGAACTTATTAGTTGAATGTTTGGTGATGTACCATAAAATTTATTACCGGTATTTCCCCGGTAGCTGACGTTGTTTGATCGTTAAACCGTATTGTTTGGATAACAATACGCTTTCGCTGTCGGCATTGTAATTAAGAGCCTGTAGGTGCTGTGCGTTATTACACAATAACATATTATAAGCCAATATGACACTTATTTTTATGGGTATAAGGTGGTAGAGTCAATTGATGCACGTTCGAACTTTTGCCAGTTGTTTGGGATCCTGTTGTGAATTGTCGCGTTTGGCTTCCTGTGTTATTTGTGAGTTAAAATTGATATTGCCTCTATTTTTATGTCACTGGTTTTTTTTAACTAAAAGGTTTAATAATAAAAGGTTCTCTTCTCGTTAAATCTTCGTTACCGCTTCGCTTTCGAAACATGTATGGGATTGACATAAGGTTTCGTCAACTATCGAATTTTAAAACGTCAAATCCATACATGTTTCGAAGCGAAACGATAGCGCAAATTTGCAAATGTTACTTTGGCTAGGGGGGCTGGTGCGTCTTCGTTCGTGTAAAATGTTTTAACGTGGGTATTTTTTGTCGTTAATGACACTGCGGTAGGTATATTTTAATTAATACTTAACGTACTTAAAAACTTACCGCCAAAAGAGCCTATCTCGGTCAAGCTACTGGCCGACGCCCGGTCGGACGCCCCCGCTACCGATGGAGAGACGTGTAAGGCCGATCTACGTGAGCTCGATGCTGGGGACTGGCGCGAAACAGCAAAAGATCGAGATAGATGGCGAGCTCCAGTATCGGAGGCCAAGACACACTTTGGGTCGCTGAGCCACCGGAGTAAGTAAGTAAGTAAGTACCTAAACAGATTTTTAGGTTTAATTTAATTTCCTAGAAGTGAAAAATGTCAAACGCGGCCACCATAGCCATCGAGCGGCCGTTTAAAGATCACTGGAGTGTTCTGGCTCTTAATTAACGAGCTAAAATAATTTTATATTTACTGGGAGCAGGTACCCAGATATATAAAAGACATTTCCCATATTACCATGTAGACGCCCAGATATTTACACCACTTTACGCTGTTTTTAGTATCAATTCGTCCGACATTGCAGTCCAACCGCGTCCTCCGATACATATTCAATTGCATTACTCAAGTATTGCAGGCGTATTTTCTAGTAAAGTTATTTATATAAACTTTTCAGTATCGTTGTTTTTCTAATTTATTGATGTGTAACAGTAAAACCTGTTTTTAGTTAAATTAATATTTAAACATAGATTTTTCGTGCCTAATTAAATGGTTCAGCTCATTTTCGTCAGTTGGTTTTATCAAGTTGCCAAATACAGGAAAACGAAAGTTTAAAATGAATAGTTGTATGTTTTGCCCGCGGCTTCGTCTGCGTGGAAATAAGTATTTTTGCTATCCCGTGAAGTAGGTGTAACAAACAAATAAAGAAACGGATTTTCGTATTTATAATATTAGTTAGGATAAGGATTTTCATCAGTTATCTTTCAGAGGAGTAATAATTAGTATTATAATGTTATCTGCGTAAAGCTACCATAAAATTAAATAAAAATTAAGTCTTACCACGTTTCCTAGTAATAAAATCTTTTAGTACTCCAGTATTCTGGAACACCATTTCCAAAGTTTTGTTACAAGCGAAGTTTTTCAGTACATACTTTAGGTAGAATCTCTTCGTTGTTTTGATGTTCCCTTGAAGTTTTATGTCGCTCCTGAAAAAGAGAAGTGTTTGTTTCTGCCTTTGGGTAATTCAGTAAATCTTCGGTGAAACGCCTTTTCCCATTCACATTGCCAGATCCGATGTATTCAGATTGCCTTTTTAAATCTAGCAACCAAGTTTATTGTCGCTTTCAATCGATTTTATCCTATAAGACTCAAAAGCTTACTGGAATTAGAATTTTAAAAAGTTGATCGACTACATTCACGAAGTACTTAGTAATAAAAAATATCATTATTGGAATTATTGGAAAAGAAAATCTTCTATTTCGTTCTTGAAAAAGAAATCTATATACGCTGAGTCAAATTACTTAAAACGGATAATGTCGCCATTTATTACTGTTCCAACTTTTTAATTAGTTCTAACTACTTTGAAGTCTAGTAAGAATTATGTTTTAGTTTTGTAGGAAAAGTGAAGCAATTATTATGTTATGTAATTATTAATTAACAAAAACAGTGTAGGAAGACAATTAATTTAACTAGAAATTTGCCGGTGCCTCATAAATTAGAATTAATAAATTTGTATTCAACAAATTCATATCATACATAAGTAAGTAAATATTGAAAGTAATTTTAATGTAATTTAATCTACTGCTTTTTAAAACTTTATTAAGTCTGAGAAGTTTTCTTTACCTTTAGTTATATTAAATAGTTAATACATGTATATACAGGATGTTACAAAACAACCCGCAATGCCGAATAGGATCAACTCTGAGATCGCGACGAAAAAAAACAGCTGCTTCATACATTTTGATATTTAAAAAACGCAGATTTTTTTCACGATTTCAGAGTTGGTCCCAAGTACATACCTTTTTCGGCATTAGACTTGTTTTGTAATACCCTATATTTTGTATGGCTATAAGTTTTTTTTATTTAGATATCACGAATTTTTCTTTGTTGTATATAAGAACGGACCTACTAAGTGATGTTTGATTCGAAAACGTCAACATAAAGTTAGATTGTCTTCTTTCAGCAATAAAAATAAATGGATTGAACTTTTAGATTTTTTATGCATTCACAATGCTATTTTTATATTAAGATGATTAATAATTGAAAAATATTAGAAAAAATCGACCCCGCACCCTAAGGATTCCGCGGCCCAATGCACTGGGCCGGAATCCTAAGGGTGCGGGTTCGAATCCCGTCTGAGTTGCTACGGGTGAGTCGATTTTTTCTAATATTTTTCAACTATTAATCATCTTTAATGGATTGAATAACGGAATCTTAACTATTATACTTACGGGCTAACAAAATCATATAAAATCATTTCATTCATGATCCATATAACGGTAATTTCGGTAGTCATAGTGTTATCAATGTACGGAAATTACATAGTGGTAGTAGTACCAAACTATTTATTAGTTTTTGCCACTGGCCGGATGCTTACCGTTGTACACAGAATTGGACACAGTCACTCACCTAGTTACAATTTACTGACTTTTTAAAATTTGTTTGTAAAAATACAATCGTGATCGTAGGCGAAAATTTGGGGTCATAGGTCTATTTTCAATTTCATACAAACGAAGTAACTTTGAAGCTTTGTTTCTCCGCCCAGAATTAAACGGGGTGTGATCTGATGATGGCAATTTAAAGAATGATTAATGCAGGCCCATAATGCTTAAGAAACCTAACGAATTAGAACAGTCGTTTAAATCACAGACCGTGCGTATGGAGTTTTAGTTTTACATTTTCAATACTTTTGACGTAATTTTAGCTAGTTATTTTTTTAAGTTCAACCCTGAGCTAAACTAAATCCTGGATGGAGAACTAAAGCTTCAAAATTTACCCCGTTTCTATGAAAAACTATAAAATAACTATAGACTATAAAACTAAATATGGCATTTGGCTCACGAGTGTAGCTTAAAATTGAGTTTTTTTCTACATTTTATTCTTCCAAATTTTACTAAAACCAAAAGATTCTGAATTAAGTAACACATTCCTGTAAAATTCCTATATGCTCATAGCTCGTCGTTGTATATTGTTATGTAGATTTCCATTCCCGGGTGCATATAAAATCAAATCACGTCTTGAATAATTTCTCTGGTTTACGAGTTAGTTGAACCTTCACTACTTCCTACTTCCTCGGTCCCTTCTGAAGGTACTGACAATAGAACTTTGTAGTCTCGCTTTTTTGTAAAACATTACGCTTAATTTCGGCCAGGTACTTGGCCGAAATCAACAGGCTTTTGTAATCTCGATACTCGTACATATTATATGGCTTTTTGATATGTATTGTTTTTACCATTGAAAATGCTTATCAGATGCAAATCGCCTGAAACGTATTTTTGGCCATATCTCCGAGGATTTTGGGAGGATCGAAATGAAAATAGTACCAAAAGTTGAGAAATTTATCGAGACACCTGTGAACGTTTGAATTTTGAAAATCTACTGGAAACTTATTTTGGAATTTTGCAAAACTCCAAAAATTCCGGGTTTTTTGGCGGGTGATTGTTTACTAAATTGTAAATATTTCGGAAAAAAATCCGACTTAAGAAAAAATGAAAAAAGGGTCCTAGGGTATTAGTTTAGCTACCAAATGGCAAAATAATTTTGAAAATTGGTTAATAATTGTGACCTGTAGGTGGTCCCTTTAGGTTTGGAATTGTAGAAAAAAGGGTGTTTCCATACATAAAAAGTGATGTAGCTTCTATGATTATTGACCGATCGTCATGGTAATAGTGTTAAAAGATGCAGAAGCAGACGAGAAGTGCATTCGTTGGAATTTTGATAATCGGTTAATAATATTTCGGCCGCGTCGAGGCAGTTAGCGGGGGCGCGTTTGTGACACGAGGCGGAGCCGCGTGTCACAATCGTAAAAAATAGGTACTACCTAGGTTACTTTAAAAATATTATAGGATTTTGCATTCGATTTGATTTTTGTTTTTCGTAAATTTTGTGTTCATTTTCAATGCTCCGATTCTTGCGGGGACTGTAAAATCTGTGAATTTTTCTACGTTCCTTTAATTTACCCAAAATATAAAATATGGATTTCCATATTTCATATTTTATCTATAAAAAAATTGGGTTTCCTTTCACTTATCCACTATTGGTCTTTACTACCTATTTATAACAGCAATTTTTACACGATGAACAAACTAGCCATACCATAGAAAGCGAATAGGTACCTCTTCGTCACATTGATTTGATACAAGTCAAAATCTAGATACGAAAACTCCTTACAAAATCACCAGGGACGAGTTTACAATAGATAAAAATAATTAAAAGCTATTTTTATTTTTAAAATGCTACCCGGGACGAGTTTACATATATTTTTTATCGATTTTCAGATGACGAATTATCTTCAGGGACGAGTTTACAATAACCCCAATAGGTCACGTTTAGCTCTTTAGATACTCTAAGGATTAGCTTTTTACGTTAGCTTACGATGATAAAAAGTACACTTCAAGTACACTTAACAGTGCAGATTAACCTCTATTATTGAAAATACTCGAATACTGAAAAGTACTGTGATACCACAGAATAGATATCACTATACTTAGCTTATATTTTAAGACATCGTTGAATATAAATTAAGCATAATACCACAGATAAAATAACCTGCTAGTAATAATACTTAAGTCCCTTCATTGATTGAGACTCTGAGAGTAGTTTCAGCATGCGGGTTTTTCTTCTATCACCAATTCTTGTTCTTCTTTAATATAGTGTTAATGGCGTCATTAATATACTTTGTTCAGCTTTCATTACGATCAGTCATTCACACGTTCATTTTAATTCGCTCTTTCAAGCCCTCTTTTGGATTGTATCGTGTCAATTAATCAGTTGACAATTAAGTAGATAGTTTTATTTTCGACTGTATACATTTGTGTAATGATAATTTGTGAGATCTCTGTAGCTATTGGAACTAAATTATTGTTAAAGGTTGTCTATAATTTGTGTAAGATGTGATGCTGGCGCGGTATGCTTCAGATACCAGAGATGCCCACCGTACAAATGTCTCGGTCTAAAGCATTTTCGAATAGATAATGTTCAGCGCCTATCTTCAACCTGCATGCAGAGAGTGCTTAATACTTTGGCCATGTTGCATGCAGAGGTACTGACAACTTGGAACATCTGAAGATGACAGGGAAGATAAAGGACAAAGACGTAGAGGAAGGAGTCCCAAACGATGGACCAACAAAATATCCAAGCCCTCGAGATACTGTAAGCGCCGCTCTTCATCAGGTGACTGAGCGCAGCCAATGGTACAATTAGCTGATATAATGAATAGGAGACACGATCCTCAGCAGTGAGAGAACGACTGAGGCGTTATAAAACATTAATTATAGATTATTTTTGTCATAAATAAAACAATTGCGAAACGGCCGTTTCATTTAAATTAGGCTTTGGTATCGAATGTTGGAATGACCATTACGATTGTGACGGGATCCGACCCTTCAAGGATACGATGTACGTGTCGCGTCAACCTTACACTTTGAATGACAATGAGTTCGAGTCTGTCGCGGTAGCAGGACTTGTCTGTGTTGAAGTATTGTTTTAGTCTTTTACATTAATATTGGACTAATTTCCGTAGGTCCATAAGAAAAAGACTAACCGCTTTACTCATAAGAACAAATTTATAGGGGGCTTATAAAGTATTTTGTTTCTTTTACTCTTTTGACAAATGATAAAGATAAAACATATTTTAACGGTGCAATAGCTCAAATAGAATTATTAAGCGTTTTTGAATAAGACTGTTATAATATGAGATTTAAGTATAAACGTCGATTGGATTTCTTTACATCGAACACAATTGATTGTTGTTGTATTAGGTTACGACTTAAAAGTCATTAATTCAACAATCAATAAGTAGTAAAAGTTTAGCAGACAATTGAATATTTGTAACGGTATTTCAATTATGGACTGACCCTTTTGTTGTACCTTTGTAGTTTCAATAGTTATTCGTACACACAGATTGTGAGGGAAAGTGTTTCTATGAATGGAAGTCGTGATTGCTAACTGTACTGTGGTGCTATTTATGGTGTACTTAATAGCTGTGAATACATCGATTTTGTTTACTGCTCATTGTAAGGCATGTTTTATTAAGTCGCTCGTATTTAACTTTTGTTCGTACTGTTTCTTAAACAATCTAATGAGTAAAGCTATTAAACATTAAAATATTCTGACGATAACTTAAAAAAAGAAATTCGCCTTCTTTCGCTAAAATAAACTTTTGACCCATATTTCCATTATTTTGACGTAATAATAAATAAGTGATGACAATAAATAATAAAAAAGTCATCAATACAAAATTTCCAAACCCAATTTTTTTCGCAGTTTGCTTACAAAAGTTTCAAAGAAAATAGTCGATAGTAAATCACAGGGGTCCCGCTGGCGTCACTCACGACCCGCCAAAGTCAGACGTACTCGATATTTCACACACGGGAGGGTACTTATTTAAGGGATCAGAGGTGCCGCCGACTGATTTATTCACGGCAGTTCTGGCTGGGAGACGGGAAATGGCGTGATAACACTTCTAGCTTTGTAACTCGATAGACGGTCCAAGTTAATTTGCTTGTACTTACTGGAGCTCGATGGTGAAGTCTAGCTATGTTAACGACTACAGAAGTGAAGTCAGTATTATTTTCAATTGTAAGATGGGTGATCCCAGTATGTTAATATCTATAAGACTTTTTTCACATCCAATAATTTGCTACTAATTTTTCTAAGGAGGTTATTTAACCGATTTGTAAGTGTAGTGTTGTTGTTGTTGTACAAAGTAAGTTGTTCAATATTCTGGTATCGTAAACGTCAAAGAGATGCTCATAGCTTATAATGAAAGCTATGAAGCTTCGATTTTATGACTATATTACAGAGTTGTTTCGAACCAACGGCTTCATGATTAAACAATGTAGAAATCTAGCAGAGGTACCTTATTAAAATGATTTTTCATACGTCTTGTAAAGGTATGACAATTTGCAACCTGAACTGGAAAAGATAATCAAATGCCTTAGATGACTGACACATTAAACGAACACACAACGAAGACATTAGGGTTGTAGAAATAATTTAAATACTTACTACATTAGAAGTAAAACATCAATGAGTCAAACAGTCCAACTTACATTGAACAAGGCTGTGCAGCTCGTAGTTTATCTTTGAAACAAAGATATTACTAAAGTATCCGTACAAATGTGTGTTGCGAATTAAAAAGTTAATATCAGAGAGGGAAACAACAATATATCCAACAATCCAACTAACATTGTACGAGATTGTGCAGCAGAAGATCTTAGGAACAAAGTTGCAGATTCCGAGAGCTTCGAACCGTTTAATGGAGTGGAAGGGGCGTGCGATACGGCGACGCTAACGCATCAGTTATACCTTCCGGTCCTAGATTGTTGTTGCTAGTCCCATCCCATAGTATAAATATAGCTGCCACTTTGTACGGGATCTTACAGTAGCTTCATTTGGCTAGTATCCAACTGGCGATTATGGTACGTTTTGAAGTTGTATTTGAAATTATTGAAATTTAGCTAAGTACAAAATTTTTAAAACTCTACGTATCCAGCATAATCTTAAGCTATCGAGAAGTTTAGCTCACTTTCTCAAAACAGGTTTGTAGAACTCCATGGAATAACACTCCTTTGTTGCTCTTGTTACTTGATTAAATTCATTGCATGAAAATATTAATTTACTGTAAAACTCGTGCAACCTTTTATCTTTCATTGCATTAAATATTTTGACTTGAATTGATTGTGGGAGAAAATCGGTGCAGAAAGCAATCCGACAATTCCCGTAATAGGATCTGTCGCAGGCAAGTAATATACTGTCTGCCTCCTACGTTTGTTGTGGCATTTCACAGTAATGCTCTTAAGGTATCGGTGTGTGATGACAATGAGGGGAGTGGGTATAGCATGAATATTATCTGCTAGCATTATCTATGGTATTATTGCCTGTTTGGTATTTAATAATGGAGGCAATAAATAAGATTGTTTTGTTTTGCAATATTAAGAGATGTGAATGTTTCATGAATTTGCCGCAAAGAAAGTATAGAAGCACTAAAAATTTTACCACACCAGTACTTGCGAGGGCTTGAAAAAGCAGAAAACCTTTATGCAGAGACTTGTCTCCGTATAAGTTTTATGAGTAACACCTTCGTGGACACTACATTAATAGGCCGGGTATCGAAAGGTTTGAAATGACACTATTTCTGAACTACATGGATTGTAAAACTGAGTTCTGAACGATGTGTGTTGTTTGGAAAATGTTGATATGGCATTTTCTACTGTCATTTTATGAACTCGCCATCGCCACGTGGTTCTTGCATCCATCGAGTTTTATTAACATTTCTATCACTGATTTCATTTGCTGCTAGATCTTCTAATACTTATTCCAAAAGCATCTCTTTGGTTCCAATTAGGGACATACGGAAGGTTATCGACCTTTTCGTAAGAAACTTTTTCTGTAATCACTTTACAAATAAAAAGTTATACGTTACGATGCACCAACTTCAAAGAGAAATCCTTTGGGATTATAATAATGATTTCTTTAAAAACAATGAGTACCTGTCCTTGACTCAAAAGAGAGGGCGTGGGTGGGTACAGAATTGATTTGTATTCATTTTTGTTTTATTCACCTCTCATTCTATTGTTGAACTTTTTATCCCTTCGAGCACAAAGATAATGCGTTAGAGGTGAAGAACAATCAGTCTTTTCTGACCTTCAATAGTTAAGTCGTTTAACTTTTGAAGTGTGCTTAATTGAGGACATTAGAAATGTTAATCAAGTGATTAACTGAAGTTCGTCATGCCTTTTAAGTGAACGCAGTTCTCAAGGGACTGCCTGAAATAAAGTTTTATTTTCAAGTAGGTATAAGGGGACCCTCTATTATCAGACGTTAATATTGAACACTTATATTAATGATCTTCCATTTTTTATTTAACGTTTTTTTCAGTTTTTTACGCGATTTGCACTAGAACTTGTGCTCTCGACAAATTCTTTGTCGAAAAATTGCGTACAGTTTTTTAAATTGTTTTCTATTGCAATGTTCCTTTCACTTGGAAAATATAATATTAAATGTATTTAATGTCCCAATGAATTATTTAACTTTAAAGGCCCGACTTCAGCATTGTCCTGTTTTCACAAGTTAGTGCGCGGAGAAGCGTATAAACAAAACACAAAAAGGCCATTAGATTTTAGAGCGCGCGGTCCGGCGAGTTTGCGAACCAAACGAGTTAGTTCGCGTTAGATTGGGCCACGAGATCCGCTGGATCTTTTCATTTTCTTTATTGCAAAGTAATGTACAGTATGTCAATACTTTTTTGTATTTTTTTTTCATGTGTTTCATTTCATACTACTTACATGTATGCGACACCCTCTAAAGATGTTGCTATTAAGCTTAAAGAGCTACAATGTGAAGTTTTCATCGTTGAATGACATCTTTTTAATGGAGTAGTCTAATGAAACGGAACTATTTTTGAAAAGAGACAAGGGTTGAATGAAATCAAAAATGATAATTCTAATGATACAGTTTAACGCGCTACGTTATTAAGACGTCCTTGAAAACCTTTTTCATTTTAAGATTACTTTGCGCTAAATGGGCATTTAATGTTAAATAAAAAATATCGTAATCAACCATTATTGAACTACTTTTAGACTTATATCTTGTAGGTCATTCATTACCGACTGCCAAAATTTCACAATAGTTTAGATTACTTTAGATAATTAGTGTTTGTCTTTTACTAACTTTACTTTGCTTTGCACAACCTTAGGCATGATTTTCAAAATATTTGTACGTAAGTGGTCATAAAAAATCCATACAGATTGAATGAATTTCAGTAGTTTTCACAGTTTTGTTACAATAAAAGTTTAGAGAGTTTAAATTATGTGTTTGACAAAACTTAACAAGTATTCTACAAACTTTTTAGCCACCAATAAATAACTTTAAAACTGTTACGTTAAACTATTACCAGAACCTCGACCTACAAACGGGGCAATACAATTGAATTACTGGGACTGTTTTACGGACACCGTTTATCTATTACAGTGGTTTCCAACATTTTCTTGACCAGGTACAACAGTGGGGACAACTTATAAGGGGACAACAGTGAAATTAAAATAAATGCAAAAATAAAGTTAAAAAGATTAGGTAAAAAAATAACATGAATGTTAAAAAATAATTAGGTACTTACCTAATAACAAAAATTACAATCAAAGTGATTTTTGAGCTTGCATTTTCTGCAACAGTTCGACAATCCTAGTAGGTAGGTACATAATATTTGTTCAAACTACCCGTACTATTTTTGGCACTGACATAGTCTATCAGTGGTCTACGGCGGGCGGCGTACGCACGGACCACATGTTGGAAACCATTGGTCTATTAAGCGTTATTTGATGACATGTCATTTGCACAAATTGGCGGTAGCTGATGATTGCTGGTCTTTTTGGGTTATTTTTTTAAGATGTGATTAAGACATTGAGGTTTTGGTTAGGTTAAAACAATTTGAAAAAATAAAGAAAGTATTGAGTGTGTATATATGTGTTTTTATTTCTTAATCGATTACATGCAATGCAGATGATAAAAATATGACGTAAACTTTGCTAAGTTCTGAATCTTTAAGTTGGTTTTAGTATAAGAATATAATTTTCAGGGTGAAATCGAAAACAGTCGACTTTGTGGTGTGGCTTATACTGTTAAACTGAACAATTTTGTCTATGGGACCAACTTAATCAGAACAAAAAAAATATCAGCAGTTCCATAGAAAATGTTATATCAACTCGACCATAATGTATGGAAAGCTAATTATCTTTTTGCTCTGATCAAGTTGGTCCCATAGACAAAGTGGTTCAGTTTGACGGTCTGACCACATAATTTGTCGGCTGTTCGAAAAATCACCCTGTACATATTAAAGACATATTTTTGCTGTTACTTTATTTTTATTTTATTTATTTGAACACCAACATAATAAACCCAAACTAAACTAGTGGCTCCGTGAGCTGTAGACCTCGCGAAAAAATAAAATAAAATGTCGCCATGAAGATTTCAAAGCACACAGTAGGTACGTGAGTATTGCAGCGAGATGGTGCTTCTAATTTTGATCATTTTTCAAAATGGGTGAGTATTTTTTTTTACATATTTGGAAAAATTGGCTTGACTGAACAGTAACATATAATTATCGAACCTACTCACAAAATTTCACCAGAATCTGTTGAGAAATGCGACTTGTAGAGGAGATCAAACAGCCGGAAAGCTGGAATGAAATATGTTTTTTTACATATCTCCGTCATTTTAACAAATTTCAAAAAACTGTCTCGACAAAAAAAATTATATATATTTATCAAACCTGCTCACAAAATTTCACCGAGATCGGTTGAGAAATGCGACCTGTAGAGGAGGCAGACAGCGCCGGAAATACGGACTGAAGTTTGAATGTTTTACATTATCTCCGCCATTAAAAAAAAAATGAAAAACCGGCTTGACATAAGAAATCTATACAATTTTCAAACCTGCTTACAAAATTTTACGAGAATCGGATGAGAAATGCGACCTGTAGAGGAAAACATACAGCACTGGAAAGCCGGACTGAAATATGTATTTTTAACATTTCTCCGTCATTTTGAAAAATTTCAAAAAACTGGCGTGACAAAAAAATTCTGTATTATTTTCGAACCTGCTCACAAAATTTCACGAGAATCGGTTGAGAAATGCGACCTGTAGAGGAGAACATCCAGAGTCAAAAAGCCGGACTGAAATACATTTTTCTTACATATCTCCGCCGTTACGAAAAATTTAGAAAAACTGTCTCAACTTGAAAAAATCTATATGATTTTCCAACCTGCCCACAAAATTTCACAAAATTCGGTTAAGAAATGCGACCTGTAGAGGAGAAAAGACAGAGCCGGAAAGCTGGACTGCAATATGTTTGTTTTACATATCTCCGCCATTTTGAAAAAAATTGAAAAAGTGGCATGACAAAAAAATTCTATATCATTTTCAAACCTTTTAAAAAAATTCACGAGAATCGGTTGAGAAATGCGACCTGTAGAGGAGAACAGACAGCGCTGGAAAGCCGAAAAACCAGTTTTTTTAACATATCTCCGCCATTTTGAAAAATTTTAAAAATCTGGCTCGACAAAAAAAATCCATATAATTTTCAAACCTGCTCACAAATTTTCACGAGAATCGGTTGAGAAATGCGACCTGTAGAAGAGAACATACAGACATACGAAAGAATTTTTGCCCAAGCTGAAGCAGAGACGCTTCGCTCGCACTTCGTGCTCGCTCTGTCAAAAAATGTTACAGGTATATTTTATCTCTTTAAATTTCTTGCTTTAAAATTGTGGTAACCACTTCAATACATATAACAAGGTCCTCATAATTTTTATTTATTTGCCGTTTCTTGCCGATTTTTTTTAAACTTCCTAGCCATACGGGAAATAGGTCATCCAATAATTGGCGTTTTGGTTCCGCGGACAGCCTCAGCAATGATTTGTGTACACAGCGCTTCAATTAAAAACGAAAACCCCTCCGCGGTTTTAAAATTTCGATCTCGATGATTGGAAAAATTAAAAGATAGATCACAAACCAAAAAATTAATAGTAGGTACATAAAAAGATTTGGTCTTCAGTAGGTCTTTATTTCGCTAATGAATAAGAATTTTGTAGCTGCTTTTACATACCTATTTTATAGGTGGCGCTTTAGTATATTTTGTTCGTTTTCTATCAGCTATTTATTTAACAAAAAGTTAAATCAAAACAAAATATCATTCATTTGGAATTCGCAAACCACTTTTAGCTGTTGTAATTATGATGATAAAGACGTTGCTCGCTGTAGTATCTTTATCATTTTTAGTTCAAAAAGGCTGCGACCTTTCCCGACTATCTAATAATACGAAAGTTTGACCGAATACTGTAATACGTGTTAAAACGGTCTCAAACTCTCAACACTCGTATTCAAAAGGTTTCCCAACCAAAATTTTGGCGCTAGTTTCCACCTTTCTTAACGTTTGTATTGGTTTAATGGATGTGTAAGAGCGTCCAGTAAAACTTTTGTTTGTTCAATGGTCATGACTATAACTAAATAACTCATCAAGATGACTTACAGCAGCAAGAAGACATAATATGACTTAGGTAGGTATAAAAGAGAAAAGCTGAACCATAGTAACACTAGGTATTGTAACTTCAAGTAACAATAAGTACCTAAGGTAATAGTAAGGTTTCTAGTAAGTCTCACTATTTCCAAGTGTTCTTAAAGAGTGCTTAGTAAATGTTTTATACCACTTAACTAAACTAGGAAACGTAATATTACTTAAGGAGGTATAAACGGTATAGTCGGGACCATCATAGCACCTGCTTTTATAAATTCAAGTATCAGAAAATACTTAAAGTAATATTATAGTTTCTTATAACTCTTTCTACAGACAAGAGCTCTTGAAAGGAGTTATCACCTAAGTTGATATAAAAGTATCAATCGCTACCTATTTACACCTACTTAATTTAGTAATTAGAAACCCCTATATATGATAGCAATTGGTATTATGGAGTTACTTTTAGAGCCCTAATTGTTACAGCGGGGTTCAAATTTACTTTTATGCTATACTAAGAAATATTAACATGCAATTTAACCATTGTAACTCTTATTTTCACTTTTTTATTATTATTATTTATTTATTAGAAACAATTACATTGATATTATTTAAATAGAAGTCTCGCAAAACCAAATATATGGTTTGTCTGCAAGGACGTTCTCACTCGACTTAATACAATGAGTAGGTACAATTCCGCTTTCTATGAGTACATTATACATTTGATTTTACTATGATTATACTGACATAAAGGAGTACATTATAGACTTCGTATTATTTATAAATCTAGTAACAATTGGTTAAAGAGAGTTTATGAGATATTTCTTTAAGTGCGTTTTAAATACATTTTTCTTTTTTAGAGTGACTATTTCGCTGGGCAATGAGTTTAATAGGTACGGGAGCCTTTTATTCATGGTTCTATTGTATAATGTCTCTAACCTCTAAATGTTATCTTTTCTGATCTAGTAGTCAGAATTTTGTGATTTTCGCTATGAGTTTGTGGATAAAACGAAAGTGTCATTGTCAGTCAGTCAGTTAACAGAAACGTAACCCTAAAATACCACTACCTTTACATCCAAGTCGAACCATAGTAAAACCAAACACCTTAAACTTGTACTCTTATTACCTTTAAAACCCTGTTCTGGAATAACAAGTGCATCAATAGTTCTAATTACAGGCTATCTAGCACTTCTTGTTCTTTAATAGTAATAATAGGAACCTAGGGTAATAAGGAATAGACGCCATGCTAAATCAAACATAACCTAAATATAATTCAGAAAAAAAACTAGTTTAAAACCCATTTTTGTATAATTTTCTCATTTTAAAACACAATATTATTACTACAATACACAATAACTGTAAAAGACAGAGCCAATGTCCTGTTTTTATCTAAATGTATATTGAGTGTATGCCCCGCGTGATAAAATACAAATTATTTTTAATTCAAATATCACTTATTTTCAAGGCCCTTCAAAATTGAGATGCAAAACTTATATTATTCTCTCAATAAAGTAGCACTCGCAATAAATGTTAGCCATATGATGAAGAAATCAAACTTGACTGATGCAGTTATTGACAATCTTAATTACACTTCCTTAGTTGGCCATTATTTTTACACGATATCACACATCACACAACAGTAACACTTTAAGAACTAAAATAATGAAAACTATTAGAAGAAGAAAACTCGCTACAGCTCTGAGTTGCGAATCAACACTGATCAAGATACATAAAGTAACTCCAAGAAAAAAATGAACTAAAAAAGAACTAATATATTACTATAAAAGTTATACCAGCAGACTTTACAACTTGTGTACCACCTATAGTTTTTATTATAACCATAATACAGACTTTAAAGTGCTTGAGGTAGCAAGATTTATATTATACCACCATTATAGATACGAAAAATTGTTTGCCATTAACGCCACTCTATAACTGTAATGTAACTCTGAGTGTTAAAAGAGTGAGCATTATAACCATTCTATTACTTATAGCGCTATAAGACGTGGGCCCAAATAAGAGGTTGTAAGGGGTTAGAGCGTGCTCTAACACCAAATGCTAAAACCTTTGTATAACTCTTGCTTGCCAAAATCACTTTTAAATAACTCTTTTAACACCAATTCTTATTACCAAAATGCTAGTTGGGTTGCCATTAGTTTGCGAAGACAAATGACTGCTCCAAAATGCATTTCCACATTTCACCGCGAAAAGTGTACACAATTGCGAAATTTGATCTTTGTTGCTTACTTGTTAAAAGTGTTTTTGCGACTGCATTCTTAATGTTGTAACCCGGTTTTTCACTGCCCCATATTTGGCACAGAGCTAGTAAAAAGTTCGTAACACTCGAAGTGATGGACAACTCGACTTTAACAAAACATTTTCTGTTAAAGTAAGTAAGTCGGGCGAAGTTGGAATCACAAAAAGTAGAACGGTCATACGATGCCAGACCAAAAGAGTTTTTTTGTCATAAACTGTATTATAAAATACAATTTCAACAGAAGTCATAGAAAAATAAAATCTCCGAACTTTAAAAATGTGGAACGTTTATTGAACGCATCGGTTTTTATAGGGTTCATTCGGAAGAGATATTGTTGGTGTCTTTCACAGAATGCTAATAATTTCATATAGAGGAAGTTTCGAATACTTAAGAGTCCTTTATGCGCCAAATAATACGCTCTGGAGTTTATGTTCGGGTTTTGAGATTGATCTTTTCGCTTTTCGAATTGCATTAACTATCTTAATAAATGTCTGATGAAACTTCTGAATAATTAAATTCCGCTCAAAAGGTGTTTTGGGGCCCATCGAAGTTGCTACCAGTTTTGCTAAACTCATTGGGATAACTGGGCAATAGACAATTAAAACTGTAGCAAAGAGATTTATAACGTCCCATCCACTTTCGTATTTAATACAAGCTAATCTAGCCATATTTTTGCCCCAAGGTCGTAAGTTATTCATATATCCTGTAATTGGTTTGCTATAATGCTCGTCCAGCCCTCATGATGGGCCATTAAGCTGAATTATTAGCGTGGAATCTCTATATTGCATTATCGACGTGGAAATAGGTCGGATCCTGTGCTATGGCTGTATGTAGATTGGGTCAATTGGCCATATTTCTATTCTAATCTTCAAATGAATACCCACATTAAGGAATTCCTTAGTGTGACACCCGATAAAAATTCCTTCTTCGGACTGCCCTCTTGGTCTAGTTTCGATGCTAATTTCTAAAAATGAGTCACATAGATGACTTTGTTTTATTCTTATGCGGTGGCTAACCGAGGCCTGACGCCAATTTTTTTTACGCTGATAAACCTTTGCAGAACATTAGCGCGATAATAATTGATGCTAAGCATTGGTGTAGCCCCTGATGCTATGTTGACATTAAAATGTTCCTTCAAAAATTCTATTCTATAATAATGAATGTATTTTAGATCTAGGTAGGTAACTAAGGATAAAACATAACGGAGCTGCAGGCTGCTCGCGGTCGCATCGCACCTTGATGTCGATGCTCGCAGCTTTACATTTTTGTTTTGACATTGCACCACCTCCATCTATGTAAAACAACGAGCATCGACCGACATAGACGTGCGACTGAGAGTAGCATCAGCATGTTTTTTTACCTCATACTTTATATCTCAACGTGGGGCGCATTCTAAAAACAATATGAATGATAAATTTTACAAAATGCGCCCCACGTTTTTAGGTTTCAAATTTCTGTAGTTAGGGTTGTAAATATTTACAGAAGAATTTATTTTTTACTTTTTAGTCCGTTTTAATGTTTTTAGTCCGATTTTTTTTCGATATTATTGCAAAATTGATGATCAAGTGAGAAAATAAGTACAGCTGATGGCACCTAGTCGGATTTTGTATCGAGCAAAAAATTTACATTTATGTATCTACAGGCAATATCGCTTCTAATCTCAAAATCTATTTTGTTATATCAGATGATATTATGTGGCATACCTTTACATCGTTATTGTCTACAATGTAGACTCTACATAATGGGTACTAAACGTTATACAACCTGAAACATTATAAGGGCACATGCAGGGTACTTACCTTCTGAATTATAAATATTATTTTGTATTCAAAGCAAACATTAATATTAGGTCTTTGCCTATGAAATTGCCGTTTTGTTTGAAAAAAGTTAAAGTATTTTTTTTTCGAACTTATTTATTTCTTTTATTCAAAGTAATCACCCCTGCAATCAATGCATCTTTGCCAACCCTGTGGCAGTTTATGGATGCCCTTATTGAAAAAATCAGCTGGACGGGAGACAACAAACTCTTCAAAGGCGTTTTGTACTGCCTCTCGGGAATTGAATTTTTTTCCCGCTAAAAAGTTGTCCAAATTTTGGAAAAAGTAATAGTCGGTAGGCGCAAGATCTGGTGAGTATGGCGGATGAGGGAGAGCTTCCAAACCCAACTCATGCAGCTTAGAGACGGTCTGTTGTGCAGTATGGGGTCGCGCGTTGTCGTGAAGTAGCAGTGGGGCACCCATCTATCAAGCTTTTTTATCTTGCCAATCTGTCGCAAATGGACCAATATTGTTTTGATGCTAACATCAAAAGCTGCTGCCAGCTCAGCTGTAGATTGCGATTCATCTGCTTCCACAATCGCCTTTAATTCATCATTGTTGACCAAAGTTTCCGGACGACCACGAGGTTCATTTTTCAAGTCAAAATTCTCAGAACGGAACCGAGCAAACCAATAACGGGTTGTACGTTCGTTTGTACCTGTTCTCTCCGTAAACGTCGTTGATGTTACGTGTCGTTTGTGCCGCGTTGGTGCCACGACGGAACTCATATTCCATAATTACACGAAATTTCGAAGTATCCATTATGAGGAAAAATGTTGAAATGTAATGAAAATACAACGCTAATCAATAAACAAAAGACTGATTTTGTAAATAGAATGTCATATTTTTAAAACAAAATTAAGTTGAATTTAGAATTCATAGCCAATCAAAACTTTTTTTTGTTTGAAAAAGTCTGTACTGCAATACGGCAATTTCATAGGTGAAGACCTATTATATTCGTAGGATGAAACCAGGGACCGGAAAAACCCCTTCGTGCGTTTGGGTTTTTAGTATTTACAGAATGAAAATAAAAAAAATACGATAATATATACACGCGTTGCTGGGCGCGGGGGTGGTGTTGCTATTTATCTCCTCAACACGTTTACCTACAAAATAGTTGCCTCCTCCAGCCCTGGCTCACCTGCTGAATATCTCTTTCTTGAGGTTGGAACAGGACGCAGTAAGGTTATAGTTGGTGTGGTATACTGTCCCCCCTCTCTTGACTATTTCACTGATCTTGAATCGGTTTTAGAATCTTTGGGTTCTGAGTATGCACACCACATCATCATGGGTGATTTCAATACCGATCTCCTAGTTCCCATCTCCCCTCGGTCCCAAAAACTCCTGGATATAATTAAGTCGGCCAGCCTCCATGCCCTGCCTCTACAAGCCACTCACCATAACCTTAATGGTGATGATACACTGCTCGACTTAATTCTCACATCCAACCCTTCCCTCGTCCCATCACATGGTCAACACATAGCTCCTGGTTTCTCCCGTCACGACCTTATTTTCCTATCCTATGTCCTGAAACCCCCGAAACCTATCCCTAAGGTAATGCACAGGCGTTGTTTTGCGCGGATTGACCTCGTCAAATTGCAGAATGATGCTTCGGAGATCGATTGGGACCCTCTGGTTAATGCAACTTCTGTTGATGATAAAGTCCAGCTGTTCAATGACACCGTATTAGCCATTTATAATGTCCATGCGCCCATCAGAAAGATAAGACTGAAGCGGCCACCAGCGCCTTGGATGACTAGAGGTATTCAAATGGCGATGAGGCGCCGGGACAGGGCTTTTCGTAAATTTAGGAGAAACCGCAACGAAGAAAATTGGAATCTTTTCAAAGCCGCCAGAAACCGGTGTAATCAGATGATACGCAACGCTAAACGCCGCCATATTCACAACAACATCTCCTCCTCCTCTTCTACCGATATCTGGAAATTCCTTGGAACTCTTGGTATCGGCAAATCGCGACATTCAGACTTACCTAACACTATTGGTCTTGAAGATCTTAATCTCCACTTCACCACTAACTCATCGAAACTCGACCATACGGCTTCATCCCGTACTGTTGCTTCTATAGGTAGTCTAACGCGTCCCAACATAACCCCGTTCCGTTTTTCTCCAGTGACCGAGGAAGAGATCAAGAAGATTATCCTCTCCATAAAATCCAATGCTGTGGGCTATGATGGCATAAGTCGCCGTATGATAGTTACATTATTGGACCACCTTTTACCTGCTATCACCCACATCATAAACTTTTCCCTCGATTCTGGTATTTTCCCTAACCTTTGGCGTAAAGCCTTTGTCCGTCCTCTCCCTAAAGTTCCTAATCCATCTCATCCCACCCAATTTCGTCCAATCTCCATCCTTCCCTTCATGTCCAAAGTGCTTGAGGCCTGCGTCCACAAGCAGTTCTCCCACTTTGTATATCAAAATTCCCTCCTAAGTCCCCTGCAGTCTGGCTTCAGACCTGGACACAGCACCTCTTCTGCTCTCCTCAAGGTGACTGGCGATATTAGGGCAGCGGTTGAGGACGGTAAAGTAACCGGTTTGGTTCTTATTGACTTCTCCAACGCCTTTAATACTGTCAGTCACGACATCCTTCTTTCCATTCTATCCCATCTTATGGTCTCTGATGAGGCACTGGATTGGTTCTCCACTTATCTTCGGGAACGCCAGCAAGCGGTGCAGTTCAATGAGACCACGTCATCGTGGCTTCATTTAGATACTGGCGTGCCCCAGGGCGGCATACTTTCTCCACTTCTCTTTTCAATTTTTATTAATTTTATCACACACAAACTTCAGTGTTCGTATCATCTTTATGCTGACGATTTACAGATATATGCCCAGACACGTGTTGATGACCTTAATGATGCCATCGATGCGCTTAATAGGGATCTGAACCATATAAAGTGCTGGTCTGAGAGTTTTGGTGTTGCTGTCAATCCCGCCAAATGCCAAGCTATGTTGGTGGGTAGTCCTCGTATGATATCAAGAGTTGACTCGACTAATCTGCATCCTATTGTTTTCGACGGTACTTTAATTCCTCTCAGCCCCAGTGTAAAAGATTTAGGATTACATATCGACTGTAGGTTGAACTGGCAAGTTCAAGTATCAAACGTCTGTCAGAAGGTTACTGGAGTATTGCGCTACCTTTACCGCCTCAAGAATTTCTTGCCAACCTCTATCAAAGCAATGCTTGTGCAAACCTTAATATTTCCTATTATCGACTATGGTGATGTGTGCTACCTCGACCTGAATGCAGATCTACTAAATAAGCTCGACCGTCTTCTGAATAACTGCATTCGATTCGTCTATAATCTACGTAAGTATGATCATGTGTCCGCACACCGATCACTGCTCAAATGGTTGCCCATTAGGCAGCGTAGAAGTATGCGGGCCTTGACCACTCTTTTTACTTTGTTAAGCTCTCCTAACGCTCCCCCTTACCTTACTTCACATTTCCAATACTTAAGTACTTCTCATGATAGGAACCTTCGTTCTTCTTCCAACCGTTTACTTAGCTGTCCTTCTCATCAATCTGATATTATTCATTCTTCCTTCTTCATTTACCCAATTCTTCTGTGGAACGCGCTTCCTTTAGACATCAGAATGTCCACCAGTCGATTTGCTTTTAAAACTAAGTTGCGCAAATTTCTTACTGAGCAAGCAGCTCGCTCTTAGATCTCAGTAATTGTCTATAACGTTTAGTTGTATATATATTTATATATATATATATATATATATTATAATTGGTATATATTAGGTATTTATGTATGTAAGTATAGTATATCATATTGGCTATATATAATTATTCTGGTATTTATTACGTTGTAAATCTTAATAATTCTTTTGCTTTTTTTTGTCCTACACTGGTTGTGCACCCTACCACATCACTATCTCCACATCACCCTAAGGTTGACTGGTAGAAAATGCCTAAGGCATTAAGTCCGCCTTTGTACAATGTGCATAAAGAATAAAATAAATAAATAAATAGATAATTTGATGGGGAAACCCTATTCGATATGCAAACAAAACAATGTTAGCATCATAAGCATAGAGATATCGTACATCAAATCGAAAGGGTTTCCTGTCCCTGAAACTTCATAAAGGTCTTTCTGTACCAACTAGCTTATTTTCAACTTGGAACACTTATAAAAACTAATTATGAATCAAACTATCTCTATACTTATTAAAATAATCAAAATTAATTAAGCGTTTTAGGCGTGGAACAAAAAATAACATAGGTAATAAAAGATCACAATTGATGAGATCTTGAAAGTGGCAGACAAAATTATTACTTATTGCTAAATCCGTTGTGAACGCGGCTTTACATTTAATAAACTTGCTGTCACGGCATATCGATGCTGCGGTTTGCATGCTGTGCATGCTTGCCTATTCAGGAATGTACAATCGACAGCATAACTTGTATATCACTTGTTAATAATAATTATGGAGGTAAATTACTTCCTAATAATACCTGAATTTACACCAGTTATTAGTGAATGGTAATTTCGATCTGATTTGAAGTTATAGTGACGGTAACGTCAATCTGCGGTACCTATCGTGGATAATATCATGATACCTAGTATTGATAGTAAGTCTACAATAGGGAATATGCATCAATTTTTTTTTAAATCTTAATCAAAAGTATAATGCGTGAGAAAATTAACTGTAATATTAAAACTTTTCTCTTGCGTTTTTTTCTCGTGATATAGTTACTTGAAGTTAGCGCGCAGCAGCACCCGCCGAAAACGCTCCATACAAAATGGTGACGTCACACATCACGTTTGTGTTTCGGCGCGATTAATATGGAGTTAGCCAATAATCTTCAATTATCTCCCTAAATTTTGCGTTTAGTACATACGTGTCATACAAAATATTGTTTCTTATTCGATATTCTATCCGACTGTAAAGTGCATTATATCCGAAAATGAAAAAAAAAAATTGTTATTTTTCCCTGATTTCATCGTGTGATAAAACTAAAATAATACATTTTTTTTATTTTTTTTCCTGTTCCATCATGTTTTTATAAGTGTCCGCAGCGATCAAGCTCAAATTCATCAAAATCGGTGACTTATGCATATTCCCTATTGTAAGTTTTACAACTAAGATCATGCGCGGAAATTTAATTACTTTTACTCACTTATGCTCTGAAATGTTATCATTCCATTTGAAAAAGGATTGCAGGGCGTTCAACATTTCCGTGGGGGTCTGGTTCATCACATTCTAAATTTGAAATTTAGCGTGGAAATGAATTTCAATAATTACTTCCCGCACTGTGCGGGAAGTAATGCGGGAAGTAAGTATTCCAAATTTAAATAGGTAGAACTCATAAGCTAGCATTATTTTTATAAAACTTTATAGTTGCATGACTTTTTTCCTCGCATTTCGTGAGTAAACCGCGAGTAAAAATCTTGTACTGGAAGCTACTTGCATTGCCTCGAATGATTATAGCCCTCGCCTACGACTCGGGCTTCAAACCATCCTCGACAATGCAAATGCAAGCTTCCCGTTCTCGGCTGTAATGTACTATTGTATGTTTAAGGCGAGTAAACACCTCAAGTGGCGTCCTCGCTCGTCTTCGGCCGGCGGGCGGCACCTCGAACTATATTTTTCTGAGGTTTAATGAGGATAGCTTGTAAATAGACTACAGAACCTTAGCTTCCACCTGTGCATGTGAATTTTTGGTACATTATGAACTTAGCGAGTAATAAATTTTATTAATATGAGCGCGCCACTTGAGGGTTACACTCGCCTTAATGACGCACGAGAATGTAACACATTTTGAGCTCTGCGGACAATTTTCAAATACAAATCTAACATTTACTATGCTCCAGCTAATAAATCGAAAATACCTATATAGACCACTTTGTTTAGAGACTTTGTAATAAATGAACTGTGATGTAATGTATACTTAAGAATAAAAGTATGACCCGGTAAACTAAATGCCTCGTACCTATTCTGAGATACAGACAGATACCGCATTCCTTAGAATTAAAAGGAATTAGTGTCCTAACAGATCATATTATCAACATTTCAGATGTGATTACGATAATGGAAAGTACTTAATGGCAACTTATCCCATTATCGAATTAAATTGAAATCACTTATAACCAAGAAACAATAATAGATATTAAAAGTAAAACACGCGAGTTTTAAGTTTGCGACTGCTAAGACGAAAATTAAAGTTTTTTTTAATGTCCTTGTTGGTCCTTGGATTTTCATTTGATTTTCGCACTGCCCGAGGTTTTGACACCTTTGCAGTTGCCATGATTACGTCATCGTCATGGGAAAATCAAAAACCACCATAAATTATATCGTGTTTGTTTTATTCCTTTATGATCAGAAAGCCTAACTTGCAAATAATGTTGTTGTAGGAAAGTGACGTGAGATAATATTTTTATAGTCGCGTCTATATTATTATCATACTAAAAAATATTAAAACATTTTTTTCTTTAACTAATTAGTTCACTTGTTTTTAAACAAAATGCAAATTTTAATAGACTTTTATGAAAATAAAAAAGTTTTTGTAAGTAATTGATAACACTGCTTAACCGAAACAATAAATTACCTTAAATAAACATGATTTACGGCAAGATTATAATAAATCCTTAAAGTCCGACGTAAATATTTTTCTAATTTGTTCTCCAAAATCCTCCTTAATAGAAAAAGTTCTGACTCAAACTCGGGATTACCGAAATCCCTGAATTGTGGTTATCGCAAACTGTGCACGATTTCTAGTATTTAGCGTTGTAAGTTTGACTCATTAAATACCTAATCTTTCTAAGTAAATGGTTGTTTGAATCAGGGTTTTATAGAGTTATCCGAATTTCAATGACTTGGTTTACGCGCCTGTCTGCGTGTGGAGAATTTTCGCTAGAGTCTAAGTTTAGGACCGATAACTATAAAACCGAACCGACTTCATCGTGTCAAAGAAAGTATGCTAAGCTGCTGGTCCCGCTGGTGGTACTTATTTCAACCAATCGCATCAGGTCCGCATGGGTGGTTTAAAATAAGACTTTCTCCACTAAGACCTTTTCGTGCATAAAGAAACGATGTTTATTCATCTTAACTTAATGAAAGATCACAAACATTAGTCTGAATAAAAGCTAACCCCGATCTAAGCATTTAATTCGAAGGTCGACCTGACCTTAAGGTTAAAGCTACAAATACCTAGGCTAGACTAGACGTATCAAACTCCTAAAAGATCTCTTATATTCGTCTGGAAAAATGAATAAAATAACAGTAAGCTAAATATTCAAAGGTATAATGGCAATAAGACGTAGTCGAGACTAAAAAGATTGAATCTAGATTGCAAGAACTTCTACAGTATTACGAACCTAATTTTAGCCAGCTATAATTTAGCATCATTAGTTTTTTATTCAGTGCGTATAGTCAATGTGACTTTATAATGTTGGTAAAGATTTTTTTTAAGAGCAGGCAAAAGCTCTATATATTCGTATATTGTTTCTTTTATATAATAGTTACCTATACAATAATAATATGTCCATATCTGATTAACCATCGCACAGCTGAAACCAAGCGTGCTTAGACTTGACATAAAGATTAACCGTCTTATTCATAAAAAGGTTTGAAAGGCCTATAAGTTTGTTCTAAGGAAATTCTTATGAATAACATGGCCGACTACATAACAGCTGATTGAAGTGACAGCTTTCACGGTATTTTACAACATATTGACATTTAATGATAGATAATTATTGTTTTCTTTTTTCGGAAGATGTGTATGTCAGCCCCCCTACTCTAGATGGAATTAGCGAGATCGAGTTCACATGAGGATCGAATATAAACTTCAAAAATCAGTTATTTTAGTACCTACATTGAAAATGGTTGCCATGGTTTCCATTGTACTGTTTTGATATTTACTCGATACCAATTCGATCTCAGATTCTCGTTTGTGTTTCAATTTTGGGAGTAACCCCCCAGCAGTGGAACTATGGATTTGTTAGATTAGAACGACAACTTAAATAACGCTAAAGTAGCAATTTCTTTAAACACTTTTATGGATAATGAAAGTAAGACGTTTAAAAAGTCTTATCAGCATCATAACTAAAAAAGACTGGGCGGTGAGTTATTATAATGAAGGCATCGGCTAAAAAAGGAATTAATCAATATTAGGTACACGCAGAAAGTTGAATAGCACGTGGATGAAATCGCGGGTGGAAGTTAGTCATTTTTTTGTCATAAAAAGGCAGGTAAGTGTCCAGATGTGAAATGGGATTGGTCTATGTGTCTTTTCACGGCTCGTTTGAAAGACCCCTTTTGCAAGAACGAGACACCCGAGTAGGGAGAAAATTCCATTTCCTAGGATTTATGCTGTTATTATTATGACAAAAGTTTATACATTATGTTAAGAGCCAGTTTTACTTGTTCCGATTAATAATGGTTTTATTTAAAAAATGGAACAGTAATATGTAATGATCGAATAAGTAATTTAATTGAAATTTAGCCGAAACTTGTGTAACAGGCCTATCAGTTCAATAATTAACGACAAAAAATGCCATGTGATTCAACAATGATCTTTTACCTCAAGCTAGGTAGTTAATTGCAATGCAACACGTGTAGATTTTCATCACGATCCACTTACACCTAAAACTGACCTTTTCTATGCGTAATTAAATCCCATAATATAACGAATGCTAACCATCCGTTCCATGCTAAGTGACCTCAAATCCCTTGTAATAAGGGACAGGACTGAGGTAGAATATTCACGGGCCTCAAGTTACACGTAAGTTATGGCCTACTCCGCCTCTTTTTGGGTTGTCGTTTTGACAAATTTATATGTGACAGAGTCTAGATGGAGGCATTAAATAAAAGTAGTAAGCGGCTACATGTTTTACGGATGCAAAAACGATATTTAAACGCGTTGGGTGAATGTTTCTTATTAAGGGTAGTTACAAATGGAAAAAAGTGAATCCATTTTTTTTTTGCTAAGCATTATTGTAAATGCAGTTATTACTGTTTTTTCATAACTAAATATTATATTTATTCTAAAAGGAAACATCTTTCTTACAACAACCTGAAATACACATAAATATGACAAGGTTTGTTCGCAAAACAATTTGTCGCCTTAGTTCTGATCTGACAGAGTTTGCAGTGCCAACAGTTCCTAGGCAATCCATCACTCTAAAGCACTGTGTACTCTCTCAGTCTATCTACTAACTTTATTGGTTTATATGTTATGAATTGTGTACCTATTTGTTTTGGTTGATAAAGTACATCAAATAGAACATACTGCAATTGGGACACCGATTGACCTATAGCGATTCACATAGAATAATTAGATATAAGAGACTATTTTAAGGTTATGTGTGTGTAATGTTACGTCACAGAATAGTGATGTCACATTTCACAATGTGCGGACGATATGTATGGCGCACAAAAGAATTTTGTAATTATCTAAGCAAACAATGTTTTTACAATAATGTTAATAACATTTTTTTTTGTAATTACGTATGGATTTGAATAATGAATGTAGACTCGACTCGCCAAGTCCTCGCCTATCCATCACCCGTGCCGACTGCTCCATATTTGTCGGACGTTTCGCAGTCGCCACCTATTTGTCGAGGAGTTGCGCCTACACGACTCCAGCCGATTCATCAAGGAGTTGACATGATCATTCGCATGATAAAGGGGGAAATATTTAAGTAGCTAAGAACGCCATTCCCCCATTGTTATTAATACCTAAGGCCTTGAAGGGTTGCGGAAAAGTGAATAATTAGGGCAGTACTTTGCAACGCTTTGAGTTATGACTTAGCGTTTTCTGTGCTCTGCACTACATATTGTGCTTGGACGAATCGTCCAAGATATTGTGTTTTAAATTTTTAGTAGCATTTAACAATCCTAAAGTAATAGTTGAAGCTTTTCTGTTAAGGAAATCGGAAATAACAACAGTACTTACCGTTCTATATTATTGACCTCTAAATTCTCTACAGGATAACACATGACGCCATGAAAGTCACGCGACCATATTGTTCGTCCAATGGCAAATTATTATGTTACATAGCGATTTATGTCACGTTGTCAGATAGCATCCATATTACCTCTATACTTACTGATGAAAATTTTATTGTTGTTATGATACTTATGATACTATTCTACAATTTATTTAATGCATAACTACTCTTCGCATGTGTTATCGGATCCGTGCGCAGTGAGAATATCCTGTCCTGATTTATTTCTATTTTGACTCATTCATTTAGCTTTGCACGCGAAATGTTGAAAGTACATGTTGATTTATTTCAACGGATAACACCGGAACTTTGAGTCCAGGGGCCTAATCGTGCTAATTTTCAACGATAAAACTAAAACTAGGTAAATCGTTACCTTTCGTTTATAGAAAAATACTCGCATTAGTTTTGTTAAAATTGTTGAAAGCGAAACAATCTTGGACAATTTAAATGAGAATTCTAAAGCTAAACCAAAGATTTTTAGGTAAATATAATGTTATCGTTTAAAATTAGTGCGATGGCTGTTTCGTTGGTGTATTTCGACGCTAAAAGGGTAAACATGCTCCGGATTAAAACGTCGATCAGAAAGGATCAACTGATTGAGTTCTAGAGAAAACATGTGACTTTCTGAAAAGTTCTGTTTGATTGTGTACCTATTTCATTTACATTTTGGATAAATTTATAACAATACTAACTTCCGCCCGCGACTTCGTCTGCGTTAATAGTATTTTGTCTATCCCTCGGGAACAGTTCCTTTTTTTCGGGATGAAAGGTACCCTATGTCCTTCACTGTACCCCTGACAACGTGTGTGTAAAATTTCATGATGATCGGTTCAGTAATTAAGACGTGAAGGCGTAACAAACAAACAAAAGGATTTTCGCATTTATAATATTAGTAAGGATAGAGCTCATTGAAGGCAAAACCACTATTTAATAGTAGATTATACACCAAGGGGATAAAGCACTGTTTTATGTCACGGGCGCTACATTGAATCCTGAACGTAACGAAGGACTCCAAATTTAACTCCCGAGCGCAGCGAGGGTGCTATAAGTTAATTCCCGAGCAAAGCGAGGGAATTAAGATTGAGTTCTGAGTGCAGTGAGGGATTCAAGCGCCCAAGAAAAAAACAGTTTTATCCCCGTGGTGTATACTCTACTTTTCTCACTTTATGCGAGACAATAAAAAACCAGGCTTAGTAGATAGTGTTTATTTCTTTATAGGCTTTCAGGTATTTTTCCTTTGACTTTTCTGGGAGTAGATTATTGACAATGGCTATGGCATCTAATTTAATAGCTTCTGGAGTCAAAATACTTTCATCACTCGACATTTTTTATTTTTTCTTTGAAATATTTATAGAATCTTCTAAAGCTAGTAGTACTACTAGCTACGGCTATAGCAACTTCTTTCAGCTGGCGTGGCCTACTCGATTTGACAAACAAATGAAGTTCGTCTCAGTGTGAATCTAGTGGGCCACGGCCTCGGTCTTCGAAAATCGAGTTGGCCGCGCCCGCTGAGGACACATTCTGTGACCTGAAATTAGACTTTATGGACATAGCAATAAGAATTATGAAAGTGAAAATCACATTATTGACCAGCGGGTTATAATAGAACATTATAACCCGGCTAAAGCCAAGAGATATAATGTCTTGCTTTCGGTAAGGTTTACCATGACATGTAATTCGGCATTGTCGAGCATGTGGTGTGAAAAGGGTATTTTATCAGAGTCATAAAAAAATAATGAAGTATAAAATGCAGTAGTGATAAAACTTTGTCCCAGTTTATGTCATAAAAATAACTTGACAAAAAATTATGCTTCTAAAGAAGCTTAGTCATCATTACAAACAAGTTTAAACACTTATTATTTTAACAATAAAGTCCAATATCGAACGGCAAAATTTGACTGGCCAGTCCATAATGGTAATAAAATTAGAGTAAGTACACCACAATGATATAGAATTGACCGCGGATGCCAATAGAGTCGGAGGGCGGAGGGAAGTGCCCTCTCTGATCTGATTATAGCATACGGGCTTAAGGCAGGTCGTGACCCTCGGAGGAACCGGCGATTTTATTCACGGTGTGTTAGTGTAGGAAGTTCTTACGATTGATTTATTGAGAGGCTAGCTAGATGATATCGAATGAATATCGACATTTATAGGAAGATGTTGAATAGGTTTAGAAAATAAATATTCTTGGAACAAGTTAAACTGAATATATGTATTATAAGCCCCGAAATTGCGAAAAAAATATCAATACACACGATGACACGACGGCACGTTGGACCCCTGTATAAATAAAGTGTGAATAAAATTAACTTTTTAATGTCAGTTGGGTAATGCAAATACTGCACAAAAGTTGCCTCAGTTTTTTCGTTTTTTATTAATTTAAAACTTTCTGAATAAAAATTACCTTAGCTGGCAGTTTGTCATAAGCTAAAACCCAAAATATTGAAGGGCGCTTATATGTGGATGTGATTACTCACTCCCTCAATCATTTGATTCCAAAAACTAATGTGTTTGGTTCGTTGATAGGTGCATTAATCCTAAAATAGGTACGTTATCATAACTCTATCCCAACACGAAATAGGTCGGTTGCAATTAACCAATTCGTAAAGCAGGATACGTTCATTACTAGCAGACGGACCACCTACGTACGATCGTTTATAAGGATGTGAACGTGCGTTGCTTATTGTATTAAACCGATTGTTTTGTTGCTAATAAGTACGTGGCGTCTGTCTTGCGCAAAATGAAAAACAAAAGAAGACATGAGTCCAGAAACGAAATATTTACTTTCATCACCTTGAAAACAACGGCAGGATTACGTGGAATAGACTACAAGATTCAATGAGGACTTATCCAGGAGAATTAGCATATGTTAAGTTAATAAATAACAGTATAACTCTTTGTCTTTACGTTAAGAATGATATTGCTTTATACGAGTATTTTCCACTTTCATATGGAAAACTAAGCCATTTTTGTTATTACTTTTGACCATCAAATTGAATCTGTTGCTTTTAATGATAGTAAAAAAGCGCAATTAATAAAGTAGATTGTAGAATTCTATTAAAAGCGATTCCACATTATATGTCTTTTTCCTTCCTTTCATATTGCCTTCTTTCAAATAACATCATTCTTACTTTTAGTGGTATCTAACATACATATATATATCGCTCTGTAAAACACACATCGCTGAAAGCTCATCTCAACTCAATCGATAATGTCTCGGGCTGGACAAACTAAATCAGTCCTCTGCCCTCATGGACCCCGCCCAGTGTGTAACGTTACAAAGAAGAGGGGAAGATAGAGAGCTTACCTAGAGTAGAAGGATTGAATCTAGCTAGTTAAGGAGCAAAGAAGAAAGATGGAAATATAGTACAATTAACATTTATTTACACTAAACCTAACAGACAAGAAGCTAAGGAACTTAAATGCTACGAGGGAGGAAAGGGGAAGGGGCGATTCTTCAGAGGCTTGCAGAGGGACAGGGGAACGTAATCTAGCGCGCGGAGAGGGGACGCGGAAGGGACGTAGTGGTACCGTGGATGAGCAGCGTAGACAGGCCGGAGATGGAGCGCAGATGAACGGAGGCTGGCCGCAGATGGAGCGTTTCAGCAGTAGAATAGTAGGTGCTGACCAGCAGGAGTTGGAGACTCGCAGCACCCGTAGAACTATTAGTTGACACTCGCGGCGCGGGCTTTCTTGTAAGGCCCGGGAACACTACTTGTTTTCACCGTAGATCTCGAAGACTGACTGACCCACGTAGATTTCGAAGACTGTCTGAGCCACGTAATAGGTTTGACAATCTTTTTATACTCACAGTAAATTTTGAAAAACCGAAAGAAAAATGTAGAAGAAAAATAATACAGCATTTCAAAATGGGAATTCGTGTATTCGCTCGGCAGCAATACAAAAGAGCGGAATGGCCAATAAATTGATAGACAACCTACGCGAAGTGTGAGTAGAATTGAAAAAAGCAAATAAACTTAGCTGTCACTTGTAAACAAGCAGCTGTCAAAATAAATACAAAATTATAACCTCACTTTTCCACTAAGAATGAAATTTATGTATGAAATTCAATAAAATTGTATGAAAAAGGATGAAACTACAAACCTAATAAGAATCGCCGTAAAAAGACGAATAAATTGCTGCCAAGCAAATGCTTAATTTCAAAGAATTTGGAAAGTTATGGCCAAAAATACTTATTCCCTAAGAAACTTAAACTAATTAAAACTAGCTTAAAACCATAGACTTATTATATTACTAGCGTAAGGACACGGTCAACGTCGCTACGAAGTGACGCCAGTTGGTTGGCCCTAAAATTACAATTTTAGGGCCAACGCGATTCAGTCACCCGCGGAAGACTATGGTAGACAGACGGTGACTGACGTGACATAAAAATGGCGAATGGCGCATTTGTAGATTGCAAAAATTATGATGCAAACGTTAAAAAGTTACATGGAATATCGTATCATCGGTTAGTAGCTTTACATTATTTTTATTACGTGTCTAACAATTTTAATAAATTATAAAATATTTTACTATTACTTGTTATTGTTCGAGGCAATAGAGATGGGTCATCATGACTCAAATGAACTCGTTCACTTGAAGATCTTTATATGGATTCAAATGAACTATGTAGTTCACTTGAGTCCATAAAAAGATCCTTAGACCTTAGTTCATTTAGTTCCATAGCTAGTTAACTCAAAGAACGAGAGTAAACGGAAAGGATAGATTACGAACACTGCGTACAGAAATGTCTCCTATAAACCATATTATTTGCTGCAAAAATAATTATCTACATTACATTTCAATTCAAGTAATTACAGATTGCCTAATGATCTAGTGCGTAAAGAAATATGGAGTTGCATAATAGTTATTTATGCAACTGTACTATAATGAGGGGTATTAAAACACGAATATATCACATGAGTGTTTTAATACCTAATTATGTACAGTTGCATACAAGACTTTATCTACACCCAATTTTTTTTTATTTTTTTATTATTTTTATTTGGGAATAAACAATATTAATACATATGGATTAAAAACACCCATGATATTTATATACACCCATAATATGTATCATCTATAAAGGTGTTGACTTTGACTTTGACCTTCCTCCCCCTCCTCGCCATTATGTCTTCCGCGAGAGTGTCATAATGTTGTACTGAATTTCATTATGCAACGCTGAGCGCGTGGTCGCGCTGCACAGCAGGGATACTGTAATGGTGGCAGTAAGCTAACCGTTACAGAACCTTTTACAGATGATTTAGATGATGTAGATAAAATAACGAAAACAGTCCTCCTAAAAACGTATTTTTATGACACGGATGTCAAAAGCTGGACTATGGAAGCTGAAAGCAATGCCAATACCGCGAATTGAGATTGAAGTATTTACCGCATTCACGCATAAAACAAAATAACTGAACTCAGAAAACGAAGCTCCTGCCTCCCATAACCATGCAGTACTAGCGGCCGCCCACGAATCCGTCTGCGTGGAAAGTTTTTTGCTTTCCCTCGCTTTATGTGTTAGGAGGAATTTGCATGTTAATAATCAACCTTGACAATTTAATTATTTAGTTGCATAAGGATTAATATCATGATACGAATGTCATCATCTTCCAATCAATAATTATTTTAGAAAAAAAAAAATATACTGTGGCTTTCGTTTCATTATTCCTATTTTCATTGGGATCTCTAATTTTTTTAGATAAAATACTGCTAATGTTACTTGCTGATAATTTCAATAGGTGAAAGTTTTATAAAATCTGTTCAGTTAGTTTTTGAATTTTTGCATTACAAACAATCAAACCAACAAACAAATCTTTCCTTTTTATATTTAATAATTTAAATAGTTTATAATATTAGTTTAGTATAGCTGTGAAAAAGAACAAAAACATCTAATTTGAAATAAACATGTTTGAGATTTTGTAATGCTTACGTTTTATTTATGGCCTTAATACCATCGAAAAACTGATATAATTACCATTATAAAAATATAAAAAAAAAGTTAAAAGTACTAGCGACCCAAAGGAGTCAGATGAGTGAACTTGTCCTTAACTCCAATTGAACTAAATAGTTCACTTCAGGAATCTTTTTTGCCCACCTCTAATATGGCAGTAGTTCGAGTGGGATCTAAAAGATGTAGCTGATTTTGCTTGTATGAAAAAATCATAAAGCAAATATTCGGATGGGCTCATCCTTCCTTTTGAAATCATTGCTTAAAACTAAGAGCTCAGGAGCGACAGGCAGCACGCTACAAGTGTCCATCGTGTTTGAGAAGCGATAATGGTGGAATCTCTTCTCTTTATCCGATTTTGAAATTGTTATTTTTGAGCTATCCATAGTGTCTGGTGGTGGTGGGACATTTCACTCCAGAATAATACCAACTCTGAGTTATAATTAAGTCATTATAAATCATACAACAGTGTATGTTATAAAACATGGCTAGAGAATCATTTTGCTATGTCTAACAGTCAATATTTTCAATGTTAAACTATTGTTAGAATTAGTGCGATTAGTGGGACAAGTAATCCGTTATACCTTTGCTCATTCAATGTCAGGCAAAAACTAATAACTGATGTGTTTTTTCTTTGTTATGATTGGATAGTCATATGACTGATTACATGAGAAAAGAAATTATATCATTTTGGATTTGTGACTGGTGAAACAGAACTTAGAATAATTCATTACTCTACTAGTGATAAAATTGTAAATAAAAAAGAACGATTACTTAATAATTTACATTTACATTCTATAATATTCTTATGAATGTATTTTATTTATGAGTGAAGTATAATCCGATTTTTGTTTTTAAAATAGAGACAATAAAATAAATCCAATAGCTTTTTCCGTTTTGCGTGGAATTACCTTTTTGGCATTGATTCGAAAACCATAATATTTGATGTCTCTGACGGAAGAAACTAAATCAGTATTACGCTTTCTTGGACCTCACCATACTACTATAACTCTCTACATACTTTATGTAGACGTGTTAAAATGATATTATAAGCCAAATTTTTGGGGCATAGCTTTGTTTAGGCTTAACCTGAATCTGTTTTTAATTCGTATGTTATCGGACCACGTATCTGAACTTTTAAGTGCTGCAATCAAATGCATAATTATAATAGTGCCGTCTAACAATAGTAAACAGGTCAAATCGAAAAGTTTTTACATTAGCATTTTAGGTTTCATTAGATGATCGAAGGTTTCATGTAATAAAATATTTAGTGCAAAAGTAAATAAATTGTCAGTTAATCACATCCGGGCTATGATACTTTTCATTACTATGTTTTCGTTTTCTTTAGTCTAATTTGTTAATAGCCAGGCTTCTTGATACATTTTCAAATATTTCATTCTTTTCGACTTGCACAATCTTGACGTACATTAAACAGAGAAAAATCCTAGGTTTTCTCTCACATTTACAACACGTAGGTATGTGATTTCTTTTATTACAGGGGTGCTAGGCGTTGTATTACCAATAACGGAATGTTCAATAGCGTGCTCTCGTTTGATTCGTTCAGGACTAATCCGAATTTGAGTTGGGTCGGAATTAAGCCTGCCGCATTGAATTGCTTATTTAGCGCCATAATGTCACTTTACACGCGACTTCTAATGTATTGGGTTCTGTAATGCATGTCGAATTATGTTTGTTGGGATACGCATGTTTAACGTTAATCCGATGACTTCCTTACAAATGAGGAGATAAAGATATGTCGTGGTAAATTTTGTGACCCACATCTTAATGACATAAACCATTCAAGTACTTTGAAGTAATATTGATTAATGGAAGGACAAACAGACATATCAAACGGGTGCTGGTTTGTGTCTGTCAAATCGAAGACGCTTATATTTTAACACTTGCCTTACCTTGTACTTATTGGTAAGTATTGTCACAGAACATATGTTATAATACTTATTTGGAAAATAGAATAAACTATGTCGGGATTTACACCATGTACCTGTTTATTTTTGAGACTCCGATATTTCGGCGCAGTTGCATGCGCCATGATCACGGAAGAACTGTCGATTGTTGCGTGCGGGTAGATGTTATTGGCAGACAAATCGGTCTACCCTCCGTCTAGTTCTTTTATTACTACGTTCGATACCGGTACCACTGTCTGCAAACTCACTATTCACTCGAATTTGTTCTCGACACACGACACTCACTGTATCTGTACGCGAAACGGCACTTTTTTTATTTTTGTTGTTTTTACACAACCGGACTACTGGATTCCAGACACTCGACAATTTAAACCCATCCTCACGATTGAAATTTTTGTATTTGGTAATTTCAATCGCTTCCCTGACCATTCTTGGTATGTAGTGGCGTTCTGTTGAAATAATCTGGGGGTTATGTAACTCGATCCAGTGATTTGTGTCCGAATGAATTAAATGTTCAGCAATGGCCGATTTTTGCGTATCGTTGTTTTGGACAGCTTTTATGTGCTCCTTTATACGGCATGCTATTGTGCGTTTAGTTTGGCCGATATATGAGCTACCACAACTGCAGTCGATCTTATAAACGCCAGGTTTCTCCAAAGGAAAACTATCTTTCGGGGACCGTAGACATTGCGATACCTTTTTCAAAGGAGTGAAAATAGTTTTTATTGCGAACTTTTTCAAAATATTTGAGACCTTATCTGTCACTCCCTTTACATATGGCAAAAATACTGGCTGTCTATCTACATCCTGCCTCTGTAACTGGTACTTTTTCGTGTGTCTAGGTGGAAGCTTTCCTGAATATCCATTGCTCTGCAGGATATGGCGCACGTGTTGTAACTCTTTGTCCAGGTGTTCATCATCACAAAGATCATATGCACGGTTTGTTAGTGATGCCACTACAGAGTTTAGGTGCCTAGGATGATGATGCGAAGAAGCTTTGAGGTAACGATCTGTGTGTGTGGGTTTTCTGTATACAGAGTGGCTGAGTGTACCGTCAGCGCGCACATTAATCTTGACATCTAGGAATGCTAAGCTTCTGTCTACCTCCATCTCACAGGTTAGTTTTATTTTCGGATGAATGTTGTTTCAGGGAAGCGATTGAAATTACCAAATACAAAAATTTCAATCGTGTGGATGGGTTTAAATTGTCAAGTGTCTGGAATCCAGTAGTCCGGTTGTGTAAAAACAACAAAAATAAAAAAAGTGCCGTTTCGCGTACAGATACAGTGAGTGTCGTGTGTCGAGAACAAATTCGAGTGAACAGTGAGTTTGCAGACAGTGGTACCGGTATCGAACGTAGTAATAAAAGAACTAGATGGAGGGTAGACCGATTCGTCTGCCAATAACATCTACCCGCACGCAACAATCGACAGCTCTTCCGTGATCATGGCGCATGCAACTGCGCCGAAATATCGGAGTCTCAAAAATAAACAGGTACATGGTGTAAATCCCGACATAGTTTATTCTATTAACGTCAATAACCATGAAAATTTAAAACAATATATTATTTGGAAAAGCTTATTTCGAAAATGTTTTATTAATTGACCTTTCTTCCGTGACAGTTCATTTAGTTAGATGATTAACCTGCTCCTATAAAGTTAAGGCGATATTAACAAACCTTTATTTAGGTATTCGTTGTGTATCGGATTGGAAATTCCGTAAATTGGCTATTGTATTGTACACGTTCTGAAGTTTATTCAATTCCATTTTATCGAGCACACAAATATTACAATTTCGAAATTAATGCGGCAGCATTAACAAGTTTCCCTCCGTTATCCCAACTTGCAATATCCACGAGAACATTTTTCTCATTCGTAGCGGAGTGCGCTCCCTAAGGAGCTATACATCGAGTTGACCAGGGAATTGTTCCTGAGTTCCAGCGATCCGGGCTGGAAGTAATATTGCTGCACTAACTTCGGACTATAAACCCTTGCTTGCGTAATGGTACTTTTGTGAGTTACGTCTAAGGTACGCCTTTGAAGAAACTTTTTTCCACGTGGAACGAACGGTTCACATTGATTTACTATTTTTATATTACGAAATTCACGAAAGAGTATTTTTAGGATGACTTGGTAGTAATCTTAATTCTTCGTTCTTATTGTCAGTTTAAAAAGTCTGGAACCGGTAGGAAAATATGGACGAAAACAATGCTTATTTTTTAAGTTTATTTGAAGTAAATATATTTTGGCTTTTACTTTTGAAGTTCTGATCTACGTTATATGCTAAACTTATAAAAGTAAGGTAGGTAGGTAATTAACACAAACCTACTTAAAAAGGGTGTTGTAATTTTCCAATTGTATGATTAACGTTTGCACAATCAAGACGGTTTTGTTCTCAAACCTCTCTGTAACCCAAAACGAAAGGTATATGTAGATAAAGTATAACAATATCATTCGCCGATCCCAAAGGAATTACGTTTATTTGCTCCGAGGCAGCGTGATAACACTATCTCACGGAAGGCCGCGGTAAAAGGTCCGAGGCTTGTGAGAAAGGATACTGCCATAATCCCAAAAGTGTATTTTCGCTTCTCTGGGCATCTCTGTACAATGGGACAAAGTAATTTTTTTCTCTTTGCATACCTACAGACAGATCGACCAGTATAACTTGACCTGTAGCTTTTCCGTTTCTGTGATGTAGAACAGCGAAATGTTTTCAAATTGAAGGTCCCATTGTGTCGGTTCAGGATATTTTGCCCGAGGTTGTTTATTGGGGGCGCTATAAAGAACGGCCTGGATTAGAGGAAATTGTTCATATATGTATGTAGTTTGTGTTAGTTTTCTTGGTAATTCTCAAATATATTTCTATCATTTATCTACAATTTTTGCATGGGAGATCAATAATGTAGTATTAAACGTAATTCCTCCTATTATGATTTTGATTATGTTAACTGATAATAATTATGATGCTAAATAGAAGCTTTCTTTTACTTTATTTATTGCGTTGCTGTTGTTACCGATACCACAGAATATAATGATACCTACACATCAGATGATGTGATATAGCAGATGCTCTCAATTTTTTAAATTGAATTTGAATATTATCTCTATTATTTATTATCCACATACAACAAGCTTGTATAAAAAGGTACTGTATACAAATGCCTAACTTAACATAGAGAAAACAAGGTTTTGGCGATAACAACTTTAGTTATTAAACTATCGTTTGGCTTTATGACACTGAAAAGCAGTTCACGAGGCAAATTTAAAACATATTTGTTCGCCAAATTCTGGAGCGGTTCCATGAAAACTAAATTCGAACTTGCTCGTGACTCCATGAATTATTTAGCTTTGCCATTACAGTCTATTATTGTGTCTATTATAACTCGTCCTCTGACATTTCGAGTTGACACTTCACTAAGAGCAAATTCAAATGTTTCATTTTATATCACGTTTGAAAGATAAAACCAAAATTGAAGCGTTGTCATTTTGGTTGCGTTTACCAATTTTCTGGTTTAGCTCATCGCAATAGGCGTGATTGGTATTCTAGGCTCCTTGAGCCTAGCTAGGCAAGGATTGAACTGTAAACGTTATTCAAAAGATAAAAATGTACCGTCTCATTTATTAAAAGATAAGTCTAGGTTTGACAAATTCGTACTCCGTTATGTATTATCTTGTTTGCTTACCACTATGACTTTGCTCAAATACCTATTTTGATCGTTAATAGTATACCCTCTGTTACTGATACTGATTTCGTCCTCATTATTCAGTTAAGTTAGGTCAGGTGGAAGGTGGAACTGCTAGTACGTCGAAAAGTAAATCGGTAGGGACCACACTTTAAAAGAAGTACTTAATACTTACATTTTATCTATGACTTTTCGAATCGGTTTCATTTATTTCTTTAGTTCATGCCTTTCGTTTAAATCCATGTGCATCAAAATATTATGATATTTTTCATTAGCTAAATATAATTTAAATTTTATTTCTTTGGTACGTTATATTAATCATGATAATCCAATATAAGTAGTACATAATTATATCTTTTTTAAAGCCTTATTTAACTGAGAAACAACATTTCAGGTATCTTCCAAAGCTTGGAAACGATCGCGATCTTTAGGTCGCGATCGTTTAAGTAGCTTCGTTCATTTGAGCAATGTCTTAAGACATTGGTCAATTTCTAGGCAAGCTTCTGAGCTGAGCTTCCCATAGATCTCTTCATCCTCACAGAACATTACTTTACTAATTCATATCTCTCGTAACTTAATTCCCTTTTCCCACTTTTGTGATATGAGGTTGGTAATCCTATCTTAGAATTGCACCCTAGAGGTGTGGATCATGAATTATTTAGCGTGGTTCCGTCAGGTTGCATCGCTAATGTCTCTCTCGATGTGACTCACCTTTTCTTGTTTAGACCAAGTCAAAAGCTCTTGCTTTTTGCACAAGGGCTAAAAGATTCCAAAATAGGATCTGAGGTGTGGGTAGTTCTGGTTTTGTTGTTACACTTTTACTTTTTTAGCTTAGTACTTTTGGCTTTATTTTGAACACACCAAGTTAAATATAATATTTGTGCAGCAAACATAGGTAGGCATTAAGAATGCTAAGAACTGCCTATGTGAAGCTGTGAAGCTTTAACCTCCTCTGTGGTCTAGTGGTTTGCCCACCCGCGTAAAACACAGGGGTCCCGGGTTTGATTCCCATGAGGTGGTACATTTATACTCGGTTTAGTTGGTTACAGGGCTTATTTCATGTCCGCCTGGCTAGCTACCATTTAAAAATTGTTGTGTTCCGGCAGTTAGACGGAAGAGAGATAACCAGTTCCTCATTGATGAGGATTCTGGGTGAAATGCGCTTCCACCTTCGGCCTTATCTTCACTTAACATCAGGTGAAGTGAAGGCCAGGCACTATTCCGTTGTGCATTAAAATTTCGTGAGCTTTGGCATGTAGAGCATTGCAGAGTGATGCAGGGTTATTTTCATTATTAACTAGCGACCGCCAGCGACTTCGTCTGCGTGAACATAGTAATTTTTCTATCCCTCGGGAGCACTACTTTTTTCTGGATGAAGTATCCTATGTCGAATGTTGTGGTCGTTGTTGTTGTTGAATAGTTAAGTCGTAAAACCGTAGACAAATAAACAGACAAACAAAACTTACTTTCGAATTTATAATCTTAGTTAATAAATAAATACCTGAATAATGTTTAATAAAATTGATAGATACAGTCTTAGTCCCGCTATTAGAGTGTCACTTATACCAACCATATCCATTGTAGATGCTTGCGTCATTTCAACAAACGAAGCTGTGAACATTGTTATAGTTTTGTTTTGGCAACTAGCATTAATATTTATTTAGATTAATTGTAATCTAATTAGTACGAGCGAATTGGAACTTCAGTAAGCATTGTTCCGATATTTTGTTATCCTGGTCCATAATCTATATGATGATCGAATAAATGGAGCAATTAAATAAACATTAAATACCATTGAATATTAAATAAGGAAAGGTATGTGTTAAATATAAGCAAAGAAAATTGTTTTTATGGTTGGGTGTTGATGTTATCTGTCATGCTCATGACCTTTATCAAAACTTGACATTTGACTTGACTGACTCTCGCTGGCACAATATTATTAAGTATTATAGTATTCTTATTCTTATTTTTTCAAGTAGGTAACTACAGACCCGACATACATTTTGTTACAAATATCATAAATTTGTCCTAATAATTAGGAACACTAAGGTAGGTTCCTACTATTTTTCGTCTTAATTTTTTAGACCAAGTGCTCACAATATAAAGTAACTAGCGGCCGGCCGCGACTTCGTCTGCGTGGAAAGTTTTTTACTATCCTTCGGGAACAATACAGTGTTTTTCTGGATGAAAAGTACCCTATGTCCTTCTTTGTACCACTGAGAACGTGTATGCAAAATTTCAGGATGATTGGTTCAGTAGTTACGACATTGTCTTCCTACTACAGTACACTAAAAAAAATACTTATAACTTACCACTGAAAAATGGTGCACATCATGTAATTCTCCCTCTAAAATATTTTCGAGAGCTATTTTCTCGAAAAGCCCGACCATCCCGGAGTCAAGTAAAAATTTAGGCTATTTGCCCTCACGAGAATACGAAGTGCATTTTGCCAAGGCTGATAAAATACTCTGAAGTACTGCATCGGTCTTCGGACGTGGCGGCCTTGCTCACAGGCCTTGTTAAATATTAATCTGGTACTGTCGACATCGAACTTGACTTAACATTACATGTAATATCATAGATCGTTAATAATAGCTCCGTTGGAGCTCATTGACCCCCAATTTCTGAGGTACTTTATCGGATGTCAAACTTTATCTTTTACTTTATTTTAAAGGTTATTTTATTACTTTAAACCAGACAATGTGGACCCCTCTGATTAAGTTGAACTTCCTTTAATCCACCGATAAGTACATACCTACCTCAGAAACCGGTAAAATGATTACTGTCGACTGCATTAAAGCAAAATCATAGATAGAGTAAAATATTAAAGACCATTGAAGAACAATAATAACGCAATACGTAAAATGGAGCAATTAGAGATGATCCGATCTACTACCTACTTCTTGAGTTTCAAAACTTTTCAATCTTAGTTCGCTCAATTTCAGCAAAGAAAATATTACTACGGTAATCCTAAAATCAATATAGGATACCCCATTCTCAATTTCATTAGACGAACCAAACTCCTCACGGCCTCGAGTACTATAAGCCACTGTAAATTGAATAAAGGACTCCCCATTCGGTCCCAAGCTGGCTTAAGCCTTGTTTAGACCTATGCGAACTTGATCGATTTCTTTCTATCGCATCCAATGATATTGATCTGATGCGTCATTGGCGCATAACATGTCTCAGTGTGGGCAAATCATAATGCTATAGACTTCTATGAGTGTGCACAAACATGGATATGGGCAATACAAACGAAACTACACTGGATTAGCTGAAGTGGCAGTGGGCCGGCCTTATTAGCCGTAGAACCGATGGCCGCTGGGGCAGACGACTTCTTGAGTGGAGACCGCGTATCTGCAAGTAGTGTGGGACGCCCTCAGACAAGGTGCAGCGGCGATGTTCGCAAGGTGGCTGGCAAAAGCTGGATAAGAGTAGCCGCGGATCGATGCTCAGTGGCGTGCACTTGGAGAGGCATGTCCAGCAATGGATGATCATGATGATGAAACGAAACTTGCGTAATTATGTCACTTTTAGTGAAAGTCACGTTTTTTAATACAACGGCGAATATTTGCAACCTAACTCATAAAATCACTGTTACTTACGGCAAATTTTAATTTGACTAGACTTGAAAGCTCGGTGATATACACTTATTAACACGTAAAGTTTTTAACATATTATCGTCTCATGGTTATAGAAGAAAAAGTCGATTAATTAATTAGTTACAGTTTTCTAAAGACTTTTTTGCCTTCAGACAAAGTTTGTTTGAAAGAAAGAAAGAAAGAAATTCATTTATTTTATCATCATCCAACGGTACACAAGGTATTACATTTAAATATGCATAGAAAAAGCATGAAACTCTTTTTTTTTTGACATCGTGCACCGTCGTATGATGTCAAAACTGTGCTGGACTCAGTATAAGCAGCAAGCGGGGCTTGCTGCACTGGTATTCTGCCCAACACAGTGATGACATCAGGCACGTAAACATTATCTAATTACTAGTTTAAAAAACTATGAAAAACAGCCGAGCGTAGTCCATATTAAGAATGAATGGCTGTGTGAAAGGTAACTCCTTTGCCTTCCACGCAAGTGTAGTTACTATAAAAATAAGAGAGTTTGAGATAAATAGTCTTACTGCTAGCATGAACTTAAGAAATTAGATGACGTTTTCGAAAAGGTTTTCCGTTATAGCACTGGTGAAACTTTTACCCGTCATAATAGTAATGGAAAAGGAAAATATGACACAGGAGAAACACTTGTTAGCTTTCTGAAACAGAAAATAATTCATAGGACTTTTCGTGGCAGTCTAGATAGTGACATTACAACAGATTAATTTAAAATAGTGGCTCAGTGAGCTGTAGACCTTGCTCAAATTGTATGTTGTTTAAAAATTTATCTATAGATTTCGCCACGAACCAACCGCTTTTGAAAAGCAGTACTGTTTAGTAGGTTAGGTATAATTTTATTACTTATATCTAATTGAAGTATTAGATGGCGCTTTTAATTTTGAACATTTTTCGAATGGGTGAATTTTTTTTCGCAATATTTCGCAAAACTGACTCGATAGATGAATTTTATATAATTATCAAACCAGTTCACAAAATTCGGTTGAGAACAGACGGACAGCCGGGGACATGAAATATTTTTTGCCCAAGCTGAAGCATATATGAAAAATAGTTTTCTATGAAATAAAAATTTTTTTTAGTAACATAAATCATTCATAGTACTTACATTATAATGAAACAATCCCACGTCAAATAACAAAAGTTGTTTGTTGTTTCTGAAACTTGTTAACATAAAATGTTGACAATATCCTAGGTGTAATTTTTTCACTCTCCAAATTTTAAGGAAATTTTTCAGTCCACGAAAGTGAACAACTTTCTCGGGTCAAATATGTAAAAAAAAATCACAGATTTTACAGTCCCCGCAAGAATCGGAGCATTGAAAATGAACACAAAAATTTACGAAAAACCAAAATCAAATCAAATGCAAAGTCCTATTATATTTCTAAGGTTACCTAGGTAGTGCCTATTTATTTTTACGATTGTGACACTCGGCTCCGCCTCGTGTCACAAAAGCGTCCTCTGACTGCCTCGACGCAGCCGAATTATTATTAACCGATTTTCAAAATTGCAACGAATGCACTTATCGTCTGCTTCTGCATCTTTTAACACTATTACCATGACGATCGTTCAATAATCATAGAAGCTACATCACTTTTTATGTACGGAAACACCCGTTTTTCTACAATTCCAAATCTAAAGGGACCACCTACAGGTCACAATTATTAACCGATTTTCAAAATTATTTCGTCATTTGGTAGCTAAACTAATACCCTAGGACCCTTTTTTCATTTTTTCTTAAGTCTGTTTTATTTCAGAAATATTTACAATTTAGTAAACAAACACCCGCCAAATTTTTGGAGTTTTGCTAAATTCCAAAAAAAGTTTTTAGTAGATTTTCAAAATTCAAACGTTCACGGGTGTCTCGATAAATTCCTCAACTTTTGGTACTATTTCCATCTCGATCCTCTCAAAATCCTCGGAGATATGGCTAAAAATACGTCTCAGGCGATTTGCATCTGATAACCATTTTCAATGGTAGAACGACTTTCCATACAAATCAAACAAATCACATGATCAGTTTAGTATGATGGGATGACCAACATTTTTTGACGTATCGACACATGTTTCATGGAGAAAGTTGATCAGTTTCATGGACTGCACACATCCTAAAAAATTGGAGAATGAGTAAAAAAATCACCCCGTATATCTTTTATCGAGTTAGCCCCCGTAGCATGATCGTAGCACCGCAACACGATACGATAGCGATCAAAGCTTATGTTTAGGCGATTATGTTACGAGGGCAGGCCTAAATTAAATGCCCGCATTGGATACGTCTTCATTATGATATAAATTATTTTCTTTTAAACGTTTCATTTCTTTTCATTAAGTATTTACGTAATAATCTTAAAAAATGAAGCCTGCGATTAATATAAAAGGATCCGCGGAGTTTCAAATCCGGTCCAGATTCAACCTTCAATTACTTAGGCAAGCGCCCCTCGAGATGTTTAATTACTAGTATCCTTTCTCATCTAAATTTAACCAAGTCGTAACATCCTAACAGTACGGAAACTTGTTATTTTTTGATTCTGATTTGATTTTTGATAATATTATCAAAATCATATTATATTGCATTCTTTCGATTAGATACCGGATTGCTCCGATTCCAAAATAATTTAAGATCATGTGTATTTATGAAAATCGAAACCGGATTGCTCCGATTCCAAAATAACTTATGAAAATCGAAAACAAAGACGGTCCCACACACCCATCTGAGGATCGAACCCATTGGATTAAGAGCTAGCCCCGAAAAAAGGTATACAATTTACAGAGCGACGTAACCTATCTTGTTAGTATGCAATACTATCATTATTAACAGACCCGGGCACATCGAAGATTTTCAGTGGTGGGGGTGGGAGTGGTTGGGCAACAAGGGGGCTGAGAAACTTATTGAAGGTATACGCCAAAATGCCTGGCAATGTTACATTCGATTTAGGTACATGGTTAGCTTGCTATTATACCACACCAAATCCAGAGCTCTGTAAATTGTTTACCTTTACATTGTAATTGTATAGTTTTTCAGCCCCTTTGTTGCCTAACCTCTCCCACCCCCACCACTGAAAAGCTATCAGGCGCCCGGATCTATTAATAATGATAGTATGGCACACTAATAAGAGGGGTCTCGTCGCTCTGTAAATTGTAAACCTTTTTCCGGGGCTAGCTCATAATCCACATCGTTACCATGAAAACCAGTGTACAGTCCCGTCTATAAATATGTATACAGTTTAGTTCTCCACATTACTTATCAAACACTTATACAATCTAACCTTAAATGTATAAACATTGTAATTGTGGAGAAAATAAAGCATATTTTTATTATTTATTATAACTCTAATTTCAATTAAAAAATTTTTAGAACTTTGTCAATCTACAATATTATATTTCTTGTTTGAATAGAAATCAATGACAAATGACAACCACAACAGAGTGACAGTCTTAAACTCCATACATATTTTGAGACGTGACAGTTCAAGCCACAATCACACCATGGGAGTTGCAAAATTTTTGTTAGTATTTTCCTGAATTACCTGCTATTAGGTCTGAAGAAACAGAGAGAAACTAAGGATAATTCCTTAAATCTAAAAAAATATCCGAGTAATATTTTTACACGTTTGAAATAATAAAAGATATCCAAACTGAAGCTCATGCAAAGAAGATGTTAAGATTATCAACTGGCATAAAAGGATTATAATTGTACAGGATGTTACAAAACAACCCGCAATGCCAAATATGGTAGATAGGGGCCATCAAACTGAACTACTTAATTCCTTAAATCTAAAAAAATATCCGAGTAATATTTTTACACGTTTGAAATAATAAAAGATATCCAAACTGAAGCTCATGCAAAGAAGATGTTAAGATTATCAACTGGCATAAAAGGATTATAATTGTACAGGATGTTACAAAACAACCCGCAATGCCAAATATGGTAGATAGGGGCCATCAAACTGAACTACTTTTACTATTGAACCAACTCTGAAATCGCGAAAAAACAGCTGTTTCATACATTTTGATATTTTCGTTATTAAATTTTGTATAAAACATCTGTTTTTTTTCGCGATTTCAGAGTTGGTCCCATTGTAAAAGTAGTTCAGTTTGATGGTCGCTATCTACCATTATTCGGCATTCGGTTGTTTTGCAATATTCTGTATAGTTTTGGAAAATAAACGGTAACCAAGCATTTATCCACCAGTAATAAAAAAAAAACTTAAGATTGTCAACAACCCTAAATCAAAGGCTTATGGTTTACTTAGATTACCGCCAATATCTTAACTAGGCCTCAGGTATTAGTCAGAACCGTTTTGTTTGTGCAGGGCTGTGGAATTAGGGGGCCGCTTTTTTACCTCTTTCGACGACGATTTAGGGATTAAGGGTCTTTGCAAGTTTCAGGGGTTATTAAAGGGTTGGCTGAGCCGTCCTTTGGAGCTGCTAAAGTTCTCCTACACCGATCCTGAAAAGGCTTCTGTGTTTGTAATTGCTTTAAAATTGTATTAGCGAACGCGGAGGTGAGCGAAAATGACTCAAATCGTCCGGTGTTAGAGTCGCATTGACAAATTTTGATGTATTTCTGGAGATTGCTTTATAATTGGTCATTTCTTTTTCTGTATTTTCATTTTATTATTTTGTTCGTGTATTTAATCTATCATTTAAATCGTTTTTATGTGGAATAATTACAATAATGTTTTCTTACAAAATTTTCATAGTGAGCAATGAGGATCAGTAACAGGTTTGAAATCTATAGTTTTATTGATATAATATAAACACATATTGATAGCTATGAAACCTAGTGAAAGAATTTTTGAAATCCGTTTAGAAATGGTTGAGTTAAAAGGGTTTGAAGGAAATGCCAAGCTCAATGCAATATGTGCTTTATCACGTATGACATAAGGTTCGCGTCCGTCGCGATGACGTCATAAGGACCCCCAAAAAACCAGTGTTTTGGCTCTTATAACTTCTCAGGTTTAAGAGATATCGTAAAAAAAAATTCACAGTTAATCATGTGGTGGCATAAGCTTTCTTATTAGCCACTAAACAAAAATCGTTACTGATCCTCATTTGATCTATGTGTCGAGGTTCAACCGAAAATATGAGTTTTAGTTTGTTTGTTTATCACTTTTTACGTCTTAACTATATAGGTACTCAACCGATCATCATGTAGTTAATTTTGCAAACACATCCTCAAAGATATACAGAAAAGAATATAGGATACTTTTCATACAGAAAAAAGTACTGTTCTCGAGGGATAGAGTAATAACTGTTACGGACGAAGTCGCAGGCGTAAGCTAGTAAGGTTATAATGCGCAATCCCACAAAAGGGAATGGCCATAATAAACGGGCACCCGGAGACTCCCTAAAACTCATTAAGGTACTCCTGCAGACAACTTGCCCCCCCAACACCCTATACACAAGGTCGAAAGGGAAGAAGCTACTATTTCTTTCGTTTTTGTGAATTTTAATGTGTATTGTAGAGTTCTACAAGTCGTATGCTAAGAGAAACAGAGAAACATGCATTGCAACTAGTGTTCTCCAAAATTGAACAAACATCTTGAGTCTTTGGTTCTAGCTTCAATCGCAGACGTCAAATTGTATAGATATTTGATTGAATCAAGCGTCACTTGGCGGAAGTCCCAAACCATTTTGAAAAAAGAAATGTATGTAACTACTTCCGCAAACAATATATGCAAGATGCACCGCCCGCCCGCCCGCAAACGGTGTCGAATAGCGATGTTACTCATTCGGTGTTGGTTTACGCACGATCTAACTCCTGAGGATGCTCCGGGTTGGGGCGAAACACGTGTAGAGTAGCCTAATTGGTGAAGGTGCAAGGTGCAGTGCTAAATGCAGGTATTGTGCACTGATATTTTGTGGTGTGCATGTGCAATGTGCATATTTTTGCGAGCGGGCGGGCGGTGCATCTTGCATATATTGTTTGCGGAAGTAAGCTACATATATTTCTTTTTTCAAAATAACTGGTATAGATATTGATGTTTGGGATAGTAACATCAAGAAAATTAAACCTATTCCAATCCCATTATGAACGCCAAATGATGACGTAATAATGTAAACATATAGAAGGAATCCCGCCAAATCTCCGCGGGATTTGTAAACAATATGAAGTGCCGCACCGCTGAGTAATCTCTCAGAGCCTCGGGCTACCGAGTAATTACTGAGGACGTTGTATACGCGTATCTAACACCTCTCTAATGTTGCGAATATTCCTTAAGAAAACTCCCCTTAAACTTTTCGCATGCCAATAATGCTTTAAGGGTTATAGAACTTTTTAATCGGCATAAAACACAGCCTTATATTTTGTCATTGAGGCACAGAATAACTAAATTGAGGTGTCAAAAACAAAATCTAAATATATAACAGAAGAAACTGACTGACTGACTGATCGGTGATATATCAACGCACAGCCCAAACCGCCTTTATTCTCATAAGGACAGATTCTCAAAAGGACAGATTGTCAAAAAACCGAAAAAGGCACAGCTGTGAGCTGCACACAAAAATTTATAGATTCTCAAAAAGACAGATTCTCATAATTTTATAAGGCGTGTTTTTGGTTTAAAAATTTTTAAGTAGGAAGCTTGCGCATGCGTACAGACAAATACGCTATTTTCCATTTTATAAATACTTTTCAATTCTATTTGCACTTCTGCAGTTGACAAATAAAAATTAAATTACGTTACCAAAGTACCAGGGTAGCATAAATTTAGAGGAGGTTAACGCGAAGCAGAAGGAATTTTGTACAATAACCCGTCTATAGGTACTTTATCTCTGTCGCTCTCGCGCTAACATTATTGTTGTGCCTGTGCGAGCGCAATAGTAATATGTTAGCGCTATTGTAATTTTTTTTTCTGCCTACGTCACCTATTACGCAGAAAATAAATTAAAAAGTGATTAAACATTTAGAAGTTAATCTTCTCTGTATTTATGAGATCCTGGTACTTTGGTGATGTATTGTATTAAGAAAAATAAAATAAAAAGCTATTCAAAATAAAGAAGTTAAACGTTCATTTCTCTTTTTTTGCTCACCTGTACTTCTGTCCTTTTGAGAATCTGTCCTTTTGAGAATCTGTCCTTATGAGAATAAAGGCCAAACCGCTGGGTCTATAGAGACTCCAAATTTAGCACATAGGTTCCCTATGATTTCTAGGGGTGCACTAAGAAAGGATTTTCAAAGCTCACCCCCTAAGGTGGTGAAAGAGGGAATCTTTTCGATGCTAGGATCTTAAAATTTTGGTTTTAGGCTTATCCTGGTTAAAGGATCCCCATGGATTTTCTCGAGTGTCCACGTGGAAGAAGTCGCAGGCGGAAGCTAGTCATAAATAAATGCTTCATTAAATCTTCTATTCGCGCTACTAAAAGCTCATTAAAACAGGGCAAGCCCACCTTTTCGTAAATGCAAACTTAAAATCATTATTTCTAAAGACTATTTCACCCGGGTGACACTATCTCGTTTGCGGTCGTCCTTACCTCAAAGAACTCATCCTACTTATATTACCATCCGCCTAATTGTGAATAGGGGCGTCTACCTACGAGAGGAATTTCGGTTAATGAGGTTTTACAACGGCAGCAAAGCCTCAAACGACGTAATGTGCTTAAAAAGTTATCTGACAAAAATTATGTATGTTTTTATTTAAAATAACAATCATTGTAATCTTGACTTAGGCATAAAAATCCTAATTGTCTAATTCTATGCCAGGGGGCCATCCATAAATTACGTCACACGAATTACATGATTTTTGACCCCCTCTCTCGTCCTTGTCACAGCTGGTCACATATGTGAGACCCCCCCTCTCTAGTGTGATGTCACATATTTTACAATTTTACATCTAGAAATAATATAATTATTGAATTAAGACAGCAGTTTAGAAATTTGTTTATTTCAATTTAAATGATATTGAAATGTGACGTCACGAAATTTAGGACGACTCCCACCCCCTTGTCACACAATGTCACACTTCATCGACCCCCTCCCTCCCGTTAAGGGTAACGTGTGATGTAATTTATGAATGCCCCCAGTAATTTATGGGAACACTAAATTGTTAATAATTGTTATATTGACGAAAAAGTTTAATTACTCGTGAAAATATAAAAGATTTCAATTGAATTATTATCAAAAATAAAAACGAATGAATAATAAAAATTTTCATATAATGCATAGTTAAAAGTTCCATTATTAAAAGGCGATGAAAAATACTTTTTTAAAGGCGAACTTTTTATTTCAGGCTTTTGATGGATTTTGTCTAGACTCTTTTGTACTTACATAGGCATTGTGTCCAAAAACCAAAGCTTTAGTTCAATGGACAATTGGACATTATCAAATGACTGACGCTTTATACTTATTAGACGTTTTCTTTTGCTCACTTGTATTTTTTCTTTTTTTTGCTCGAGTGTGGTTTTTCATCAGAATCTTATTAGGTACATTTCTATATTGCGTCAGAGTTTTTAGACCGATTAATTTTGTAAGTTTAATAGATTATCTGGTTGTCTCTGGATCCCATTTAATAGATTATCACTCAGATAAGTATTCTTGGTCGCAGCTACGAAAATAATGATTAGAAATGAAGTGAAAGCGTTACATTTTGATCGACACCCAAAGCAGTAGGTTATAACATTAATGTTCCATTTAATTAATACCGTAGTATAACCATAACATTATACAAACATTTCCCAACTGCGGTACATCGCCTACGGTGTTGAACCTCTGACATTTGCGCCCACTGACAGTTACATTACAAAATAAAGAGACCGACACTGATTGCTTTGTTTTATTTCGACAATTAGTTTTGATCATATTATAAACCTGAATATATATTGCCTTTAGGCGCATAATATCAGAAACGCAAAATAGCCGATTCGCAATATTTTACCTTCAAAGGTATTAGGGAGCTTTCGAAATTAATGCTGCTACTTATGAAAAGATTTTTTTAATAAGAGTAACCACCGCAGGAACTTGCTGTCTTTGGATAGACAGAACAGTAAAAAAATATGATTGAACTGTTTGCCCACACCGTTTAAATCCCTGGGAAAAGCGAACGATTTATGTATGTTTGAAATAATTAAGTATTGGTTAAAAAAACACAAGATCATCGGTTTCAAATTATCACCTAAAGATTCTCATTTTGTTTAATGATTTGGTATGGAAATTGTAAACATGAAATAATATTATCATAAATTATATAACATCATCTTCATTTTAATAATCTATTTTTTTAAATAAAACGTGAATGCTCTTTTTAATCGGGTAAAAAGATATTCAGATAAGAGAAAGCGAAATACACCCAATGCCTCGCATCTCAGTTTTTTGTGCTAATCTTGGAATTCTCTTAAAAATCATTCTCTTTTCGCAGGCTCAAGCCAAACAGAATTGCGAATTCATGAAAATGTTAATAATTTTTATGGAGGTTTTTTCCAACTGATAGGAGGGGAAGTTATTTATCTAAGGGATTGGCGGAGGCAGTGCTTCAGTAGATAGACAGTAATTTGAATCTTAATACTTCGCCATTATTTATTTTAAGTAGAAAAAAATGCATGGGCCTTCTCCGAGCGCGGGTGACAAAAGATACCACTTTTATCTTAAGTGGAAATGTTTATACTTTGTTGCTTAAAATGAAGTCGCTAAATACGTTTTATTGCGTAGTGTTTTGTCTTTTTTTGATGATTGTTTTTGAGTCCTGTAGATTTTTTATGGTTGGTATGATAGGTAGGTTTATCGAAAAGGCTAAAGTTCAATAGAGTTGTTGATATTATGTTTTTTATGAGAACAATTGAGTTGTGACTTTTCAATAGACGTGCTCGATAGCGTAAAAAAGTATCTAATATTACGTAGAAGTAAAGTTTTACCGAGCTGATAGATGTACATTTATGCCAGATAAATTGAGATCTTTCTTTAAGGGAAACAGATATAATTATCCAAGGGATTTATTTTAAAAACCTTTTGGCGATTGCGTAAAAATATTTGTTATTATTTGTTTTTGATTGTCATTTTCAAAGTTCTTACCGAGACGAATGAAACTTCCAGGACTGTTTCTAAGAACAGCGTCTTCTTTATGTGATAGTATCTAGTTTCAATTCGCTGAAAATCTCGCGATATTGCTCCAGCTACTTACGCTCTCAAGAGCTGAATTCCCGGAACGGTCCATATCTATATGTCACGTTCGACAAACAAACGCCTTAAGCGGTCCCAGTTCAAATAAATATGTATTCCACTCCAGCGACGCGATCGCAATACAAACTCAGCAATAAAAAATATTAAATACAAAAACGGAAAGGGGATTGGAAGAAATGTCGTCCGCAAGTATTTAATCTTTAAGAATCTTTTGGGACCTTATGATTTTTTTACTGACGGAAAATAATTACAGGAGTCGTTTAAAATTCCAGATTTTCGCCTGTTTTTCGGTGACGTTTTGTCACGAACGATAAAGCCTTTCGCAAGCCGCACATTTAGGGTTTGGTACCTATAATTAAATTTGTAAATCCGACTACCACTTTAAAATGTAATCTCTAAAGAAACAAAAACAAAATAAAATGCAGATTCCAGCTCTTGGGGGTAAAAATATGGTCTGCCGTTTTTGTTTTTCACTTCTCTCAAGGGTAATTTAATTTGTATCAATTCTCAATCACAATTTAAATACGCGTTTGATTTTGATATATTTTATAAACTATCAATAAACATACGTTTTATTTTGCTGTCTTTATATGATTCGAAATATCGAATCGAAACATACGTTTTATTTTGCTGTCTTAATATGATTCGAAATATCGAATATCTTAATATATATCTTAATATGATTCGAAATATCGAATCATATTAAGACAGCAAAATAAAACGTATGTTTTTTGACATACGTTTACATTAACATTACATTTACATTAACATACGTTTTATTTTGCTGTCTTAATATGATTCGATATTTCGAATAAAACGTATGTTTATTGTAGCCAAATGCTTGTAACATTTCAATGCTTGTTATTTTTATAGCATAAAAATCTGCCTGACTGCATAATGGTAACTTACAGCGATCGCACATCGTTACGGCTCTATACGCTATTCGACGAGATTCTAAAGTGCACCTTTACATTCAAATTATCCCGAAATTCTTAGAAACGTCTATTGCAGAGATTTAACTTTAAGTAACATTATTATGCTGAACGTCTTACTAAGAATTTAGGCAATATTTGGACGTTGCAAAGAAATGAATTTACACTTCACACGACACGAGGGAGAAAGCAGTAAACATGATTTTTATTCTATTTTGAAATGAATTGGGAAAGTCACCTTCTACATAAGTTATAAGCAATTTGCTATTACATTTTTGTTTTTTATAGAAAATTCTTTATCAAACTTTCAGAATTTTAACAGAATTATAAAAGTTCTACGTTTATTACGTTTATTGGAGTATGACTTACTTAGTATTTATTTTATTTGCCTTGTAAATAAAAACTAAGTAAGTAATTTACTCTTTTATGAAAACATACAGACTTTGGATTCTTTGTTTAGAAAGTAACTGAAAATACATATACTTATCTTTTATTTTATAAGATATCATATAACTTAATTGTATTTTTAATAGTTCACTGGCGCCAGCTTGACTCAAATCTTCTTTTTCATTATAGGAAAATAGGTATTGGTATTTTGTCGGTGTCGTGCGGTTGATATGATTACGTCATCGTTTAATATTGCCTAAACTAACCAACTCAATCTCTTTCAGTAATGGAGTCCGGGGACGAACCAGCAGCCTGCTCCGGGAGACGGACACTCGTGTTGGCCAATCACCAGAGCACAGCCGACGTGCCGATGCTGATGGCTGCCTGGAACCCTCGGCCTGGAGTGCTGCCAAACCTGATGTGGATAATGGACAGGGTCTTCAAGTTCACCAACTTCGGCATCGTCAGCGTTCTTCACGAGGACTTCTTCATACAAGCGGTAAGTGGCTTATTTTATACTGGCTTTCTGCGATTTCGTCCGTGTAGAAAGTAGAAAAATATGGCGATGGCGACCTCTTTAAATGACCTCCTTAGAGTATAACAGCTAGTTCGGGGAGCTCAAACTGTTTCCCTGGTTTCACTTACTCGAATGAGATAAAACATAGTTTTGATTTTAAGTTGGACCCCAAGCTACTAAACTGTGTAAAGCCCATCAAAATCCGTGTAGCAGTTTTTGCGTGATGCACGCACAAACATTAAGGATTTGCGGTTCTTTTTTTAGGATTCGTTTTTGTTCTGATGTGGATGATGGACAGGGTCTACATACTTCGGGACCGGCAGCGTTCTGCATAAAAATTTCTTAATACAAGCGGTAGCTTTAGTAGTTTATTTGTCTGTGATAAATTACATTTTATGCATGGTATAGATGCCGGCACGTATCTTGGCAAGATAAAAACGAGACAAAAGATGCGCAGCTACAAACACTACACTCGGCGCATCTTTTGTCTCATCTTTGTCTTGCCAAGTTAAATGCCGGCATCTATACTCTAACAAAGTAATACAATCCTCCTAAAGCATAGAACATCAATCATACATTATCACGTTTTAGTTGATTAGTTTAGTAACAATTAAGTTTAATTATCATGTAGGTTATCTTTGATATTAATGTCCAGTTCAAAATGTCATCATCATCATCATCATATCAGCCGCACGACACCCACTGCTGGGTATAGGCCTCCCCTAAGGATCTCCACGACGATCGGTCCTGCGCTGCCCACATCCAGTGGCTTCCAGCAATCTTCACCAGAACGACGGTCTACCTTGTTGGGGGCCTACCCACGGAGCGTCGTCCGGTGCGCGGTTGCCATTCCAGAATCTTTTCGCCCCAACGGCCATCGGTTCTTCTCGCTATGTGTCCCGCCCACTGCCACTTCAGCTGAGCAATCCTTCGAGCGATGTCAGTTACTTTAGTTCTCCTGCGGATCTCCTCGTTTCTGATTCGATCACGCAAGGAAACGCCGAGCATGGCTCTCTCCACTGCACGCTGGGTTACCTTGAGCCTCCTTATGAGACTTATAGTTAGCGACCACGTTTCACTGCCAAATACTGTTCAAAATGTACAAATTCTTATTTAGGTATCTACTGCATTGAGGTTTATAATATCAATCTCTAATCTTTTAGCTACCTACTATCCGTGATTATTATGTATATTTTTACTGATCCTTCAGTTCAGTGAGATGAACTCAACCCAGAAGGTTAAAAGCCCTTAAGGCTCTGAAGAGGCCGCGTTCAGCGCGATTGAACTACTTATGTAAAGGGCAGACCGCGATTTTGATACAGAATATCGTAAAAATGAGTAAAAATGAGGATAGCTTAATTTTAGAACGAAGATTACTTTATAAAGTAAGCTTTTGAAGTGTCGGCCTTAGGTAAGCATAATTTGGAATCGACGGTTGACGTTTGTGGTTAAATATTCAATAGAAAAGTTATTTATCTATCAGTTAACCGACATAAACGTTTTCATATGTGTGATCACTGTACCTACACCTGTATTTAAACTAAAATGCTATACATTTATTCAGAAACATCCTCAAATTTTAAGTACTTTGGTTGGTCTATGTTTTTCGATTAACTTTTGGCGTCATTATAGTAAAATATCACTTAAAATACAATTGTATTCCCAATATGCTGCATTCCAATGTATTTTTATAGTTAACAGTAAACCTCGTGTTACAAAGTGTTTCGTCTCGCCCACAAAGTGTGATATCGTACCAAATGGCTCTTATCTCAGTTTCTCCGATCTCGGATGAGCTTAAAGCTAAATCACAGTAAAAATAACCAACAGTATTGTGTTCTCGCGTCCTTTAAATAATTACCTACGGCCTCTACGCGCACTAGGGCTGCCCATTGATTTATCTACTATTACACTTGAGTATAAAATTATTGAGAACAGTTTGCATACGGATGAACTCAGTCATCAATACACGATATTATTCGTGTCATTGTCATACACTGTCTGCGTCCATTGTTACTGCAGCACAATCTCAACAGGTGGCTTTTCGGTTTTCCAATAAAATAGAATTAGGTGTATGAAATTGATTGACATTGAAAACCTCCTGATTGTCTTTGGTGCGATATCTTACGTCAGTTACATATACATTTCTATTTTATTTAAATTATAAAATGCTACATGGTTATTTGGTCTCTTGTGTACCGAAGAATACCGAGATTCCTTAGCACGTTTCTTCGGTCCGCTTTCGGCCGCCGCCGGTTTGAATGAAGACGGAATACTGCTCTACTCATTTAAGTATACTATGTCTAAATTTTCCGTCGTAATGCACGCGTCCATCAAAACAATGATTTTGATCATCAATCTTTACTGTAACGGTTGTTGACTGATTGGGTACCAGCTGATTGGGTATGCTTGATAGCTACGTCGGTTTGCAAAATAAATATTGAGTGAGATAACAAAATAATGAGTAATTTGCAATATTTTTTCGGTTGTAGGAAAATAGCAATTGTTTAAGTGGGCTAACGCCACGCTCTTTAGGGCATTTCAACCAAAACTTCCAGAACCTGGTTATCTTTAAAATGAAGTCGGTAATAAGTTCTAATAAAACTTAATATGCAATGATAATGTGCATGTGTAAAGATAATTATGTTCTTACGTTTATATGGAAAATTTCCACACACACAGGAATAAGGACCACACTTTTAACATTTAAGACAAAAAATACGATTTATTATTATTTTTAAAGATTTTCGTAAGCAGTTAAAAATATATGATTTACAAGTGTAATAACATATACATACGGTATTGTTTAGGATAAAAATGAACTATGTATATCAGTTTTGCCATTAACACAAATAAATTTGACTAATTCCTTAACGTAGCTCATTCTGATTTGAATAATTATTCCGCAAAAAGAATATTACTTTGTGCAAACATTTAATCTATATTTTCATTAGTTTCGACGAATGTTTTAAAAGCGGATTTTCAATACTCTTTTGCTTAAAATAAAAATGCATTGTATGGCAGATTCGTAGTAATGAACTTTATTCAATTAAATCCATTAGCTCTCCCATAGTATAAGAACCTCAGTATACAACATGTTACGAAAAACCCCTAAACCGAATGTGGCACGATGTATAAACCTACTCCCTCCCTATAAGACTCTCATTTGCATTAATTTGTCTTATTCAATTTGCCTTACCTAAATTTCTTGAACTAGTCATTTGGAAATTACAAAATATATAAAAAGGCGTTTGTTCGATTTATTTAAAATTTCAGGAAAATATACTGTAATAGGTATGTAGTTTAATTTTACTGCGTAAAATTACAGCGTTCGATGATCTTTTCTGGTATTAATTGAAAGAAACCACTTTTACTTTCATGCCACAACAGATTAAAAATGCTAATTAGGTAGGTAATTAAAATTCTTCCGAAATAAAAAGCAGTACAATGCATTTAAATTGACAATTAATAGTGAGTGCTGTGATTGTTCGTCCAAAATCATAGTATTTTACCTAAAACTACTGAACCGTATAGAAAAATGGGAACATCTCGAGCGTACCCTTTCGAATTAAAGAAGAATTTCTAAAATCGGTTCATATTTCGAGGAGATGTCGAGTAAGCTACACAAAAAAAAAATCTAATTGAGAACCTCCTCTTTTTTAAAATATGTCGTTTTGTACGGCAAGCGCTCTGAAGTTTGTCACATCAGTACCTCTACCATGAGTTAGTACAGTCAAATTGGCTGACGTAACTAATGTCGTTACGTAAAATCCGTTTCCACAATAGTAAACGTTAAATCGGTACCATGGGTTTCACTTACGTTTTACGTTTAATGTCACGTGAAAACCACACTGATTACAGTAAAAGCTAACTTCAGTGTAGTTAGGGATGTAGTCTGTGGTGTGGTATCTACTCTGTGATATAGATAATTGACAAGTGTTTTAGTTTATTTGGTCTGTGATACTCGAACATGAATGCAATACGACAAAATTAAAAAGGTTATTTTTCTGTTGCATATTGCAAGAAAACACGTAATTCTTAATTTGGCCGTTAAACTTTATTGTTTTGTTGGTTTGTTTGTGCTGCCTATATGTATTATTATAAATACTATTATAGTAACGCAAAGTAAAGCACATAAAACCTGAAAATGTAGATCATGATCTTGGTTTGAGTAGGTTTCTCAAAAACCCATTTACCTTAATAACGGGTGGCGCAAAAGTACTGGCACTAAAGAAAATACTTTTATTTTTTTTATATGACATTTTCTGTCATTCTGTTATTGAAAATTGTGTAGTGAACAAATATAAAATACACTGAAAATAAACATGGACCGTTTTACTCCCCAAGAACGTGGAATAAATATGGATTTAGTGAGGGACGCTTTTCCAGGCCGAGTTATCTCTCGTTTTGGCGATTTGCCTTGGCCTGCAAGATCACCCGATCTGACCAGTCCAGACTTCTTTCTTTGGGGTTTTTTGAAATCTCGGGTGTATGTGAACAAGCCACAGACTCTCGCAGCTCTAAAAGAAAACATTCGTCAAGAAATAACGAACATATCGCAGGAAGTGTTACGGCAAGTTATGCAAAATGTCATAAATAGGGCTCAAATGTGTATCAACTCTGGAGGTCACCATTTAAAAGACATCATCTTTAAATCCTAATGGTACGAAATTTAATGGCACAAATATACATTTAAAAAAACCTAAATCTAGTTTTCTAATTTAGAAAAAATGTTATAGCTGAACCAAATAGGGTCTTTACTTTTGCGCCACCCGTTATAACCCTACCTACTTACTTTTGTTTCCAAGGATACCCCTTGATATGATTGTAAATCGCTATTTTCTCTGCGAATATAACAGAGGTAAGCGAAGGCTTCTTTTGATAACCTATATAGTGTTTTTGCATTTTTTTTTCACTTTTGTACACGACAATATACTTGTTTCGCATAGCCGTATCATGTTCTCTTAGTATAGAAACTATTTTTCATAAGCCGCTTTGGCTTCGGCAAACATCCTCCAAGCGAAATATTGTCGAGCAGTCATTTTATAGAAACGTAAAAATACTTCTCACTATAAAAAATTCAGTGAGAGAAGTAACCACATTAGTTACAGTAATTTACTGTGACATCTGTCAAATTAGTGACTCATGGTACCGATTTGTATGCAAAATGCTACGTTAACTACACTCTCTACGTAAACTGAAACTAATGCGGTAAAGTAAATTTTAGCCTTCAACTCATGGTACGGATTTTAGTTCCGCTACTGTCCAATAGAGGCGCTGTACTGATTCTCATACAAATTGTTTTACGTTTACTGTTTAATTACTCCCATTGTAGGTTCCTACCTACTGTTTATTTATAGATAAAGTTACTAAAGATACTGCCATCTCTCATCTGTGCCTTAAGCCAGCTATTGACCGAGAGCGCTAGGCGTGTTAATTTTGTTTCCCTTTTAAATCGATTCGGTACAGTTCATTAGTTTTAATTATTCGTGTAGTATGCTTTTGTGTTCCGATTCCCGAATGGCTTTAATATCGATAATTCGTAAACACCTTTCCGGTGTTAGGGCTTTGATTATTAAAATCGATGAAGCAGAAATAAGGGTTTGGTGCTTTTTACCATTCGATATTACGTAAATGAATTCTAGTTGAAATTTTTCGTTGCTTAAAGTGCAAAATAACTAATTGAGCGAGCGCGAAGCGTCTCTGTTAAAGCTTGGGCAAAAATGCTTTCGTTTGTCTGTCCGTCTGTTCTCCTCTAGAGGTTGCATTTCTCGTGAAATTTTGAGCAACTTAGTGGTCAGATAGATACGAGTTGTTCAACTCCGCGCGTTTTCAATTTTGACTCAACTTTATAATAGTCTTCGGGATCTCGCTCGTACTCCCTCACATTAAAGCAGCTTCAGCTGAAGTGGCCATGGGCGGGACACATAGCGAGAAGAACCGATGGCCGTTGGGGCGGAAAGGTTCTGGAATGGCGACCGCGCACCGGACGACGCTCCGTGGGTAGGCCCCCTTCAAGGTGGACCGACGATCTGGTGAAGGTCGCGGGAAGCCAATAGATGCAGGCAGCGCAACCGATCGTCGTGGAGATCCTTAAGGGAGGCCTATACCCAGCAGTGGGTGTCGTGCGGCTGATATGTTGACATTAAAGCTTGAAGTTTTATTACTCACTATTTTTTTAAAGAAAATTGTGTCTCTTTAACTGGTCATTTAATTAGTACTTTTACGGTGGACATCATAATTATCTTTCTATTAGAATGACCAGTTAGAGGAAAGACGATGGTCGGATCGACATAAAAGCAGAATACCTAAAAATTCGGAAGACAATTAAGCTAAATGACTTCAAATCTTCTTCTAAAACACGCTGCGTTTATATCGTAAAGTAAAACATATTTTACAGTGGTTATTAAAGGGCGTATTAGGTTTATGAGTGAAAATTGCATGGGATAAAATTTTAGCGTTTTCTTAATATTGGTACAAAATACATTGTAAATGGCCACTATTCTGTTGCTTTTAAGAAAGGAAACATTTATTAAGGATTCTATGTGAAAATGAAGCTTGCTGGAAATATTGTGTTTATCACTATTTCTGATTTCAATGACAAAAGTGATTTAACTACTTACTTTAGAACCGGAGCAAGTATCTGAATATACTTAAGTACAACATTTTTTTTTCGAAAATAAAAAATATTTCCTACATGAGAAATCTAATCCTATACTGAAAAATCAGCAGTAAGTCCGCCTTCAGGCAATAAAGAATCAATAAATAATGCCATTCTTCCGTACATTAACGTGGATATGAATTATACATGGCGTCTCACCTGCCGGCGTCTATTTTATTGCATACCCAACGAGGATCAGGGGTTTGATGTCCCTTATATTCTTTTCCTCTGGAATTCATTATGGAGAATATATGTTTTATATAAAGACTCATACATATTCCTAAAGTACTTTAAAATTAGGCAATTCGTACGACAGTGTAAGTCACCCACTTTCCGCTTCAGTTTCAGTGATAAAATAATAGCCGAGGCTATACCAATCTATATAATTGTATCTTGTAAAAAAATCGGATGAGATTACCAACATCTAATTTTATGTGTCTAATCAGTTTTTTTTAAATTTACTAACTATTAAACATCATTGAAGTGTGAGCTAATTTCATAACCATTATTGGTTTTAAAGAGTTCACTCCTGACTTATAAAATGCCTCACAGGAAATCGTTAACGGTTTGAAAGTTTTTTTTTAATAACAACGATATGCTTTATTTTTAGTTTAAAAATGACTACCAACATGCTTTATTTACTTCAATATTTATACAAATATTTTTTTCGTATAAATTGAATTGAAATACACCCTAACAAGGGCTCCTAAGTCTACTAATTTACATTTATGCACTTAATAATTTATGAGATTTTCGAATTACACTCCAATGCCTCCCCCTTAATCTCCGATAAGATAAGGTCATTCCCCCTCGACTGTTTGTCATTGCTCAAACAAATATCAACAGAAAAATCAATGCCTTATTAAAAAAACATACAACACTCTACCAAGTAAAGCGGCAACGGAAATGACACGTTCGGTAGCGTTACAAAGTTAGCTTGTGCACTTATCGAGGGTTTTATGCTGTCGCAACAAAGTCTAAACTTAATTGTTTGAGGACGTTGGAATTTAAGGTGGGTGCAAAGCTTTGGGTGTTGGCGTATGTCAAGAAAAGCTTGATCGAATAATAATTTCCATCGTTATTTTCGGTTAATGCTTTTTGAAACGTGACGCTTATTAAGCTGAACTTTGCTTGCTATTGACTTTTTTAACAATGTGTTTTTACAAATTCAATTGAATATAATTAATTTGTAGCATTATTACTCGTCAAACAATACAACAACCAGCTCCTTATTATTTTATTGAAAAGGAAACCCATTTTATTCAGTAGGATCTTTATTGGTTAAATAGTTTTAGAACATGTTTATTTTGTGTAGTTTCAGATGATTACTAGATGCCAGTTTTTTGAGAATTGACATTATTAACGCCTGTAGCACACCTCCGCCCGCGGCACACCGCAGTAGGTTCCGCCATGAGTTCGACAAGCGAAACAAATGCGAACAGCCTGTTCGAATGCGTAGATTTTTCACGCGCGATTTGACCCAATCGGCTCCGACCGTTGACACACGTGAAAGCAATGACACGAAACCATAAGTAGATGTGAATCTCATATCGACGTTGATAGAAGACAACTCATAGCTGAACTATGGCGGAACTACCGCGGTGTCGCTGGTACGGTTTCGCGGCGGGGGCGGAGGTGTACTACAGCAGGCGTAAAAGCAAAATCTCGTGAATTAGACCACATACCCAAAGTATTAAAAACAATGTATCGTGCCGAGTTTACGATCCCTACCCCTTTATAGGTAGAACTAATAAACTAAAATCGTTACCTATATAGTGATGTTAAAAGCTTAGGGGCTAGCTTGTAATGAGTGTCCGAAGATTGCCCATACAAATGTTTAAATATCGTGCGTTGTATGTTTTTAAATGGACGGAAATTGTGTCTTTAAATTATGAACCAAATGTTGGCTTCCCCTTTTATTAAAGGTAAAGATTATTAACTGGTATCTGAATACGTAACTTTCGGAACATATCGAGGTTAGAAAAGGAGTGGTGCATGTTTTGCTTAAAAATTATTTCAGTTTTGTCGTTTTAAGGTGAATTATTAAAGACAATATACAGTAGGTAGTGCGAGCACAATTAACAGTATTCAGGAAGACTCAAAGCAATTATTTAGCCCCAAAATAATGATAACCTGTACTTACAGGGGTACCTGTACAATGGTACTTACCACCAAAGGATAATTTTCATTCCAAATGAAAGAAAACATAAAACCGGTTGCAGACTGAGCTAAGTTAGTTAAGCTAAGCTCGCATAGCTGGGGTTATTCATTATTGTATGTATTTGCAGTCTGTACAAGTATTTGAAAAATTACTTTTTACCATTGCCACTCGAAAAAGTGCGTTTAATTCAACGATAAGAGTGAATAAAGCGCTGTTTTATTCACCGAGTGAATAAAAATATTTTGAATTTGGAACAAGCGCGCATCGTATGAAATTATGTACAAAAAAAAACGTGCTGAAACTATGAAGCTATTCCATAGATAAGCCATAGTTATACAATTAAATCGAGCGGAATAAAGGCTCCAAAGGGTTCGCGAGAGATCTGTCTATTGGGCAAAGCCAGATGACGAAGCCGAAAACTGACGACGGACGCATCATTTCATCAAAGCCTGAAATCCTGAGGGAGATCGAGAGCTTCTATGGGCAGTTATATTCCACGCAGACACCTGTTGAAAGCAAGGCTAAATACCCCAGAGCCAAGCTTACCCGACACTATACCGAAGATATCCCGGACGTCAGCCTGTACGAGATTAGTATGGCTCTCAAACAGCTGAAAAACAACAAGGCGGCGGGTGACGATGGAATCACTACAGAACTTCTGAGAGCGGGCGGTAAGCCGATACTCAAAGTCCTCCAGAAGCTCTTTAATTCCGTCATCGTCCAGGGCAGAACACCAAAGACATGGAACATAAGTGAGGTGATCTTGTTCTTTAAAAAGGGTGACAAGTCCCTCTTAAAGAACTATAGACCCATCTCGCTTCTGAGTCATGTCTATAAGTTGTTTTCGAGAGTCCTTACGAATCGTCTCGCTCGCAAGTTCGACGACTTCCAACCTCCCGAACAAGCCGGGTTCCGAAAAGGCTTTAGCACCATAGACCACATCCATACGCTGCGGCAGGTTATACAGAAGACTGAGGAGTATAATGAGCCACTTTGCTTGGCGTTCGTGGACTATGAGAAAGCCTTTGATTCGATTGAAACCTGGGCGGTGCTGCAGTCTCTCCAAAGGTGCCAAGTGGACTATAGGTATATCGAGGTATTGAGGTACTTATACCAAAATGCCACCATGACGATCCGAGTACAGAACCAGAACACAAATCATATCCAACTGCAGCGTGGTGTGAGACAGGGAGACGTTATTTCTCCGAAACTGTTCACAGCTGCGTTGGAGGACATCTTTAAGCTCTTGGACTGGAAAGGACTCGGCATCAACATTAATGGCGAGTACCTAACACACCTTCGTTTTGCCGATGATATAGTCCTTATGGCTGAGACCATGGAAGACCTGAACACAATGCTCGAAGATCTCCGTAGTGCTTCCCAAAGAGTGGGTCTTAGGATGAACATGGATAAGACGAAAATTATGTCAAATGCCCATGTTGTACCCTCTCCAGTTCATGTTGGGAACACTACACTTGAAGTTGTTGACCATTACGTATACCTAGGACAGGCAGTCCAGTTAGGTAGGTCCAACTTCGAGAAAGAGATCTCTCGTCGAATCCAACTCGGGTGGGCAGCATTCGGGAAGCTTCGAAAAATCTTCGCGTCCGACTTACCTCAGTGTCTCAAGACGAAAGTCTATGAACAGTGTGTGTTGCCAGTGATGACTTACGGCAGTGAAACGTGGCCGCTAACTATGGGTCTCATAAGGAGGCTCAAGGTCACTTAGCGTGCAATAGAGAGAGCCATGCTCGGCGTTTCTCTACGTGATCAAATCAGAAACGAGGAGATCCGCAGGAGAACTAAAGTAACCGACATCGCTCGAAGGATTGCTCAGCTGAAGTGGCAATGGGCGGGACACATAGCGAGAAGAACCGATGACCGTTGGGTCAGAAAGGTTCTGGAATGGCGACCGCGCACCGGACAACGCTCCGTGGGTAGGCCCCCGACAAGGTGGACCGACGATCTGGTGGAGATCGCGGAAAGCCAGTGGATGCAGGCAGCGCAGGACCGATCGTCGTGGAGATCCTTAGGGGAGGCCTATGCCCAGCAGTGGGTGTCGTGTGGCTAATATGATGATGATGATACAATAAAAAAAAATCCCGCCAATTTTATTTAGGTTCTTTTTAGTGTGTTATCTTTGGGTTCTTTTCTAAAAAAATATCTTTCCAAATTAATTAGGTTCTTTTTAGTGTCTTATCTTTGGGTTCTTTTCTTTATATTAGAGGGAGATTAGATGTTCAGTCTTGCATCAGTCCATTCCATAAGTCTGGTACGATCTTCAGTCTGTAAAAATTCAAAGTCTATACAAACTGATGAAATGGACTGATGTCAGACCGATCATGTAATTTCCCTCATATAGCATGGTTGTTTTGTCATTGGAAAACTTATAGTTTCACTATTTTCTAACGGTTAAATTACCGATTACCTATCTAAATAATAAAATTTCATAGCTATAAATAGGTACTATAGGTGTATGTAAGTACTGCTATTACGTTTTCTCGCAGTCAATGGTAAAAAGTAGAGTACAAAACTCGTGAAAAAAAAAATTCATCTCGGTCCTTTGTATCCCTCGTTTCGCTCAGGATTCTACTTTTGAATCCATCCTTCGCTGCTCTCGGGATCCAACATAGTACCTCGAACTAAATTCCTTCTTTTTTCACTTGTTGTATAATCTACTATTATTTACCTGAATTCTTTTGCTAAACTACCTAAGCTCAACTTTTGGTCTGCAACTGGCATAAAAGCCGGCCAGCGTTTGCGAAGTCTCCGATTAAAATGTCAAGAATTTAATTTGACAAACAAATTATCTGGTTGGCATGTTGTACCGAACGGCTGGATCCTACGTTGTACCAATTAAAGATCTAATTAGAAAGTAAACTGCTCCTTTATCGGTGTCGAGCCGTCGTTACAGGCAACAATCACGGGAATACTGAAATTCTATTACAGCCCAAATCCCTAATAGAATCACAGACTACATTGATTCAGTTGGACCAGTGCGCAATTTCAATAATAGGGAACTATTGTTAATTATAAGTTCCATAACAATACTTATGTCTGTACTTTATTTTTTTTTTAATATCTAAAAAGCTGGGCTACTTACATTAATTTTGTTTGAGTCAAACGTTTGTTCAATTAGTTTCTATGAGAAAGTAACAAAATTAGATCTCTGTCAAATAGCAAAAATCATTTGTTCAAAATTAAGTCTAAGTAGTTCGAGCACAAAAACATAAAGTTCACTAAATTATATCAATAAAAACCGGCCAAGTGCGAGTCGGACTCGCGCACGAAGGGTTCCGTACCAAAAAAACATTTAAAAAATCACGATTGTTGTATGGGAGCCCCCCTTAAATATTTATTTTATTCTGTTTTTAGTATTTGTTGTTATAGCGGCAACAGAAATACATCATCTGTGAAAATTTCAACTGTCTAGCTATCACGGTTCATGAGATACAGCCAGGTGACAGACAGACAGACAGACAGACGGACAGTGGAGGCTTAGTAATAGGGTCCCGTTTTTACCCTTTGGGTACGGAACCTTAATAAGGCTCGGATCGATAAACGACGGTAGAGATATCTGAAAATTATTGAATTGAAAAGAACAAAATGTTATTGATACCTAATCACTTTTTAATACTCGAAAAGAATCGGGTTTCGCGTCTATTATTACCATGATGACTACGCCTACGGTATATTCAATAGAGCAATGAACTTACCGTGAAATGGCGTCGTTTACAATTCTATTGAATTACGAATTCAATTTCTCAAAACCTTTGATACCTTTAGCAATTTAAATTATTATACTAGTCAATGAAAACATGAAAGAACGATGACATAAATAAAAGACAAAGTTTGACATTTCACCATGTCTCTTAATATTGGTGAGATAATTGTTACAAAATTACACGTAAATACTTATTGTTATGCTTAAATAAATTAGTAGCTACTTATAGATAATTTGTTACACGTTTGTTCTCTTTGTTACTTCCTTTTTCTCTTTTCAATTTCTGTTTTTCCTACATTATTGTTCACTGCTCTCGTGAAAAATGGACTCAATACTTATTTGCTTACTCTGTGGTGTGACCAAAGCCGCGCAATCTCGCCTGCGGATAAATTTCTAGATGTTTGTTTATTTTCGTTACGATAATTGAGTTTCTTCGGATGTCGCCCGGACAACTCACAAATTAAACTTGGCCATTCCAATTGGATTCTGGTATTCGGATGGCATTTGGCGCGTACTAATTGGCTGGAAGAAGAAATATGAAATGAGAACCGCGGGAGTAGAACATTAATGTTCCTTTTCTCAATTCTTATTTTGGATACTTGATTAAATGATCAAACTGTGGCAAGTACGGTTATGTGTGAAGTTTAACATATTTACGTTTTGTCTTTTGTCGTGATTATTTTAAAATAGCAACCAGGGACTTCATTTGTTGCGAAACGAAATGTTTCCTATAAAATTCAAAATGTCTAGGCTTTTACAAGCACTTGTGAATGTCATAGAACCTACGCCATCGGTTCGCAAACCCTAAGCGCGAGACCTTGTAACGAGAACAACCGGCAAGGAACTCGTCAAGGGCTGCTTTTTTCTCCCTACTTTCATACAGAGTCGCCAACATTAAATATAGACATAGGTACGTCATAAATGTATCTAATTTCTAGTTATTAATTACTAGGCCTTACCAGCTCCTAAGCTTTTCTATTGCTAAATCTCTAAGGTCATAAAGTATCGGCGTTATCGCTGCGCCCAGGTGGGCGGGCAAACGCCTTGTCTGATTTCCGCCTAATTAAATCGGGGATTTTCACTAAAAGGGTGCCAGCAACTGCCAGGATTATTCCGCCATTTCGCCTTTTTATTGCCAGAAATGTACGACGTGTGCAATTTTGAGGCAAATTATTAATCGCAGGCCAGAGGAAAAGGGAGCCCAGTTATAAATTATAAAAAAGGAAGATTTTTCAAAAGTTACCCCTGTTTTGTTTATGGGAAAAACACAACTTAATTTGGGGTGGGAAAGAAAAAAGAAAGGGTTCCACGGATTTTTTAAAACTGGCAAGTGGCAAGCCGAACCTTGTTAGCATTAATTCAACTATTAAGTATAAACTTCAATATTATTAAACTTAAGTACATTATTTTATTCACGGGAAAAGCCCTACTAAAACTTATTTAAAATTATTTTTACTTAATTACTCAATACTTAATAAATTTCGCTTAAATTTAAAATTACGTTTCGAAAACATTGTTGTACTAATTAGGTTTATAAAGGAGTAATTGAAAATATAATTAAACTTAATTGACTTCTTGGGAAAATTTACGTTCTTCCTTTTCATTTTGCAAAATTAATAATAACAAAGATAAATGTTAATTCATTATAGATAACTAGCAACCGCCCGCGACTTCATCTGCGTGGACAGTTTTTAGCTATCCCTCGGGAACTGTACGTTTTTTTTTATTAAAGGTACCTTATTTCCTTTTCTGCACCCCTGACAACGTGTATACAAAATTTCATGATGATTGGTTCAGTAGTTAAGACGTGAAGACGTAACAAACAAAGAAACAAACAAACGGACTTTCGCATTTATAATATTAAAGTAGGGATTTATAGATAAACACCTTAATAATGTATATAAAACCATTGTTGGTCACCTCTACAACCGTATACAGGGTGTTAAAAACCTTCAAAGTGCCGTAATTCGCGTTAAGTCGGTGACCCGTTTGGCTCAGTGCCAGCGCGGTCGTGTCGCGGTCGGCGTTAGATTCGGTACCCGGCGTACCCGTCATGTCGACCTATTGTGTCCGGATTTATTGCAAACACCCTGTAGTTGATGTGCTTTGTTTGAACGAGTTGAGAGTTACGAATGCTTTGCGTTGGTTGCTAAATATAATAACCGTTCAGTTGGTTTAGTCGACAAATGCCAACTTAGTTTAAAACGCCAGATTCTACAAATGTCCAATTCTACAAATGCCAACTTCTACAAATGTCAACATTTGGTTGTAATATTTTCCATCACATTTTCATATGTAATTTTGTGTTTATATAGCGTATTTTCAATCAATTTTGGAATTAGGAAATTTTTTGTTTTTTTTCTTTCCTTCGTAATAAAAATGTCTCCAAAGTACCCGAAATCACATAAATATGGAGAAGGTAAATAAAAAAATAAAAAAAATATATAGAAACGCAAAAATATATAAGTATCAAAAAGTGATTGAAAATATTACAACTAAATGTTGGCATTTGTAGAAGTTGGCATTTGTAGAAGTTCGCATTTGTAGAATTTGGCATTTGTAGAAGTTGGCATTTGTAGAATTGGACATTAGTAGAATCTGGCGTTTTAAACTAAGTTGGCATTTGTAAAATTTGGCATTTGTCGACTAAACCGTTCATTGTGGTTCATTGGTTATCGTTATAACCTTAAAATTAATAAAAGTATCTTTGTTTTTATGAATAGAAAAACCGTAAGCAAGAAACGTATTAACGAATAATATTGACTAAATTAGAATTTTACTGAGAACATTTTTAAGGCTTCGATACAAACGATTGAGTAAAATTTGGAGCAAATTTAGCCTGTTTTGTAGAATATTCGACATATTTATGATTTCAGGGCCGAGTTCATGATGAAAGTTGTTAATTATACTAGATAGGTAGTACGTACATCCTTTACGATATTTTACAACCAAGCACTTTGTAAAATCACTTACATTATCTGAATGAGTAACGAATCACTCTATGTTACAAACGTGTTTTAAATAATTAAAGGGGTGATTACCCCAATGAGACCACTTTTACTCGTTAGCGAGAGTTGAGGAATGTCAAAGATTCCCCGCGAGTGTGCACGCACCCCATGAATAAGTTATACGGATAAAATGCGGTAGGAAACGGCAAGTTTGAGACCTTTTGCATATGTTAGTGAGGACCTATTTTGGAGTCGTTCGATTTTTTGGATGTATGGAATTGACGTTTTAAAAATCCATAGTTACAACCCGGTCGAGTTAACTCGGGACCTGAAGCTCGATAGCCCCCTCTCGTTTTCTCCTTTCCTCACGCCACCGTCGTCAATTTTTTGAAAGTTTTCGATAGATTATCGATAAATTATCGCTAACGAATGTACTTAAGCTATTGGCATGACGATATATAGTGGCGTGAGGCAAGGAGAAAACGAGAGGGGTCTATCGCGCTTCAGGTCCCGAGTTAACTCGACCGGGTTATACTAATACAGTGGCGGTCACATAATTAATGACACCAGTCGATTTTCATACAAACGAGGTAACTTTTGAAGCCTTGGTTTTCGGCCAAGGATTGACTTTTTTTTTATATGCCGTAGAAAAACGCTTTTATGCGCTTCCCTTCCCGCTAGTGATCGGGAAGGGGGCATGTGGGACTCGCCAGGAGGGGACTGCAACATTCAACGTTGTGGCTCCCTCCACGACTACCTCCCGTAATTCCACCAAGTCCAAGCTCGATGGAATCCCGGGAGGAGGGAATACCCACTAAAAAACTACGGCACTTGCCCACTCGCCACCGGTTGGTCATACGGGGTAGGCCAAGGATTGACCTAGCTGTGATCTGATGATGACCATCCAGGGATTGAATAGAAGAGATTCAGATCGCTATTCACACCTAACTGATCAACATTCTAAGAGATATAAGGATCAGAGTTTTTAGTTTTAGGATTTCCACACATTTTTTATGTTAATTTCGAGGTTTTTTTAAAACATATCCTTATATCTCTTATAATGCTCATCAGATGAGTTGGGTGTGTATTGTGTATAGCAATCTGCATCTCCTCCATTCATTCCCTAGATAACCATCATCAGATCACAGCTAGGTCAATCCTTGGCGGAGAACCAAGGCTTCTAAGTTACCTTGTTTGTATGAAAATCGATCGTTGTCTTTAATTATGCGCCACTGTATATTGTTTTATTATTATTTACTATTAATTTTATTTTACTATTCGTACTACTAGGAATAAAATTCGTACCGAAAATTAATGTATATTCCATACATCTTTTTATAGTTGATGTGGTTACGGAATTATGACACATATTTTTATTCTTTTAAAATAAAAATATATAATGAGTGGTGGATGATTTATAACTTTAGCCCGTTTTGCAAAGTTTCAGTTTTACTATATAGATATCGCACGATTTTTTTTTACTCTCTTAGGGATTCAATATTCAAAGTTAAAAAAAAACCATTCAAAAATTCATAATTAAAAGACAAGGAGAGTCACAGATGCCAAGCTAAGTATGTTTTCTCAAGCTTTGCAAGTTCATGTTGAGCTAAATTAAGTCGCTTATTCTTTTAACAGTTACGTGCTGCATATTCTACAGCCATTATGTTGATAAAATTTACCTATCTATTGGTAAATCTTAAAACTACATAGAAATATTTTTTAATTTCTAGTGATAGGTTAGAGTGGTTTGAGAATAAAACGTTTTTCTATCAAACAAACGAAACCTTTCTACGGGATTCGTTTCATTGAATCTACATTTAAATGACATTCCTGTGATTTGGGCCTTATGGTGCATATCTAATGTCTCACCATGGTTTAGGTTAAAATTGGTAAATTACTCATCATTAAAAATAGAGTTAATGCAATCCTTTTATGTTATAGAACAGTAAGATCAAAAAGAGTACGCAGTATATTTTGAACCAATTCTGCACAGAGATTGCTTTCAGCTCAGTGTTAAAAATGTAAATGTTATCACCATACCCCGTTATCGGCGGTGCACGAATGATCGAAGCCAAAGACAAAGTACAACAGAAGGTCTATTTTTGATTAATTTGATAATTCTGCCTAATCCCACTCAACCTCTGAGAGAATATATCTGTAATACATTTTTTTTAGTTTACCTGTACTTCAGGATAATCTTTTATCCACAACTCCATAAATTCGTGACGAGATTTTTTTTTCGGATTATATGCATTTAGACAACAATCGATCACTAAATGACCCGTAAAGGGGAGAGGCCGCGGCGCGTGTGACAACATTAGCTAGATAGAGTACACGACGACACGACAGTACGCGCGCGAGTGGCGTTCGGCCGGCTTCTGTACGCCTTTGTTGGCATCCGTCAAAGCGGACACCGCGCGGGCCGCGCTGCGGGCTTATGTGCGCCATTTGTCGGCATCCGTCAAAACCGACACTGCGCGGTGACCGCGTGCGCGTGAGTGCGGTCCGCGCTGTTAAGGCAAAATGAGCTCTATACTTAATTATTTTTTTAATTAATTAATTAAAAACACGATTCCAATTAAATATCGTCCTTCGCTTCCTGCACTTGGATTTTAGTAAGAATTAAATTTATTTATCTATAGGTATTGTTTAAAAATATAGTTCACATTCGCCATTATTGAACACGAGAACTTAAAAATTTTCGCACCTTAAATAGGTTTTTGAGTAGAAAAACGTAGGCAAAAAGGTGGCCCTAAAGGTCTTTCGCTTCAGATTTTTTAGTCTGTGAATCATTCGTGCACCGCCGATAACGGGGTATGGTTATCACGGTAGTCCAATTAGTTGCTGCCCCTGCATTGCCTATTTTTTACCACTGAAAATGGTTATCAGATGCAAATCGCCTGAGACGTATTTTTGGCCATATCTCCGAGGATTTTGGGAGGAACGAAATAAAAATAGTACCTAAAGTTGGAGAATTTATCGAGACACGTGTGAACGTTTGAATATTGAAAATCTACTGGTAACTTTTTTTGGCATTTTGCGAAATTACAAAAATTCCGGGTTTTTTGAGGGATGTTTGTTTACTAAATTGTAAATATTTCGAAAAAAAAAACCGACTTAAGAAAAAATGAAAAAAAGGGTCCTAGGGTATTAGTTGAGCTATCAAATGGCGAAATAATTTTGAAAATCGGTTTATAATTGTGACCTGTAGGTGGTCCCTTTAGATTTGGAATTGTAGAAAAACGGCTGTTTCCGTACATAAAAAGTGATGTAGCTTCTATGATTATTGACCGATCGTCATGGTAATAGTGTTAAAAGATGCAGAAGCGACCGAGAAGTGCATTCGTTGGAATTTTGAAAATTGATTAATATTATTTCGGCCGCGTCGAGGCAGTCAGCGGGCGCTTTTGTGACACGAGGCGGAGCCGAGTGCCACAATCGTAAAAAGAAATAGGTACTACCTAGGTAACTTTAAAAATATAATAGCACTTTGCATATGATTTGATTTTGGTTTTTCGTAAATTTTTGTGTTCATTTTCAATGCTCCGATTCTTGCGGGGACTGTAAAATCTGTGAATTTTTGTTTTGTTATGTTTGTTGACACAGAAACGAAAAATTTAAAACAAAACAAAAGACAAAAGACTTCCATTCTAAACTCATTCTTTGAAACTTTTTTGGTCCTATCATATCGGTTACGTGTTTTCTTGTTGCCAACTTTTGATTTATCTTGCTAACTCAACTGGCTCCCCATTCGCCGGCACAGGGACTTACACACTCTTACGCTCCTCTCATCATCCCCCTACCCTTATCCCAATTTATTTGGGGCCAGTGCATTGCGTCTTTTCTTCCATTCCTTCCTGTCACTCGTCATCTCCTCATCCACTCCCTTCGCATTCATATCATTCCGCACACAATCCATCCATCTTTTCTGCGGTCTTCCTCTTACTTTCCAGCCCTCAACATCCATATCCATTACTCTTCTAGTAACATGCCTTTCATCCCTTCTCATAACATTAATACTACATAATATTAATACTACATAATTACTCTTACGCTCCTCTATTCTATTCTTTTCCTACCTACTTCCCCACATTATCTTAAAAAATGTTTCTCGTTTGGCACTACATCTTCACACTGCACACTGCGTTCTTCTTCAAACCTTACCCTTGACATTCCAAGCACTCTACTGGCTTCGTTTTCCTACTTCTTCTCCGTTCATGCCTTCCGCCTAAGGAATGCACTTTCCGAGGGTATCAGAAAGATTCAGACTCTAAAATCCTTTGGCGATCAATTAAGAAGTCATTTTCTTTCTTGTGATCGTAACTTATAATATCTATATTTATTTTCTCTTTCTAACTATATTCATCAACTGTCCTTTAATTTGCACCCTTTTCTCTACTTCTACTTATTTATTTTCTCTCACCCCAAGTTGCCTAGAAGATATTGCTATTTATCAATAAGGCCGCCTTTTGTATGTTTTCTTTTTGTCATTTTTGGTTCTTTCTGTTTTTGTTTTTATCGTGTGCAAGCTACTTTATTATTAGGTTTTTTTATTATCTTCATAATAAGATTTTTTGAGCACATCGGTAAATTTATTGTGAACCACAAGAGTTTTACAGATGTCCTGAAATACTTTCAAATGAGCTATAGCGGAAGTGAGCTCGTCAATAACAACGTAGATAGATTGGTATATGAGCCAAATGAAAACGTTAATCACTTCGTAACTCGCTTCGGACTCCGAAAGTTTGTCGAAGTTGGAACTTAAATCGTTCGGAACAAGGGTCGGGGTAGGTACGTGACGCCATTTTTGAGGACCAATGTTTTCTGTAAGTATGTATATCTAATACCCTATACAATACAATCGGATCGGATCGGATGACAGTCTACTGTGGACTTTATCATGGTTCATTAAGTTTTATAATCACTTTAAACGCAACGCGTAAGGCCAGGTATATATTTGAGACTAACTGTTTTGCTATTTGATACCATAAATATGGCTAGAACTTGGCTAAATTTTAACTGCCCTGTAAATTGACAACTTTTAGAGAATTTGAGAGTTTGAATTCTGAAAATTACTCGTAAATGTATGATTTTTGTTTTCTATTATTTTGTTGCATTTGGGTGGTTGTGATATTGTCGTTTTTCTGATTTCTAAAACGCTTTTTAAGCAAGTTATTTAGTTTGAGGTGTATAACCTTAGGCAATGTCGAATCATTTTTAATTTCTTTTCGGAGCTCATAGATCAATGATAATATCAAGTAACTCCTTTTCTTTACCCTACATTAAGCCTCGTCTCATCACGGATTGGCTTGCGTTGTGTATTGCTCTGTAACCTGTCTTGTTACAGTTACAAGCGCAAGGTTAGCGTTTTAATGGCGACACGAACTCTCTGTTTGTTGTCTATGGCACGATGTTTATTACTGGGAAATATTCCTATAATGTTGGTGTTGTAGAGAAATAGGGTTAATCGTGAATCGACTATTTAGTTAGAGCTATCTGTTGATTAGTTATAGGAAAGGCGTGCTTATTTTGAACCCTCGTTGTAGTGACTCGAGTCTTTCTCTCGTGAAACTGCGTGATCGGAGGGGCCACATTATCTGGTTTATAGTAACTTTTATTACTTTTAACCAGATAATGTAGACCCTCCCGATAAAGTTAAACCTCCGATAAAGGACCTCAGAAACCAAGGGAAATTGAAATAAAATAAATTATTTATTTATTAAATTTATTTTCAACACACTAGCTTGTAAAGTGAGCCCTAATAAATCGCTATTAGGGCCATAAACCGAGCTATAACAAACGCGTGCAATAATATATAAAACACTAGTTGGTTATAGAATTATCCCTACAAAGTTAAATAGGTACCTTACTTCAAGTTCTTTGCGAGTAAACAGAGAGCATTCCCAATTTAACCGGATAATACAGTTATTTTTTTTTGTAACAACAAAGAGGTTTTATGCCGTTGAAAATTCATATTCATTTTTGGAATAAATAAATGTGTAAGTCCTCAATTAAGTCAAACAAATATTTATTATTATCAAATTATTCATAACTTACAATATTTTGTTATAAAATATTAAATAATTGGCATTTTATCACTTAAATTTATAATTTTCAAAAGGCTGTATGCTCACTAACCCCTTTGTACGCAAAATATTCTTGCATTGGGCGAGTGAAAAAAAACAAAAAAAAACCTGCGCGCCTTTTCCCATCATGATTATCATATTTTGTTTTTGTCCTATTTGTTGCTGTGTGGTAAATTACTTTGTTTCTTCCTCGCAAATGTGTTGAAAAACGTCGTATGAAACTCGTGAGCTCTTGCTTATTGCACACTCGGCTGAGTTACGCCCTCGCCTGCGGCTCGGGCTGCAACCCACAGCCTTGTGTGCAATAAGCAACCTAAACTAACTTGTATCATAATGTACTATTATTAAAATCTTTTATACTGTAGGCGTATTATGTGTTTACGCTTATTATACTCGTTAGCGACTGTAGCACAGAATATATAAACTGTAGTTAACCTGTATGAAAACTTTTAGTTTAGTATTGTTATCTCAAGTGGCGCTGTCCCAGATTGTATACAAAATTACTTACTATAGTCCCTGTCGAGACAGTTCAAACTCATGATACAGCCACTGAGGTTGCTACACATACTCAGGTAGGCTAGGTACAATATTTTTTATACCGTCCTTATATTTCTATTGAGGATTACGCAAATTTTGAGCTATATTAGGTAAATGTTTGTCATTTTAGAATCGATTACATATAATTTACAAAAACACTTATCAAATCCAATTAGTCCAATCCATCAAATAAGTTTGATCGCCTCAATCCTAAAACCTACTTAGAATGAACTACACAGAGATAGTATCTACAGGTTCTATTTAATCACATCGAAGCTCACCTAATTCGGAGCCGAGATCGAATAATTCATCGCCTTTGTCACCGTCCTAATGGAATATTCAGTCGCGGGACTTAGTTCTGTTATCTGACGCCCGTCCTCGTTACCATAATACTTTAATAAGAAAGTTTGCGAGGGCCCTAAATTTTTGTCAGCGGAATGAGGAAAACGGAAAATACGCTTTGATGCTTCACCACAGAATGTATTTACAATTTTGCTGCCACTGAATTGAAATTTAAAATTAAAATGTTGGTTAATTATGAACTTTAGATTTTAATTTTATTAAAAACATAATATTATATATGTTAATGATGGAACAATTTAGTATTTAGGTTATAAAACGTCGAGAAAAATATTTTCTAAGGCTTATTTTACAAGGTACGAAATTATCAGTGAGGCAAAAACATGTAAGTATGGTATGAAATCTGAATAATATATAAACTTAAGTTTTCATATTATAACAGTTTAATATTGCCAAAACAGATATTTCTAAATAAACATCAATTCCAAGCTCATAATATTTTATTATTTTCATCAAATATTTGTGATAGAACCCTAAATCGAATTTTCGATTACCTCACCAAGCGTCATTTTAGTGCTCGAACCTTCAATAAGCTCTCGTCGTCCTCCACCGCAACTAATTGAAATTCCATTATTATCGAGCCCTCCTGTAATAGTAAATCTTTATAACTTGGTCGGTTTTTCTTCTCGGCTGCCGTCTTTGTACCAGAGGATTTGAAGCCCTTTGTGATACTAAAAATAGTTGAATTTTCAAAGAACGCCCCTTTGTGTTTATCATATTTTCAGTCAGTAGACATTTTCATCTCCATGCCAATCAAGATTTTTTTAGATTCGACAATTTTAAACTATGCTTACTACAAACAAGCACTGGTAAAGCTTTATATAAGACTAGCGGCCGCCCGCGACTTCGTCTGCGTGGAAAGATTTTTTGCTATCCCTCGGGAACAATATTGTTTTTCGGGATGAAAAGTACCCTATGTCCTTCTCTATATCCCTGAGAACGTGTATGCAAAATTTCATGATGATCGGTTCAGTAGTTACGACTTGAAGGCGTAACAAACAAATAAACAAACAAACTGATTTTCGCATTTATAATAGTATAGTAAGGATAGTAAGGATATCGTTAGTCAATAAAAATGATTGCTGCTGTTATAATAATCATAACTACTGATTCTCACATTTTTGCAACAGCCTTTTTTTTCTGAGTAAAATTATCGGATTTACTGTAGAAGTTTAAGGGGATAAATTTGAAATTTCAAAGTGTCGCTGAAGTTTTATCAAAAGTCGTTTCGTTGAAAAATTTAAAGTAATCCGGTGGGGCGGTGAGAGCGATCCATCAGCAAATGAGGCCCCGGTGTGTATCGAACCTTTTTAAGATTGATCTCTTTACTGGGAATTTTCTCGGCTCTGACTTTTCCCTTACTCTTGTGATGAGAAAGCACAGACTTTTTGAACTGAAGTCTAAGTATTCATTACCTCTAACTGAAGCTGACACAGAGGCATAAAGCTGAGGCAGGGTTTTTATTAGCCACACATTATTTTGTATAAACCTTGGTTCGAAAACCTTGATTCATTATTTTATTGTTTTTGTTTTTTCTTTGCTTCCTATTTTAAGTGTTATTTTCTGTAATTTATCCTACTCCTCTGTTGATGTTTTTTCTTATTATTTTCTGTAAATGTGTGTGTCAATAAATTATATTCTATTCTACTATAAAGCGAGTTAAATAAATTTTAAATCCGCCTACGTACCGACAGGTACCTAGATTGGTGCCTAAAGCCTAGATATGTAACCTAGTACAACCAATCGAAGCGCAGTACTGTCGCGACCGTACTGCGCGCTAGGTGCCTCGATACATCCAGAAGACTACCTAGAATGTATCGTAGGTGCGAGGCTTACAACCAAAGACTATGAGACCAAGGTGACTATCCTGGCGACTTATCTTCCAATGCGGTCATCGTTTATCCTAGCAAGTAACCTGGATATATCTAGGCACCAACCTTGCCTGTCGGTGCGTTCGTAGCCTAAATCTTACATGCTAACTCTAGTCAGAATAGGAAGTTCAAATAATCTTTTCTATATATAATCAGACCACGTTTCTTAATATAAACGAGCAGTTAAAAATTAATAGTTTGAAAATATCAGAAAAAAATCTTGACTTATCAGCAAACTCACATAAATACGAGTAGCAAGGCACGTGCGTAGATTCATTCTTTTCATTATTTACGTAAGTAAACTAGATAGTCTCTTTTCATTACGCGCGTGTAATTCTATGAATGAGTTCTAAATCCAGAAATCAGTAAAATCTTGGAACATAGACAAACCTCAATATTTTGACCAATTATTAAATATTGAAACTTTTAACTGTACATTCTCGATTACAATAGGGAAGAGATACACTCATTAAATTTTCAGATATACTTAAAAATTACCCGTGTATATTTACTATTAAAAGACAACTTAAGTATAGTAATATATTAAAGGATTACCACTCACACATAATAATCCAAGTTTGTAACCAATACAATCCCAATTTCCCACGACACAAAATTAATTGTCATTCTAATTTAATACCCGTATAAAGTGAATCGTAAATCAATGGTAGGGCTCGCAGAGGTGAAATTGAAAATGCGATCTTTTCCAATAAGTTTCTCCCTTTGTGGCATCAATCAATTAATTCGGGTACTTACCCCCTTTTATCTGTTTCTTGTTCCGTGAATCCGCAGTGTGGGAGCAATGGTTACAATACACATGTCTCTTTGTTTTTCTTTGAGGTAAACGAAGAGAAAAGATACAAAATTAAATATTATGTACCCAAAATTTAATATTGAGATACTGATCATAATATCATCTGAATGTTTTTGTTTGGATAGAAAATATTTAGTTATGTTATCAAAGAAGGGCTCAATAAACGTTATTATAATAAGATAAACAATAATAAACTAAACTAATTTTTATTTACAAGAAAAACTTTAATATAATACATATATTGAATAGAATTTAGAAATTACTTTGTCTTAATTTATTATACTCCTCTCCTTTATCTAAATGAATTTCGTTTGTATAAATTTAAAATTTTCTCCCTCATTAAGTATTATCGCCGATTAAAAAAAGGCAAGATAGCCCACGAACAAGTCTCGCCTTCCATTATGGTGTCCCCCGCCAAGCCATAAATGCAATTTAGCATGATATCAAACGGAAATGCCTTTTCAAAAGAGAGTTTAACGAGCTTTGACAAAATTAAGTAACTATTTACGTCTATAAAAAATAAAAAATATTTCTCTGTATTAATTAATTTGTCTATGTTAATGTATTTGTTATTAGAGAATATTATTTTTGATATCCAAACTAACCTGTTATGCTATGATTGGTATGACTAGCAGTTTCATTGGTAAGTTTAGACTTATGAATGTTTATATAACTTGTTAATAAATTAACCAACTCGAAAATCGTGAAAAAAAATCAGCGGTTTCATACAAAAATTTATAAAAAAAATGTATGAAAAGAGTTGGTCCTATAGTAAAAGTTGTTAAGTATCATGGTCCGAAGAAACTATTTTCCCATTTTGGGTTCATTCATTAAAGTTATATACATATGTATGTTGTATGCTTTTTGGTTTTGTTACCTACCACCGTAAACAAAGTAAGAATAACCAATCAATAAAAACAATTAATCGAAAGTATCAGAACTTTTAAGTTTCCTGCAACCCTCAAAGGGGACGCCAAGGTAAGTATGTAATTTGAGACAGATTTAAAATCCTGATATCTTCCCCCTCCAATACATCAAGATCACCAATTTATTTCAGCGTCCAATTGAACGATCACAAGCTATTTTAGATTCTAAACCGAAAGAGCCAACGTTGAAATTGGATTTTAACTCTGCCTATTATCAAGTTTGTGCAAAAAAGGAAACTCGGGAAAAGCGGTCCCTTTGTAGGCACTGTAGGCAGGTGTATAAAAAATGTGACGTATTTCGCTCACCTAGGCGAACCTCGGTGAAATGACTTTTCAAAGGGAGTTTTTACGGACAAGAAAAGTCTTTGAATATATACTTACTTGGGTACTTGGACGATATTTTCGTCTTAGCTTGAAAGAAACGTAGACTTAAAATAATGAGCACTTTAAAAATATTGTGAAAGTTTAAATTGAACTCAAAGGTTTGATTGATTCCGCCCTTAAGTTACGAAGTTGAAAGGTGATGTTTTTTGTTTTGATTGTTTTCAAAGTCTGAAATATAGTTAAACATTTTGCATGCGTATGATTACAAATGAAATGAGATTTGATATGATATTTTTTCTAGATATTTCGCGGTTTGGGTATCGCGCATATTTAATTACGTCCGTACTTTTTGACTTCAAGGCAAAAGACTTTTATCTAAACTTATCACTATCCTGGGGTAAATATATTTTTGTTTATTGTATAAAAAATTGCTCAGCACACTTTGTCACTTGAGCTATGTTAAAAATATTCATAGGTAAAGAAATATACCTTTCCCAGTACGAACGGCCAATAACAATCGATCACCAGGTACAGCCTTGCACAACGAGGGTTCGTCGACTGAATTCGTATTGCGATAGAAGTCACTTCCTATCGGCTTCCTTTGAAGAATCCTTTGAGACTCTTTGAAAGATAACAAAGAAAATAAATATTGAATAATTTTCGTCGTGTAAACATGCTTAATTAAATAACATAGAATCTTAAGTTCCAACCTATTGAACTTTCATCGATATTCATATTTTTTTTGCAGTTTATCTCCTTTATTTTAAAAGACATTCATCGTTTTTAGCCTGGCCCTCTAATTTTAACAGCTAATAACTTGGAGACGAAAAGCGCTTTTTGCGACGTTTTATTTTCGATGGACTTTCAAATGATGCCCATACCAAAAAAATAAAAATAAAAATGACATCGATCATTATTCTCTTGTACCCTTCTATGTGAATTAACTTGTTATCTTACTAAAAGTTGAACAGCTTCATAAAAAGTATAATAAAAAAAACACAGTTTGTAAAATAATTAAGTAATGATACCTACGTTATGGGGATGTATTTAATAGCACTTTAAATTTGATGAAAACAGCTATAAAATTGTATATCAGCACTTTAAAATAATGATAGACCTATAATTTATTATATTTAATATTATCACTACAAAAATAATGGTTTGCATTATAACTGTGTTCCAACTCCGACACCATTTAATTTCTGATCAACCATGTCAGACTGACCACTGTTAAAATGAGATGGCAAGATGATAACAACTTGTGGCATTATGCCTCATTATGCATTCACGCCATCAGGTCGGTTCTGGCGTTGTTGGTCGTAATGGAACCTAACCTCCTCCTCAGCTCCTCTCCTCTCTCGCTACTCCCGCTCTTCGTAGCACCTACTCGTCTGTTTACCAGTACTAAAGTTAAAAAAAATAATTTGTATGGTGCAAAGTATTAATTTTAAAGCTAAGCAATTAAATTGTAAAGTGCAAAGTATTAATTTTAAAGCTTAGCATATTTATAGTGGAAACCATTATTTTTATAGTTCCTTCAATAAATTTTGAAGCTAAACATTTTAAAGTGTGTTACATTATTTTTAAAGTGCATTTATATATTCCCCTACGTTATGTATGTGTTCGTTACCCTTTATTATATTCTATAAGTCTAATTGAAGTAATTACGTACCAAAAATCCATTCGAATCTAAATGTTACGTAAAATGTTATGACATCGGGAATCCGAAAATTTGTTAATTACGGGAAATCACACGTGGCGCCCGTAATTATATCGCTAATGAAATCTGAAACAGACGATCGCGTCGCCATTAACGAGGAGTTTCAAACTGATCACGTAATCGGTGCCCGTGAGTCCAACGGGAACGCACAATCATCGACAGAGTTAAACAGTATGGTTTCTTTTTTACTTAGAGCTTAAACAGAATCTCATAAAACGTAAGTTACATTATTTTTACTAAAAACACGTGGTTGTTGCATACAGTCTGTCAAGAAAGTCATAAAATTACTTTCTTTGTCATTAGTGTTATTGTATAAATAACACTTAACTACTTTTGTAATGCAACGTGTTTTTAGTAAAAATAATTTTACTTCCGTTTCATGAGATTCTGGTCTACCTCTAACAGACACAGAATTTCAAATATCTTTCTATATCAAAACAAGTGAACGGATGAAAGGCATTTTGCTACAAAAGTTAAGTAACAAAAATTAGGTATCGCAATATAAACTATTAGAGCTGCAGCTAGTTTTATGTTAAAAAATTAAGTATTATTATTATAAGTAAATCAATCTTAAATATTAATAGTAAGGTATAGCAGATTCAAGTGAGTAAAAAAGTTTTTGACATTTTTGAACTTAAAATTCGTAGATATGTGACCTTCCATTACTAGATCAGTTTGTTGTGAATAAGACATAGCGGCTTACTCTCTATTTAAATTCATATTTTGTTGTATATCATTTTTGGTTAAGTTATGATTAAGTTCAAAATAAAATTCAGATAACATCAGCTGTTACAATAAATTCTTCAACCGTCTTACCGATGTCTCGCCAACTGTGTCACTCTGCTCACCGCCAAATTAATCCCGGGCGAACCCCCGGGCATTAAGCATTCATGCCTGGCCAATTTCGTTATTCCTCCCAAACGCACCGCCTCCGTTATTCTTTATTTCTCCCCGTCTTTATCCGCGGTCGTCTCGTTATTTCCTTTCGTATCGGGTCTTAGGTGAACGAGTTCACCGTTTATGTTTTTCCCTGGTCCGTGAGAAGGGTTTACTAACAAAGTTATTTACGACCTCCTTCAGGTTATATGATCGGCTTGTTTAAAATAATGCTTATTGGATTTAAAGCTCTGGAATTCTCGTTTTCGGGAAAGGGTGAAGACAATATCGTTTTTCATTATGGCAATAAATACCTAGCTTGAAAATCAATTAATTGGCACTGAAATAATAATAATGTTGATACCTCAGTAGCAGAGTTGTAAGATGATTATTGGTAATAAGGTTGGTATTATATTCAAAAATAGATCATTAAACTAGCTGCACCTGTTGCTAACCTAAAGGTGTACAATTGTAGCATCGGTAAATTGTATAGTACGTAAAGTAAACTGTATTAGTAGGTCATCTCTCAGTGGCTTATGCTTAGAAAGATTATCTCTCAATACCTAATTTCGTGTTTGTGATTAATTTAGTTCATAAACTTTGATTAATTACCAAATTAAAATCTACAGTGTTCTATCAGCCTAATTTTGTAATGAAAGTCCCTATAAAGTCTGGCAAAGAATAATGACTACGTTAGGGCAAGGTGGTTTCAGATTTTTTTTTTTTTGGTCTGGCAACCCTGACCGAAACACTTGTCAAATAAACCAGCTGATATTTTAATTAAATTAAATTGTTTAAACTTAGCAATTTCTTTAATAAGTAGTGTTTAAATTGTTCTTTACTGTATAAATAGTCGTGAAAAGTGTTATAAGTACAATCGGTGTGGTATAAATTGAAAAACAAGTGATCTCAAATTCGTAACGGCGGGGCGGCATCCAAATGTCACTGGAGAAGATATAAAAAGCGAATAAACTTCGTAGAAGAATCGACAATTTGTGATCTGCTGCATATTAAACCGGGGGAGTACTTTTATTCCTTAATTTTAGTTATTAATAGGTACCCATAGGTATAGGTTATATGGGAAAATACCAAGTCAAAACTTTGTGACTGAATTGAATTTGCTTATACCTACCTAAAACCACAGTGGCGGATTGTTTCCCAATTTAAACTAATACATTGACCATTCCACTTGTACAAAACTCACTAATAGTGAGTAACGTCACAACTCAATACAATCTGGCACAGTTATAACCTCTCTTTACTTGACAATTCGTGGAAGTAATGTAGACGGTGGCTACTATTGTCACAGACATTCGATATACTGTTTTACACTTCACAAGCATTATATTTGTACATAAACACGTCAGATCTACTTCACTTTTAAACAATAATTTTGGGCAACCATTCTGCTCCTTTTCTTACAATATAACTTAGTAATATAGGTATAATATTGTTCAGGTATTAATTAATTTTCATTCTAGACTATCAGTCACTCAGTTTTTAACTTCATTTAAGTATAGTTTAAGTATAGATAGGTACCTACATTTGTTTACTAAATTCATAGGAACTTATACTGACTTATACATTAAAAAGAAAGGTTTGACCTTGCTTTTATAGTCAAAGTTGATACCTAGTAATAGATAAACCTTTGCTACAATTGCACATCAAATCTATTATAAATAATAAACATATGTTATAATTTACTGACCTCACTTGCTTAACTTAGTTTATTTAATTTTATTTCTGTATTTCTTTTTTGTAACATAGGAATCACACTGACAACTTGTAATAAAATTTGATTATTGATCACTTATTGTATACTTGCAGTGATTGCGGATTGCAAGTTCCATCTAGCTCAATAACAACATGATGATGATGACCCGTAAGGCAACTGCAAAGGATGTGGAGATCAAACTCAAAATGGCACTAGAGGATTTGAAGGCAGCCAAAGAGCTAAATGACACCTTATTGCTGGAACGTGAAGACAGTGAACGCGAGATTCTTAAGACCATATCCCGGAACACTGACCTCAAGAATGAGCTTGCTGAAGTTCATACAAAGTATTCTGAGATTGTAGATAAATACAACCAGATGCAATTGTATATAGAAAAATTTAGAGAATGTCACTACACTCATGAACAGGCATTGAGTCGCATTACCGACCTTGAAATTAGTTTGTCTCTTGCTCAAAAGACCATTTTAGAGTTAGAAAAAGAAAATAAAACTTTTGTAGAAGAGAAGCATTCTCAAAGCCTGTTTAGCGAGTTACATCAATGTGATTCTGCAATATATTATGACAATTCAACCTTGGCATGTAATAACTATAATGACAAATCTGTTGTCATTAGAAATAATTGTCAACTTAATAGTGGAAAGAAAATCAAAAAATATATCCGCTTAAATAGATATATTAAGAAAACTCAAAGGTTGATAAAAAGACAAAATTATTATAGCCAATTTTCAAAGCTGAGGAAAGAGCGTAAGCAATTATTAGGGCAATTAGATGTAATTAATAGGGCATCATGTAATAACAGTAAAGAATGTGAAAAGGTAAATAATCAATTAAGTGAAAAAATTGATAATTTGGAACTTTCACTCAGGGAAATGTACAATAATTTAAGTGATTTTTCTCGCAAACAGCTAAATTACCAAAAGCTAGCTGCAAATGACATGATTGACATGTGTAACTATAATACAGACCGGTTCGAATCCCTTGGCAAAAAACAGAATTGTAGCTGTTTTAACCAAAATACTATTGTAAGACAACAGTGTGATGCAGTTGTCCAGGATGCCCCAGAGCCCTTACCTACCCACTCAGTGTGTGAGCTTAAAGTTTCTGATAATAACCCAACTAACTTAACTACCCACTCAGTATGTGAACCAGAACCAGAGGTCTCATACACTTGTAAAGATTTGAAAAACTCAACAAAAAATAATCCATCTTCTGATAAAAACTGTTGTGAAACAATTATGTTCTGCGATGAGATGGGTAAGAATTTAGGCCAATTAATTCAAAAACACACTAAGGAAAACATAATTAATTATTGTATGCCTGGGTCAACTTTGGATGACTTGATGAGAATTATTGTTAAAAAAACATTTAATAAAAACACTAATTTGATAATGTTGATAGGAAATAGGGGTAATGTGAACAAACACCAACTGATAGCTTATTGTAATTCCTTATTGTCTTTAAAAGTAAAAAAAGTGATTTTGTTCACATTCCCTTATTGCAAAAGTGTGTCACAAATGGAAAATAACTTTAGGTATCAGTTGAACGTAACATTGAATACGGTAGCATTTCATAATAGTGAACAGCTACACATAATTGACATCAATAAATTATTTAATAGTTTTTACTTGACAAAAGATAAGTTCTATCTGCCTAGTTCTTTTAGGAGACAAATAGCATTATCGCTATCTTTTTATTTTAAACATTTAGCCAATAATCTGGCTAGTAAAACAACTGCTTTTATTGAGCAGTCAACTATTGACATTAGTCATTCAACTTTGGAATCTGTTCCAAATAAAAATAATTATAACATTTTACTTAGTTCAAGTAATAATAATTTTTCACATTTAAATTACCATCTAGGACAATAGAGGCGTCCTCTAGCCCTGACTTAACAATAGAAAAGCCAAAGTGTTTAAGAATTGTACACCAAAATATGCAAGGCTTTTCTGGCAAAGATTTAGAAATAAGCTTATTCTTAAACTCTGAAGATATTGATGTGTTATGTGTTACTGAGCATTGGTTGAAAAAGCACGAATTACTTTTAAGTTTAGATAATTATAAAGTTGTTAGCTCGCTTAGTAGGAAATCTGCTATAAGAGGGGGTTCACTTATTATTCTACACAATAGTTTACAATGTAAAGAGCGTAGAGATGTAGTATCCCTCTCAATTGAACGAACCGTTGAGTTATCGTGCGTGGAACTTGATCAAATAATTATAGTATGCGTATATAGACCCCCCAAAGCGAATTACTTTGAGTTTGAGTCCACTATGGAGGAAGTTTTAAAAATAACTTGTAGGAAGAATAAAAAAGTCGCAATTTGCGGAGATTTTAATGTCGACATCTTAGACCCTAAAATAGCCAAACTGTCGAGTAGGTTCATAAACCTATTTAAATCATTTAATTTGCTAAATATTTTTAATGAACCAACGCGTATCACACCCACATCTGCAACCTGCTTAGATAATATTTTCTGTAACTGTAATGTCATTGAAAAATCAATTTTAAATTGTATTAAATCCGACCATAGTGGACAATTAGCCTCCATTGAGCACCATCATGTTCCGCCTAAACGGGAAATAATGTGTAGGCCAGTAAAAAAACACTATATTGAAAAATTCAGAACCAATGTCACAAGTAAAATTGAAACATTACCAGAACCAAATTTTGAAGCCAATAACCTATATAATCATTTATTTAGCATAGTTCAAACTGAATTTAGTAAAACTTTTAAACAAAAAGTCATCAAATGTAATGATAGTACGAAATTTAGTGACTGGGCCACACCCGGCATATATAAGAGCAGAAGGAAATTATACGAACTTTATGCAGAGAAAGCTACTTCTAGTGATCCTAACTTCATTGAATTTGTCAAGAAGTATTCACAAACATTCAGAGAAGTCTGTATCTTAGCAAAGTCCAAGTACTTTGCAAATAAAATTAAATTAGCTGACAATAAAATTAAGGCTACTTGGAATATTATTAACAAAGAAACGGGCAAATCAAAATCCAATATAAATTCCTTCTGTTTAAAAACTGGTGATCAAACTTTTGAATCTGACAATGAGGTCGCTAAAGTTTTTGAAGATTTCTTTGCTAGAATACCTGTAGAAACTACCAGTACTCTTAGTGCTTGTCCCAACATCGCTGTCTCCCTTCTGGAGTCTAGTGTTGATAAGTGCAATGAAAGTGTTTCCTTTAAATATATAAATAGTGCAGATATCATTAAAGCTTTTAAAACAATTAATGTTAAAAAAACAGAAGATCTTTGGGGCATGTCAACAAGCATAATTAAATCAATAATTGATATACTAGCCCCTTACTTGGCTTTTATTTTTAACAAATGTATTGACGAAGGGGTCTTTCCTGATCTAATGAAAAATAGTAAATTGATTCCTCTTTTTAAATCTGGGGATAAAAGTGACCCAGCTAACTTTAGGCCAATATCTATACTACCAGCACTTAGTAAAATATTTGAAAAAATTATATATTCCCAATTATTAGATTACTTCACATACAATAATATACTTCATAAAAATCAGTTTGGTTTTTCCAAGGGTAAAAGTACTACTGATGCTGGAATTGCACTTCTCAAACATATTCTGGATGCTTGGGAAGAAAAGCAAGATGTAATTGGCATTTTCTGTGACCTTTCTAAGGCATTTGATTGCGTTGATCATCAAACACTATTAAAGAAGCTAGAACATTATGGTGTCTCTGATAAATCAGTTAGTCTTATGAAATCGTATTTGTACAATAGAACTCAGAAAGTAGTGATTAATAGAACTGAGTCTACTGGAGCCCCCATCAATATGGGTGTGCCACAGGGATCAATATTGGGCCCATTGCTGTTTCTAATTTATATAAATGACCTTCCCAACTACGCGAATAATTTATGTGAAACAGTACTATTTGCGGATGATACTTCTTTAGTTTTTAAAGTAAACAGAGGTAATAACTGTTCGGACGAAGTAAATAGTGCCCTCTCTAAAGTTTCATACTGGTTTAATAGTAATAATTTAGCACTTAACCCCAAAAAAACTAAATGTGTTAAATTCTCATTACCTAATGTTGAGCAGACAAAATTAAATATTAATTTGAATGACGATGAAGTCGAGTTTATCGAGAGCACAAAATTTCTAGGTATCACACTAGATTCCCGACTGCAATGGGATCCACATATTGAAGCCTTGTCAAGTAGACTTAGTTCAGCGGCATTTGCTGTTAAGAAAATAAGGCTTTTAACTGATATTGAAACGGCAAGGTTAGTATACTTTAGTTATTTTCATAGCGTAATGTCGTATGGACTGCTATTGTGGGGCTCAGCTGCCAGTATTGAAAATATTTTTGTACTCCAAAAAAGAGCTGTTCGCGCCATATATAATCTTCGGCGAAGAGATAGCTTGAGAGAATTGTTTAAAGAAATTAATATTTTAACTTTGGCAGGTCAATATATATATGAAAATTTAGTTTATGTAAGGAAACACTATGATTCATTTGCTAAAAACAGCAATATTCACCAGTTTAATACAAGAAATAAAGATAAACTTGCCGTTCCAAGATTTAGGCTTGCAAAAACTAGAGGTTCATTTATGGGGAAAGGCATAGCTTTCATTAATAAAGTTCCACAACAAGTGATTGATCTTCCTTTGCATGAATTTAAAAACCATGTTAAAAAAACGCTCATGGGTAAAGGTTATTATAAAGTAGACGATTATCTTAAAGATCTAAATGCGTGGAAATGATGTAACACATAACTTGCTACTGTAAGTACTTTGTTGAAGTAATATAATATAATAAGTCTATGTTGTTGCCAATAATCCTGTCACCCTGTTGTAATTATCTGGTAACGATATATTCAAGTTTGTAAATATCGTTACTTATGGCTGTTACAGCTGATAAGTTTCTTGCGCCCGTTCTTCTTGTCAGCTAAAAAAGTCTGGAACGGGTGGTAGGAAAATATAGACGATTCAAAAGTACTTAATAATTAAGTTTATTTGAATAAAGCTTATTTGACTTTGACTTTGATTAATCGTTTTTCTACTATAGGGGCCAATTAGTTGCCTACTTGTGACCCTTATTTCTTTCTCTCTCTCTCTTTCGTCATTTGTCTCTTGTCAAACACACGTGTAGATGCAAAAGGCGGTGGACCATTTGTTATGACGTAACTCCGGGTACAGCCAGCAATAACTTTTGTTGATTGATTGGAAAACAGTTGGCATAACGACCTGTTAGTGGAGTGGCAGCAACAAACAATTATGATTTACATTCGTGCCCATCTGAACGTTAACTTTGCTGCCTCTTTGCGATATCTTTATTTCATAAAGACGTAAACATTTGGAGTTTTCGCCAAACATTCTGTAAGTGTTTTTGTTGTTAGAATGACCAACGACTTACTTTATCTTGTTTGGCAAAATGTCAAGTAGCTCTTATATTCGGACTTCAGGTAACCTCTTTGTGTCATATGCTTTAATCCAGAACACAAGGTGCGATAGATGATTAAGCAACTTGTGCATTTTTGAAAACCCCTTACTTGAGATAAATATTAATATTTGTATGTAATGTATTGTTTTAACTTCGATGTCCTTTTTTATAAATCTTTACGTTTATAATTATTATTTTGTAAATATCAAAAAGTTTATCTTACAATAGATCTCCTTAATGTTCCATAATTCATAATAAGTTTCACTTTCATTGTTTTCAGGCCCCATATAGTCTAGACTGTCGCATACATTATGACTAGGCTTGGAAAGTTCTCAAATATTTCAGTTTAGTGAACCGATTATGAGAATGTCCCCACGCATAATGTCAACATTAAATTATCCGAGGTTTTGTTACAAAGCAGTAGTATTATTTTAAACAAAAGGTCTTAAAGTTACAAGAGTGGATATATTTTCACAGTTTCACTATAAGGACCTAATGTATACAACAAAATTCTAGAACACTCATTATGGATTAGTTTATCATTGTGGTTAAATAGATTAGAATGAAAAGGATCGATGTTAATATTATATTTTCAATAACATCGTCAATTACATAGTTAGGTCGTTTATTTTATTCGTTAAAAATTTCCATATTCATACATATTAAACAATGGATTAGTAGAATATTAAATTTACATAAATCATTTATCGTTACATAGTGTAAGACTTAATACTAACCCTCGTATTATAGACGAGTAAGTAAAGTAATGACTTAGGAAAAGCTTGCAACTTTCAAATGCTGCTAACATTACGATTGCAAGTTTTTCTGTAAGATAAAATTACACTATAAATTGCATGTGAATACCATTATGTATTCTGTGCTTAAACGCAGTTTTAGTGCAGTTTTGGTGCATTTAAGATTAATTTAAACTGTAAATTGTATGTGAATACAAATATTAGAATTATTTGAAAATTAAGTTTTACTCAAGTCATTACTTACTCGTCTATAAAGGTCGGTTAGATTACCGAAATGTTCCCCGATGAGGTTTTCATTGCCTTTGAATGTTATTTTTCAGTCGCAGATATTTTCCTTTTCTTTGTTTAAGATTACAATTGCATAACTCCTGTTATCTCGTGACATTCTTAATGGATTCCTTTAAACGTGAAAATTTACGTGTTTGTTCCCCAAGCTGTTTGATCGTTTTATTCTCCAGCGTCTTTTTGTGGAAACGGTTTTGAAGAAATATTTGCTTTTTTGTTAACGAAATATCTTCAGGTGTTTTGATTCATGATTGCCTTTACAAGAATTGACTGCGGATTTGCTGATTTTTGAAACGAAAAGCACCCACGTCGAGGTAATTAAGGCTTCATGAATAACTCAAGAATAGCAATTCACCATTTTGAAAATGCTGTAAGATCTCTTTACTCTGTAAGATATCAATATCGGTTACTATATAAATGCAAGCGTCGCGATTTTTTTTCTGTAATTCCACACTACGACAGAGAAAGTGTAATATGAGCAACCAACACATATCCCTCCAGACTAAAACTCCCTGCGGCAATTTACGAGACAGCCAAGTAGCTGACTACAAATTTCCAAAGCAACTCCAACAGATCTGCTCAGATATTAAATTTCATTATAAGGAACTTTTTGTTTGTTTTCACATCTACGAAGCTTTGCAAATAGACTCTAAAGTACATAATACTTAATTAAAACCCAGTGATTGTGTTACGGTAGACTCCGCTGGTGCTGTAATTCGCACGAATTGATAGGAAGTTTGTTAATTTTAAAGTGAACCTTATTAATGGGAGAATAGGTAATGGTTCAGTAAAAATGAATATGATTGTTATAGTTTCATTTGATCATAATTACTTGATATAAATTATAGGGTGTATAACGTTTTAAGGATAATACCTGAAGGAAACGAAGTAGTTGACTGTACAAAAGTATTTTTGTGTATAACCTATAACACTAACACTTTTTGTGAGAATTTCATAAGTAATGAAATTCTTTTTATTCAGTAAAATTTTTGCTCTACATCCAAGATTTTAGGCGAGTTAAAATTATTACAAATATATTATGGTAAATTTGGAAAGGTATACCTATTTAGGTGTTCGCTCATAACCCCGAAAGCCCTCACTCATAATATTTTCCCGAAGGAATACGGCAGGCTTCGTTTTAAAAGCAAAAGTATATGATCCTGTTGGAAAAACATACAAAGTGTCGGGTGTGTCATGGGCTTAAAGGATTGGGTTCTGTTGCTGATATTTTTTCATAAATATAAAAAAAAAAAACTGTTTGTGTCAGATTAGGCAAAAATGCTTTCAGATGTCTGTCTGTCCGGCTATTCTCATCTACAAGTCGCATTTTTCAAACCGATTCTCGTGAAAACGTGTGAGCTACCACCCTACAATGACTGTCAAAAGTAATGTCGAAGCGATATTGTGATTGAGATCCCTCAGGACGACTTATGACACTTTACGCGATGTATCTCTGTCTCTATAACAACATCACTTGAGGTTGCTAATCGGCCTCTGGTTCGACGACTAATATAATATTTTTATCGGTTCGATTTAAAAAAAATTAAAAAGAAAAAATATATTTCAGCCATTGTTGACTGCCCAATAAATAAAATAAAAAAATAAAATAAAAAATTACGAAAAATGATCAAAAATGTAACCAAATCGAGGTCTACAGCTCACAGAGCTAGTTACGTGCTAAACTGCTATGGAAACTAGTTTTCTCGTTTGTGACATAATAAATAATAAAGGTAACATAATCCTTACTAATATTATAAACGCGAAAGTCCGTTTGTTTGTTTGTTTGTTACGCCTTCACGTTCTAATTACTGAACCGATCATCATGAAATTTTGCGTACACGTTCTCAGGAGTACAGAGAAGGACATAGGGTACTTTTCATCCCGAAAACGAAAAAACAATATTGTCCCCGAGGGACAGCAAAAAACTTTTCACGCAGACGAAGTCGCGGGCGGCCGCTAGTAAATAATAAAGGTAACATAATAAATAATGAATTAATTCATCAACGCCCGAGCGGTCTCCGGCAACCGGACAACAATAGAAAATCTATTGTGTGTCGTTTTCCGGGCGTCGACGAGTTAGTATGAAATGCCAATTTTTCTCACAAAAGTATCTTAAAAGTGACTCCTTTTTTCTTTAGCAGAAATGAACGCTTGATTATTTGTAACTTAGTCGATAGTGTCGATACAAGGGGCCATAATACGAAAACATGGTTTGTGCGATACAAGGGGCCATAATAGGAAAACATGGTTTGTGCGGGCCATATTTTTATATAGAAAACGTAAAGTTGTAGCCACAAAAAAAAACATACGACAAGCTAAAGAGATTATAACTAGTTGCTACAAGTATTAAATTGCGTATAAACCTCACAGATGATTGTAAAAAAAAATCAGAATATCATCAAAAGCGCTTGTATTGAATTCTACATCAGTTGCTCCAATCACTTTTTTTCAAGAAAGATAATTGTGCTAAAGATAATAATGAAAAAACAATGAAAAACATCGAAAAAGTGCAGAAGTGAGGTTATTTTCCATACTCTTTACACGTAAAGAAAAAGACAGAGACAAATGATTTCGCATAACGGAGTCTAAAAACGTGTGGCATTAGTTAGCTGAGTGTTCAAACATTTGTGCATATAAGTTTTAAAACATTGGCGTTCATGGTTGTTACATTTTTTTTTTCATTGTTTCTTTAATTGCTTATTCAGCATCATATAATAATGACTATTGGTTAGGTATATAAAAACATAAAACTGACTTATAATATTTTCCACGCCGACGAGGGCAGAGTATGCCGAACATTATACTATGTAACATCCTAATGTATACCATACTTTTGGAAATAAAAATTTGAATTTGAATTTTATGACAATGCCAGCACGGAAAATGCAAGTTCTTTAAAATTCTCCATACAAATCGGAAATTTCATACTTGAACCCGTAATACGTACTATTATTATTATCATGAATAGTCATGGGTTTTTGGTATTTATAATGTAAAGGAGATCATTAAACAATACCTCTATCCTGTAACTGTAATTTTTACATTTACTAAATCTCGCTTCTCAACATTATTTTTAAACGAAAGTTGAAGCTTTAATATCTTTACCAACAATCCTTCAAATCCACGGAACCCTGAAAAGAGCAAAAGGCAAGATCAACATCGCTTAATATTCGCAGCGCGGATGAAGTTTGCGTTCGCCTCATTCATTATTTCCAACAAAGAATGCTTAATGCAATACAAACACCTAGACTCTAAAGCCCTGGAGTTACCGTATAAGAAAACGTCCATCCACTTAGATGGAACTCAATCGTCTTATCACTTTATTCCTTTAGCATTACTTTTCTTGTTTTTAATTCTAGCTCACTACTTTTTGACTAAACTGTTTAACGGGGGTCAGTGAAACTGAAGTATTTTACCATTGAAAATGGTTATCAGATGCAAATCGCCTGAGACGTATTTTTGACAATATCTCCGAGGATTTTGGGAGAATCGAGATGAAAATAGTACCAAAAGTTGAGGAATTTATCAAGACATATGTGAACGTTTGAATTTTGAAAATCTACTGGTAACATTTTTTGGAATTTTGTAAAATTCCGAAAATTCCGGGTTTTTTGGGGGGTGTTTGTTTACTAAATTGTAAATATTTCGGAAAAAAAACCGACTCAAGAAAAAATGAAAAAAAGGGTCCTAGGGTATTAGTTAAGCTACCAAATGGAGAAATGATTTTAAAAATAGGTTAATAATTGTGACCTGTAGGTGGTCCCTTTAGATTTGGAATTGTAGAAAAACGGCTGTTTCCGTACATAAAAAGTGATGTAGCTTCTATGATTATTGACCGATCGTCATGGTAATAGTGTTAAAAGACGCAGAAGCAGACGAGAAGTGCATTCGTTGAAATTTTGAAAATCGGTTAATAATATTTCGGCTGCGTCGAGGCAGTCAGCGGGCGCACAATCGTAAAGAGAAATAGGTACTAGGTACCTCGGTAACTTTAAAAATATAATAGGACTTTGCATTTGATTTAATTTTGGTTTTTGGTTAATTTTTGTGTTCATTTTCAATGCTCTGATTCTTGCGGGGACTGTAAAATCTGTGAATTTTTTATTACCTAAGTTTTGTGCCTTGTTAAAAAATTTGCTTTTCTTTTCTTTGAAGTTAAAATATGATTGTAGTGATTTATCTACAGCTGCAATAACGAGTATATCCCGTCCCGTTATTGTTTAGATGATTTTTATTGAAAAGCTTATAAGAACTGTTTCAAATAGGTTGTTCATTGACAATCATCACTAAATACTTTATCTCTCGGATGGTGGACTACCAATCCTTAATCCACGAACAGGTGGCGGAGCAAACGTTTGCGGAGAAGGCCCCCTTCCCTTCCCCCCAATCACGTGACGTTTGATTATGGCGTGACGAAACACGTCGCGTCATCCCTCCTCATCCCTTTTTTGTCCATCCAAAACTGTATAACTCCCTTTTAATTCGTTCGCTTTCAATCCATGTGTTTACATGTTATCTTTAATTATAAATGTTTACGTTGGATCCGTAATCGGTCACGGATTTTTAAGCTATTGTCACTTTTCATTTGTTTTTTTGAAATTGTACTCCTTTTGTTCCTTTTTAACGCCAATAACAATGTTCGTAAATATTTGATTCGGCTGTTTTTTTTCGGATTGCTTTTGTTTAATTAAAGCTTTTTGGTTGTGATTGAAAAATATTTTGCCTGTGATTGTTTTCACGTGTGTGTTTGGTTCTTTCTTTCACAGTGGAAAGCTTTTGTGAATCAATTTAGCGAATTTGATTTCTAAAATAGAAAATTTTAGAGGTTTAATTAAGGAAGAGCTATAGAGAAAGAGAGATAAAACTAACTTTTGATTCAAATCCTGCAGATTCCTGGAAATATAATTCCTCTCATTATTTACGTCTACAACTTCACCGTTTAGGTTTTGAGAGTATTAAGGTTCCTTAAACCCAAGACTTTATGAAAATGGTCTTATTCGTTTGTGTATAAAACTGGAGAAACGGAAGGTTCATCAAGTTTTAATGCTAGAACTTTTTCATGAAACTCGTCTTCAATAAATGGAATTTGTAGCCTAGCTGTTCCAGAATCATAATAGATAGAGTATTCAATATTATATTTAAAGTAGATATCATATTAACTACGTTTTACTAAGCGCAGGTAGCTTGTGATGATGATATTTTTTACATCTTTCACTACATGATAGTGTCAGCAAAAACGAATGCAATATTAGGTCGGGATCATTTATAGTTCAATTTGCTGTCTTTAAGTCCCAGCCCACAATAAACGTCTTTAACGGCGTCAGCTAATGCGGTCATTGGTTGACCCTACGTATCTAACCCACCTGCGTGTCGTTTCTCTGCTAGTCTTTTGCTTCCCTTCTTTTCTCCCCTCATACGTAAGCGTATCCTAAATTTATGGTCATGGTCATAGTGTAGACGTAAAAGAATACTAACTCTATTGATATACCCTCCTACTAATAAAGATTGTATTGTATAGTTTACACTATTGAAGTTTGACATTAGAAAAATTTTGAAGTCGGTTAAAAAAGAAAGGGACACAACACTCTGTAACTATACATCCGCTATACAGTCTTTATTAGTAGATAAGGTCTCAGGAATTTGTTTTTAGTTATGGGAAAAAAATACTTTAATGTTAGCACCTTCCACCACTGTTGGAAGATGCGAGGACTGGCTGGCCGTCAAATGTCATGTAGGTATATAATCTGCCACATTTGCTGATGATTTATAACAGTAATCTATAAAATAAGGTCTAAGTATCTTATGAAAAGAACGAGATTAATGATAAACTATTATTGTTGGTTGCGCAACAATGAATAACCTCGTTCTTTTCATTTCTACGTTAAACGTTAAACTACGTCTACAAAAACAATAAAAATACGGTACACGTTAAATTCAATCTAAACGATCATGATCAATTATTATTAATGCTAATATTTATAGGGATTTTTCCCAAATTCTCCTATATGGATTCCTAAAATAGGTACGAGGTAGCTAACTAGTTAATATTTTGCGATAATTTTTTGCTTTGTACTAAAATTTTGAAAAGTGTATAGAGTCCCGTACCTTAATTTGTTTATAGCAGTGGGTTACTAGTGTTACTAGTACTACGTAGTATTTTGCTAGATTTTTTACTTTGTGCTAAAAAAATAAAATTTGTATACTGTCCTTATTCCCACTATATCCCTTCTTAAGAGTCCGTCTGTGCAGCGGCGATACAGAGCGCTCGGACATTGTTATAAATGGCTGTAATTGGTCAGCCTGTCGCTTTGTGTTCCGTCTGAGCTTCGGGCAAATTCCGTAACGTCTGGGATTACGCTCTCGACTCCTGTGAATTATCGTGAGACCGAGTAAATCGAGTTGGTTTTTTTAGTTCTTTTATTTGAATCACTTAAACATCAAAGTTTTTTTAGCATAATAATGAAAGACTTAAAAATTTTGTTTAACAACAGTTTCTTATACATAAATGCTTATCCCTTTCACTTTTGGTGCAATATGACTTGACATGTTCTTGAGTTGTGCAGTGGTCAACGTGCCGTTCTTTCTACCCCGCAAGAGGTCCTGGGCTCGATTCTAGGCCGGACAGAAATTGAAATGATGAATTTTAATTTAATTTCAATTTCTGTGACTGGTTCTGGCGGGGTGTTACTATGTATGTATAATAAGTATACGTTTATTTATATTTTATATTTTTATTTATATAAAGACACTTGTAAACTTACAGACAAAATCCAAAACACAAACAAGTCAATTACAAAAACAATACAGCAGCAATAAATAGTAAATCAATTATAAAACAATGTAAAAAAATCAGAATAAAGACATTAAAAAATAAGTTTAAGTAAGTATTAAGTTTCAAAAGTATAAAAGTTAAGTAGTATACCAGTTGTCTACCCCATATTTCAAGCTTTGCTTAGTTTGGGGCTTGATACCGCTGTGTGAAACTGTCTAAGCCAAAAAAAATTCAATATTACAATTACTTACATATTTACCCTTATTTGTTGCTGTGCGAAATTAGAAACAATCATTAACTTTTTACGGTAGCCAAAATGGCGTCTAGATGTGGAATTGACTCCTTAGAGATGTTGAATTTGAATCTTTTGCGGTGTACGTAAAGTTTTTATTGCCCTGCGATGCTTGTGTAACATCGCAAGATTCTTCTAGGACATTTAATGGTTCGTCTGGGATATACGGGGATTGTCGTAAAATGGAGTTTGCGGTGGCCTGTAGGCTGTTCACAGCAAAGTTTCTGGTGGAATAAGTTTTGTGGATTTTTTATGGCAGAATAATGAATGTTGAACACATTTATTATACAGGGATACTTAACTGGTTGAAAAATAAAACTGTGTGTACGATAGGCACCAACTACTTTGAACTGATATAAAATATTATGCATAAAGCAGGGTTATGTCTTTTGTTATTCTGAAGATTTTTATTATTATTCATGAGTGAGATTTTTGGTGTGTTTAAATTGTTTTTAATTTGTTACAGGTAAGTGTCTGGTAGTTGTTTCTAAGTCACATCTTTACACTGCAACTGCAATAAAACTTTTGCAAAAAGGAAAATTACACGGTTAGTAACCAGGTAAGTTTGTATTTATTACTTAAAAGTAGCTCCTAAAGCGTGGGAAGTAATAATATTAATACATTATTTTAATACGTAACTGTATTGACAAAAACATATTACACATACACAGAAATAATTAAGTGTCTGATTAGGTAAAATACATGTGTCTCAGTAATTTCGAATACGTTATTATTTAAGCTACACTTTTAATTAATTAATGATTAAGTAACACTAAATAAGTAAGTAATCATAACAGATAATTTTACAACGTAGGTATACAATGTATGTATTGTGTATAAAACAATACTCCATCATATAAATACTCTCACCTATCGGACAATCTCACCTCGCGGCAATATATCTAAAACCTAAACCACCTGAGCGTTCGACATCCCCGCGATTATGAATGAGGAGGATTCCCCCCACAACTCCACCCTTGTGACACGCGACTCCCAGACAACATATTTGCGACCCTATTAACAAGTTGCTAAGACACAATTTCCCGCAATGACACAAGCAATAACCGAATTAGTGTTCGAAAAGCAGACCGTATTCCATGCTGCATAGCATACAGATCGCTAATTCAACTTTTCTGTTTCTAGTCGTTTGAAAATCAACCTTTCACTGACATGGGTAAAGTTGCTTTTCCAGCTGTGGTGGTGTAGAGGGGGCTATAAAGGGCTGTTTGCACCCCTCGGCCCGGGCAAGGCTCGTCTCCCGGACGACCGAGCTGCACTCTGCACAGGGTGCTGAGCGCCCTAACGCCCGCCGGTGAATGGTCGCGGTGGAAATTTAAAATTAGAACGCAGTTCTGTGTTTTTGAAATTAGAATGTTTCCGAGATTTCAATTCGAGCTTTCTTTTTTTTTTGTTTTGCAGCTGCCATTCGGCTTTGATGTTACGATTATTTGATTTTCGAGTTGTGTTTTAATATTCGCATTATTTCGTTGTGGAATGTTTTGTGGGCATTCGTTTTTCACATGAAGAGACACGAAATTACGCTTCAGATATCCTACTCATAATTTGTTTTGTATTTGATTGCAAAAAAAAATGTTTTTCATTTTCACGCAAACAAGGTAAAATTTTCGCAATGTCTGATTCTTGACTTTCATAATAATTGCTGCGCTCCAAGATAACGCAGTTCAAGCGTGGTGAATGTATATTTTTTACACTTTTTCCACCTGAGAAACGCCATATAATTTTATGGAGGCGCACTATGCAGTAAGCGAGGCAATCGCACGTGAATAAAGACGGCCATTCACCGTGGTTATCGCCGGCGCCGAACGCGCGCTGATTCAACCACGTGGCCTTCCCCCTCGTAAAAAACATAGAGTAGGTAGTAATTATAGTTTAGTGCCTAAAAACTTTTGACCTTTCAGAGAACACGAAACAACACGTTAATTGACGTTGATGATTTTTTTAACATATTCTGAGTAGGTATAATACTCATTATCAGTTACTCAAAACATTTGCTACGGAATTTAAAAACATCAGTTTTTTGAGAGATATACTAGTTCATAACTAGTATACTAGTTATGAACTTAATGATAAACCACATATGATTAGTTTCATTTAAATGAACAAAATTATAAATTGATCGTCACAAAATCTCCCATTAGAATTTATTAAATAGTTGGCGCTGGATATTTAATATTGAAAGAAAGAAAGAAAGAAGAAAGAAAGAAAAACAGTTTATTGACCGCGACAGTGCAGAACTAAATTAAAGCATTAATAAATATTGAAGCATTTGATTTATATAATTTTAACTGGATGCAGTTAGTTATAAACGAAATAGAAAGTTAGAATGAGGTTAACCAAATTAAACTTGTTACGTATTGAAAATTTAGAAAACGTGTAATTTGTCACATTTAAATGACTATCTTCTGACCCATCTTTATATTACTTCATCTATGAATGTTTCAACTAGGAAAGGGCGTAGCAAAGAAAGAGGCCTGTAAACGTATGTCGATACCCCCCTACCCCCTCCCTCCTCCTTCCTCTCACTCCTCACCCTCTTGCACTTTTATTTACTAAGAACTAAATAACAACTCCCTTTAATGTTTATGGTACAGTGGTCACGAGAAATATATTGAAATTACTTTACTTTTAATGTGTCTGATCTGGTTGTCTGTATACAGTCTGTCTGTATCATAAATATGTAACGTTTGGGAGTGTGTAGGGCTGAGTAGGAAAAAATAATTTACGAGAGACTTCACAAGTACAGATGGCCTCAGATACAGACGAACACTAAAATACTATAACGCTTATTCATTACCATTGCAACTACTATATGAATGAAAGAGGTACTTGTAATCTAATAACTGGCGTGAAAAGGTAGGTACTAAAATATTAGGCTTTTACTGAGGCCAACCAGCTTGATGGCGCAGTGGTCTAGCGCCTGGCCCAGCGATTGCGGAGGTTAAGCAAGTATCGCAAGGGTCGGTCATGGGATGGGTGACCAAAAATTTATTATCTCGAGCTTCTCCGTGCTTCATAAGGCACGTTAAGCCGTTGGTCCCGGGTGCATTTGCAGTCGTTAACGTCCTCCTTATCCACCCATAAGGAAGGCCTGTGCCCCAGCAGTGGGGACATCAAAAATGGCTGATGGTCATGAGGCCAACCATCAACATATTTTTGGGAATAGTAAGGTTCCTCAATTAATTATGGTACCTATACCTAACGTTTTTTTTGATTAGCTATATCTATTAGTATTAGTATGCATTTATTAATGTCTGCGTTTGACAATCGTAAGTAATGGCAGCGACGAAAAATGTACGTACAGAACTACAGACAGACAATTATTATATTTTTATATTGCAAATAAGGAGGATTAGTAACTTCTTAAAATAATACCTCTTTGTAAGATTAAAATAAATCGAAATTAAAACGAATTTGAAATCTTGAAAAAGTTAAAAACTCGATCCGAGTTGATTCGAGGATTGGAAGTCCTCGAAGTATTCTCGAAGCTCTAATTGTTTGTGAAATTTCCAATTATTCCATTCGCCTTGAATTACAAAAGTTTAGGAAATCCTTAAGACTCATCTTGATGAAAATTTAAACGGTATTTTATTTATCAAAGGAAAAACGCTTATTTTTATCGCTTAGGGAATTACCATCTTAGCTTATTTTTATTACAAATCGAAATAGTATTAAATTACATTATGTTTAGTATTTGGCACGACTTAATTACAAAATATTGTATGTAAGTTATTGTGCATTACTTATCAACTTCTTAGTATGCATTTGAAATTATTATGATGCCGATATTGATCTATCTACAACCTAATTATTCTTATCAGTTTATGTAATGTTTAATCATTTGTCAATCGAAATCAATGTCTTTCATAGAAAAACTAAGCAACATTGATAATCGTAGACTTAATTAGGTGACATAATTCATTAAAATCGATTCTCTCTCTTATCTTACTATCGGTTACACTTTCGCCTCATCCATTGTTCTAAGTTACATCGTCCCATTTATCTATTATTGTGCATAAATTGCGCAACTACAGTAAATAGATAGGTACAGTCACCAGCGCTTTATAAGCTTACTAATCAGGATATGAAGAAGGACCAAAATGTAGTATGTACCAAAAACCCAGAAATAGATGCGAACAAAATGTATGCCAATCGATTGCTCAGATAAGAACGAACAAAATAGGTACCCTAGCCAAGTCGTAGATCTCAAATCCATTGGGGGTATAGTACACACTTACATTTTGTTAGCCTCTAGCTTCAATACCCTATGGATTTTGAGTCTGTGACTTTGGTAGAATTCGCTCATTTTAACAATTGTTTGGCATATAGTTTGCTCGCATCGCTTTTTGGGTTAATTTTGATACCATATTAAACGTTAAACCAATTCATCCATTTCAATCCTTTCTCCAATTAAGTTGACCCCATACTTCAAAATCATTTGAAGAAATTTGGCATGTTGTGTTACCCCAAAGTGCTTCTGACTGGATCTCAAATCCATGGGGTATAGTATATATTATTACATACTTTGTTAGCCTATTGCTCCGATACCCTGTGGATTTTGAGTCTGTGACTTGAGTAGAATTCGCTCGTTTTAGCAAGCGATTGGCATATAGTTTGTTCGTATAGATTTATGGGTTAATTTTGATGCCATATTGAACTAAAAACTAATTGCCCAATTCAATCCTTTCTCTAATTGAGTTGACCCCAGACTTCAAAATCATTTTGAAGTAATTTGACATGTTGTTTTACCCTAAAGTGCTTCTGACTGGATCTCAAATCCTTGGGGAATGGTATAAACTTACATACTTTGTTAGCCTATAGCACCTATAAAAACCAATTTTTCCAATTCATCCTTTCTTCAATTGAGTTGACCCCATACTTCAAAATCATTTGAAGTAATTTGACATGTTGTGTTACCCCAGTGCTTCTGACTTGATCTCAAATCCTTGGGGCATAGTATATACTTACATACATTGTTAGCCTATAGCTCCGATAAAAACCAATTCCTCCAATTCAATCCTTTCTCCAATTGAGTTGACCCCAGAGTTTAAAATCATTTGAAGTAATTTGACATGTTGTGTTACTCCAAAGTGCTTCTGACTGTACATTTGGTGATAGCTCCCACGCGCACCCACGCTGCATCGGCCTGTCGACACGGACGATGTTATCTGTGAACAACTAGTATGGTAATTTGAAGATTTTGGCCTCGATTCTGGAACTTCAATATGGGTGTTATAAAAAGCTAATCCATGGCAAAGGCATAATTTTGACTACCGTAATTATCGTATCTCTTAAAAAAGTTGACGCTGTGAGTCATAATTTAAAAGCAAGCTAAGTTTTACTAGTAGTTTTTTTAACAAATGAAAAAAGTCTTTAAGTAGTTAGTAGTGTTTTAGTAATAATTTGAGATGAATTTAATCCTCATATTTTTCCCATACTTATTAAATTTCAAGGACACACCACACACCCTCTTTGTAAAGACAAAATTACCTATCATTCTTCACCTTCCAATTAAATTCGTATTTTACGGCCCTCTGCACACGAGCCTATTGAAAAACGACACGTGTCATTGGGAATTAATAGAATTTGACAGTTGCACAAAATGCCAGTCGAGTGGAGCAAAGTATGTGACACTGTCAATAGAAAGCTTCAGTACCTTTCTTTCGAAGTCGATTCGACAAAATTTCAATAATAATCTGTTAATTTTAACATCTAATAATATTTTTGTTAAAGTAGGAATTCTATCGGGTGACTTGCATACACAAAAACAGGTGGTCTTATAATAACCTTACAGTAGCTTTCATCTGTAGTAAGTATAACCTAAAATTTGTTGTAACCACTTAAATATTTTAATACCTAATACTTACGTATTGATAATTTATTTCATTGTATGTACCTATTTTTTTTTTCATTTATTGTTTAAATTAATACAATATATACTTAAAAATAAACAAACACCGCTACAAAAGCCGTTCCGGCTTTAACTGTGGCGGGGGGTTCAGTTGCGTGAATTATTGAAAATTAATGATTTCTTAGGAAAATAATAGCAAAAACATGCTGCCATTGAAGCATAATGTGAACAAAGTCTTAATTTAAAAGATTGCATAAATTATAATAACTATAAAAGGCTATAGTAAAAATATTCCTAATATTATCATGAAAATGACTTCAACTAATTAAAATCAATATCGTTTATTTAGTTCTAGCTGATTACAAGCTTGACTTTCATAGCTTTTGAGCTACGTTGTTATCAATTCTCAAAACTGTGTAGAGGGATCACTGAGGTCCATTATAATAATGGACGTCAGTGAGAGGGACATTGTATTAAGAAAAACAGTGTGCAAGTGACAGTAGTGTTTTCCTACTATGAAAATAGGTTGAAGGTACCGCCATGCTTTTTTACTATAACCAACAGATGCGAGTCGGGGAAAATTGCATTGATTCCCCAAGGATCGTGGGAGAAATAGTCCCCACGTACGGAATACTCATCGAGCTGATCAATGGCATCGCATTGGAATCGAATCTTTAAATAGAACGTAATAGCGCAGGATTAGGAGGAATCGATATAAATGATACCGATCGTGATGTAGATACAAAAATAATGCTACTTTAGAAGATGCATTTGAATTTTTTGGTTATAGAGTCTATGGAGTCGTAAAAAGCATCCTGTTTATTAAGGGAAGATTTCACGCGATTATCTACCCTAAAAAATTGATTAAAAGGAAGTAATATCTACTTATTTAATTCGTTTTGGATATACATATGTAGTTCGTAGTAACAGCGCATATGAAAGAAATTATTAGAAAAATCATTTTAAAAACGCGTTTTGATTTTGAAATTAATACTGTTATTTTATAAAAAATATAAGGACCTACTTATTTTTTTATATATGTTTAATTGTACAATAATACATCAGCATGGTACACAGGCGGACTTAATGCTAAAAGCATTCTCTACCAGTCAACGGTCAATATTGAATCTTCAATACTTATTTTGGTTAAATTTAAAATGGAACAGAATTGCATATTATCCGAAATATTCCTATCCAGAACATGTGAAACTGGTTCTAAATACCTAGGTAAATCCTACTTTTTTATTTATTTTCCATTTGTGAACCAAATACAAACTTTATACACTCACATTTACCCATACTGTTTGAAAGTTGTTCGCGACACTTGACAGTGTAATTATGGCCACTGTATGCATTTCTGTTTTTATTGCAGTCTGCATTTTACAATTCTAGCTTTAGGCTTTTAAAAGCCCGTTTAATTGCTACTTATTCATTTTATTTCCGGAAACGAGTGCCCTAAGTGGCTATTAAAAAAATATACAAACTGAAAAAGCTACTTAGTCTTGTTATCGTTTCTGGTACAAGCTGTTTATTTTGTATTACTAGTTTTATATTCAGTGGACGTTTAATGCTACAGTTTTTCTGAAAATTACCTACAAAGAGTTGTGTTGTGGTTATGATTTTTTCGGACTTATGCGAAAACTGCCTTTAACACAATTTGTATTATTTCGCAGTTATTTGTAGCTGTAAAGCTCATACAGACAGATACTAATTTAACATTTTCAACTACTTTAGTTGCCTTGAAGTAAAGGCTAATTTATTCAAAACCGATCAGCTTTAGGTAGCTGTATAAAAATGATTTGCATATTAAAAAAATAGAGTCATCAAAATTCAATGCGTTTTCCAAACCGTTTGTAAATTATCCAACGAGCTCTCTCGGCTGAGAAATCTCTACATTTTATTCACATCGGAGCCGGCAAAATGCATGAAAAGGAATTTTTCCAGTTCAGCCCGCCATTTTAAATAAACTTCGCTTTTTCTCATTGTAAAGGCCTTTGCAGATTTGCTTTTTTACATAAAAATGTTACTGTGTATTAAAAAGGACTTGCAAATAAAAAACTACTCCTTCGGACCGCAAATATAGTAGTTTGGTATTGCGGGTCTCATAGATGTATATGTTCACTACTATGTTCAATTCAAATATTATAGTCAACATGAATCATAAAAATACAAATTTGATATTTTGTTCTAAATAGAAATACGAAGATATAATACTAAGATGTCGTGCCCAAATCTTTCCTCTCTACTAGCTCTGCGAACTTTATGACAAGTCAGCCAGTTATTCCGGCTCAAATTATTTTTATTTATTGTTTTAGATATTTAATCCTTACTAATATTATAAATGCGAAAGTCCGTTTGTTTGTTGGTTTATTTGTTTGTTACGCCTTCACGTCTTAACTACTGAACCGATCATCATGAAATTTTGCAAACACGTTGTCAGGGTTACAAAGGAGGATACAGGGTACCTTTCATCCCGAAAAAAGTAATATTTCCGAGGGATAGAAAAAATACTTTCCACGCAGACGAAGTCGCGGGCGGAAGCTAGTTATATAATACAAGCTTGTACACCCACCTTTACTTGGGTTGTGCAAATTTGATTTTCATTGCGCTACTCGCGTATTCTCTCGCGTCTGCGTTTGAAACCAGTTAGAATTTCAACTGAGTTTTTCTTTGGAATTTTGTCCTTCTATTTTGTAAAGTATTTTAGCCTCTGTGTTTTTACAAGTTCCTTTTGTTTTATTTAACTAACGATTATTTATTGTTAAGGACCCAACGATCCGCACAATCATGAACGATCAATGTTTGTGTGATGTTTTCTAATTTATTATACATATCTACTAAGCATTTTTATATATTATGGCCCTTTTTATGGAAAATGCTACTATGCTAGATAGAATGCATTTATTTCAACTTAAATGTGTAAAAGAGGCTGGGAAACGGTAAGTTTTTTTTTAATTTATGCACAACCGAGATTGCTTGGCTTTCACCTCACCTGATGTTAAGTGACGATAAGGCTGAAGGTGGAAGCGCACTACACCCGGAATCCTCATTACTGGGGAACTGGCTATCTTATTACCTACTAACTGCCGAAACACAACAGTTTTTAAATTGTTGTTATGGAATCAGACTTAGGTAAGATGGTGGTAGCTAGCCAGCCGGACTTGAAATACTATCCGCGTCAATTGGTAATGCGCCTGGCGGCCATGATTTTAACCTCAAAAACGAAAAACAAATGTAATTTTCTCATATACCTAGACCCTTTCTTATTGAAAATAAGAATTCAATAATTAATATATTATATTACCTATTAGAATTTCACTGCTTTTTGTCATTTTTAGTTGCGGATGACGATGATGTGTATGTTAATTTGACAAGGTTCCAGCGCATTACCAATTGACGGGGATGGTAAGCCCTACCACTAATCTTATTTGTATTTCGAATCCGAATCACAGTGAACATTATTTTAGCCTTTCCACATTACGCGGTTCTCCATCTTCTACATCCCAATAAATCCTGAACAAGAAAACTCAGAAAATAAGAAAAAAGCAATTCAGCATTTGAAAAGACGAATTTAAAAGTCAATCCAGTTACTAGCACTTCAACTATTAAAATCTGCTTTTAAGTAACTTATTTTTTTGTTCGCGTTCGAGAAAAGTGTCTTCTGAACGAGAACTGATGATTTGTTAGAACTACCCGACTTTCCTGCACACACCGAGTGCATAATGGATGTATTTGAATTCTCCCAGGACCGGGACGTCTTGGGATCGAGGGGAATTTAATTTTATAAAATGCACATGTGTCGGACGTTGAAGTAGATGAAGATGGGAAAAATCTGTGCTATTTCTTTTATAACACTCAAATTATGAGGATAAATGATAATTAACACGAAAATATTAAAGCGGAATTATTTGTGTTCAATTTGTAATGCATTACCTATAGAAGAAAATGAAATGTATTTGAAAGTGATAATTATAATTTTGCCATATTTTTATAACATTCTGATAATCTATCCTATAAATTATAGGTATAAGATATACTAGAAATGACGATGATAATACCTTATTTTTTTTTCAGTTTCCTCCATTTTTGCCATACCATGAAGATTGTGAAAAAATACGTAAATTCTTGTTCTTCTTTTGTTTTTAACCAAAACTAAAATAATTATACTTTAAAAACTATTTGCACTCAATATAAATATAAAACATTATCATAAAAAAATCTAGTGATTTGGACACCGCTGCATTTACCGAGGGGATGTTTTTCGTCGGTGCGTGCACAATGTAGCTTAATGAATGCATTCCGAAGTCCTGGATTCGACCCCCGAGGTGGGGTGAAATATTATTAAAGGTCAGCGAAACCGATTGGGGGCCATACATAATTCTCGAAAGTATTGTTTTTTAAGGTGTTCAATTAGGGATCCCTTGTTTTCGCATAATGGATTTATACCTAATTTGATTTGGCATAACGGATTTGGCATAATTTTTTTTGTCATAATAATACTTTGGCATAATTGTTTTTTGGCATACTATTTATATAAGCATAATAATCATTTAGACTAATTTGTTTTCGCATAATGTTATTAGGCATATTGTCTATTCGCATAATGTTATTTAGACATAAAAATCAAAAAGAATAAACAATTTCACTTAACGTACTTATTTATTTTCTTGCAAGAGGGGTATGTATTAAAATGCCGAAAATTTCATATTAATTTATTTACGACCGAAATATCGACGTATAAAACACCTATTTTCAAAATACCGAAAATCCTAAATATCGATATCCGATAGACCGTAACTTAAAAGCTCGATTATTAAATGACCGATAGTTCGAAATCCCGAAAGTTAGAATGCCGATAGTTCAAAATCCCAAAAGTCTGTTAGGTGCGACGACGAGCGAGCGTAGCGAGCTAGGAGGAGGTTAAGTTTCATTGCGACCTACAACGCACGAGCCGAGCGAGCGAAGCGAGCGTGCCGCGGCAGCGGTCGGCGAAGTGCCAGAACCGACCTGCTGGCATGTAACCCTCAATTAACCTTCAGTTTTTAAAGCTTTGGGATTTAGTATTTTAGTTAAAATGTCCTTTCGTGATTTTGAACGTACAGCCAAACAACTGTTCGACAATTTTATTTTCGGTGTTTCGTCCATAAAATTCGGTGTTTTCAACTTCGGCATTGTAAATACATACCACATGCATGGCTAGCCACGCATGTGACAATATTATTTATATTTATTTCAAGTGTAAATTTTTAGCAATAGTTTTTAAATGTGTAAGTTTTGAAGTGTATTTATTTTCTTTGTTTAATAAAATATGCGTTAATAACATTATGCGTATTTAAATTTATGCTAAAGAATATTATGCTTAAACATGATTATGCTTAAATTAGTTATGCCTAAAAAAATTATGCATAAGCTGTTATGACTAAGTAATATTATGCGTAAACATCATTCGGCGAAATCATATTATGCTAAGACATATTATGCCTTAAAATTTTATGCAAATACATAGGGAACCGTTCAATTATAGGGGTGTGTGTGTGTAGTTTTTATTCGTATCGGAAAATTTCACTCGTTTTGTTATAAATTTGATGAGTCGTTATAAAAACTGGGATGTTTACTTCCAATATATTTAAAACTAAGCAGGTCTGACACTCTGATGCAAAAAAAATCAGACTAAAATCAAAGATTCCTAACTTTTGTCCACCGTACCATTCTATAGGTACAAGGTGTTTGGTAAAAGCCTTATAAAGCCGAATATGGTAGATAGGGGCCATCAATCTGAACAACTTTTACTATGGGACCAACTCCGAAATCGCAAAAAAAAAATTGATATTTTTGTAACTTATAAATTTTTATATGAAACAGCTGTTTTTTTTTCGCGATTTCGGAGTTGGTCCCATAGTAAAAGTAAGTAAGTTTTTAGTACGGTACTTTAAAAGTTAAGGATTTTTTTTGGTCTTTCTTTTTTAAAGAATGATACCTACCTACCTTTAGAGTGTATTCAAAAACAACTACAGACATAAATAACTTATAATTATATAATTTCATCCATTAATTGTTGCTCTAGAAATACTTTCATAATTAGGAGTTATGTTCCAAGCCAAATAATTAGTTCCATACATTTCTCCTCATCTTCAATGACAGACCGCCCCTTCAGTAAAACATTATAGAGTAAACAACAAACAGACAGGACTACATCCAAACCCCTGCTGCCAGGTTCCGCTCTGTATGTGTGAATGACAGTTTTTGTTTGCCGACCGCCGCCGCCCGCGGCGTTGTGTGAAAGGCGCTAATGAAGTTATAGATTATGAAAATATGTAGACAGGATAATTGGTACACTGAGCTCTGTAGGTGACAGGCTATTTTGTGCACTAATGAAGTATCGGTATCACATCAATTAATATACTAGAAGCTCGTCTCACGTTACTAAAATTGTAAGGCTGCTTTCAAACGATACAGCACGACCCGAGCACAACCCGAGCTCAGCCTTAAACGCAGCCGTGCACAGCCCATGCCTTAAAATGCATCGCTTAAAATGTAAAAATAAAAATATAAGGAAGTTTATTAATAATGTGTCATACACATTAATAAACTTCCTTATATTTTGCCGATGCAAATGCACCCGCCCTACGTTCAGCCCGTGCTCAACTCGAACTCAACTCAAACGCAACCCGTGTCCAGCTCGCACCCAGCCCGCACTCTCTCGTTACGTCCGCGCTTCGGCTAGTGTGGTGCATGCTGACAAGCATTTCACGCTCGAAAATGGCATCACGAAAATTAATTTGCACTTTTATTTATCTTCCTACATTATTTTGTTTTCTACCTTTATTTATTTTCATAATTCTTAAAAATATTTCTTCTCGACCACTTTTGTAAATTAAAATTGCGGATTAACTATTTTTACCTTAGCAATAGTAATTAGACCTATGTAAATAAATGTATGATATAAAATACTTAACAAATTTGAAAGTCAAATAGAAAAAACACCACTCGACTATCATATTCGTACCCTTTTATATTCGGCATCCGCATAAAAATTATTCAAAGAATAGGGAACGGATAGGTAATTTCATCCCCTTGTTGTGTTAACACGAAGGGTTACGTAAGTAGGCATCGACTTCAGCTACCAAAAGGTCTTAATTGTGGCTTAGGCATCCCCGGGGAAATCTAGGAGGCACGTAGTCCTAAGTAATTTTATCTGGGACGTAATCGTTACTAACATCTTTAAAGAGTTCCTACACAGAATAAATTTATATTAAAGTTTGGCGATCTTCAGCTAAAACAATCTTGTTGTTGTGGTAAGTACACAGTCGATGTTATTTATTTCTGTTACGGAAATGTGATTAAGCTTTTTGGTTTAGGATTAGAGTACCTAATGTTTAATGGAAGAGTAAGTTTACACTCGATTTAACCAAAAATATTGCTTAGTTATGTTACGGCTAATACCCGAAGTGCGGCTAAACCTAGTTCTAGCCGTCTAAAACTAGGTGTAGCCGATAGCTGTTGGCTAAAACTAGGTGTAACCGATTTGCTTTACTCCTGTAGGTCCCGGGTTAGGTTAGAAATTTAATAAATTTAAATTTCGAGGTTATTTTTTTTTACAGACAACAGAAAACATTTTCTTTATATCCCATGCTGCACCTAGTTTTAACCGGCTACACCTAGTATTAGCCGCGAGAAAATCGGCTACACCTAGTTTTAGCCAACAGCTAGCGGCTACACCTAGTTTTAGCCGGCTAAAACTAGGTTTAGCCGCACTTCGGGTATTAGCCGTAACAGTTATATTACTCCTTACGTTTGATGTCTCAAAGCCTCATATTCCTAAGCAAACTTTTTGGTTAAACTAGGTGTAAAGTTACTCTTTGTTTATTAATATTGTAAGAGAATATTAAATTAGTGCAAGTTTGATCAATGTTAAACTTTTTTAGATTTTTGCATTCACAATGCTATTTTTATATTAAGATGAATAAATAATGAAAAATATTAGAAAAAATCGGCTCACCCGTAGCAACTTAGACGGGATCCCGTCTAAGTTGCTAAGATGAATAAATAATGAAAAATATTAGAAAAAAACACACTTAGCAACTTAGACGGGATCCCGTCTAAGTTGCTACGGGTGAGCCGATTTTTTCTAATATTTTTCATTATTTATTCATCTTGATCAATGTTCTATGGCTACCATACAAAAACTTACAAAGGCTTGTAGAAAAATTGTGCTTTTAGAACAGTCAAAGTAAAATTAAAAGTTAGTTTTCTGTCATTTTGTTATTTAAAACAAATATTTATCTTTGTTGTGGCGAGTGCGCCACAACAAAGATAAATATTTGTATGATGTTGTCAAAACAAATGAATTAATTTGATCGCCTGTCAAGTTTTACAATTTTCCCGGTTGAATGTGTTTGCTAAGTAGCGAAAGAGAAAGCTAGAGCAGAATTCTTTGATGCGGGATATAACAGTTATTTGACAACGACATTCTGTAAGAAAGATCTGCTCAATCCATAATGCAATAATTTTAAAAGAACGGAATAAACTTCACAAATCTTAAAATAAAAATATACCTCTGCACCTTGATTTGTTCTTTGACAGTTGCTCTATTTTAATTAAGCTTTGCAAATGCTGTCTGGTTTTAGTGTACTTTTTCATAACTACAACGAGGTTGTATGAGGCTGTATTTTTATGAAACGAGTGCAGTTGCGTTGCTGTTTCCTCTGTGGTTAACGTGAAATATGAATTTATAATTGTGTTAGCTGTGCGCTCTTACAATGGTAAACCCATTGGTAAAGTTGATATGAGAATAGAAATATTATTATTCTCATATAACTTCCTTATTGGCTTAATAGCTTGTTCGGAGACCGTAATGTAGAAAACGGCCTATTTTTTGTCAATATTTTTTTTTCAAGTATTGTGACAACGCGATCCAGCCGAAACGATTATAGTATAAGCAATTGGACCCTAGATGCCACCTGGGTCAAAAAGATGCTATTTTCGATAGAATCTTCTTGCCGTTCAGAAAAGTTAGGGGTTCCCTTGTATTGATAGCAAAGCAATTACGTATCCACCTTACCTTGAGTCTTTCTCCGTATTCTTCAGCTCGCAGCAGTTGTATTCCTTCAGAGGAACGGTGTTGGGGCCCCAAGTGGTACACGAACAGCAGTCCAACTGGCACTTTCACGCACTCGAATGTTTGGAAAACGATTATATAGATGCTAGCACACAGGATAAATGCAATTATTATGAATTTTGAATCACACACTCCGAATTTTATGGTTTTGATAATTTTCAAAGCCACAATGATGTGTCGCGGAAACCGGCGTACTTTCTTGTGTCTGTCGTCAGCCAATCAGAGGGCGGAAAAGGTGGATATGCTTTTAATGAGCGTTGCGTTGTTGTCGCAGCAAAACAACCACTCACAAGGCGGCGGGAATATTTGAATTTTGAATTTTAGCTTAAGTTGAGAGTTAGAAAGTTTGATTTGAACGATTAGTGAACAAGCATATAAGAGTTCATGTTCACGATAACATTGCATAGTATTTAATTATTTGGCTTGCTTTCTAATTGTGTAAATCAAGAATCTATCGCTTTCAATTTGACATACACTGTCTATCCATTGCTGCGGAAATACATATCTATTTGTGAGCCAGTGATGGATGTACACAGATCTTCAAATTGAAGGTGATCATAGGTACATCATGTATTTGTTGGATGCTAGTAACACTAGCAATATAATCTACCAGCAGTAATTATATGAAAAAAATGCAGAAACATGTAAGTATCTTGATAGATCTTTATTTTAATTTCAGGTAAGTCTCAGAAATATGTTTTTATCATTAACGGACATAAGGTAAGCAAAGCTTGCTTATTTAATAATCACGTATAGTGCTGTTGACATTTCTGTTAATAACATGTATTTAAATTGTATAAGAAGGTGCAGATATTTTGTTCGTATTTTTTTTAAACATAAATTCGTATAACCCTGCAGTCGCGGCGTATAAATACAAATATGTCGAAGTCCTTTCATTTAACCCTGCGCTCGTCATAGACGCGTCAATGTTAGAGAACAATCCTGTCTGGTGCGCGTATTGCGTCGAACTAACGAGATGCGCGCTTGTTCACCCCGGTGGTGGTTTGTCGACGAGTGCTTAACTTCGAATTCGAACTGACAATTACGACCTGTGTAGTACACGGTTTTTCGATGTAAATTGCATGCAGTTAGCAAAATTACTAAGAATAAAAATATGTTTTGATGTTACAAATCCAATTAATCACAAAAATACACTTGAATGTTTTGGCTTCGTGTAGTAAGGATAAGTTTTGGTATGACAAATTGTACATTAGGTATATGTATCACTGAGGTATATTTTACATACTAAGGTCAGTTGTAGTTATATTTAATTTCCAGCACTATCAAAAACATAATTGACTAATGTTCACGTTTAGCTTCTCTACTTACACTACCTCAACTCGACCATGACCCATGTTCAAATGTAAAAGAGTTCATAACGAAGGCAGCATACCTTGAAGTAATTGAAAAAGAGCTTTACTGTAACTTAAGTAGTTGTATTTCACTCTCTGGTCCAAAGTTCATCCCACATTTTCTTTACCACCCAAGAAAATTACCCATCTTCTCGACGCTTTGAAGAATTTGTGAGTTTAAACGTCGCGTCAAGTCTTGGCTCTAGCCGCAGGGTAAAAAGCTTTACAACCCCCAATGTTCCTGAGTTAGTTGCTTATACCAGTAATTTTGTGAGCTTATCGTGCAATAAGTCTGTCTGGCTAGGTGCATTTGGTAAACTGAGCCAAGCGATAGTAGCTATCTTTACTTCAATCTACTTGCTGGATTGCCGGATTTTAATTCTCTGTGAAAAGATTTTGTTCTTCTTGCAATTAAGGGATGATGTTACACAAGTTTGCTAAAGCCGGTCATACACGCTAGGTTATGCATGATGGTTATGCCTGTAAGGTCAAAATCATGCATAACCTAGCGTGCATGCGATAAAACTGCTTGCCTGTTCATGCAAGCCGCTCGGTTTACGCCTGTCGTCAAAACCGTCATGCATAACCTAGCGTGTATGCGACAAAACTGTGAAGTTATCCATGGCTTTTAAGTAACCTTGCCGCTCGGTTATGCCTGTGGTCAAAACCGTCATGCATAACCTAGCTAGCGGTTGTGTCCTCTATTGAACTCAGCTTTGCATGAAGGTTTTGCAGCTCGGTTAAAACCGTCATGCATAACCTAGCATGTATGGCCTGCTTAATGAATTTTATTTGTTAATCCTAGTTCAGTCTATAAAGAAACCGAAGCGAATTATTTAAAACAGGATTTTGTAGTTTGAATACAAACACAAAAAGCTAGACGGTAACTTAATTTTGTATCTAATTATTTTCTTTTAGAAAGTCTTGATTGCTAGAAATCAATTTCAGATTTAAAGGAATTCGACCTAATTAATCTGTTGAGTTCCAATGATCCTTTAGTAAGAGCAATATAAGTCTTTGCCTAAAAAACAATACTCTACTTAAAAAGTAAAAATATCTAAACTCGACTATAAATATTTGTACCCTTTTCAACAGGCAGCAACCGAGTATTATTAGAAGAATAGGGAGCAGATAGTTAATTACATGTTTTTTATGTCTATTTGTTTTGTGCTCGTTGTCGGCATAAAACGTAAGCTACATAGACGTTTATGAAGACTCAGATATGTAGCTCAGATAAACAATTCAGTGCTTAAATACAAACAGTCAAGACAAACGAGTGTGCCAGTCACACACGGTCGCTCTGATGATGTTTGTGGAGGGACTCAGTGATTTAATACCTACTCATCTCAGGGGTGATAACGAACTGAAATATTACTCTGTGAATGAGGGGGAGGATTCAACAATGCTGGTGGGTTAATTAATTTTTATATTGGTTTATATTATAGAAATGTTAAAAATTATATGAATAATAGTCATAAAATATTTTAATAGACAAACTATTTGCTATATATTTGTTAATAGAAATCGTGTTCATCTGGTAAACAGACACAATCGTCGCCCATAAATGACCTTGACATTAAAATCGCTAATCGAGTTTTATTAGACTTTAGACATATCGTCCATCAGCCATTTGTTAATGCCTCCACTGCTGGGGCACAGGCCTTTCTTATGGGTGGATAAGGAGGATGGGCCATAACCCACCACGCAGGCCCAATGCGGATTGGTGGGTGTTAATGACTGCAAATGCAGCCGGGACCAACGGCTTAACATGCCTTCGAAGCACGGAGGAGCTCGAGATAATAAATTTTTGGTCACCCATCCCATGACCGACCCTTGCGAAAGTTGCTTAACCTCTGCAATCGCTGGGTCAGGCGCTAAACCACTGCGCCACCGAGCTCCTCTTAGACATATATGCAAAACTATTTTCTGTTTTGTTGTTTTTAAACAAAATTATAACAATTCAATTATGCAGTCAAGCTTTAATCAACCCAAAATAAGGCTAAAACCACACAATTAACATGCCCGTAAGGGAGACGGTTATCGATGGGTTAATTTCCGTGAATTATTCGCATTGGGTCAAAGGCGACTCGACTTAATTCTTCGGCTGACATCTGCATACAAATGAATGTAATTTCGCAATGTGACAGCCCTCAAGGCGTTAGACAAATGTTTACGGAAAGATTCGAGGGGGTGACTCGTCAAAGGATGACTGTACACGAAAACCTTTATTTGTTTCATTCAAAAGTCTGTTACTATAGTACAAAAATTTGGTACTTATCATGAAATTACACTCTAACACCAAGAAGTTACTAAATAAACACGAAATTTCCAGTTGTGTATCACTACAGATTTATAAAAAAATATAAGAAAACAGTCTGTTTAGGTTGACTTTTGATGAACCTAATCTAAATTAATAAGGAGAATATGAAAAAAAAACTTTGTCCCATCCAGTCATCTAACCGCTCACACTTTAAAGTAGATGCCGTGGTAGCTACTTGATCTCTAAGTTCATTAAAGTGATACTAACGCTAGTTATCTTGTGAACTGCATGCAACTACGTGCGATCTGTCTGCAACACCGTGTGCACCCACCCTTAAAAGGGGTGAAACAGGGTAAAGCGGGTGATTCTCTTGTTTTATGTGATAATGAGTTGCTTCCTATCTTTTTTGAAGTACGAAGTTAATTAAAGTCAGCGCTGTCGTACTGTGTAAGCATTTTGATCTTGCCCCTCCCGATTAATTGTCCATTGAGCAAACAATACATGTGATTAAAACGTTTTTGTTAGCGAAGTGCTTGTTGATTAATTTTGATTAAAATGTAAATACTTCAAGCTAAACGCCCCTTTAAAGACGTGATTAAGTTTTTATTTGAACAATTACTTCGATGAAGAGTCTCTTTTGATTATAGGATTGGCTAAATGGTTTCGTAGAAAATAAACTTGTTTTTTTAACAAGATTGTCGTTGATTAAATATTTATGGCTTTAATTATTTATAAACGGTAACAATGAATCAAACTCAAATCTAAATACACACGAATCACACTGAATAACATAAAACTTCAATTGGTTTATAATAAAAAGCGTAATTTAATACAAAGTGTTTTATTTCAATTGAAAAAGTACGGAAAACTATAAAGTAGATACACAGTATATTTTGTCTAAAAGAACAACAAAAATATACTACAATAACTTTTACCGTATATATATATATAAGTGGTTAATGCAACGTTGATTATCTGCTAGTACAGTTGCAAAACCTTTACCAAACAAAACACCATCAAAATGTGTGCATAAATATAGTAAAAAGGTGTAAACAGTGATTTTACACATTGTGCTCGGAAATGCACCTGGCATGATTTTATAGAGTTATTTAAGGCGACAATCTTCTAGTTGAAAATTCCAATTTTGCTGAACATAATAATTTAGATTTTTGGTTGTTATTTTTGGGAATTAATACTTTAGCATATTAAAAAAACATTTTGTTCTCCAAAATTAGTAAATCCTAAATCGCCCAAGATTTAGTGAGCATTTACTAATGTTAGTATGGTGACCATTTAAAAGTATCCGTTATTATTAACCTTATTTAAAAAAAAAACATGGAATCACTACAGTCATAGTATAAAACAAAGTCGCTTTCTCTATCCCTATATACCTATGTATGCTTAATGCGGTTTTTTTTAATAGATAGAGTGATTCAAGAGGAAGGTTTATATGTAACATAGTGTCAAATTCCACACTACACCGAAGCCAAGCGAGGGCGGGTCGCTAGTTACCTATAATTTAGAAAATAACTGGTATACTTAGCTACTAAAATTCATCTACCCACCCATTTCATAAAAATAATGTTATTGCGGAGACATTTTTTTTACCTTATTTGTTTTCAATTTTAAAAATCTATTCGGTTTAGTATTTTATTAATATGGCTGCTTAACGAGTTTCAAATAGTATTTCACCTTAACTTTTGTAATACAACTCCCAAAGTTTCCACGTAGAATACGCTCAGTCAGTTAATTCAATTGCTTAAGTGCGACAAAGTGACAACTGCACTTAATTCCATTGAGTTAGTTGGTACTTTGTGCGATTTAAAGAGCAACGTGTAGATTACTTGTGCCGGATATTGTAATTTAGTGTTTAATTTAACTTGGCAAGTTTTCAAGTTTAATGGCATTTTCGTATTTAAGTGCAGTTTAATTTTGTTGCATTTGAATGAGATTGAATGAAATACATTGCCATGAAATGACATTAATTTGACGCTCGGTCTCAAGGCTGCAACAAAAGATTCCATGAAAAGCTAAAACTTTTCTGAATATAACAAAGTTTCTTTAACCTTCTTTCATTCTTACTAATATACATCGGGTCTCATCTGTCTTGAAATCACGAAAAGAAAGAACGAAAGAAATATTTAATAAAACCTCATAACATTTGCATTGAAAGTATACTTAGCTTATGAAATACAATTTATAATTTAAAATCATCCACTGTATCTATAGATTGTTCAGATTTTTTGTGTCAAAACGGGAAATCGCTTGTCTGTCAGAATAGAAAATCGTTTATCTTTACGACTAAATATTAAGCGACGATAATGACTAAAGATCAACAAGTTTTGAGGACTAAGTATTACTACAACTAGTATAATAGGACCTATAAAACAAAATATTATAGTGCGGTCATCCTCAAATAACTGGTGATAGCAATTACGCCCATCCAAATTGTCTTTCCATCCAAAAATAGACGACAACTGAACCACCATAAAAATAAATTTAAATTCAATATAAGAACTCTCTTTGTTAGATAAGCAAGGTATTCGCCAAAATTGTGCTTTCGAAAAACATTTCCAGCACAAAGCTCTAATGCAGTAAAACAATAAAACTCAGTCCCAATGTTATGATTAGAGGGGCTCGCGAATTTGGCAAGGTCGGGTCGGATTATGCAAATGGTATGAAAATCTGGGCCGTGTCGGAAAGCGTGTTGCGTCGGTCTAACGACAGTGAGTCATCTGTGATGGAATAATCAAGTAGAGGCTGACTACCAGGGTTCTGTTTGCCGTTTCGCAGATGTCTCAAAGTTTTGTTGTTGTGTTAAGATAATTAGTACAAGTTTGGGTTTCTTGTCATTGATGTCTGCGAAATACTAAATTATAAGAAAGATTATTTTGTTTTAATACTATTGGTATAACAATATGTTGCCGTGTCAGAACTCAGAAATAGTATGAAGTTGGCCTAACGATAGTTAGTCATCTGTGATGGAATAATCAAGTGGAGGCTGACCAGGGGAGCTACTCAAATGGCTATTTTTCTATTCGTTCGCGAACTAAAAAATTGAAAATAAGCCGTCTACTCTAAAATTACGTGTCGGAAACTTGTCAATTCCATACAATACAACAATGTCTGTGATTTACATAAACTTGCGACGTGTAACTTGATCGTCTAATTGCTTATTTTTAAGCTTTAAGTTAGCGATCGAATAGAAAAGTGGCCATTTGAGTAGAGGGGCAGGGTTTGATTTGCCGTTTCGCAGATGTCTCAAAGTTTTGTTGTTGTGTTAAGATAATTAGTACAAGTTTAGGTTTCTTGTCTTTGGTGTTTATAATAATATACGAAATCATATTAATCATCATTTATTTCAGAATAAATATTCATCCATAATTTGCTTTCTATTTACTTATACTTTTTCAGATTGAAAGCATTTCATAATTAGTACTTATACCTACTTACTATCAGAGCTTATTTATGTCGCAATATTCGTAATCGATATAATATCGTAAAAGACTTTATTCCAATAAACGTATTTCCAGGGTTTTTCTTTAACATTGAAAAGCCCGCTTTTATTACATTTTGTCAGTAACGCAAAAAATGCTCCAGTACCGCGTAAATCATCATCAATATTCCTTCCCTGACGTTTATTCCATTGAGCACACGTCGAAATCATATCACCGATCTCATTTCAAGATGCACAGTATATTACCTGCCTTCGAGGGAGAACAAAGAGTAAATCCGCGAATAATGACACAGGGGCGAGTCAAAGAGACAGAAAATTATTTTAAAATCAATGCTGATTTGGGGCTGATTGAGTGGGAGCGAGTCTTTGTTGTTTTTGTTGCGGATTTGAGAATTTATTTCTTTTGAAGTGTGTATAAAAGTTTTCTGGTTATGTGCAAGTAGCACTGACACCACAAAATATGAAGTCGACCAGACAGAAGGGCCGATCGAACAAATTGCAGTTTTCCATGCACGCACACAAATGAACTACGTAGGTACAGATAAATAATTATTAACTATGTATAGGCAATCTCAGGCCAACTCAGGCTTTATTCAGTAGGTACAGACAGCGCAAAAATGATTTGAGCTTTTAAACCTACCAAATTAGCTTATCATTTGACAAAAATCAATCTAATCTCAAGATATTAAGGTGTACTTTCATTTGTTGTCTAAGAACAATCGTAAGTGCTCCTTATAATAGTATTAATGTCTTCAAATAAGGTTGATATTTTTCAAACGATTAGCTATTTTGGTAGGTTTGAAACCTATCAGAATGTAACTTTGGCGCTTACTCTACAAGCAGGTCACAGCGCAATAAAACAAATGATGAAAGTGTTTTTGAAAGTGACTTTATATATTTTTTGCTTACTCAAAAATAAAATGAAGAAATTTTTGAAAAGTAAAGATACAAAAACATTGAAGTTCTTAATTTATTGTTATAAATAAGTATACAGTTTCGTAATTCATATCCAAAGATTTCTATCGCGATTGTTTCTCCAAGAAATTGAATACGGATTCATACAAACCCCTATCTGCCGCAAGCGCAAATAACGCCACCTCGAAATTTATGTCCGCGATATTACTTTATGAAAACGCATCGAATTTAAACAAAGTCATTATAAAGTATAGTCACAGTCAAAACTTTGAAGACACCTTAAGAAATAAAATAGTTTTAATAATTGACTGTTGATAGTGAAAAAGATATCTCGTAACGAAATTTTTGTGGGATGTTTAAAAGGTTGTGCCAATTTCAGTTGGGCAATATTTGTATTGATTCAATTTGGCTAAATCGCTTACACAGCAAATGAATTGATTGAAATGTTAACTTGCAATATTTCAGCGACTACTTCATTTATTATGGATGAATAATTGTAATCCTTTCAGTATTCAAATGTAAAAATTTAAACTGAAGTGAAGAGCTTAATTTTGATAGGGGTATTTTATTGAATAACTGTAAGGTTTATTATTAAATTACAGAGCAATATATTTTTTATCCAATAAATTAAAGTGCATATTCTAGTTTTATTTGGAGTCGTGTCTGCAAGTTAAATGGCTTTCGCAGTTGCCAAAATATATCATAAAATCTTTTAAAACTTGGCAATGTTCGTGTGCCTTCTTTATAAGTTGACTGATATATTATCAGAGGACGGTCTAATGTTTGTTTATCACTTTACCTGTAATAAAACATTCTGTTATAAGAAGCTCCGTCATAAAAAATAACTTTGATTTAAATAACTAAAAAGTTATGCTCATTTAAATCTCGTAACATATTAATGCAATTTCTCTCCGAGACATAACTGTATAACACGACTGTACTAGGTAATATGAGTCGGAATCGCGGTATAAGTAATATTTATTGCTCAAACTGCGCTCGTAATTATTTAGGAAGCTCCCCACCCCATCAGAATTAAGTGGGGGCTATTAGAAAGAGAAGGAATTGACTCGAAAGGCGGATAACTTTTCGGTTATTTTGTTAGGCAATAAAAACTGCTTATTTAATTCTACTATGTTAAACTTGATATAATTCCAAGGTAAACAAAGGGTATGAAATATGTCAACTTACTTCACCTGGGTGAAATGAAATGATTCTAAAGTGATGATATCAATCAGATTAGCATAGTGATATAAACCGTAAAGACGTTGTTGACTTTGTATGACTAATTTTCCTTAGGGGAGGCCAATATGATAATAAAAATCGTTGATTTTACTACAAATCTATCATAAATTAAGTAACACCTATGTACATTAATTTTAAAATGTTGAATCCTTTCTTATTATATTATATATTATATTATATTATATATTATATATTATATATTATATATTATATATTATATATTATATATTATATTATATTATATTATATTATCCTTACTAATATTATAAATGCGAAAGTCCGTTTGTTTGTTTGTTTGTTTGTTTGTTTGTTTGTTACGCCTTCACGTCTTAACTACTGAACCGGACATCATGAAATTTTGCATAGACGTTGCTAGGGGTACAGAAAAGTACATAGGGTACCTTTCATCCAGAAAAAACGTACAGTTCCCGAGGGATAGCAAAAAAAACTGACCACGCAGACGAAGTCGCGGGCGGCCGCTAGTAAAAAATAATGCAGTCATATACATTTAGAAGAGGTACATAAACTACATAATTATTAAAGGTTAGGATTTAATTTTGTTCGAAAATGCAATAAATAGTGACCATCAGGTACTGCAAAGAAATAAAATATTAAAAATACTAACTTGACTCTTACAACGATAATCTAACTTTAGCAACACAGTCAGGTTTCATGGAAGTAATAGTATTATTCCAATTCTGTCATTGCGATGGAGTGATAAGTTTTTACAGAGCCAATTTTTGACAAAGACCAATTCATATTGAAGTGAATAAAAATAGTGCTGTGACGGGCTTCCGTCATTTGTCACAATATGTTTTTTGTCTATAGGTAGTGGACGCTTTTTACAGAATTTTGGCCTTATTATTAGGTTGCACAAAAACGGTTAAGAACCCTGTGAAACTACCAAGGTTTGACTTTATAAGAGAAAGAACAAAATACTCAGTTCAAATTATTTTTTGCAATTTGATCACAAAGGTCACGTGTTGATAGTGATTTTTTTAAAGTCTCATACAACACGGAGACGACAATACGACAATTATTGGACATTTTTGGTGACACTAGTTCATATGAGTATTTTGAAACTATCAAAATAAAATTTTAAACTGTGGTAAACTATAGGATATTTTTAATTGATTTTTTATGCAGAATGGGAGCGTTATTAGCTATACGACATTTAATTTACTAATTTGCTGTCTCCAGGTAGGTGAAGTATCACAAATCAGTATTAATCAACTAATATCTATTTATCACAATCTCATTTCGTAACGTCTGAATATCTGACTACATGCAAATTCTGGCACCAATATTATTGTTATTATAAAACATCAACAAACTAAGGACATGATTTTCCTTGATCAGTATCTAAAACACGACACCGCCCTATTCTTTCAAGGCCTTTAAATCGAGAATCTACTAAAATCGATGTAATATCCGAAACAACACTATTCACATCGGAATCAATTAGCCAAACTCCGGATATTGCGCGCCGGTGGCTGGACCGCGCAGATAGCCGATAACCGTGCATACATTCCAGTAATGAAACGGAGCGCGGTTTAAAAAATACCCGTCCGCTTATCCGCTTAATTCGCGTTTCATCTCAGTAATGTTAATATCAGTTTTAATGGGAATTTGATGGATGTTTTATGGTAAAAGTAGGAAGAACGAGGATTGTTTAATGCATTGTAAATCGATACCATCTTTATTAATAAAGAAGCACTTCAATTTGTGTAATATTTAAAAATTTAAAATCAAAGGTTTACATTAATAATAAAGCATTTCAGTTTGTGTAATATTTTAAAACTTTTTTTATTTTGTACTTATACTTATACTATACATTGTATGGGGAAAACAGGTGGTTTAATAATTTTTATGTGTTTTACTAAGTAAACAAGCTCAAAAAGTACGTTCAATAACTATATTAAATTGAAACAACAAGCACACAAACCGTTATAGCCGTACAAGCTATAGATATTAAACCTAATAAAAAAAAAGGTTTTTAGAGATAATACCTATTTACACAATATAATTAAAACTAATAAGCGTAGTGAATTAAATTTGTAGTTTGCTTAGTTCTAGTCAAATACAGAATACTATCTAAAATCAACAGGTCTAACATAAGCTTATTGCGCAAAATCATCAAACTGGCTGATTCCAGGAAAACAAATATGTTTTCATCACTCATGGTCCGATACCGAACTTGCAATAGCCTGCTTTTGAGGGCTTTAAAATACAACAACTTTTATACGCAAATAACAAAGGAAAATAGACTTTAAACTCATCAAGTTAAAGCCCCAGCGAATTGCATGAGTAAGTTGGTTGTAATACCAATTGATGTGTGCACTCAGATAATGGATAGTGTACCTAAATGTGAGGGTGGTAAGGGAGGGATGGCGTAATGGTTTATGGCTTAAGCCAGATAGTGGTTATGTTTTCGATGTCAGTGCTTGAATCATGTGGGCTGTGGTACACGGATAGTAAATAGAAACGTTGTTTTTGAAATTGGTCATTTTGAAGGGAGATGAGTTCGTTTGTAACTTTACGTTTTGGTCAAAGCATCAAACCTTTGAAACCGAAATGCCCAAATATCCCTGCTGAAAACCGAATATACAGTAGACTAGCCGTTTTTATTTTTTCGATTATTTGCAAACGTTGTTCATTTACTTTGCTTGCTTATTATAAAATGCATAAATACAGTAAATAAATAGTTCTGTTAAAAACAAAACTTTACTAACAGTTAAAACAATTGTATTTCGTGCTCCATTATAAAAGTGGACACACAAAGTAGTATAGGTACCATAATGTTGCATTATAACTTGCAAATGTCATATTTGCTGAATATTGTACCTCACAATAGCTTTCATGTGTTAGAGGGAGGCTTTAATGTAGGGTATTTGATTATAGATTTGTGTTGTATTTAGACAGACATACGAGTATAAAGCCTTTAGGCATTAGACTAATTCATCCCCCTAAGAGCATGGCTATACATATTACTGTAGTTGTAGTGGAATAAAATGAAATGAGAAGTTTATAATTGTTATTTAATAATCACTTTCAAAAGAGAAGTTTGAGAATTAGATAGTGAAGAGAAAAACCAGGGTACTTATTGTCTAATTTCAAAATCTATCGCAATCGCTTTCAAGATGTGATACATTGATGCTTCTTTTTGGCACAAATAAAAACTTACCAAAGGAATGCAGCAATGTGTCACATCCATCTGTCAAATGAAAGCGATTGCGATAGATTTTCGAAATTAGACAATAAGCCCCCAGAAGAATTTACAAGTAGTTCAAGAAAGGAAAAGGCTTACGAATAAATTATTATTTCTTTTTAAATTAATAAATCTAAGAAAAAACTCTAATGTACACAGGTTGGTCAAAAGTTCTGTTACTGAGTTTCTTTATCGATTACTGGCCATTAAAACAAATGAAAAGAAAAAATAAAAATGACATATTATTGACAGTTTTATAAGCTATAATTCCATACCACACGTATATCATATTTTGTTTATTTCACCATGGAATGGGGGTTGAAGGAGAATCGTGTCGCTGTAATTGCTCTGCACAAATGTGGGCAGCCACCGAATATGATTTTCAAGTTGCTACAAAAGTTGAAAATCAACAAGCAATTTATTTATCGCACTATCCATAGGTACAGTAATACCTTGACCGTCGATGACCGAAAAAGATCAGGAAGACCACGCACCGTTCGGACACCAGCTGTGATCAAGGCAGTGAAGGCGAGAATCACGAGAAATCCCGTCCGGAAGCAAAAGTTATTGGCAATACAGATGACTGTGAAGAGAAGTTCCCTTAAAAAAAATATCAATGATGACCTTGGGCTTCACGCTTACCGTAGACGAAAGGGCCATCTGCTAAACGCACGATTGAAGGCTATGAGGTTAGCACGAAGTCGCGCTCTACTAAAGCGGTACGCACAAAACGGCCATCGAAAAATCTTGTTTACTGATGAAAAAATCTTCACAGTCGAAGAAAATTTTAACCGTCAAAATGATAGAGTATACGCTAAGAATAGTAAAGAAGCCAGCATGATTGCTCCGAGGGTCCAACGAGGTCACCACCCCTCATCAGTGATGATTTGGCTGGGGGTGTCCTATTCAGGGCTAAGTAAGGTTCATTTCTGTGAAAAAGGTGTGAAAACTGGCGCTAGAGTCTATCAAGATACCGTTCTGGAACCTGTTGTCAAACCCTTAAGCCACACTTTATTTCAAAACCAGCCATGGGTCTTCCAGCAGGACTCTGCCCCTGCGCACAAAGCAAAATCTACACAAGCATGGTTTCGGGCTAACAAAATTGATTTTATCGCGCAGGAAGAATGGCCATCCTCCAGCCCAGACTTAAATCCTCTGGATTATGCCATATGGCAACTTATTGAGGAGAAAGCATGTGCTAAGCCCCACATGAATCTCGACTCTCTTAAGCGCGCTATTTTCAAGGCAGTCGCAGAATTGGATATGGTGGTAGTTCGTGCTGCCATCGATGACTGGCCTCGTCGTCTAAAGGCGTGTATTCATGCCAGAGGCGGTCATTTCGAATAATTTTAATACATGATAATCTTAAATATTTGTGCTTTCATTTGGTATATAATTCATTGTAGCATTATTTGTAAATTTAGTATTATTCATGTTTTCCATAGTTACAGAACTTAGTAACCAACTAGGTAATAATGTCAGTCTAGGCTCTTACAAGCAATAAATATGAATTTTGAAGAAGTTGCACCATCGGTTCGAGTGAGACCTTGTAATGAGAAGAACCAGCAAAAAAACTCGTCAAGGGCTGCTTAAAAACAATAGTCTGAAAAAGTATCTCAAATATGTGAAAAACATTTCACAAAGCATTATTAATTGGATAAAATAGGAACTTTGTCTGTATTTACACGTCGTCGTCATGAGCTTCACTGCACAAGTGCACACTCGCATCCAACAACCGTAGCTCGTAGCACGTAGCTTGTTGTAAACAACGTAGTGGTATTCGTAGTCAGTTCTACATAATATCGTGTCGATCGATATGTTACAGTTAAAACCCGTTTTAGTTAAAACGCGTTTTCCCTAGTGAAAACTAGTTCTAGTTAAAACTGCATTTACTACTGTGGATATTATGTGAATACCCCATTGCTATTTGAAGAAAAAGGTAAACTACACAAAAATAAAGTTTCGTAGCACATCTATAAATCCGTAGCAGTATATTACTACGAAATCCGTAGCAGTTAAAAGTGTAATACGAATTTTCGTAGAAACTCGCGTAAAGTATCTTAAATTGTAACTTACAGACTGCCTGAACACATATCTTAGCAGAAAAATCACGCAAGTAGATGCGTTGTTAAAGTGTTACACCATGCGTGAGTCGATTTTTTAAGTGACTTGCTAGGTGACTTTAGTAGAGTAGGGCTTTTTATCGACAATTGGGATGTTGACAACTTTTTTTATTTTATATTACATTGGTAAAAAAAGAAACATTGGTAAAATAATTATTTCGCTAGCTTGAAAACTGCCCGAGATATCACTGTGTGAAATGCACACAAATGGACTCGCCCAAAAACGCTCCATACTAACGGCTACTGAATTATGACGTCACGCCTCAGTAGTTTGTATGCAACGCGTAGGAAATTTGTTCGGCAGCTATATTAATTATTGTGTTTATCAAAATGGTTTCTTAGACAAATTTGCTATACATTTTACGAACTAATTAAAGGTGTCATTTATTTTAATAAATTTTATACTTTTTAAATGGACTTGTCCACCCAACTTTGAAGGGTCATAAAACAAATAATATGCAATATATGAAACCAAGAGGTATACAAGCTACTCAAAAAGTTTAATATGTTTACGATTTTTATTAGTATTTCGTTCTTTTATTCATTAGTCAACATCCCAATTGACATGTTTTCATTTTTTACAAGGTACCTTAAATCGAAAACCATTTCGAGGTTTTTCAATTTCTGACACCGTACATAATTTTTCGGGGCTTTTGATCAATAATTTAACGAAATATGTAGAAAAAACACTGTATCATCGAGATAAAGGAATATTGAATATTTAACTCCTTTGCGTGAAAAAGTTGTGTGATTTTATCTTAAAAAAAAAATAATCATAAAAACTGTCGCTGTCAAGGTTACAATTTATGTCAAAGTCTGTGTCAAGAATCAAAATATTTTTCACTTTGATTAGTTTTGTTTTGAATGTATTCATGATATTTTTAATTTGAATTAGTATTTTGGTTAAATTTAACATCTATCGAAATATAATATCAAGTTTTCTTAAGGATTTTTAATAGCAGACAGTCGCAACCTTACCAAAATGGACTTCATCATGCTGCAAAAGCTGAATTCTTCTGCGAAACATTTTATTTGATATATTGAAGATATTGTGTACGTTTGAATTTGTTTAATAAATACAGTTTGTTTTGAAGTGCATTAGTTTCAATTTCCATAAAACTTTAAAGCAACACACCACTTGTAAACGTGTAGACTTTGGTTTGGCACGTAAAACAGTGTTTGTTTGGGCATTAAATCACAGTATTTTTGCAGGCAGGAACTACACATGAGATTATGGTATCTAATTTACGAATATCTTTATTTATTATTGTTGAAAATAAGGTAAAAATAGCGACAGTAAAAGAGAACAACCTCGAGCAAAAGATAAACAAACAAACGTCATTACCGTCCATAGATTAGATTGGCAGGTTGACGTCATAATGTTTTTTTTTATCCATATGGGCAAAGGATATTGTCCGCCAAAAATCCTTTAAACGGCACTTACGCTCTTTTAGAATAGATAAGTTTTCAAATTAATATTACGTTGAATTAAAATAAAAATTTTGGAAAATAAAAAAATACGTGTCTCATGTTTTCACCAGTAATTTCTAAATAACAAATAAAAAAACAAGATAAAAATTTTGGTATGTTGTCAATTAAAATCGAATCGCAAACCTAATTTCAATTAGGCGGAGATTCGATTTTACATGCAAATATCGATAAAAAGCGCTAGTAAGCGTAACAGCAAGTCTCCTGTCAAGTCGTTCGTGTGAACGCACTTAATAATCAGTTGTCATGGCCGAATTAAAGCCCCTGTAATTTTCCTTTGTAAATAAAAGGTCGTTGCTTTGAAATTCAATAATGGCACTTTGAAACGAAATGAGATCAGAGCAATTGATTAACCGTTCACCTTCAATAATCTTCCCTTTAGATCTCCTCCTTTGATTAAACATTTTGATTTAAGTGAGAATCTTTAGTGTCTATTGAGTTGTATAAAATTTATGATGGCGCTAAACTTAACAGCTCATTTTCTTAATCTAGTTTTTTTAGCCTTTCTCGGTTTGTAGTTGTGTGATGGATTTTAGATTATTTGTTAAACATAAACAGTACAATAACTTAATGCGTTAAGTTGTTGTGCTGTTGTAAATAAAAGATTTGTACTGGGGAGAATACTTGTTTTATTAAAGTTACTGTTTCTCCTCCATCTCATAATTAAGCGTAAGTCAAGGCAAGCCAAAACGTAGAAATTCAAATTAGGTATAGACTGCCTACATCATGGTTATTGCTAGTTAATAAATAAATTTTCATTTTATGTTCAGTTTTTGTTTTAAAACTTAAATAAACCTTTTATTTGTCTTCCTGAGACTGAAGCTTTCATAGTGAAAATTTCAAAAGCTTTGTGCTACTGACAAGCTCTCATCCTCTTGTTTAGTTATTATTCCAAGTTATTATGAGTTGAAACTTTATTATAATTCATTATTTTATGTTTTTGTTGTCTTTTTCAGTTTTTTGTTTCATGTATATTGAAAGCATTTTATCTCTTTAATAGAGATATAATGATGTCTAAACTAAAGTATGAAATACGGAAAAGTTTATAAAAAGTACCGTTTCATGAAGCTGAATGGGTGTTACATTTTTAATATTATTTGATTTCTGATTTAAAATTGGAACCTACTTTTCACGTTATATATTTGACGAAATCAATAAGTTTTTGCTTCTTAAATTGACCTAAGTATGCCATTGAATATGTCGAGCCTAAAAGTAATTTACTTTGATTTTATTTTATGATGACATTACATTAATTTATCACCAATCAAATATTTTCATGTCGAGGTTTATTACTTATTAATTACAAAGAAACCGTATATGTACCGGTTGATATAAATAAATCTTTAAAATATTACACGCAACCCTAAAATGTAACTTCACTAACTTAATTTATAAAGTAAAGACCTCTGTAATTAAGTTGAAAAGTCACTTAATTATCATACAAAATAAGAGAAAAATATGTCCCTTTTGCCAGGTGTATAGAAAAAGTCCCGAAAAATAGCTCTGCGAGTCTCGTAATGAATTCGTTTGTCGCGAAACATTTTGGAAATGTCACACGCGTGTCGGCTGGCGAGGGTTAGAGTATTTTTTTTCATTTTCTCCATGTGAATGCCTTTTTCCGTATATTATGAAAGGAAGTGAATTTTTGTAAATGCTTTGTAAGAGACGTTTTGGGGACAAATTGTGTTTCTATCATTTTGATGAATAATTTGGAATTGCGACAGAATTGTGTATTCTTCAATTTATACCATTGTATGAAAAGAACGCTACATTGAAATGGACGTAAATTAAACATAAATGCGACGAATATTCCAATTCCCCTGTTCATAAACGTGGACTTAAGTTAGACCTGATTTAGCAAACCTCTAGAATGAGGGGGTTAAAGTATTAACACATATTTTTAATTTGACGTATGAATAATAAAATAGCTTTTATGCTACAAGTATTGTTACCGCAAAACACTGCAAGTCTGTTTTAGCCTACAGTGTTTAACAATCCTATTTCTTTCTTCCCTGCATTTATTATCCGTAAAAACAACAAACATTGATTAGTAGTCTAGTGGGCCGTTCGTAATAAATGTCTCATTTGTCAAATTTTACGGCGGGCTGGCTCACTGGGTCGCCGTTATTGATGGGCGCAGATCACTCGTTAGGCACTAAAGCTGTTTGTGATCGATTCTCTGTTAGCCTTCGTGTATATTGAAGCTTGGAAAAAAACTGTATTAGGTTTAGTCTAAAAGATTCACCAATAGGTTTAGTCGATTTTCTAATATCAGCGTCGTTTGGTGTAGTAAAAGTATGTGAAAGTGAAAGTGAAGTGAAAGTGAAATATATTTTATTTAAATAAGCTCACATAATAAGCATTTTTAAATCGTCAATTCTTTTACCCTACCACCCATTATGACGTCTTTTAACTGACAAGAAAAATGGGCGCAAAAAACTTGTCAGCTTTATCAATCAGATGGAACGATATTTACAAATATGTATATCGTTTCCAGACTTTATATTAACAAAGATTAACAAATAAATAACATTATTGAATTAGCTCATTTCTTAATGAGTTTCAAATTTCTTAATCAATTTACAGATTTTAAGCTAAATTCAAAGTTTGAACTTGTTATTCAGTCTAGGCTGTTACAATAAATAAAAATAAAAGAAAAACATACAATTCAATATGCATTAAGATAGGTAGTCAGAAGCAGACCCATTCCCACTGGCAGCACCAGTTCCCGAACATGACGCATGAACCAGCCATCTCTTCGCTCAACCATATTTGAGGGAACGTAACGACCCGCCTCATACGACACCACCGCAGAAATGATTAAAGATAGCATGACATACTAAGACTACCTATGTTAAGGCATCGAATTGAAAAATTTATATCCAAAAGCTTTTCATAGGTCTTTCACTAAACTACTGACTATAGAAAGTAAAAATATTGCAATTAAATAAATCAAAACAAGGTAGGCTATTAAGAATTATATTTTTTGAGTAAGAAGTGCCATACATACAGACAATATAAAACAGATCTTTTATATACGAGTTATACGACGCCCTTAATACAAGCAGACAGAAGCAGACCCATTCCCACTGGCAGCACCCGTTCACGAGCATGACGCATGAACCAGCCATCGCTTCGCTCAACCATATTTGAGGGAACGTAACGACCCGCCTCACACGACACGCAATGTGTATGTGACATGCAAGCTAGGAAGTGTGGTTATAGTCCTTGTAAATAAACAAGGTTAGTTAGTTAGATAAACGTCCCAAAAACACTTGTTAAAAACAATTAGTCAGAGTTGGTTGGACTTCTTTTATACACAGAACAAGAATTTCTTTTCGGTGCTTTTGTGTTACAAAAAAGGCTGAAATGATAGGTTTTTAAAACTTGATTTTGAGACTCTAGTTCAGTTTTCATGTAGAGCTGTAAGAATTAATTAATTAATTAAGCTTTCTTCGAACGAATTATACATTTTTTTGAAAAATATCTATTTTAATAATTCACCATTGATATAAAATGCTGTCTGGCCTGTTATTTATCGATAAAATTTTATAACAATGACACGAAAAATACAATATATACCTATTCATGATTCAGTGTTAACTGTAATGGAAAACTCCCACGGACTTTTTCGAATTGTCTGGCATCGAACAACGTAAAATATATCTTCAGTGCTCAGAATTTACGGTAATGCGATTACTCATCGAAATGTTCAAAACAAAATCAATCATTACGAAAGGAAAATGTAAAATCGATTTTCTTTTTCTGTCTCACGAAACTTCAATTACCATACAATCTGCATTTTGAGGTTATCCAAATATTTGGACGCCCTCAATTTAATATTACCACCTCCAACAACGTGAAATCTTAATATTCGCAATCGTGCTGAATCCGACCAGGTTATGAATTTTTATTAGATTCTCGCGAAAAGGTTTCGGTGGCGTGTCCTCGACGGATTTAATTAATTTGGCATTTAATGTAATTTATCGTGGTTCTCGCCTCCTTGCTGGGGGGTGGGTATTTTTAAATTAGCCAACCCTTTTTGACGCACCTCTTTAATATCAGTAAAAGATTAGCTGAGGAGGCAAAAAGTTAAAAAGGTTCGCTTTTTTCTTTTTTTTTCAGGTCTGCATGGAGGGAAAAATATGTTTTGACCTGTTTTCTGCTTCCTTGCACGCAGATTAACCGCACAGATTTACATAAATCCTTTGTTTTTTGTTTTGGCACACCCATGTTTGTTTTTGTTACCTATTGTCCTTTGTAATTTTCTTTCATTAGGCTTTGTAAAAGTAATTTCAAGTCATGTACGATAACATTGTAAGAATAATACCTATGTAGTTATTGTATTTAAAATTGGTAGTCATTTTTGGGGCATCAATTTAAAAAAAATCTCAGTTGTCAAAAAATATACTGTATATTACATCTGAAATCTAGGTGACTCTCGGTATATCATACTCTGTTATTTAGTATCTTTGAACCTATTAATCACTATAGAATGTGTTTAAAGACAACAAAGCAAACAATTTTACGAATATCAAAACAATAGTCGTTACTTAAAGTAAACAATCTACCAAAATTCAACCTTAGGCCATTCAAATACATACTACATTCGTTGGTTTTACAAAAAGGTTTTCTTGTTTAGTTTTGGAACTACAGTCCTTTTCCATGTCGAACACATAAACAAAACTCCCATCTTTATAAAGGCCTTGTTTGTATAGGTCCTCATATAAAAAGAAATAGTTTCAGTTACAGCGAAAACTCGACCTACGCACAAAATAGTTAAGGTTGATGAGAATTGAGAATGAGGGTTCCGTACGTTTCAGAAAATTGTTTTTACAATGATTCGAAGTGCACAACTCCTTCGTAAGCTTGAATAATTATTAATATGAAAATTGCGAGAAAAACTAAAATTGAAATTCAGTTTGTACTGCCCCCTACTCAAATGGCCACTTTTCTATTCGTTACTAACTTAAAACTTAAAAATAAGCAATTAAACGATCAAGTCACACGTCGCAAGTTTATGTAAATCACAGACATTGTTGTATTGTATGGAATTGACAAGCCTACGACACGTAATATTGAAGTTTATGGCTTATTTTTAATTTTTAAGTTAGCGAATGAATAGAAAAGTGGCCATTTGAGTAGCCCCCCTGGTAAGACCAAGGGAAAAAATCTTGTTGTTTGTTAGGAGGTAGATCACTCATATGCCGTATTTAAATACTTTTAATTTTCATTTAGATATTTTAATTACAACACATTTACTTTACCGCCGAGCGTTTAAAACATGTAAAATTCCAGTATGGAAAGAAGTTCAGTATGGAACCCCAAAAAGGGAGGATATCTTCCACCGTGCCTACCACGGTAACGCGCCCCATTCACTACTCATAACTTCTGCGAAAGGTCTGTACACACCATGCCTTTACTTTGGGCCGGCATAGAAATAGATTCCTTAAGTAAGTTTTTCTTTAGTAAACATAGATGTTAACAAACAGTTTCAGGGTATAAGCCTCGACCTTATTTTTGATATAGGCAAACATACATTTTACCTAATAGAAAACGGTTATCCAAGTTCTTTGACACCGAATTTTATCAATTTTCCTAATAAACTAATCTTAGGCCCATTGGTTATATGTTAAACCAAGATAGATTCTCAAAAATCTATTTTTATTGACAGCAAGGTATTATTTGAGAATACCCAACGTACCTAACCTAATATTTTTGACATAGTACGAAACTATAGAACCAGGCTGCTTTAGTTGAAATGAGTGTTGTTTCATACGTATACACTTTTTTAATCCATTAAGCTGAGTATAAGTTAAAAATCAATGAAGAGGTGACATATAACGGAGGCATACATGAACGCACCCTCTCGGAGGCGCAAAATTAGATTTACGACTTCGGAATTGTTCGGAGTTTTTCGTCTCCTCGAACTCGACGGATCAGCGCCGAACGCCGCGTCGCATTACCATATAAATGCGGAGTTGACGCAAAAATATGGCGGCCGGGCAGGCTCACCTGGAGTGACTGCCGCAATACGTGATCCAAATAACTTGATATTTAGGAGCAGCTCCTCCGCACAATCCCTGTTACTGCTCCGCGAATACTTATTAGCCGGGCCCATTCACACGGATACCGTATTTAGGTTTATTGAAACGTTTCATTTGGGGCGTCTCGTTTGCTTTTGGTTATTCGGGTAAACGTGGTTGTCTGTTCATTAGAGGATTTCTCTTTATTTATTTTTTCCCTTTGGTTGTGAAATCATTTCTTCAAGTAATGGAATTTCTAAGATCAGTACAACAGTGTTGATATTGATTAGCAACCATGATAAAGTTAAGTATGATATGTACATGATAGTTTTTGTGACTTGTTGTCCAAAACGTATCTTAAATTAAAACCAATTTGGGTTATAAAATATATATTTTTTAAATAAGTAAATAATTATTTTATCTGTTTCTATCTTTGTCTGATAGTTTGGCGAAAGTGCTTGTGGTGGGACTTGGCAGACTGATCATACTAGATCACGTTTGTTAAGCAACGCTCTGTCCGGTCAGGTGGCCTCCGAAGCACGGAAGCACTCAGTCACAGAATATATACACTCAGTTGTAATAACTGAGTGCTTCCGTGCTTCGGAGGGCACGTTAAACCGTCGGTCCCAGCTATTGTCATCTGATAACAGTCGTTTACAGGCGGCTTGATAAACTCTAACACCAGCGCACGTTGCATGGCACAATCGATAAACTGTTTATCGAGTTTTTATCATATTATGAAACCTGACAAAATTATGACACAGTGAATGGATCATTCGATAAATTATATTATCTATGTCACGATGAAATGTCAAGTGCGACTAATTATCGCGCACTGCGTGCATGATCACCAAATGATAACAATGAGCCGCCATCTTGCACAGTTTAATTAGCGCATTTTGTCAGGTTGAAGTCGATAAATAGTCTACAACTCAAAGATGGCCGACAAAAGAGCGCGACACGCGCGCAGTACAGTATGCGCGCGTGTAGTGCGATCCTTTTCTAAAACTTATCAACGCCAAAAGAACGAATTTAAAACACACTGAATGAATGATTTCTGTCGACGTGATCAAATTCTTTATCGAAGGACGAACTTTATCGTCCTGTCAAATATGTTTCGACACCGTTTAATACATATTTTAGTCATATCGAGGTCGATATGATATACGAACCCATGCCGCGGGCGCAGAGGTGGCCACTAATCCTCATTCGATAAGAAAGAAGACTTGGCGAAAGTCAAATACAAAATACAATGGATGCAAAATTTGCTTCTATTTGTGTGAAAGTTATTAAAAATTTTAGTTTAAACATCCTCTTTATTTATAACCATAAAAAGTATTTTCTACCACCTGAAATATTTTATAAATAAATACCACTTCTCGCTTGCTCATACAGTCCCATATGCCAAATAATGGGATTCAAAGACACCTAATTTGCAAACGTATTATTACACGAGCTCCGTCTGACGAATGACGAGATTACGTTCCTCCCATTCGTCCTCGTCGAGACTTAATGTACGGGAAAAACAAAATGTACGTCACACGACACTGAACGTGATTTTACGGCTTAAGTTATTGCTGTTGTCGTACGCTATTAAGTGTGAATCATCGCCAGCTTGCCGTGAAAAATTATGCAACTGGTAAACATGTTTAATGATCTTATACGCGTGTGTTAGGGTGGCCCACATAAGTTCGCGAACCTCCGCGCTCCGCGAACTTGGAACAGTGCACCTTGGCCATAGTGTGTATACGTGTGCGAACGTTCGCATGCGTGTAAATCAACGCACGCGAAATACACTGGCGCATTGTTGCAGCACAAGATAAAAAAAACTGGTGTAGGTTCGCGGAGCGCGGAGCTTTGCTAACTCAAGAGGGTACCTTACGCGCTCTTGCGTACCTACCGTCAACAAATGATTTTTTATTCTGCTGTCTCCACTATGAAAAAGCGTACACATACTGTCTAAATAGGAGTCAAATACTTATTCATCTCCTTTTGCAAAAAACTGAGAAAGTTGGTTAATGCTGTGCAGTATTCTTGTCACAAAAATAACATTCCGAATTTGATGGAAGAAACAAATATTTTTTTGTATGTATTTTTATATAACCTCTATAGTGAATCTTTAACATACTTCGTGTAATTAGTAATAGTTACTCACGATCTCACGGCTGTAAGCAACAGTATAAAGAGTTTATTGCAACATAACCAATAACTTATCGTTTACCTTCCGAACGCTACCAATCGTGAACGAATAAAACTCCCATATTTGTACAACGCTCACCTCTACCGCTCCTTCATCTGGGATCAATTGTTTCGTCATATTTTCGGATGGTAAAAATATCCTTGGATCTCACAACGACCTCAGGATTAACGTATCATAGTTTTGGGTAAGGGGAAATTGCGCGGGTTCACTTCCATGAAATAAAACCCAGTAAGAAACAATTTAGGTAAAATATATTTAGCATAAAATATTAGAAGTCAAAGTATGGAATTGCCGTTTTGTACGGAGAATTTTAAAGAAATTTTTCGTTTTTCATACTCACATTTTCTTAATTTATTTAACAACCATGAACGCCAATATTTCAAAGCTTTTATGCACAAATGCTTAAACACTCAGCTAATGCTACAAATGAAAAAAATAGTATCGGCTAAGTTACAACGAATTAAGTGGTCATTTCTGCTATAGAAAAAAGGAGTCACTTTTAAGATACCTAAATTTTTAGCGTTCAGGAAAAAAAACAGAAATATTTTTATTGCTGATAGAGGGTCGGTATGATCATAATTCGAAATAATAAGAGTAACCGGAGTATCTTTAACATCATAAAAGATATGAGAGCCTCTGTGTGTGAGAAAAAAATCGAAAAATTCATACTTTAATCCCTAATTATTAGGTGTAATTTTTACCACCGTCGTTATCAGTTTTCAGTTCAAGGCGTTCCCAATTAATTAGTGATACATCGACATCAGCCATTTTTTTATGTCCACACTGCTGTGGCACAGGCCTTTCTTATGGGTGGATAAAGAGATTGGGCCTTAACCTACCACGCGGGCCCAATGCTGATTGGTGGGTATTTAACGTCTGCAAATAGCCCGGATCAATGGCTTAACGTACGTTTAAAGCACAGAGGAACTGGAGATAATACATTTTTGGTCACCAATGACAGACCCTTGCGAAAGTTAGGCGATAAACCACTGCGCCAATGAGCTCTATACGTATTGAGTGCTAAAAAAAACGCGTTACTCTATTTTGATTTTCTGCAGTACGGGGTTCCCTAGGGGGATTCCAGGGAGGAGGGAAGGGGGATAATAGTATTTATAATGTCGGGACGTGGGATTAGTTGAACGCACCGCTTGTTATACTTACGTCTATTGCAGTACGTATCGGGTGAGGTAAAATAGTTTTTAAATATAACGTTATTCTTATGTTTTTTAATTAATTTCATAAAATCCTCGCAAATGAATCCTTACTAATAAGTCCATTTGTTTGTTTGTTAACGCCTTTACTACTCAACCGATCGTCATGAAATTTTGCATACACGTTGTCAGGGGTACAGAAAAGGACTTTACTTTCATCCTGAAAAAAGCACTGTTCCCAAGGGATAGTGAAAAAACTTACCACGCAGACGAAGTCGCGATGATGTTACAATGATGAAGATATTGTGAATATTTTTGCATGAATTTTTTATGTTAAAATAAAATTGGGGCTTGTTATAAATGCTAATTAGATACCTAGCCTAATAAATATTTTGAAGGACTGTCTGAACCTAAAATAGCCAAAGATTTGTGTTACAAACCGTGCCTAGTTGTTATTTAGAGTAACACTTATTTATAATAAATGAAAAATTTTAAATTCTTATTAAAATCATATTCTTATTTGATAAAATTATAACTTTAAAAAACCTTTCGTCACTGTGACATTATGCTATAGAAAAAAAAAAGGTTGATAAATTACTAAATGTACAATCAATCAGTACTGATAAAGTATTTTTTGTTTTTATCACGACGCAAGCTTTTAAATTTCTAATAGAAATATGAATCACTCAGGTACGCATGAAAAATGAAGAATTAATAAGTCAATCAAAATATATAAGTACTTCATGACGTACAAAATCTATTAATAACCGACGACTTGATGTTCACAGTATCAATTTTTCAATTTCGTTGAGGTTGAAGTGGTTGAAGTAAAGCTATTTATGCTCACATCTACGTTGTTTCCTTATGCCGTTTATTATCAGAACCCAGATGTACACATTGCTTTAAGGAAAATGTGGAACGTTGAATGACCAGTAAATTGAATTTGAGTGTAATATATTATAGGCGCGCCCTACTTCCGTTCAGGTGATATAAAATTTATTATTCATATGATACCTGCAGTAACATACCATTTTTCAACAAAAAATACCTACGAGTAATGAGGATCAACGCAAACAAACAATGAAATGAATGTGGTATATTATCCATAAGAAAGGCAGTAGTGGGAATATTAAAAAGTTTAGTGATAGCGATGAATGAAATGAAATATTCTCACTGTCCTATAAAAAATATTATACTCGTAGCGCACTAGCCGGCGAAACAGTGAAAATAAAATTTTAGTAGCCAACTTCGATAAAATTCAGACATTTTGAAGATACTTCGCAATTGTTAGTCTAACCCGGGGGCTAATTGTCTAATTTCAAAAATCTATCGCAATCGCTTTCATTTGACAGATGGATGTGACACATTGCTGCATTTCTTTGGTAAGTTTTTATTTGTGCCAAAAAGAAGCATCAATGTATTACGTCCTGAAAGCGATTGTGATAGATTTTGAAATTAGACAATAGAAAGGCAGGGGATATGAATAATAGTATCAAATTCAATTCATCAGTTTACATAATTTAATTAAAACAACACGTTAATTAAAGAATTAAGTACATATTCTAATTATTATTTCATCAGTACTCCTTCAGTTTTAAAAATAACGCAACAACTAACCAAGAAATTAAAACCAGTATGCATACATTAAAACATACTTTAAATAAAATGAGAAATATAACTTCATATCTCCCATGATATAACCTAACCCCACATATCCCTATTCACACTTGTAAAATATTGTTCAAGTTGGTGGGTCGAGGGGCTTATTGAATTAGCTCTTATCCACCATTGTTGTAAGTTTTAATGAATGGCCGCATCCGCACGTGAGGATCTGAGCATTATCATTATTAATTTATAGGCGGACTTTACTCGGTTTCGGTTTGAATTTACTGCCGATGATAATATTGGTCAAGTACTTCGGGGTTAATTGATATTAATGTTAATGGAATAAGTAATTGCACCTGCATTGTAATTACAGAAATTGATAAATCATTGAAAATCATTTTTTAACATGATAAAATATTTCGAATGTAAACTATAACCATGTTTTATCGATTTTATAATAATTAAGATATAAGACAATTGTTTACAAGTCTTAAATTGCTTACTTTGATCGATTTATATATTCTTCAAGTTTGTGTATTCATAAGAGAAAACTCACATTTGTTCCCTAAATATGGAGATAAACTCTCTTCTGTAATAAGAAAACGGGATCCGACTAGACTAATTATTCCCTTTAGAAACACAAAACTGATCCAAAAAAATTGTAGTACAATGTCGATGAAGATCTACAATAACATTCCCAAAAACATAAGGGAACTGCCTATAAAGCAAATGCATGGCTCGTGTCTAAATGTCTTTATAGCTTAAAAGAGTTTTTTAGTAGATAGTTATTCACATTCATTTATATTATTAAGGCGCGGTGGTAGCGAAAGTGGCGCCGCCACTACATTTATTTTTATTACTCGTAAACCAAGTCAATATTTAAAAAAAGCACAAGTAATAATCTCTCAAATTGTCACTAATATTTTTTGAATAACTCTTCAACAGTTTTCATTCTATCTGTAAGTTTTAAAATCCATAATTGCCAAAAGTGGCCACTTTGAGCTAAAATGGATGTTAAAACTTACAGAACGAATGAAAACTGTTGAAAAGTTATTCAAAAAATATTAGTGACAATTTAAGAGATTATCACTTGTGCTTTTTTTAAATATTGACTTGGTTTACGAGTAATAAAAATAAATGTAGTGGCGGTGCCACTTTCACTACCTACAGCGCCTTAAGACATAGATATTTGACATTTTTTTTTCATATGAGAACATTTGACATTATTGGAATTGTATTTTTTATTATATGACTTTTTTTTTAATTTGCATGTCATCTTTAAATAACCATGTTTCATGCAATAAATATATTTATCTTTATCTTTTATAGGGTTTTTTTTATTGTTGATATTTTTGAATTTTAGAAGAATTGTTAAGAGTTTAATTTAATTGAGCAATTTATATAATATTTAGTTTTAATACCTTTATAAATCTCAATACATTGAAATGGTGAATTTATAATAACACCAACAACTGTAACCACTAATTGTATGTTATGTACTACTATTATAAATTTGTGGAGATTAAATGTATATGAATACATACAGAATGTGAAGTAAGCTTCAAATAAGCATAATAATAATTAAAGGCGAAGCATCATATACAACTTAGTTGAAACACTGATGATACAAAATAGTTAAGTTAACAACCAAACCTCTGTTTTCAAACTAATTGGCGAAATCTCGCTAATTGGACAAATTTCAAAGCATAACTCCATAGTAGTCAAAGTTTCAGAGAACAAAGTTATCAATTAATTACCTGCCTCTAGGTTCAAGCCACATTATTGTTTCTCGAGCAATCTGCAACTAATCTAACTTTTGTCAAAGCATCCGTTTGTAGACCCTACCAATCTATTTGTCATCTCGGTGCCGCAATGGAGTGTCTGCAGTTTTCATTAAATTCACATTTTATCTCTATGCGATGAATATTTGCGATTCCATCTCTCATTCAGCAAACAAGTGTCTGGTGGCTGAAAAAAGGTCCCAGTCAATGTATAGCGTGCTTTGAAGAGTTTTCATCGAAATCTTTGTCGGTCAGATCCTAAACTTTCTAGACGATGTCGTTATCGGTGAACAGCTGCACAATTTTCCGCCCCAACGGATGATTAATTAAACCAACTAGCACTCTGTGGCTTGTGTATTAAACATTTCCATTTGCTACAACAAACACTGTTGCTCGGTAAATAAAGCACATTTTTCGTTGTTTGAAATGTTTCAGAAAGATTGAAAGATTTTAATTATTAATACATGGTTCATTTTTTTGCAGCAATTATGTCGGTTTTTCGTGTTAAAGCACACGAATGAGTTTGTTCACCTGGACTTTTTATTTTGGGTTTACATTAAATTAATCGATTTAACGTAAGGACGACTCCTAAGAGAGTTTATGATAATATCAACATTTGCTGAATTAAACCTAATAGTTTCGGAATCATATTCAGACCAATGAATACTCAAATGCTTTTAGCATTAAAAGTCTTATGTAACACTAGTATTTTCCATTAAACTTTAGTAGGATATATAAATGTTTTATATGTATACTTTTGCGTGGTTTTAGTATCTATCTTTATGAGTAGTAGAGATATAAGTAAGGTATAATGACAGAGTCACAATACCGTATAATAAGAATTTATTGAATTGACAACTAGCAGCCGCCCGCGACTTGTCTGCGTGGAAAGGTTTTGTGCTATCCCTCGGGAACTATGCTTTTTTTCGGGATGGAAGGTACCCTATGTCCTTTTTTGTACCTCTGACAACGTGTATGCAAAATTTCATGATGATCGGTTCAGTAGTTACGACGTAAAGGCATAACAAACAAACAAACGGACTTTCGCATTTATAATATTAGTAAGGATGAAGTAGATTACTTTAAGGAAAATTATATTGGTACCTATTCAATATCTTTTTGAATTATGATCAATAAACGTAGCTAGATAATTAAAATACCTATTCACTATTACATAATCAGAGCTATGCCATTCTTATAAAACTGATGTGACGGCCTCCATGGTTGAGTAGTTTGTGCGCCGGTTTTCAAGGTGTCGCCATCTTCGAGGTCCCGGGTGCGATCCCCGGCTGGGTCAATTTTGAAAACTAACTTTTCTGTGTATATTGGCTCAGGTCTGAATCTTTGTAGTTGCGTTGTCTCTGATTTTCATAACACAAGTGCTTTTGCTACTTAATTTGGAATCTGATGTCGTTTAATATTTATTTATTATATGCAAAATAAATGAACAAGTCGAACTCTTGTATAGTCTTTACTTGAATAGCATTCGTGTTGAAAGCTATCATTTACATCGTCTATTTACAGCACAATTATTTAATTTTAACATCGTGTAACGCAAATTTATTCTCAAGATAGCACCTACTGCTAATTTCAAACGGAAGCGAAGCCCGCTTCGGCATGACGTGATATATTTGCTTGGAGCTCGACCGCGAGTGCTGTCTACATAAAACTTGGACTCTCTTATCTATCTGTAGTCTATGCCGTCACGAACGCGGAGCGGGAGGGGCGCGCCGTACCTGCGCCCTGCGGGGGGAGCCGTATTGATTATTCGGGCCCGCTCACTTTCGCCACTGTTTTAATGCGAGCTATGAAATGTTTTTATTGGCAACTTGGCGGGCCCGCTCGCAGAATAAACATTCGTATAAATGTACAGAGTGGGCCCCCTTTAATGCGCGATTATTCATTTTCTGTCGTTCTGCCGCTTCTCGCCGCGGGGGCTGATGCCCGACCGCGCCGATCTTCTTTTGTTTTTTCTGTCTTCCCTGACGTGACGAGACGTAGATAGCTACAAAGCGTGATGTCAAACAGAGGAAATGTTTATTATATTTGCGTATATAATATACTTCGTTCCACTAGTAACGAATTCTTTCTGAGAACTTTCACTGGTACGTCGTCGAGTGTGATTGATTGGTTATGGCTCAACTGATGTCGTTGGATGACACGCCTATGTCTCGTTTCAATGGGAAGGAATTTATCTAAAGTGTTTTATTTCACCCTTTCAATACTTGGTATTTTTATGCGTTTTTTCTGTTTTGTAGTAAATGATAATATAATCCCAAAAGTAGGCTTTGTACGGTAACTTTTTGGGATGCACAAACCTTAATAGATAAAGTGTATTTAACTTCTAACCTTATTTACTTATGTGGTATTAAAACCACTTGAGTGATTTCAAATTCCAAAGCTCTTAATACAAGTTGTACACGTCATGTTTCATGAACATGTCAGTTAGGACCGATCAACGACACGAATGTGCAACACGCGAACATTAGTATGAATTTTTATATAAACAACAATGTTATTATCTACTCATTATTTATGATTCTTAGTTACAAACATATTGTTTATGGAAATCAAAACAGTGCTACGAACTCTCAGCACTTATTTACTTGTAAGTTTGAGTTAAAGTTACTTAGTTATTTTTCTACACTGGCCTGCAAAACTAAGTACTACAGAGGTCTATTTTCATACAAACGAGGTAACTTTGAAGCTTTGGTTCTCCGCCCAGGATTAAGCGGGATGTGATCTGATGATGGCTATCCAGGGAGTGAATGGAGAAGATTCAGATCTCCATACACACTCAATTGATCTGATCAGCATTCTAAGAGCTGTAAGGATTAGAGTTATCAGTTACAGCATTTCCATACATTTTAATGCCATTTTTGTGGTTTTTTAAACATATCCAAACAGCTCTTAGAATGCTGATCAGATCAATTGGGTGTGTATGGGGATCTGAATCTTCTCCATTCACTCCCTGGATGGCCATCATCAGATCACACCACGTTTAATCCTGGGCGGAGATGCCAATGCTTCAAAGTTACCTCGTTTGTATGAAAATAGACCTCTGTAGTACTTAGTTTTGCAGTCCAGTGTAAAACTTATTGAACTCGGACAAACAAGATGTCTGTCAGATATCAGATAAGTTGACACTTATGCTAATTTAAAAATCTTGTTATATTTTCTTGTACGATAGCTGAAAAAAGTTGGAGACTAGTTAGGGAAATATTGCTTTTCCAAAGTTAGGATCTTGTTAAATAATTATTTGCTTTAGTTTTTAATAATATTGTTTTAGTACATTTGTTTACGATATTTAATACGATGTACAGCAGTTTATAATAATTTCAGAGCTATTAAATTAACTACGCTACTGACTAATAAAGAGAGGAACTCCTTGCCTGAGTCTGTGTATGCTGATAGGTAAGGTACAATCTGGGGACCAACAAGTCGGGAGTGAATAGGTTTTTAGGACACTCTATACAACCGCGCCATTATAAACAGATGACGTCAGATGACGTTTTTGTACACGCGCAACCTTAGAGCATTTATTGAATGCTCTAAGCGCGCAACCTTCGAGCAACAAAAGGCTTCGTTTAGAAGCCCGTCTTACTCTAAGCGCGCAACTGTGTATGTAAGTCTAGGGCTACCGTGCATTATCTACTGTATGAGCGGCGTTTAATTCATAATTCGAACTTTTCGTAAATAAAGTAACGACGCATTGATTTGAATATCAAAATAAAGTTGACATTTGACAAACACGACTAAGCAAGCACGCAATTCGGCACACGAACTCGCGGGGTGGGTGGGGTGAGGTAATTAATTCTGGGCAGGGCGGAAAGTGTCCTTTCTGTACGGTAGTACCCTTTTATATCTATTCTTGTCTGTGCTTTTAGGCAAGCGCGTTTCATCTTAGATCACACCATCGCTTACCACTAGGCGTGACAGCGGTTAAGCGCTTGCCTAGCTATCATAAAAAACCGGCCAAGTGCGAGTCGGACTCGCGCACGAAGGGTTCCGTACCAAAAAAAAAAACAGCAAAAACCCACATTTGTTGTATGGGAGCCCCCCTTAAATATTTATTTTATTCTGTTTTTAGCATTTGTTGTTATAGCAGCAATAGAAATACACGATCTGTGAAAATTTCAACTGTCAACTGTAGTCTTTATCAATATGGAGCAAAAAACGGCAAAAAAATCACGTTTGTTGTAAAAAGGGAGCCCCCCTTAAATATTGATATTATTAGTATATGTTGTTATAGCGGCAACAGAAATACATCATCTGTGAAAATTTCAACTGTCTAGCTATCACGGTTCATGAGATACAGCCTGGTGACAGACAGACAGACGGACAGCGGAGGCTTAGTAATAGGGTCCCGTTTTTACCCTTTGGGTACGGAACCCTAAAAACATACTGTATGAATGTACCTACATTGAGTACTTCATTTCATAAAGCACTCGTGTTCATTTTTGCCAGGGACGGTCACCGGCTTACGGATATTACAAACCTCCTTTCTCCGTATATGAAGGAAGCTGTTCATAACATATTCCCTCCGAGGTGCTAGACGGTTTCATCTGAATTTATCACTAGATGTTCGCTTGTTATTAAAAAATATACCTTACATTGAGAGTAGTAAAGACTTGTTGGAAAATTACAAAAGTAACAGTTTCGTTTAGTGTTTAACTCTGAATTATTATGACTGCAAATTTTTTACTGTGTAACTGAATTATCGTTTTTGTTTTAACTGTATTTTCTTTTTAATTTCAGGTAAGTCAAAAAACATTCACGTAAATTAAACAAAAATTTGGACAAGGTTTAAGGTAGGTAAACACTTTATATTATAAACAAAAGCAACTTAGGAATAAAAGAAAATATACTTATACGCAGCCAGCCGCTAAAGCACCGCGCCATCGAGCTCCTCCTTATTGGATTATTTATTTATAAATAAGAACAGAAAGAACTGTTTGTTTGTTTGTTTGTTACGCCTTCACGTCTTAACTACTGAACCGATCATCATGAAATTTTGCATACACGTTGTCAGGAGTACAGGGAAGGACATAGGGTACCTTTCATCCCGAGAAAATGAATTGTTCCCGAGGGATAGCAAAAAAACTTTCCACGCAGACGAAGTCGCGGGCGGCCGCTAGTAATTTGTATAAAATTATCTGTCAGGTTTGACCATATCTAAAATCTGTGATACTGACCCAAAATCTATAAAATCAATGTATAATGCCAATACAAAAACAAAGATTATTGCTTTAAAAAAGTTAACCACACCACATTTAATACACATCACAATTATGTTAATCACTGCAATGCAGTTTTAGTTACACAAATACTCTATACTAAGAGATGTTTCGCAAAACTGGGGTGCAAGACTGTTCTAACAAAACCTGGTTTAATACTTGTAAACCAATCACAATGCACCTTTTAATCCTGAAACGGTGGGACTAAACGTTAAACTGTCACTCTGAATACGATTTGCGCTAAAATGCCGTTAGTCCGCAGTCTAACGCCATGTTAACTTTGGCCCTAGTTTAACGAACGCACTCTGAATAAGTCAGTTATAGTGATTGTAGGACTGTATGGTGTTATGTTCGTATCATCATACATATATCAGCTGGAGCTATCCGAAGGGAAATGTTAATTTCCTCCACGTAACACGATCTTTCCACGTGCGTACCTTTTCAGGGTTCATTTCAGGAAAATTCACTGCTGGAAACGTATAAAAAACACTGATTTAAATATTTGATAATAATGGTACAGTATAAATAAAGAAATACCCAAATAGCGTTTGTATCAGATACTGTATAAATTATGTACTTAATTTTAGTTCATTCTTAACCAAATATCTTAAAGTGGACTTAAGTCAAGACTTAGACTTAAGACTGATGCTATCTCTGTCTTTCTTTCAGCAAAAAACTGATTTTCAGCAAAATGTGACGACATCAGTTTTACACCACGTATTTCTGTAGTCCTATGTTCGTTAGAAGTTTGAGGTACTAAGGCTTCACTTGCGTTGCGAAAAATATGTTATAGAAATATATCAATGAAATCACTTTGTAGACTGATTTGGCAAAGAAATGCGTAGTTGGTATTTTGCGTAAATCAAATTTGGTATTCTGCTTAGTTGGTATTTTGCATAAATGGTATTGTGCGTATATGGCGTATTACGTTAAGGCGGTGTTTTGCGTAGGTGGTATTGTGCGTCTAAAGGAAATTTTGAAATCTTTTTTGTTCTATTAAACTATTCAACCTTTTTGATTAGTTTGTATACCTACCAGAGACCATACAACAAGTACAAGACTATATTGTTTTAAATTTCCATGGTTATTGACGTTATTAGAATGAACTATGTCGGGATTTACACAAATCTTCCGTGATCATGGCGCATGCAACTGCGCCGAAATATCGGAGTCTCAAAAAGAAACAGGTACATGGTGTAAATCCCGACATAGTTTATTCTAATAAAGTATAAGACTGTGATACCTACCTATATATTTGTTTAATTTTAATTTCTTTGGAGAAAAATTAATTTAGAATATTCTTCAGTATACAGAACCTTTATTTCATACATCATTCTCACACACCTTCCTCTACGATTATTCAAGATAGCACTTTGGATTCCAACGACACTTGAGTTATTAGATTTCTTTGTTCCACGTTTCCGAATTGTTTATATAATTTATGTTGCCTCAATGTTCTGAGAAGGAAATTAACGTTGCTTTTGAGTTTGGCAACAAAACAATGAGCGTTGGAATTCTTTTTGATGTGACGGAACAACTGTGACGTCCCAGGAGCTCAGTGGTGACATTAGAAAAATGAAATGTTTGCGGAATAACCCGATTTCTGTGAATGGCAAATATGTAAAATAACCTTTTCTCTTTGATTTTTTGAGGAATACGTTCCTTTGTAATTCAATTCTTAATATTATAATCTGGTGATTATTTTGTACAAAATTTAGCCTACGCTATGTTGTGTAGCCTTTTCTTTACTTCAAATAATGTTAAAGTCTTAATAGGAGATACTAGACTTAGTAGAATAGAAAAAAGGTTTTTAAAGTCCAAATTACCCTTTGTATTTGTAGTCAAATTTTATTTTTCTATTTAAGATTCGCTTTTAAATTCAAACCATATTACCAAACCTTTATTGCATATCTAGCGTAAAACAATTGCCAAAATAATCTATACATATAATAAAGCTGTAGAAAAGTTGTGTCTGTACAAAGAAAATATTTTGAAAAAAAGTGGTTGGGGTGTTTGATAACAACCTATAAAACCCATTTCTATCATTTTTGGAATTTTTGTCTGTTTGTCTGTTTATCTGTTTGTCTGTTTATCTGTATGTTTGTGCGCAAATAACTCAAAAACCACAGAATAGATTTTGATGGGATTTTCACAGTTTGGTAGCATAGGGTCCAACTTAAAACTTAGGCTATGTTTCATCTGATTCGGGTGGGTAGAACCTGGGAAACAGCTTGAACTCTCCGTAGTACTAGATTTCATACACTAAGGAGATCATTTTAAACTGGTCGCCTTATTGTTAAATCGCGGGCAAAAGGGATACCTACCTGGGGATTTTTCTATTGTCTACGCCACGTTAAAGAAATTTCTCTACCGTGTCCACGACGCGGATGATTTCGCAAGCGGAGTATATCCAGAATAAAAGTACTGTTCTCGAGGGATAGCAAAAAACTTTCCACGCAGACGAAGTCGCGGGCGGCCGCTAGTGCTACAATAAAGAAGACCTATTTTATCGTTCGAAAAGACAAAATGGCCTTCCCTAGCAATAATAAGTTAAAAAACCTCCCTACGCTCTAATATCGTACTCACAGCGAGCCACTCAAACGAGCAAAACGTGACCAGCCTCCTAATGCACACCTTTTAGTTTATAAGGTACTCTGAAGAAGTTTTGCAAAGGACTGTGACGAAATATACTTCGTGAGGTACGATGCTCTGAAGGCAACTAGGAAATTCTGAGACAAAAGCCTACCGGACTTTTTCCCAGAACTATAAGAGCGTTTCGCAACGCGATAAATGATAACATTTTTACATGATACCTAACAGTATTACCACAGAATAAATAATAGTACAAGTGTATTACATGAAATATTATTTTTAAATATTTAAATATTTGACAACATCACATACATTGCTCCAATCCCAAAGTAAGTAGCTATAGCACTTGTGTTATGGAAATCAGAAACAACGGTGGTATGACACACACCCAGACCTGAGACAATATTGAAAAGTTCATTTTCTACATTGACCCAGCCGGGGATCGAACCCGGGACCTCAAGAGATGGTGACGCCTTGAAAACCGGCGTGCGAACCACTCGGCCACGGAGGTCGTCTCGTCTCGTCTCGTCGTCGTCGTCGAGGTATTATGAAATTAATCGACGTTTCCATGGATGACGTTAAAAAAGTTGTATGATTTTACTTTAAACTGTGTCAGATGCCATCCAATGTAATTGTATATGAATATCAGAAACATTTTTGGCGAAATCTAGATTGATAAGCACTTTCGCAGACAATATTCAATCCTTTTTGGCTTGACCTTTATCTTCGAATTGTAATTATACACAAAGAATAGAAGGAAAATACGTCATCTTTCTATCAAATATTTTGCAGTGAACATAGTTAATACGCATCTTATTGGTGACGAACATCTCTTAAGGAAGAATAATATGGTCCCCGGATTTTATGATCCCGAAACTCCACGCACGCCGAGGCTTAATTAAACAGTTGTTCATACGTTATTAGAATCTTAACAACGGATGACTCGGCACAGAGATAATGTGACTTCGCAGCTTTTTTTTTTTTTATATTGAATGGGTTTGCTCTTGACCCCAGTCTTGCTCAGAAAGCAAAGACAGGGTCTACGATGGAGCGAGCTTGCCCAGAAGGTGCTTATTCACTCTGGCCTTGAATAGAGTCAGGTTGTATGCGCTCGGAAACACAGACGCCGGCAGGGAATTCCATTCCATAGCTGTGCGCATTATGAAAGATGATGAGTAGCGTTTGGTACGCAGAAAAGGTATATCAACTAAGAACGGGTGGTAACCTGCAGTGCGTCTGGATGTCCGATGGTAGAAAGGAGAAGGTGGAATGAGTTCATGCAGTTCTTGAGCACACTCACCGAAGTACAATCTATAAAAGACCGATAGGCAAGCAACTTTTCGGCGGTGAGCTAAACTGTTAAGCTTAGCTGCTACCAGTTCTTCATCGCCTATTAATCTCTTGGCTCTGCGTTCCACCGAGTCCAGTGCAGCAAGTTGATATTTCGCCGAGCCATCCCATAGGTGGCAGCAGTACTCCATGCAAGACCGGACTTGAGCTTTATAGAGAGTTAAAAGCTGCCCAGGCGTAAAGTACCGCTTGACTTTATTTAGGACGCTCAGCTTCCTAGCTGCAGTTTGAGCCTTGGACTCGATGGAGGTGCCGAAGTTGAGATCAGAAGATAACTCCATGCCAAGAAGCTGGAGAGAATCGGTTACTTGAATAGATGTACCACGGAAAGTAGGAGTTAAGGTAAATGGACTCCTTTTCGCGGTGAACAGACATGCCTGCGTTTTAGAGGCATTGAAGCTGACGAGATTTTCATCACCCCATTGGGAGACGAGACTTAACGTCAAGTTCAATCGCTCAATCATGGCCTCTCTCATTATTTTTACCTCATCTCCACCGGTATTCGCGCTGGACAGATATCTCTCCATGACGGTACTGTCGTCCGCATAGCCAACAATGCCCGATATTAGTAGGTCATTGATGTGTAGCAGTGTACCGGTCCAACCCATCAGTACCACCATTTTTTTCACGCTTCGCATGTATCTACTAGCTAATTTTTTTTCGAATAAATACTTAAGATGTAATAAAATCTGAAGTACTGATATCTAAAAAACGGCATTTGACGTAATACTATCAAAACTAGCCAACGCCAGAATGTCTCTAGTGTTGAGAACTATGAAAAGAATAGTTATTATATTGTCAACTCTTAAACAGCTAGGTCAATTCTTGAAGTTCTTACGATAATGTTAACAGGCATTCTTGCCGACCATTTGCATTAAAACGAATATTTGAAGATGCAGGCTGCTTTGACTAAACGCGGTAAATTATCTATTCTGTGGTACTAGCATCGCCCAGTTGATCGGAATGTGTTTGACTAATGTAAAAGGGACATTAAAAAAGTAATCATCTTGTCTATGGTCTTGTCGTTCATATCTGAATGTTACCTAACTTAGTTCATCAACCAATAGTAGTTTAGCGCAATTGCGGGTGTATTTCGGGATTTTGCCCTATTTTAGGCCAATTTAATAACTTTATAGTCCTTGCTATTAAAATATATTCATGTTAGAAAATCTTATTAACTGTCTAAAATGGTGACTGCGGGCGAAAGTAACAAGCAATAAAAGATAAATAATGTATGAGAAGGCGTAAATTAATATTAGCGTAAATATTGATTAGATAATGTAACATTACAAAGACTTGTATGTATTACTTAAAGATGACAAGCTATTATCTTACTAAAATGATTAAAATATCGATTCATTTTATTAGTTATTTATGTATGTATAGTATAGGTATATGTACTTATTTAATTAGTTTTACCTATGTTTTGGTACTAAATTCTATCGGTCGATCAATAAGTATGAGTGGAAATTAGAGAGTCTGGTTGGAAAATGAATGGAAGTGCCATATTGTTATATTTTGTGCAAATAAATTGGTACAAAAGTGCAATGCGTAAACCTAGGTAGACAAATATAGGATTTTGAGGGCGATTGAGGAACGAGAGGCTGGCAACCCAAAAACTTGAGTAAGGGAGAAATTTTGGGATTGATGAAAAATGACCAAATATGGTAGGGTTTTTAGGACACGGGGATGTGGACGATTCATTGCCTTTTATGGTAATAAAACAGGGAAAAAAATAAGTATAAATAGAGCTAGATTAGGATGTCTCGGGGAGTCTTATTTTGAATCCCGTCGCGTGCGTTAGCTGAAAACTGTCAGCCAAGTTTAGAAAAGTTTGTAGGAAGTTTACTAGTTGTTTTTAAATATTACAAAGTTTAGTTTTTCGGAAGTGAAGATTTAGTTTAGGGCTAATATTTTGTGTTAGGGAGGCGTGAGGTTGTGCGGCAGGCAGATTGTTTTATTTTCGAGGGTCGTAACTGTAAATTCCCGTGAGTTTATTTTGCCCGATCCTTGTGGATATCGGGGTTGGTCTGCGAGGCGCCACGCTGTCCGATTCTGATAGCCACAGGTGTCAAAACCATAGTATCTATCCATCGTCGCGATTGTCTAAAAGTTCCAAGACATCTAGCACAATGCTAGAGGTCAGCTATGGTTAACTAAATGGAACTGCTTACCGCTCAACCTGCTTCCGTAAGCCACTTCGCTCGCGTAAAGCTTTGTGGAGGCACCCGTCGGCCTCCGAGCTTAGCGAAGTTTCGCGTCGCGGCGTCCGGTTCTATGTATCAGAGCAGAGGTGGTAGTGTTTATGTGGGTTTTGTGATTGTGATGTGATGTGTGTGGCAGTCATTTCCTGTGGGAGAGAGCTGCTAAAATGAGGGAGGTATGAGGAACATCCACTTAATAGACAGGTGGAGTGCGGGTAAGTAGGGCATGTTTCCTAAAATGTATCCCCGGTTAATTAAAGGAAAATCTGTGTTCCCATTTGTAACGCTGTTAGTGTGTTTTGTGTGTATACTAACTAGGTATCATACTGGTATCGGTTCGGTATTATCTAACGATCAAGGTCTTAACTCTGATGTAAATACTGGTTTCCTTGCCTGTACTGTTTACAAATTATGGGGCATAGCTACTGGGTATTGTGCGGTGAGAAATGTTCTGTTCACAAATATGATGTGTCTAGTTCTATTTATTGGTCTAAAATACCTACATACTTAAATGCTAAAGTTCAGAAATACAGTTATATTGGACAAAGTCTATCCACTTATTTCATATTTTAAAGTCTAAGATATGGAACTTGCCCGACTTTATGAAACTTGATATTAAATCTTACTCAGTATTATGTGAACAGGATATCATTGTTTTCATATATCTAACTTCTGGAATCTATATAGCTTTCAGAACATTTATCTAAAATGACAACATTGATCATCTGAGACGGTACTTGTCACACAAGGATTACTCTTTTGAGCATGAATATTTAATGTGTTTGGTTATTGTATGAGTGGTATGCAGTTTCCCTCACATGATTGACTTCAGTTAATTTGGGCATGTAACTCAATAAACTAGTCGAGTGTTATAGTGAGCAAACGGTGCCTTTCATGCAATGACCTACTATCTTTTGATTGAGACTTGCTATTATTATTATAATATTAAGTACTCAAATTATTGTATAGGTTGGAGATCTTTCCTGGGGTCTCTGAATTATATTTTGCATCATGTTATATTTTATTATGATGTTGCTTTATTCCTCATTATGCTATCCCTCCCTGTTGTGAAAGCCTAATGTATTTTAAAGTAACTTTACCTAGTCATTTGCATTTTCAATACCTAGTTATCTATTTGAACAATGCAATCGAGTTGACGGTGAGTTCTTCCATGTTGGTAGAAGTGTGTCATGTGGCAATATGCGTACTTACATGACACAAACTACACAAATTAGTGATATTTTATATCACTTTATTCTACCTATTTACTATTCCAATTTTACTTTGATATAAACTAGCCTGGTTATCTTAGTACATGATTGGCTGTTGACTAGCATTATGATACAGATGTTCCCTGTGGCATAATTATGATAACATCTAAGAATGTAATTATGATTGTGCTCCAGGAATCATTTTGGACACTTTTGCCAGGGTAAGTAGATCATGGAAAACGATAATTAGACTGTTAATCTTAGTCTCTTTGGAATACACACTATACCTTTCATATCTATCTTGGACAATGTAGTAGAATTACATAACATTTTCAGAGTAACTAATGCTCGGCTGTTGACTTGTTTTACAAGGAAGTAGAGCTCGTGAAATGATTTGTTAGACCTTGTCTGCTCTTGTCTGAGTGGTTTCATTGTCATGTGTGCTAGCGACATGGCAACTTCACTAACACTCAAGTGATCTGTTGGTTATGTCAAATCTTGGCATTCTAATGGATTTTGTGCCTGTATTGGTACGTGATACATGGATACAGTGATATGGAACGGACGTGCTGTTGATGTACTTTTCATCCAACTACCTTCTTTGCAAAATTAGGTTTTCACGTCCCTGTCCCTGTTCGCGTCTTTGTTGAAGCACCACTGTCGTGCAATACTTATACACTCGGTAACAGTGCCATTTTGCACGGAGAGGATCTGGAAGGGACCTGGGGCTTGATTTTATCGATTGACCATCCCAGTTGATTGATAAGGTCTATGGAGGTATGCGGTCCCGCCAAACTCACAAGACATGTGTCTGTGAGGTTGGTTATAGGTTTTCCAAAAGAAACCATACCCTATTATTCTATCCTCACCTCATTCCTACTAAAATACTTGTTATGTTATATTATTTAATTTATTTATAAATATTTTATCCAAATTGTTAATTTTAAGATATTTGTGATGAGACTTTTCAGTCATAAAATAGGTTTAGTTATAGTGCATTTGATAAGAAAGCATCGGCTTGAGCTAGGCATACCAGAAAAGTATTTAGGTTACTAATAACACAACGTGGGTCCATTCAATATAGACGATCAAATTTGGCCAATACTATCAACGTCTTCATGAATTTACAGACTGCTTATCTCTGTAGATGATTGAAGGGGTTTAAGGAAGACAGACCAATGGATAGCTAAAGTACTTGGCTGCCCGGAGGTTATGTTACAGCAGGAAAAGCGTCGCAGAGAGCACCGACCCCTGAGGAACTCCGGCATCAATCGCCATGAGGTCAGAGGAGCAGCCGTCAATGACTACTCTGATCGACCGTTCACTCAAGAAGTCGGCTACCCAGCTACAAAAGCCAGCAGGGATTCCGTACGCTGGAAGCTTGCTCAGCAGACTTGCGTGCCAAACCCTGTCAAAAGCCTTTGAGATGTCAAGCGAAACAGCAAGTGCTTCGCCATGTTTCTCAATGGCCTCGCCCCAGCAGTGCGTCACATACACAAGAAGATCCCCAGTTGATCGACCTCGGCGAAAGCCATATTGACGATCACTGAGGAGATCGTTATCCTCTAGGTAAGTGAGCAGCTTACCGTTCAGTACTCTCTCCATAACTTTACACAGTATGGAAGTGATGGCGATTGGTCGGTAATTGGCAGGGTCGGCACGACTACCCTTTTTAGGTACTGGTTGCACATTGGCAAGCTTCCAAGACTTCGGTACGGTTTTGGACAGAAGGGAAAGGCGGTACAGACGCGTCAGTACAGGTGACAACTCAGGCGCACAACACCTCAGCACTCTTGCTGGTATGCCATCAGGACCACTGGCCTTATTCACGTCTAGATTAAGTAGGACTCTACGGACCTCTTTGTTGTGTATTGTAATCTCCTGCATCGAAGAATTACAGCGAGGTAGGGTTGGTGGTTGTGTAGAGCCAGTATCCAGACGCGAATTACTCGCAAACAGAGTGGCAAATAGATTCGCCTTCTCAACTGCGGAGTGAGCCAGCGTCCCATCGGGCTTCTGCATGGGAGGCAATGTGGGACGGCAGAAGTTAGATTCGACCGACTTCGACAAGGACCAGAATTGCTTACTACCCGGTGGATAGGATGCGAGTTTCGCCCCTATGCGGCTGACATGGTCGAACCTAGCTTTACGCAACACCCTTTTGCAAGATTTTGCGGCTAAATTAAATGCTCTCTTTTTGGCGCGGACTCTTCGCACTCGAACCTTGCGATCGCGAGCTTGCACCCAGGCTTGGTATGCAGACTGCTTACGAGCTTCAGCACGAGCACAGTCTGCATTGTACCATGGTCGGGCTTTGTGATCGAGCGGTATGTCGGAGAATGGAATGAAATATTCCATTCCCTGCCGAATCACATCAGCAACCACATCAGCAGAGCAGGAGGGGTCTCCTGAAGAGAAGCATACTTGTCGCCACGGGTAAGATGCAAAGAAGGTACGCATCTCGTCCCAATCTGCCGACTCGTAACGCCAAACTCGTCTCGTGCCCTTTGGACTGTCATCCGGAGGCGAGTGGTTCGATACGGATTTCACCACACAGTGATCGGATGTACCTAGGGGAGCTGAGACCGATACCGAATGTCTGTGTGGATCAGTTGTCAGCAGCAAGTCGAGGCAGTTGGGTGTATGGTCAGCGATATCTGGTATCCGCGTTGCTTGATCCACCAGCTGAGTGAGATCTAGCGCTAAGGCGAATTATATTTGAATATAACACGTATTATATGTTACATGCTCTGAACATTGTTATGTGTATAAGAAAAAAAGATCTTCGCGCAAAGACCTATGTGCAAGAAAGATAAAAAATATAATTTGAAAATATATATTTTATTTTAGGAGTTTCCCTACTTAATCTAAGATATAAAACGATCCATTATTTTAGATATTGCCACAGAATAGTTAATTGATATTATAAATTATAGTGTCTGTATTGATATATTTACTTACTTACTCATTCCCGTGGCTCAGCGACACAAAGTGTATCTTGACCGCTACTATCTCGATCTTTTGTTGTTTCTCGCCAGTTTCAGCAGGCCTACCGCCTAACTCAATTGCTACAGTTTATGACGTCAATGCACTGTCCGTATTTATATTATGATTTGACAAGGATCACATCCCTCCACCATCGCCATCGGTAGCGGGAGCGCCCGACTGGGCGTCTACCAGTTGCTTGACTGAGATAAGCTCTTTTGGAGCTCTTCTCTAAGGTGGTTATACCACTGAAGGTGGTGCCCTTAGAGATTTTAATTTTCTTAGTTGTTTATAGAAAATAATTTTAATAAAACTTTAGGTACGTGGAATTTTTAGGGCCCATGGTCTAGTATTTTTAGAAGGTATTCTACATTCCCTTGTAATCATTCGTCAAAAACAGCCACTCTTAGCAGTTTTGCTAGCTACTTCTAGCAGTGACTACGAGAGAATGTAATAATACCGTTTAACAATACTAGACTATGGGCCCAAAAAAATCCACGTAGGTAATGTTTTGTTAAAATTATGTATTAGTAAATAAAATTCAATCATACAACCGCCCTCATCCCATTCTTTCGCCATGACCAAAACCATCGGAGTCTGCGTGCCCTCGTGTCTCCAATGATTTTAAGCCCAGACATAACTTTTTCCACTTCAACGTTTTTAAAATCCTCCAGTTAATTGATATCTATTGATTTAATCTTCCTTGTATTTTTTTTGCTACTTACCGTTTAAAAATAATTTTATTCAACAACTTCAAATCGACCATTCTCTGCTTCATCTTTATAATCTGCTACACAGGTATTACAAATTCTTCGTCCGATTTCACAAAAGTAAAACTAATTTAAAATTACTGACGCTTATTAATCACTCCCTATCTTTCTTGAGATTTTCGAAATTACTCAGCTTTCATAATATCAAAAGATGGGATAGGTTATTTATTACTGTGATAAACAAAAGCGTGACGTTACATTAGAACGCTAAATGAAATAAACGTTAGTCCCGAAATCATTACTCGAGCAGAATTGACCCCGGCTACTTCACCGTCTAAAAAAACCGACAAATCTTGCAAAATTGAACTCTATTTAAAAGCAGCTAAAGAAAACATGAGTGATTTAACGCAGTTTGGTGGAACTGTAAATAATTTCGAGTCCGGAATAAATAATCTCAAATGCTCTAAGTTCGTCTCGGAATTTAATTTGGCTATCGCTTCGCTGTAGCTTAATATCTCTCGATCCTAAATAGAAGTGGAATCTTTAAAGATTTTCCGATTGCCTCGAGAGTCGACTTTGGCGAATTATTGTAGCTGAAATAAGGAATTTTATTTTAGGGTTAAGTCCTTGGATTAAGATTATTATTCTTATTTTAGCATTCCAACGAAATATTTCTCTGACGTCACTCTTCTATGTTATAAACTTGTAAGGCAATAACAACCTACTCTAAAAATCTTCATGTCTGAAATTGTTATCTTTTTGTCCTTAACGGAGGATGTCTGACAAAAATTTATTTGCATGAATATTTGTTTATACGTAATAGCTGCCTTATTAATATATAGGTAAATAAGAAAGTTTCAAAATATTTGGTTGATTGGAAAAAAAAAAATTAAATGTTACTTCGTTTTTGCAAACGTTTTTGCGTTTAACAGCAGAATGAATGTCCCTTAATTAGAATAATAATACCTAGAAGCCGAGTCCTCGTATGTAAAGTTGAGGCAAAAAAAAACAGAGGATAATGGCTCTGTTTTCAAAATTTTATTCCTTCATACGTTATTTTACCGTAACTAAAATCCAATAAAATAGTAATTAATCCACTAAAGGTAGGGAAATTGAAACTTTTCCATTCTTATAGATAGGATTTAGTAACGTATCTATATATATAAAATTCAAAGTCCTGACTGACTGACTGAGTGAGATATCAACGCACAGCCCAAACTACAGAACCTAGAGACTTGAAATTTTGCACACAGGTACCTTATACAGTGTAGGCATCCACTAAGGAAGGGTTTTTGAAAATTCCATCCCTAAGGGGATGAAATAAGGGATGAAAGTTTGTATGAAAGTCCCTCAGTTTTGATGCTAGGATCTTCAAATTTTGTATTTAGGCTGATGATTAAAAATTAATAAATACGTGTATCATTGTTTTTCAAAATTCTACCCTCGAAGGGGTGAAAAGGGGGATGAAGTTGAGTATAGAAGAAAATCCTTAATTTTCAAAGTAAAAATCACAAAATTTATAATTTAGGCTTATGGATGGAAATATAACGCAACGTATATGGTTATTGGTAGTATTTTAACCCCTATGGGGATGAAGTGGGGTAAATAAACCTAAAATAGATATGGATGTCGTTATTGGTGTTTTCTGGGATGACGATTGCGAAAATTACATTTATTTTGAAGTCCAACACGATCGACATGATTTAACCCCTAAAGGGGTGAAAATTGGGTTCAAATTTGGTATGTAAAACAATATAAAATATACATTACAACTTAAAACTTCGTACGAGCATGTCTAAAAATAAATAGGCAAACATATATTTTGTGGTTTTTAAAATCAACCCCTTAGGGTGTAAATGGGGTAAGTAAACATAAAAATCGATATGGATGTCGTTCTTGAGGTTTTATGGGATGGTGATTGCGAAAATGACATTTATTTTGAAGTACAACACTGTAGACATGATTTAACCGCTATAGGGGTGAAAATGGGGTGCAAATTATGTATGGAAAAATAATATAAAATAGACATTACAACTTTAAAATTCTTAGAAGCATGTCTAAAAATAAATAGGCAAACATATAATTTGTTGTTTTGAAAATCATCCCTTAGGGGGTAAATGGGGTATGTAAACATGAAAATCGATGTGGATGTTGTTCTTGAGGTTTTATGGGATGAGGAATGCGAAAATGACATTTATTTTGAAGTCCAACACGGTGGACATGATTCAGCCCCAGGGAACGGGAACGGGAACGGGAACGGGAACGGGAACGGGAACGGGAACGGGAACGGGAACGGGAACGGGAACGGGAACGGGAACGGGAACGGGAACGGGAGCGGGAGCGGGAACGGGAACAGGAACGGGAATGCAAACGCGATCGCTCGAAAGCGAACGGGAACGGAAACCGGGGACAGGAACGGGACCAAACGGGAACGGAAAAGAGTAAAGAAACGGGAACAGGATACTACTAATATCTCTGGACCCACTTCTGATTGTTGTAATAAACTAGCTTCCGCCCGCGACTTCGTCCGCGTGGATATTAGAGAAAATCCTTAGGGAACCTTCAACCAGAATCCGACCAGCCGATTTTATGCGATTAGGCCGGTCCCCACCAAGCGCGCAGCCTCGTGCGAGGCGTGCCACATGCGGCAAACGTTTTGCCTCGCGAGGCAGCGCGCTTGGTGGGGACCGGCCTAATCGCATAAAATCGGCTGGTTGGATTCTGGTTGAAAGTTCCCTAAGGATTTTCTCTAATATCCACGCGGACGAAGTCGCGGGCGGAAGCTAGTAAAGGATAAAAATCTGAAAACTGATCCATTTGTCTCAGTTTCATTTGCCTCACTTTTGACAGTGCGCTTTGAAGGAAACTATCGTTCTAGGTTGTTATTTTTCTAAGTTCCGCTGCTATTCTCTAATCACCACATATTTTGTCAGTTGTCTAAATCTTACTCGCAAAAAACGACTGAACGGATTAGGTTGGAATTTCGCACACAGATAGTATAGGTAGATAGCCTAGATTAAAACACAGGATACTTTTTATTCCGATATTCCCACGGGAACGGAAACCACGCGGGTGAAACCGCGGGCGGCCGCTAGTAAAGAACAAGGGAGCTTATTCCTACTTACTAAAAATACTCAGCCGATTTGATTTCTTTTAGATATTCCGTATTGGTCTATGAAATGACTAAGGATGAGTCCACACTTGTAACATTTTGGCATATCAGTTCACCGTGTCTTTAACATACCTACATCGCTGCAGTTGCAATCTGCTCAGTCATAGATATCCTATTGTTGAAATTTAGAATACAGTTTATTTATAATTAAGCATTAATGTAAGGCTTTTTAAAGGAAGTAACGCAAATTTTTTTAAATAAAAACAACTAATGCATCAGTTCTAGAAACTCTAGCTAGACCTTTACCTGTGTAACAGACAATAAGACCAAGATTCACACATACCTTCAGCCAAACCCTGCAATCTGTCACAGCTACCCCCTGAACGACCACATTACGTTGTAGAATGAACCTTGGTGACGACGAAATACGGCTATGAATCCCAAAATGGTTGTAATTGACGAGGTAACATCCCTTTCGTGCCCTGTGAGGGTGAACGTACAGTAACCTGTAAATTAAAAATTATTCTTAAAAGAACAAAAAAAAATATTTTCCGGAATATTAAATGAGGTTTACCAAATTTTCTACGATTTAGTTTAGGTTGTTGTTTAGGTTAGGTCTTTGGCCACTTTACCCAGAGTCAGCAGTGGATGACGTCCAAATGACATGTTATTTATTATGATGCATCCATCATAATAAATAAAAATACAATAAAATACAGATAAAAATTAAACAAATATAGCATCATCATGCTATATTTGTTTAATTTTTATCTGTATTTTTATAATGAGAAGGTAAATTAAAATATCAAGGAAATAAAAAAAAACAATGTTTGCTGAAAAGTTACCGTGTGTTAGTTAGACGAGTAGCTCTTATAAAATTTCATTTTGTACGAAATGGATCTCGTAAATAAAAAAATAAATAAACTGTAATTGAAAAACAATTAAAATCCTTTACCAGAAACGCATTCTTGATCACCGACTTAAATCACCGGACCTAACTTATATATAACTTGGAGGATAGTCCTGTGATCTGCGTCCATCGCGCTCAATGAAAAGTATTAAAAAACAACTTATTTAATCAACTTACTTTTAAGTTTAACACTGAAGTGCTTTTTGAGACAGTTCTTGATTCTTAAGGGTTAGGTCCTGGCTACTGGTCCACTTGCTACTGGGACCATTAGCGACCTAACCCTTTCTTAAACCCAAAACCGGAACACAATTGAAACACGATTGTGACGTTAAAATATGAGATTTAGGCTCCTGTATGCGTTGTTCTTGAATAGGGTTGATCGCGAGGGTGTCGGGAGTGCTCTGTTGTGACGTAGGGTCATCTCTGCAGGTGAATTGTCTTTTGTGACATCGTTCAGATTAATTGTTACGCCCCTGTTAATATTACTTAGCACCAAGGTGACATGAATACATCGTTAAAAAATTGTTTAAAAACAAAAAAACCGACTTCAAAAAACCTGAAAATAAAAACAAAATTAGCCTTAAAAATTAAATACCCCTAAAAAGCAAGAAATAATTTTCAAATCATTAGATACGCATATCATTGTAATTAAACACGTATAATGAAGTCGGGTGGGGCTTCTAGAATAAAAAAAGAAGTTGTTCTCCAGCCCCACCCGACTTCATTATACGTGTTTAATTACAATGATATGCGTATCTAATGATTTGAAAATTATTTCTTGCTTTTTAGGGGTATTTAATTTTTAAGGCTAATTTTGTTTTTATTTTCAGGTTTTTTGAAGTCGGTTTTTTTGTTTTTAAACAATTTTTTATTTTTTTCTTTTCAGTGTAAGTACCTTCTGTATTAGGTAGTTTTACCTTTTACCCAAAGTATGTATAGGTATTATGTAAATGTAAGCGATGATGTTATGTATTTTTTTTTTATATTTCACACTTTTGCGTGGTGTAATACCACTAAAAACTCAATTTCCACTGTTCGTGCTGTTTGTTGCTAAGGAGTTCCGTTGTTCCTTCACAGTTCAAGTCTAGTCCAAAATGTCCTTGACCATAGTTAGATACCTAATTTGTTTAAGATTGTCATAATCCTAGCAATATTTCAATCACTACACAGTTTCTATTTGATTTTGAAGAGTTCCCTTGTGTATCTTTAAAATCCAAGGTCCAATAACAATGAAATCAAAATGATATCATCACTAAAGTGTCATCTTTCAAACAAAAAAAGAATCATCTAAATCGGTACATAAACAAAGAAGATATGGTCGATCATCCGTATAAAAAATTATAAAATGGTAACGAAAACGACAGTATTTTCAAGTTTTCCTGAAATATACTGAACCGATTTCAAAATTTCAAAAAATGGGACCAACTTGGGATCAAACCTGATCTAATAACGTTTGAATTATTTCAATCGGTTCAGCCGTCTTCGAGTAATCGGTGGACATACATAAAAAAAAAAAAAAAAAAACATACATACAGCCGAACAGAGAACCTCCTCCTTTTTGGAAGTCGGTTAAAAAGGGGATTATGTGGGAGGGTAAATTGAGTTTAAAAATGAACATATTTTTTTATATTGCGTGTTTTTAAGTTAGACCACAATAGATTTGCTGTAAATCATTTAAATCCAGGTTAAAGAGTAACTAGCCTCAACAATTCGCAGGTGCAATCAAACATGTAATATTTTTGCCCAATTATTTTAAACTTGATATTTTTGTTACACAGTTTCCTAAATTGATAAATAAGTTAAGCCGTGTGTCATAGTCATAATTTAAAAAAAAGTTAATATTTTGCATAATGTGACACTCATTAATTTAAAGATATGTGACACACGGGGGCTAATTGTCTAATTTAAAAATCTATCCCAATCGCTTTCGTTTGACAGATAGATGTGACACATTGCTGCACTTGTTTGGTAAATTTTTATTTGTGCCAAAAAGAAGCTTCAATGTGTTATATCTTGAAAGCGATTGTGATAGATTTTGAAATTAGACAATAGAAAGGCCGGTTTTTATCCAACCAAAATCATTTAATTTAAAATATATTCAAGTGTACGCAATTACTTTGAAATATTATCTTTGTAGAGATGAGAGATGTAGGCGAATTAGAATAAATCAGAACGAACCTTTCCTTTACGGATATTATAATTCTGAACAATTAAAGGTAAGTAAATACCAATGGTAGTCATTAATTATTACGTACATCCCTCAGGCGTTGTTCAAACTTCTCAAAATAGAGACCAGTTGTTACTTCTACCATTAGCATCCTTAATTCCACCTAAGGGTCTCTGGCACTTAACAGGACCCCCCTTTACACCATCAAAGTGCCTCTAATAACAGCTAACAGCCTCAGCGAAGAATAGCATTCGCCTTGTTATTCAATAACCTTGTTCCTGTTGATTTTAGCTGAGAGGAGCAGATTAGCTTAAGTCTTTAGGGACGGTCATAGATTCGTTTGATAAAACTTACTATAACTAAAAGGGTTGGTAATTAAAACCTTTTTGTTTACCCCTTTTTGGGTGTGCACTAAGTAACCAAGTTTGGGTAAGCACTTTGAATATTGACAAGTAACCTACTTAATTTCGACTTTATTGACTTACATTGGTTGTTTTGTATTTTAAATTTAAAAATGAGGTGAATATTTTTCAGAAGTATAAGTATACATTCACATTTTGATTTCATTCTTTGTATTAAATCTTATATGCTTGAATAACAGACACGAAAGCGCACCTTAATCTAACACGCGTCGTATATTTAGAACTGTTAGAGGAACTTTATTGGGCTCTTAAAATAGAAGTTCGCAATATCCGCCGAGTCCATGGCCGTTATTTTCATTTATTTCAATTTTTCCACGTTTATGATCGAATGGAATGCCCGCTATTTAGCGCTCGCCGCTCCTGTTTTATTGAGAAGAAAATATTTAATAAAACGGTTTTTCTTTGAAAGCTTCCAACGATTTTATCGTTGCCGCCGTCAGGAATTATTCGATGGCCGTCGACTCTTGCTAATTTTATATCTTCAATGCAATTTCATGGAATAAAAGAGTCTTAATGCTATTTCGCTGTTTTGTTCCGTTGGGTTTTTATCTTATGCATAATAATGACGTGATTTCCGAGATTTGAGTGAAGTTTGATCTGTTCTTTCGTTTTCTGTATAAATGGAATGGAACTGTTTGGAAAATCCATTCATAGTGCAATAAATAAATCACCCGTTTTCTGTAGCATCAAAAGCATTGAGACGTCAATGCAATAGGAAACCGGAATCGCGGAAATGTTTTCATTGAAACCTATTCAGGTAATATTTGTCATTTCAATGAAAAAAAAATCATTTTTTTATTTCTTTATTTTATTTGATTTTTGAGTTATTATATGAATAATCTCTGAATTCTGAGTGAAGAATGTTTCAAGAAGTTTCAGCAAGGACTACTACAAGATATTGTAGTAGTAGTGATCCCGCAATATATAGGTAGCGAAGAGATCCTGCATCAACAGTTCACTAAATAAGCCATATTATGATCCTATAAATGGTAGAGTGTAGTGTAGAGTTTGTGGAATCTATCAGGCAACACATGGTGCTGATGCTGTCGTGCCCGCGCATTGGCTTCGGACGTTTTCTTTGTCTTGTGCCGAACGCTAATTTATGTCTTGAAACTTCTACGCAGCGTTGCCGTTTTGTATGTAATTACACATTTTGTGTGTAATCAAGGCCTCGCGTGTGTAATAGGAATATGTGTGTAATTGTGTACTATTTCAATCGTGGTCATAAATTATAAATAAAATATACATTTCTGCGTGGAAAGGAACGCACCTTTTGTTTGCCACTTTGTAGTGTTTTTCTACAAACCTCTAGCACCCCCCCCCCCCCCCCCATGAGAGACCTCAGATATGGTAATGTGTGTAAGCGTGTGTAATCAAGGCGTCATGTGTGTGGGATTTAACCGAGAGGCTGTGGCAACACTGCTTCTACGTGAACGCGCTCCTACTTAAGTTTGGTCCAAGTTATAGACTGAAAGATACCTACTTACTTCTGAATTTACGCGCGTACACTATACATTAAGGCCCGTATTTATAAACCGCTCTCAACGCTGAGATCTATCCTGATATCATATCTGAGATGCTGTTTCCATAAGAAGGCCATCTCAAGAATGATTTCAAGATAGCTTTCAACGTTGAGAGCCGTTAATAAATACGGATCTAAGAGGCCGTTCACGTTTTGCTGCTTTCATTACTAAATTTCATTTTCTCAAGAGTTATTTAATCTGAGTGCGGCGTATGCGTAATAAAAAAATATGTTTAGGCCATTTTTCACAATATATGATTCCGTGACATTTAAAGATATATTTAAATTTCGTTTTGCTGAAGTACAAAAAGATTAGTACTTAAGAAACGTTGAGAAAATATGAAATGTGCAAGCGAGAGAGCGGAAAAAGTGGACGGCCTCTTAAATAAAATACTTTTTACAGATGGTAGTGCCCGTGACCACGCCAGCTGCAAAGGTGCCAAAACGTCGAGAAAGCCAAAGATCAAATTAAACAACCATAAACTAAACACAAGAAAACTTAGAAATTTGAGATTTTTGCATTCATTTACGAGTAGTACGTTGTATAAGAAAACTTCATCTAAACCGCGCTATTATCCGTAAAAAGTGTTTTATTATTTAGAGATATTAGACACTTATCGCTTAAATAGTCTTTTTGTTTTTCCTGTAATAAAGTAAAGAGTAAAAAAATAAAGAGTAAATTACGTCGCTGAATCTGAAATTATTACACGCAAACACATAATCAATTTTGTTTCTTACAACCTTTTTTACATCCGGCGTCCGTAACTTACACCAAAATACAAGGTTAAAGGCCTGGGCACACCGGATGCGTAGACACGCGCGTGGTTACGCGTGCGTGTACACGCGCGTGGTTACGCACGTAACCCCCTGACACACCGGGTTACGCATACGTCTACGCGACACGCAACGCAACCTGTCCCTTGCGTACCCAGCCGCTGTGGCAGCCATGTTTGCGACTCTAGTGCGCGATGTCAGACGAAGATTGAGTAAATGGGCAAATTTTTTCGCACTTATTCAATTAGTTTTTCTTTAATGTCGTTATTCATTACTTAAAAACAAAATAAAACACCACCTACTACCGGTAGTACAGTACTATTTGTAAACAAATACAACTGAATGCGTAGTCACGCGCGTGGTTACGCGCGTAGTGACGCGCAGGAAAGATACGTGCGTGTTCGTATTTGTTCGGTGTGACGTCCAATAGGGAATGCCATTGAGTACAACGTCATCAATGCGTTCGGCTCTGCGTAAGTACGCAACCTGGTTGTCTCATGAGAGCTGCAATGCGTAGGGTTACGCATCGGTCTACGTGCACGCGTACGTTACGCAAGCGGTGTGCCATGTCTCATAAAGTTTCAGAGATTACAACGTCATGATACGTCTACGTGCACGCTTACGCATACGCTTACGCATCCGGTGTGCTGGAGCCTTAAGTTCACAGTGGAGACGTGGGAGGTGTCGGGGCGGTGGTGGGGGTAAGCGACCCCCGATAATTTATTATTGAAACATCGTCTCTGTACCTTCCTTTTCTTATATTGTCTCCTCGATGCGTATTTTTCTTGTTATAATTTTCCCGCTTTATATTCTTGAAAACTCTTTTGAATGTTCGTTGGTTGTGTCGAATTTGGGGACATATGGGTAGGGTTGTGATTAATTTTAGTATGTTCTTAAAGCGATTGTATTTCCTTTTGCAGGCAACGATAAAGAAATACGACTAACTAGTATTTTTTCTTTCAACCTTGTGTAGGTACATAAAGCCATTTTTAAACTTTTACTTTAAGCGTTTGCTTAAATAATCTCGATTCTTAATAAATCATAAAGCTCACCATCATTATGGCACCTTTAATTAAATTCAAATTAAAACATTCCATACTTCAGACATTAACATCGATCAAACTCAACGAATTGAAAATTCATACCCTTACAATTCTCAAAAATAACGAACCGCAATCATTAGTCGCTCGTGAAACGGCTTAAAATAAAAACTAAAAGTGATTTCTCCGTAATTCCTAGTCGGCAACAACTTCCAAATTACTCTCTGTGCAGGCAACGCCGGCGATGAAACAAATAGCAAAATAAAAAAGAGTTCTACAACCACTTTGAGAAGACCTTTCGAAATTCCGAGTTCTGTGTGATCACTGTGAGCTTTTGCAAGGTTGAGAGGGCAACTTTGATTGGTAGACTCTTCCGCTTGCAACAATATACCAATTGAACAAACGAGGTACATTGTTGATCCCCTCATATACGAATGCCTCTTACCCTTGGTACGATCCACAAAGACTACTGAACAATTTAATACAATGCCATATTACCTTGTACGTCAGTCTTATTCAGGTTTGTCAAATTGGTTATCATTTTTCGTTCCTTTACTTTATTTGTACTAGAAAACTTACAAACTAAATAATTTCAAGCTATTTGGATTTAGAGAATGAATCAATAATGATAAATTAAAAACAAGTTCTGTCTTAAATTTTAGATGCCTTAATTTTTATTTAGGACTTATTCAGCTACTACTCCTAAGAATACCAAAATATTTTAATCCCTTAGGTTGGGGATCATCCTTAAGAAAAAGTTACAGTTAAACTTGTTCCTTTATCAAAATTCAGCATACAAATATGGCGATTAAAATTACCTCCAAATATTTAAAGCACCTGAATCGCTCGCAATTCGAATTCACAAAGAGATTTGATCACGAGATTACTCACTAATGTAATGAAATGGCGGGCGTGCGTTTGATACACCGGTATGTCATCGGATCGTCAATGCCGATGGTGCAATGGAATTTTCAATCAGCAAATGCAGTAGAGTACTTAATTTGTGTATTGGACATCATTTTACTGACTAATTTAATTGGTTTATTGCATTATGTTGTTATTCTCGTCAATGAGCTTAACACTTATTTTACTAACCGACTTCAAAAAAAGGAGGAGGTTCTCAAGTCGACGGTATTTTTATTTTTTATTTTTTTATGTATAACATAACTTCGTCAGTTGATAGCCGATTTATAAAATTCTTTTTTATCTCAAAGAACATAGTTTGTATGTAGTCCCATAAAAATTTTACAGAGATCTGGCTCGTAGTTTTTTCATAATCCTAAAAAGTATCAATTATTCAGCTTGCCATCGCACGAGTTTTTACGGAATTTCGGACATAACATCTTTGTTTATGAACCGATTTAGATGATTGTTTTTTTGTTTGAAAGGGTATACTTCAACAGTAGTCACATTTTAATTTCATCGTTATTGGACTTTGAATTTCGAAGATACACTAGGGAACTCCTCAAAGTCAAATGGTATATGTAAAGTGATTTAGATTTTGGTAAGTTTATGACGATCCAAAACAAACCAAACCATGGTCTGCGATGCAACGTTCTGGCTGGACTAGACTTGGACTACGAAGACACAACGGAACTCCTCAAAAACAAACAGAGTAAATTTGGAAATTGAGTTCTGGGCATTTTACCATCAAAAATATTATAATATAAAGTTAAAAAATATTTACACGCTGCGCTTACATACCTACCAGTAAAAAGTAGAAAATAAAAAAAAAACTTTTTTAAAATTAAGAAAAACCTCCTTCAAAAAAACCTGAAAACAAAAACAGCTTCAAAGTTAAATACCTCTAAAAAGCAAGAAATATTATTCGAATCATTCGTTACACATATCAATATTAATAAAACACGTCTAATGATGTCGGGTGGGGCTTTTAGAAAAAAAATGAAGTTGTCCTCCAGCCCCACCCGACTTCAATAGACGTGTTTTATTAATATTGATATGTGTAACGAATGATTCGAATATTATTTCTTGCTTTTTAGAGGTATTTAATTTTTGTAAATCAGCCCCCGTGCAACACGATTGATATAACGTTTTTCTTCCGTCAAAATACCATGGATGGATATCGACAGCTGTTATGTTATGAAAAATTGCAAACTTTATCACATAATGTTTCGGTGGATGACCACATGTAGCATCAGATACGGGCGCAAAAACAACGACGATACTAGTCCTCGCTATATAAATTTAAGACGACTTAAACTTAGGTCAAGTGTTCACAAGTTGTTGGTGCAGCGCATGCCTCGGCAATATTGCTATAGTTTCTTTAATGCAACAGGAACATCTGTGTGGAAACCTGCTGTGTGTTCAGAAAAATATAATTTTAAAACTAATACAAATCGTTCAGTTTATTCTACCATATATGATTCACCATTGTTGAGAATGAATTAGTCAAAACAACGACTCGCCATCATGCTAAATTGTTTGTTGAATGATATTAGGCAATTAGGCATATTACAGTGAGTTAGTAAATGTTTTGATCACATTTCATTTTACACTTCTTTTCACAAACTATTGAGCTCTTAGAGAAATTTAAAGTTTTTTATTTCATTTTATTAATAGACTTCAAATCGAAAAATTCCGACGCCACGGAAGCCGGATCTCCATTCATTCGGATACACCTGACGGAGTGCAGTATTAAGCCCAGCCGGACAGGCTTCGTCCAGTCATCGGACACCGAAGCTCGACAAATGCCGGCCCCAATTACCTCGTTCTCGGGTCGTTTGACACTGCTATAATACCGTCATTACTGGCCATTTGAACCAAAAACAAAGGTTTGTTTGTCCTGAGCTACGTCGTCGGTTCGTTGGCCGGGTGATCAGCTGATTAGCCTGTTTGCAGGTCAGCAATTGGTGGGATAATCGTGGAAGAGATTTATATTTGTTTCGTTAATTATACCCTAAATATTTTAAATGAACTTTATTACTTACTTACCATTTTCAAGCCATATGTTTATTCATACATAGTGTTGTCCGTGTGATACTTCCCAGCAACGCCACCATGGCGTAGAGATTTCTAGATACCCTCAAATGAAAGACCATAAAATGTACCTAATTGTACCCTAACTCAAAAAATTGTACCTCTGATAGTTTCAGAGAACAACGCACTTGATTGTGGCGTTGCCAGGAAGTATGCTTCCTGGCAACGCCACGCTGTACCAGATTGAAATTGATCTCGTAGTAATGGCCAGAAATTGTACTTAATTTGTACCCCATTATTGAATTGAAACATGCTGAGTTTCGATAAAAAAAAAATTATATTTACCTTGCTTGATCTGCAATACATGCAACGCACGTTGTTATTCATGTAAACTGATGTTTGGCTAAGGAGTTTCTATGCATTATGCAGTAGTAGGACCACAGAGGCAACTGCCTCTGTGGTCTAGTGGTTTGCCCACCCATGTGAGACGCAGGGGTCCGGGTTCGATTCCCTGGGGAGGTGCAATTTGTACTCGGTTTAGTTAGTTGTAGGGCTTATTTCAAGTCCGCCTGGTAACTACCACCATCTTACCTATAATTACACACAATTTAATTGGTACCATATTAGTACAATTTATTAGGTACCATATAGAACAATTTATTTATAAGTACCATATATATAATACTAGCGGCCGCCCGCGACTTCGTCTTCGTGGAAAGTTTTTGCTATCCCTCGGGAACAACACTTTTTTCTGGATGAAAGGTACCCTATGTCCTTCTCTGTACTCCTGACAACGTGTATGCAAAATTTCATCACGATCGGTTTAGTAGTTAAGACGTGAAGGCGTAACAAACAAACGGACTTTCGCATTTATAATCGCAATGATCTTTTCTAGGGCAATGACAAAATGCTTAATGACCTTAACTTTAACAGATGCAGTGAAGAAAAGTTTACTCAATTACCCATGTTGGCGATGATTTACCCGAACCCTTTAGGGAAAATTGCTTAAATGCACCAATGCTGTAGAATAAATGCAAACAAGTATTGCTGAACACCAACTCAATTACTCTATATTAGATTTCTTTTTTACTTATCGATATCAGTAATAAGTATTACTATATTTCAGTTAATTGTCTATTATTGCGCACTGGTGCGCGGGCTGCTGAAGCAGCCCGCGGGCATCGCCCTGGTGGACTGTAAACGGCGGCCTTTGGAGAGGCTACTGCTATGCTACTGCTCGGCTACTGCCATCCGATCAAATCACATTGGAATTTGTCTGCAAGTTGCAGTGCGATGTGGTGATGGTGATGCACGGTGAAAATTAATGCTGTATTTTTTCTGAAAACTTGCTGGCTAATATTAAAATCATCATCATATCGGCCTCACGACACTTACTGCTGGGTACAAGGCTCCCCCAAGGATCTCCACGACGATCGGTCTTGCGCTGCTTGTATCCAGCGGCGCACCGCGACCTTCACCATCGTTGATCCACCTTGTCGGAGGCCTACCCACGGAACGTCGTCCAGTATGGGGTCGCCATTCCAAAACCTTTCCGCCCCAACGGCCGTCGGTTCTTTTCGCTATGTGTCCAGCCCACTGATACTTCAACTGAACAATCCTTCGAGCGATGTCGGTAACTTAAGTTCTCCTGCAGATTTCCTAATTTCTGATTCGATCACGCAAGGAAACGCTTATCATGGCTCTTTCCATTGCAAGCTGGGTGACCTTGAGCCTCCTTATGAGACTCATAGTGAGCGACCACGTTTCACTGCCGTAAATCATTATCACTGACAACACGCACTGACTTTCGTCTTGAGACACTAAGGTAAATTTGAAGCGAAGATATTTCAAAGCTTCCCGAATGCTGCCCATTCCACAACTTCAAGTGTAGTGTTCTCAACATGAACTGGAGCGGGCACAACATGCGCATTCGACATAATTTTCGTCTTACCCATGTTCATCTTGAGACCCACTCTTTGGGGAGCAAAGCACTACTGAGATCTTCGAGCATTGTGTTCAGTTCTTCCAAGATCTCAGCCAGTACTATATCATCGGTAAAACGAAGATATGTTAGGTATTGACCATTAATGTTGATGCCGAGTCCTTTTCAGTTTAAGAGTTTAAAGATGTCCTCTGATGCAGCAGTGAACAGTTTCAAAGAAATTACATTTCCCTGCAGTTGCATTGGATTTGTGCTCTAGTTCTGTACTCGTACTCGACCGGATCGACATGGTGGCATTTTCGTGTTAGTACCTGAACATCTCGATATACCTGCAGTCCACTACCCTTGGCACCTCCGGAGAGACTGCAGTACCGCCCAGGTTTCTATTGAATCAAAGGCTGTCTTTTGGTCCACGAACGCCAAGCAGAGTGGCAAATTATACTCCTCAGTCTTCTGTATGACCTGCCGCAGCGTATGGATGTGGTCCAGATAGTCCAATAGTACCAACTAATTTGTACTATTTGGTACCAAATAAATTGTTCTTAATAGTACCTAATAAATTGTACTATGTGATACCAAATAAATTGTACTAAAGGGTACCTAATAAATTGTACTATACGGTACAAAATTAATTGTACTTAATAGTACCAAATAAATGACACAAAAAAGTACCGAATAAATTGTACTATTTGGTACCAAATAAATGGTACTAAATAGTACCTAATAAATGGCACTAATAAGTACCAAAGAAATTGTATTATATGGTACCAAATAAATTGTACTAAAAAGTACCTAATAAATAGTACAATATTAATCCAAATAAATTGCACTTAATGGTAGGTACCTAATAAATGGTACTATATGGTACCAAATTAATTGTACTTAATAGTACCAAATAAATGACACTAAATAGATCCAAATAAATCATAATATATATGGTACCATATAAATTGTATTATATGGTACCAAATATATGTACTAAATAGTACCAAATGAATGGTACTAAATAGGACCAAATAATTTGTACTATTTGGTACCAAATAAATTGTTCTTAATAGTACCTAATAAATGGTACTATGTGATACCAAATAAATTGTACTAAAGGGTACCTAATAAATTGTACTTTATGGTACAAAATTAATTGTACTTAATAGTACCAAATAAATGACACTGAAAAGTACCAAATAAATTGTACTGTTTGGTACCAAATAAATGGTACTAAATAGTACCTAATAAATGGCACTAATAAGTACCAAAGAAATTGTATTATATGGTACCAAATAAATTGTACTAAAAAGTACCTAATTAATTATACTATATGGTACTTGTATTATATATATGGTGCTTATAAATAAATAATTGTACTAATATGGTACCAATTAAATTGTGAATAATTATAGGTAAGATGGTGGTAGTTAGCCAGGCGGACTTGAAATAAGCCCTACAACTAACTAAACCGAGTACAAATTGCACCCCCCCAGGGAATCGAACCCGGACCCCTGCGTCTCACATGGGTGGGCAAACCACTAGACCACAGAGGCAACCGCCTCTGTGGTCCTACTACTGCATAATGCATAGAAACTCCTTAGCCAAACATCAGTTTACATGAATAACAACGTGCGTTGCATGTATTGCAGATCAAGCAAGGTAAATATAATATTTTTTTTATCGAAACTCAGCATGTTTCAATTCAATAATGGGGTACAAATTAAGTACAATTTCTGGCCATTACTACGAGATCAATTTCAATCTGGTACAGCGTGGCGTTGCCAGGAAGCATACTTCCTGGCAACGCCACAATCAAGTGCGTTTTTCTCTGAAACTATCAGAGGTACAATTTTTTGAGTTAGGGTACAATTAGGTACATTTTATGGTCTTTCATTTGAGGGTATCTAGAAATCTCTACGCCATGGTGGCGTTGCTGGGAAGTATCACACTGTTGTCCTGTCTTTATCACTACATAGTACAAAAAACAAAAAAACCGACTTCAAAAAAAACCTGCCTCTAAAAAGCAAGAAATAATATTCAAATCATTAGATACGCATTATCATCGTTATAATAACGTCTATTGAAGTCGGGTGGGGTACGAACGTACCGTACGTACGTACGGGAAGTACAACTTCCTTTTTTTATTCTAAAATCCCCACCCGACTTCAATAGACGTTATTATAACGATGATAATGCGTATCTAATGATTTGAATATTATTTCTTGCTTTTTAGAGGCAGGTTTTTTTTGAAGTCGGTTTTTTTGTTTTTAAACAATTTTTTATTTATTTATTTTTAGTGTAAGTTCCTTCTGTATTAGGTAATGTAGGTAAGTATAATATTTAGGTAGAAAATTCAGCTAAGCCAAACGTGAGATAATCGCGGAGAAACATACTATATACTGGTCAAACTGAGAACCTTTTTTTTGTAGTCGGTTAAAATGACTACACTAAAGGTATCCCCTTTCCAACACAAAAAACTTCATCTAATTCGGTTCATAAATAACAAAGTCGTCAAGGTAGTTGATGCAAAATCATAGTATTTTCAGGATTACTTGAAAACTACTAGACCGATTTAAAAAAAAAAAAAATGGGACCATCTCGCAAGCAAACTCAATCGAACAAAAAAGGAATCATCAAAATCGGTCCATAAATGACGGAGATACGCGCGAACAACGATAAAAAAAAAAAAAAACATACAATCGAATTGAGAACCTCCTCCTTTTGATGAAGTCGGTTAAAAACAAAGTCGCTTTCTCTGTCCCTACATCCCTATGTATGCTTAAATCTTTAAAACTACGCAACCACGCAACTGATTTTGATACGGTTTTTTTAATAGATAGAGTGATTCAAGGGGAAGGTTTATATGTATAATACAAGCGCGTACATACATGTATAATATATGCGAAGCGAGGGCGGGTTGCTAGTTTATATTAAAACAAATGAATTTAATTGTGTAATGTGTATGATAATTAGAATAACTACGAAAGACAAGTGCTTTTTGTTTTTAAATATAAATCGCCTAATACGCTGATACATTTGCAAAGGTAGAGTTCTACGGGTTTCAAAAATAGGGTAGATTATTCGAGTATAGAATCGTTAACAACTAACCAAAGTAGGTAGTGGGCTTACTACTCTGTAGTAACCGACAAAAATGTACTAAAAAGCGTTAACCGTATTTTAAAAATGGCAAAATCTCGTCAATTCATTATGTCAACGAAACCAGTGCCGTGACGTGACAGATGCATGCGATCATAAGGGCCATTCTCGAAATAAAAGAGCGCAAGAGCGTGCGTGCGGACGAATATTAATGAATGTAGATGAAGCGGCAGGTGCAACTGAAGTGGCAATCCATTTTTCTTTTTACTCCATGGAGGTATAAAAACTGTTAGACATGTATGCTCTCACTTTGAAGATGGTTGCAGCGGTAAATATCTCTGTAATAAACATTAATTAATTGTTTATCTAAAGTTTTTTAATTCTTCAATCATATTTTGTAAAGACAGATGGTATAGAAACTTTGTCAATTTTTATTTTTTCATAACAATATCGATGAAAGCAACACAGAACAAAAGTCACCAACCAGAACCGTAAATGGTGTTAGAACCTAAGACTGACAGTGGAAGAAAAGCTACCATTGTATCTTGAATTATTCGTCAACAAAATACTAGTTATTTTCACAATGCGTATTGTAAATAAACATACTATTAACATTGAAATACATGACGAGGCATTTCCTTTTGAGCTGCTAACAATAGACGAATTTTGCCGATTGTCGGACAAACTTGGCAATCAGTCATTCAAAGTAAAATTATATACCAAACAATTATTGGGACGGAAACTGTTCGGTGCCCAAACAAAGGTTTAAGGTTTAGAAAAACTAGATGTGGTAATTTTTAGGTGAGATTGAATGAAAATAAATTTTCAACACAATAGGGAACATGCATAAGTCACCGATTTTAATAAATTTGAGCTTGATCGCTGCGGACACCTATAAAAACATGATTGAACAGAAAAATAATAAATAAAATATAATATTTTAGTTTTATCACACAGGTGAAAATAGCGAATTTTTTTTTCATTTTCGGATATAATGCACTTAACAGTCGGATAGAATATCGAATAAGAAATAATATTTTGTATGACACATATGTACTTGAACGCAATATTTAAGGAGATATTTGAAAATTCTTGGCTAGCTCCATAATAATGCGCCTGAATCGTGACATGAGTGACGTCACAAATGTTGACCGTTTTGTATAGAGCGTTTTCGGCGGGTGCTGCTGCGCATGTTCCCTATTGTAGTAGGTGTAAATCATGATATATGGATGGATAATGCTTGCAAAGGTAACATTGATACATAGAGCCTTGTAGCAAACGGTTGAGAGTACAGATTTTAGTTTTTCATCGACGCCCGAGCGGTCGTTGCCGGCGACTGAGATACAATAGAAAATCTATTGTGTCTCGTTTTCCGGGCGTTGACGAGTTAATATTTTTAGAATACTCTTCTCATACTTTCGTTGACCAGATATCTTTCTTTATACTATTAAAAGTCACATCTAGAAAGTTCTATTGTAAAAGGCCTTAGGCACGCTTGGGCAACTCAAAACCAGGGCTACCCTCACCACCCCGCAGTTCAATTGCTTGATTAATACAAAGTCGCCATTATTTTAATTGAGGTATCCGAGCTCTGCGATTTGTTTTAATTGATAATTTCCCGAAGCCCTTTCAGTTTTGGCCTTATATATTTGTTATTTGATTGTTTTATAAATATAACAGTTCATGTTTAATGTTCATGCCTGTTTGCTTATTGCCCATTTGATTATGATTTGATTTAAAGTTACACAACAAACTCTACATATTTGGTTTAGTATTCATTAATACATGTAATATTTTTGTTTAACTGTTATATATTAATGTTACTATTATGTGACTGTATGTCTATATTATGAGCTTAATAATGGCACTATTTACTATTCCTTAGTAGTTTTAGTTTTTAACCGACTTCAAAAATTTGAAAAGGAGGAGGTTATCTATTCGTCGCGTATATTTTTTTTTATATATGTATGTACACCGATTACTCGAAGACGGCTGAACCGATTGAAATGATTCAAACGTTATAACATGAGGTTTGTTCCCAAGTTGGTCCCATTTTTTGAAATTTTGAAATCGGTTCAGTAGTTTTCAAGTAAACTTGAAAATACTGTCGTTTTCGTAACCATTTTATATGAATTCAGAGGGATTTTCAACCATTACTTTTTTGTTTATGAACCGATTTAGATGATTATTTTTTTATTTGAAAGAAAACACCTTAAGGATGATACCATATTAATTTCATTGGTATTGGACGTTGGATTTTGAAGATACACGAGGGAACTCCTCAAAATCAAATAGGAACTGTACAGTGATTGAAATATTGGTAGGTTTATGACAATCAAAAACAAGTTAAGTACCTATCTATTGTCAAGGACGTTCTGGACTAGCGTTGAACTTCGAAGGCCCAACGGAATTCGTGGAAATTGAGTTACTTGGGGTATACCATTAAAAATGTGAAACATTATAACGTTTTATATATTAAAATCAACGCTTACATACCTACCACAAAAAAATTTAAAATAAAAAACCTTTTTAAAAAAAGGAAAACCTCCTTCAAAAATCTTAAAAAACAGATCTATAAAAAGCAAGAAATAATGTTCAAATCGATTAATTAAAACACGTCTATTGAAGTCGGGTGGGGCTTTAAAAATATAAACAATACAATAAGTAAAAAAATACTTTCAGCTCCACCCGACTTCAATAGACGTGTTTTAATTAATCGATTTGAACATTATTTCTTGCTTTTTATGGATCTGTTTTTTAAGATTTTTGAAGGAGGTTTTCCTTTTTTTAAAAAGGTTTTTATTTAAACAATCTTTAACTACAGTTACGCATACTACAGAAATAGTCAGCTCAAAAAAATATTTGCCTTGTGCATATACACATATACATGTCAGACATACCTAAGAATGTTTGTAAGTATTTCTTGTATGCTTGTTTTGTAATAGGTATGAACAATAACGCTACGCAGCAAAAATATTTCCACAGAAAAGCAAATATTTTCAAGAGAAAAATCGACAGTTAGCTGATGAAAGGTCGAAACTCTGAACACTACTTTCCTGATTACAAAACTTGATTTCTAAAGGCCAAACTGTATAGACAAGGCAACTTCTCAGAAAGAGGGCATTTGGGGGTGATCAAGGGGCGGGGAAGGCAGGAAATGAAGACCACAACTCGCCTCCAATTTGCCCCAAGTTTTCGCCTGTAGGAAATTAACTGGAGGCACTTTGGAATCTGCAATGCTGCTGGAGAACTGATTATTATTTTCAAGTTGCGTTTTTTAACAAAAGTTTTCGGTTGACAGGAAATTTTATTTGACGTTTTTCGGTTTGATGAGTTTTTGGTGGAAATGTTGTTGAGTGTAAATATGATTTAATTTAAGAAGTAAATTGAATGAAATACACTCTGCTGTCAAACATCCTGCTACGCGCGGTGTTTTTCATTTATTAATTTTGAAAAATACGTGTAGTCGTGTATGTCAAACTGACATGAAAGTTTGATGAGTTTTTGGTGGAAATGTTGTTGAGTGTAAATTTGATTTAATTTAAGAAGTAAATTGAATGAAATACACTCTGCTGTCAAACATCCTGCTACGCGCGGTGTTTTTCATTTATTAATTTTGAAAAATACGTGTATGTCAAACTGACATGAAAGTATTGCTTTCATGTTAAGCTATGACAAAAAAATATTTATATGAGGTATTTTAAATTTCTATGTTACTCATTCTATTTGGAGTACTTACAGTTTCTTTTTTTGAGCATTGTTAAAAGTCTGTTTGCTAGATATTACTTAATAATCTGTAGGACACTCCTGGTACTTCGTGAAAGCAAAATACTTACCTAGCTTTTTTCTCTCGCATTAATAAACTAAAAATGTTAAATGTTTATGTACCATAAATATGTTACTATAGTTATTAATATTGCGGTTGTTTCTTAATAAAAAGTGTTAACATATAGTTATGTTTAAGTTAGTTATGGCCTGAGTTTTTTAGTAAAAAGCTCAGGCCAATACATCAATTACCTGTTGTTAACAATTACTGTTTTCCAAGAGAGTACACTCGCTTACACATCACTATCTGCTTGTTTAGCAGGCCAGCGAAGCAAGGATCCTGTCTTGCTATCATCACGTGCCCTTTGGCACGTGTTACAGAGGCTTTTAGGTTGATTTCGTAAAAATAATTGAATAATAACATCTGAAAATTAAATTGGTCTTGTTCTATGTAGTTAAATTATATTGCTATTACGAGTAACTGTCCATATTTTAAAAATACGGTCAAGATTTGGACACCATCAGTCACACACAATATTGCTGAAAGTCAGTCGCACAACACCTGGGCCCTATTTCACCAAGTCGACATTTGTCACCGACATATGTCGGTTAATTTTACAATTGTCCTTACTTATATAAGGGACAGGTATGTTGTGAAACGGGGATATTTTTTACAAGTCGACATATTTGTAGATTTGTCAGTAATTCTTGATATGAGATTGGAGCTGAGTCAAGTTTGCGTGACAATTGTCGACTTGTAAATATTATCCACTGTTTATTGTCCCTTATTAAAGTAAAAAAGACTATAAAATTGCTGACATATGTCACTGACAAATGTCGACTTGGTGAAATAGGGCCCTGATGGTGGGCATAAATTCTAAATCAAATAGTTATATCTTTAAAATATATAAAATAAAACTTCTTATATAGCTACATAGATAGTCATATTATTAGTAAGTACATTGAAAAGAATATAAAACACATTACCCTATTTTTATCTAATTAAGAGACAACATTTTCACAAGGTCAATAACTTAAAAATATCTAGATCTACCTTTGAAATAATAATAATCAACCTTTATATTCTGATAAATGAGTGAATGACTTCATCAAAAGGAGGAGGTTTTCAATTCGATTGTATACTTATTTTCTATATATGGGGTATGTACGGGAAACACAACTTCCTTTTTTTATTCTAAAAGCCCCACCCGACTTCAATAGACGTTATTATAACGATAAAAATGCGTATCTAATGATTTGAATATTATTTCTTGCTTTTTAGACACAGGTTTTTTGAAGTCGGTTTTTTTGTTTTTTAAACAATTTTTAATATATGTTTGTTCGAAATGCACCTTTCCAACTATCCAACATGCTACCAAGCAATATGCATACCTGCTCAACAAAAAGTAGTAGCACCTGTGAAATGTTATGTGCGCTCGCGCGTAGTGCCGCGTCATGTGCACAGAAATGTAGCAAGAGAGAGCGTGTGTAAGGGGCGCGTGCGCTTGGATTAAGAAAAAAAAAGCATGAAAATGTAATAAAAATAAGGATGGTTATCCGATCGAAAGTGGTATGATTATTTGCCTCTATGGCTCTAGTTGTCTCCTGTGTCAGATGCTGAGGCGGTTCGATTTTACCGAGAGAGTTTCATTTGTATGTATGAGTGTCAGCGGTCGTGTGTTTTACGTGTTGCCTTATATCGGGTTATTTTGAACTTACCATCCAAATTTCAAGGAGTCTAGTCCATGAAACTAAACAACTTTCTCTCAGAAACATATTGTGTCGAATTTCGCCACAAAATTTTGGTCATCATTTAATCTCTTTGATTTGTATGGGATAGTCGTCTTTTTACATTTGTACTTGTACTTAAAACGTAGTGAATATTTCCTCTATGCTTGTACTTTTCGTTTCCACGATTTGAAACAACTAACTGTTCTAAAAAGGCTTACATACACACAGAGTAGATACTTACTACTAGCTGATACAGCCTATAAATACACCATCCTTACAATACTAAACGTTGCATTTTTGTAAGTAAGTACATTTATTGATACTACGGAAACAGAAGAATGTCAAGTAAAATTATTAAATCGAAGGAAAAAGATCAGTTTGTCACTAATTACTTTAGTTCAAAAAGCTTAGAAACTTAGCTCAAATCTAAAATCACAAATGTGACTACTTAATTCGTTTTCCACAGTGTTCACTTTTTAAACACGTCCCATTGTATTGGTATGGTAATGCGCGGGCGTTGTGGTCACGGTTGGTGAGCGTCGCGTGCGCAGCGCGTGCGGCCATACAAAAGGTCATTCATTCAAAGGATCTATGTTAGAACCTTTTTCATATTGAAGTATGTGAGTGCATTATTAAAGTGTTGAATGGGATAAAGCAGATTTAATCATTAATCTAATTATTCTTTTCAAAGGTTTGTAGCTTAGTAATGGTTGTTAGAATTCATAATAGGGTTTTTAAGTATGAAATTGGCGATTTTTTTTTCTCACACACAAAGACTCTCATAATCTTCTATGATGTGATAGTCGCAGTTGCTTAGGTATTCCGAATTACGATCATGACGGCCAACTATCAGCAATAAAAATATTTCTGATTTGGTTTCCTTCACGTTGAAAAAGTACCTTAGTACCTACTCCTTTTTAACCGACTTCAAAAATTAGAAAAGGAGGAGGTTATATATTCGTCGCGTATATTTTTTATTTATTTATATGTATGTACACCGATTATTTGAAGACGGCTGAACCGATTGAAATGATTCAAACGTTCTAACATGAAGTTTGTTCCCAAGTTGGTCCCATTTTTTGAAATTTTGGAATCGGTTCAGTAGTTTTCAAATAATCTTGAAAATACTGTCGTTTTCGTTACCATTTTATATGACGGATTTTCAACCATTACTTTTTGTTTATGAACCGATTTAGATTATTCTTTTTTTGTTTGAAAGAAGACACCTTAAGAATGATACCATATTAATTTCATTGGTATTGGACTTTGGATTTTTAAGATACACGAGGGAACTCCTCAAAATCAGGTAGGAACTGTACAGTGATTGAAATATTGGTAGGTGTATGGCAATCAAAAACAAGTTAAATACCTATCTTGTCAAGGACGTTCTGGACTAGAGTTGAACTGCGAAGGCCCAACGGAACTCCTGTGGAAATTGAGTTACTCGGGAAATACCATTAAAAATGTGAAACATTAAAACGTTTTATTTTGTAAAATCATCGCTTACATACCTACCACAAAAAAGTTTAAAATAAAAAAGCTTTTAGAAAAAAGCAAAACCTCCTTCAAAAACCTTGAGCTGGAAGTATTTTTTTTACTTATTGTATTGTTTATATTCTAAAAGTCCCACCCGACTTCAATAGACATGTTGTAATTAATCGATTTGATTATTATTTCTTGCTTTTTATAGAGCTGTTTTTTTAAGGTTTTTGAAAGAGGTTTTGCTTTTTTTAAAAATATTTTTTTCAAAAGCTTTTTTTAAGCTTATTTTTCACTAAAAACATATGGCATTAGTTAGTTGAGTGTTTAAGCATTTGTATATAAAAGTTTAAAATCATTAGCATTCATGGTTGTTAAATCAATTAAGAAAATGTTAGTAAGCAAAATGCAAATTCTTTAAAATTCCCCTTATAAAACGGCAATTTCATACTTTAACCACTAATATTTATTTATTACTAGCGGCCGCCAGCGGTTTCACCCGCGTGGTTCCCGTTCCCGTGGGAATATCGGGATAAAAAGATCTGTTACCATTATACAAGGTTATTTTTAGTTAATACAAAACCTCTCGTGGGGTTGATCAGACCATCAAACTGAACAACTTTCATTATGGGACCAACCTTGAAATCGATCAACTGGTCTGATCAACGCCACGAGAGATTTTGAATTAACTAAAAATAACCTTGTATAGAACGATCCCAGATCCACTTGATATTTAAATAAATAAAAAACTTTAGAAACGCTACCCAATTATCTGTTGGGAATGATCGATTCAGTATTCAAATAGTAAAAAACCCTATAAATAATCGTTTAACGCTCAATGGCATTTCAAACTGGTAGCCCCACCTCGCCACGGATCGCTTGGAATCGCAAATTATCGCTCCTTCAAAGGGAGAACCCTAACCTAACTTTTTGCTGCAATTTAGAAATAATTAACATGTTGCATTTGCATAATTGAACCTATTTCAATACGAGAGGGTGGAGGACATCAAAAAAATCAGACCAACTGGAGCCCAATCGCGCTAATTCTGAACGATATAAATCCAAAACCTTAAAATTTATATGGGTGAAGTTTTTAATATGCAAGTTTTGAAATGAGGTCATTTAGTTACTTTTTTACGATGAAACATCAGAGAGTACAAAAAAATGCGAAAAAGTTGGGTACAGGTAATTAGAGAGGCTTTTCTATGAGAAGAACACACGTAGCAAGTTTAACTGTACATTACAGGACAAAAAAATGTAAACACATACATCTATTTGATTAATCTGGAAGCATAAATGTAAATTAATTTATGATCTACAAGCCTAACCTTGTTACTTAACCTGAAATCGCAACTTTTTCACAACCCTATTTAGTTAGAGGATAGAATATTTATTGTGCAGTTTTATAATGGACTGTAAAATAATCTCTCAATCTTTAAAATTTAAAGTGTATTTTTACAAAGAGACTTCTAAATTAATAATGGGAAAATTAGAATGAAGTAAAGCGTAGTTAATTTTCTTTATTAAAAAGTCCGATGACATCTGCACAATAATATTGGACTCGTATTTATCACCTTATGCGAAGCTGTATACATCTCAGTCATAATCAAATATTGTACCAAAATTAGGCTACATTTCTACATTATTTTCCGGCTCGCCACTATACACGTTAGACGAAGATTTTTCTCTTATCTCCCACTAGGTAGCGGTAACGAGGCGAAAGTTTCACGTGTATGCCGTCGTTAAAGGCCCTCGGACTTTTTCTTTTAACGAATTTTCTTGGACAGTTCTGTGCACAGTTTTTATGTGCGGCACTGTAATAGTTTTAGTGATCGCCTTAGAGTATTGTGACGTTTTTATTTGATTTGCTATCTGATATTTTTGTTAATAAGTTGACACATTAGGATCATCTATGAATTGGTCCCTTTTTCCATTCCGATCAACTGGAAACTGAGCAAGAGTTGATCTTGATATTGAAAACTATATACAACGTATTAATGAATTAACCCAAAATGGGAAAACCGTTTCTTTGGACCATAAAACAGCTGTTTCATACAAAAATTTATAACGAAAATATCAAAATGCATGAAGCAGCTGATTTTTTTTTCGCGATTTCAGAGTTGGTCCCATAGTAAAAGATCTTCAGTCTGATAGTCGGAAGAAACGGTTTTCGAAATGAATGGTCCAATGGATAATATCAAGACGTAAAAAAAAATAAAAAAAAAATAAAAAAAATAATAATAAAAAAAATAATAATAACTTAACCTAAAATGGATAAGAAATATAACATTTGTGTCAGTACGAAATGTTTTTGTTTCAAACCTTACAATTAAATTAAATTCTACGTAACTATGACTGAGAATCGCACTTGACTGTCTTCTAATCCGGTATACGTTCAGCAGTGCCAATTAGTTCACGTTCTAATACTAATGGATGATCAAACAGTCCTGTTACACTGATTGTCACGACCTTCCTGGGAACGAACCAACTTTGATCAGATAACTAACATAGAGAGATAACTATGTTTGATACATACAATTGAAAAATGATTTTGTCTTCTGATTTAATTAGATATTTATATTTACCCCTTTTCACAATATGCTTACACCCTGTATTTTTTGATATCCCTTAACTCTTATATTCTATTAGTTATGGAGATATTATCAATCTTAATTAAATTACTTCAAAAGTTGACCCTACCATTATTTATTTTTGCTTACACATAGGTACTTTGACTAAAAGTAAAGAATGACGTTAAGCTTTCATTGACAAAGATACTACTTTTTAAATTTGAAATTTTTGCATTCACAATGCTATTTTTAAACAATACTAAATAATATACTAGAAAAAATACGACTCGCACCAGATCAATACTAAGACGGGAATCGAACCCGCGATAGCTCAGCGGTCACAGCATTGGACCGGATATCCAAAGGTCGCGGTTTCGATTCCCGTCTTAGTATTGATCTGGTGCGAGTCGTATTTTTTCTAGTATATTATTTAGTATTGTTTAAAAATAGCATTGTGAATGCAAAAATCTCAAATTTAAAAATTATATAGCTATTTCATCTTAATCAATTGTCTAAATATTATCTGGAAAGATATTTCAATTGAATTTCTAGGTAATTCCTCACACAGTGAAATAACGCTGGCTTGCAGCGTAAGAGTAAGATATACTAGAAGAAATTCGACGATGTCACTAGTGACTCGGTAGGTCAGCGGTCAGAGCATTGGACCGGATATCCAAAGGTCGCGGGTTCGATTCCCGTCTGAGTATGGATCTGGTGCGAGTCGTATTTTTTCTAGTATATTATTTAGTAACCTATATTGTTTAAAAATACTACTACTGATTTTCATTGATGACTTAATTCATATTCAGAAGTACGGAAATGTGACGTTAAGTAGTCTTAACGTTATTGAATTATTTTGTATGAAAAATGAAAATGAAAAAAGCTTCAATTGAAAAATATTTCCTATGCCATTTGATTCTATATTTCATGGTCTCATTAATACCCTAGAGTTATAAAAAAACACGTTGTTATTTTTTCCAATCAAAAAAGTCGGTGTAGGATTCAGTAATTTGACTTTTAAAACTGTCACATTTGTTTAATCATGGCGCCATTGCTTGCTTATACAATCAGACCGTTCCAAATTACTGAGCCGAATTAAAAATCCTACTGTAATGTACTCGGTGAGGAGCTCGGTGGCGCAGTGGTTTAGCGTCTGGCCCAACGATTTCGGCGGTCAAGCAACGTTCGCAAGAGTCGGTCATGGGATAGGTGACCAAAAATTTATTATCTCGAGCTCCTCCGTGCTTTGGAAGGCACGTTAAGCACTTGGTCCCGGCTGCATTTGCAATCGTTAACACCCACCAATCCGCATTGGGCCCGCGTGGTGGGTTATGGCCCATACTCCTTACCACCCATAAGGAAGGCCTGTGCCCCAGCAGAGGGGACATTAAAAATGGCTGATGGACATGGACTGTAATGTACAGCCATGAGCTATGAAATGTACAAACCATTTTAATAATCACATTACTGATTTCTCATGATATGACATACCACTGACTGATAGAATTGATATAGTGTGACAATGTTCTTTTGGTGTGTTTGTGTGTGCGTGTGTGTACACATTTCATTGGTCGTGATCGTGAATGTACCTACTACACTTGAGTTATAATATAATATTAATATTCCGCTTGAATACTTTTGCAAATGTTTGATGGCTCCGATCAAACAGAAAATCTGAATCCAAGCCACTGATTAGGAAATCGGTCTGCAATGTTTGAGTTGAACATTTTATATTAAACTGCTTTCACTGGAGTTTCTTTGAAGTTGAGAGTTTCTTGCGAGTTTTTTGTTCCTAAGATTTTACAGTCTTCTCATGGAGGTGGCAGGATTTGTCTACAAAGTTAGTTATATTTTTGCTACTGATAGAAGACGGCTATTACTCAGCGAACTAAAATCTATGGAAGAAAAAATGGCATCACACGAAAACTACAAATAAGTAGATGGACCTAATTATGCAGCACAAAGCGTCTGAACACTGGTTGCTTATTAGCGACCATAATTTGTACTCATAGATATTTTCTATACTTAAACGAAAAAAATCACAGATCTCGTGCCTTTCACGACCTTCTGGTACTCTCTCTCTTAATCGTTCCCTCATAACTGAGGATCATGATCACCGGCTGCTTTTACGATTTGCCTCCATCGGTCTCGGTCCATGGTTGCTCTCACTGCTTGATGGAATTTGCTTGAGGAGGTTGCTAGTCTTACTTGGTCAGACCATCTGGTTGGCGAACGACCTCGGGCTCTCTTGCCTTCTATTCCACCAACCACGACCAGCTAAGTATGAGAGTACGCGAAAGTATGAGAGTACGCGATGTAAGCAGATAGTGGACAGCCGAGTCTTGACATTTGATTTTTCCCGATAGATAGTGGTGGAAAAAAGTGTGGGACAGCGGGAATAGGCTATGTTAGTTACCTACTTATATACCTATAAATTGTACTCCGATAATAATATCATTAAAATAGAATCACCACTTCATTCGACAATCATCTATACATATAATAAAGCTGTAGAAAAGTTGTGTCTGTACAAAGAAAATATTTTGAAAAAAAGTGGCAGACGAAGTCGCGGGCGGAAGCTAGTTATTGAATAAATTTTATTTCATTGGAACAAAAACATTTACTCTTATACAAAAAAAGTGCTGTGCTCGAAAGCAAAACGTGTTCTTCTAAAGAAATGCAAAATGCAGTTTGTATGTATACAGATAATATTCTCATTATTCTTCACTATTCAATAAATAAAAACTTTAAAAAGTCAACTATACGGTACCTTTCCTACGACGACTGTCGAGATGCGCTCGAGTGCAGCGAAGATCCTAGAATCGAGAACTTTCGACGCTAACGATTGGATCGGGGCCCGTTGTCCAATGTATCCGACGAATATGAAACGATGTTCGTGATGTCTATGAGGGAATTATTGTTAACTTTGTTAGAATAGAAAAGGACTTAGCTAGCTAGCTAGCTAGTTAGTATCATAGATGAAGTCACTCCAAATAACCAAAATTAACTATACTCACATTGTTCTCAAATAAAATAGTTCACGTTTAATAAGTGTACAAGGTTTTTTTTTATTTTTTTGATAAAAATAATAGTTCTTACTTACATCGTGCAATGAAATGGATATGGAGCTGAGACTTATTTGCACTAAATGTTTTATTTCATGATTGACTACTCAAAATCTAAACTAGGTACTTAAGTTAATAAATTAGGCAATTAACACAATTGAATTGAATTCAATTCAATTCATTTATTCGCAGATATAGGTAAAAAAAAAGTTAACAGGTCAAATAAAACACAAATCGGCCTAATCACAATTAAAAATAAATATAAGCATTACTAAATAATATACTAGAAAAAATACGACTCTTATCAGATCACATTCTCGGACGGGGATCAAACACGCGACCTTTGGAAGTCCGATCCAATGCTCTGGCCGCTGAGCTACCGAGTCATTTGGTAGCTCAGTTAGTGTAGGAAATGAAGCGATCTTTTGTATGGAGACCCCAACATTAAATCCTCAGTCGATGAAACTTTGCAGGGATGTAATATAGTATGAAGCAAAACCTATGTACAAATATCCAAAAAAAAAACGATTTGGATTATTTCAAAAATATGTTTCATTTATGATACTTTATCATACTGTAAAGTTTGGTCTACTGAGGATTTACTGTGGGGGTCCACTACCTTCCTCTCCTACACTAAGTGGCCACAGCGTCGGTCCGCGACGAGAAAAAAAAATCCCTCGGGAGCCTTTGACCGGGAAAAAAGTCGCAAAATGGCTCAAAAGATTTGAGCCCTTTTTTGCGATTAACAAACATCTAAATGAAAAAAGTTTCAAATTTGTAATATTAGTAGGAAGTAGGATATTAGTAAGTTTAGTAGAATTTTATTTTAACGAAATATTTTGTATAGGGCACATTGGTAAAGCGCTCGGGTCGTGAGATACCTAGACAGCAACTATCGCAATTCCACGGACATCGAACCATGAACCCTTACTGTTAGTAAACACAAGGATCTATACGATAAAAAAGGAGCTTTTTTATTTTCTGCTCGTAAAAGTATTCAACAATAATACCGAGTTAGATAAAAGCTTATGGGGTATTTACATGGAGCGACTTGGCCGGCAACTTTGGAGGCGACTTTAGTCAATTAGCGCTTTTTATCGACAATCGCTTGTAAAATCTAATCGCAAACTTAATGCCGGGTCAACAAAAACATCTCAACATCGTCTACACAAAACATTGTTTCGCGAAACGTTTTTGTGTAGAGAAACAATATATTTTGCGCGGGTCGAGGGGTAGGGTAATGTCATAATCATCTGTCATTTTAACAACTCGCTAGCGTTTTGTGCGCCAAGTTAGAATGAAAGTAATTCTTCGAAATTTGATTCGGAGCAGCGAGAAAAATTTTCCTATACTAAATCGATCTTATATTTATAATTATTGACAAATGAAAAAATTTCGCCATTGTAAATCTATCTTGAAAGAGACGCTTTTTTCTAGTGCTAACATAAAATGCTAAATTGGTAACACTGAAGTTTTGTCTACACAAGCCACGCAATCGCTGTGGATGGCGTGTGTAGAGAAACATGTTGCGGAAACAAAGTTTTGTGTACGTATTTTTGTTGAATGTTTTCGAAAAAACTTTACTATGGACCCAGCATAATATCTATCAATGAGGTGGCGATTCGATTTCTCAAACGATTGTCGAATTAAAGTGCTTATTGACTAAAGTCGCCTGCCAAGTCACTCCTCGTAAATACCCTGTTACATGGGATTTGGCTTTCAAGTTATTATTACTGGGCAGACAAACTCCTGACTAATTTGAGGCTCATTATCAGAACTAAAATTAACTATCGAATCAATCAGTAGGTAATACAATAATTTATTAAGCTTTCTATTAATTATTCGTCTTTGATTTATAGATAACAATGGAATAAATTAAACCAAGTTACGCACAGTAATACAAAAAATGCAAGAGTCGGATACGAAAGGATCATTGAGAGTGTACGCGTGGGGTCCGAAAGTGCATTCTCATCGGCCATTGTCCATTAGTCCATAGGGTTGTCCACTACATCCACAACTGCTTTTACGTTTTATTTCTGATCACACAGAATGACTGAGTGGATAACGTCTCCTTAAATTAAAGTAATTAATTTCAATCAGAATAACTAAAACTTTTTTTTCACAACGGGATAGTGTTTGGCTTTCACCTCACCTGATGCTAAGTGACGATAAGGCCCAAGGTGGAAGCGCACTACACCCGGAATCCCCATACTGAGGAACTGGCTATCTTACCTCTAACTGCCGGAACTCAACAATTTTTAAATTGTTCTTAAGGCGTCAGGCTTAGGTAAGATGGTGATTTGTGGTAGCCACCAACCAAGCCAAGTACAAATCGTATCCCCCCTAGGAATCAAACCCGGGACCCTTGCGTCTTACACGGGTGGATGAACCACTAGAACACAGAGGCAGTTAAAGTTAATTATTATAAAAAAAAACTACGCAATCAATTCGCAGATTCACAGCACCATGAAAACTTCAACTGCCTGTAATTCAGCAATGGCTACAATTTCAAGGTGATATCATTTCTTACTTGTAAGTAAGAAGTTCTATCACCTTGAAAAATGTAGAAAGTAAAAAAATTAAAGCACTTATTCACGCTCACAAATATTTTCCATATTACTGCATAACTTTGAGGCATGGGTAAAGTTTCTAAATGGCATGAGTAGTAGGTAATTGGGCTCTCTGGATCACAGGAGATCCAGCTCGCCCAATTACCTCTATTCAATCTATTCAAATACATTTTTTTAATACTACATCATCGAATAACTTTTATTTCATCTATTCAAGTAAGTAGGTATTATTTTATTACCTTTATTCAATCTATTCAAATAAAAAAAATATATATACATCAACCTTCAGCACATTCATTTAATCGATTCAAAGGTGTTTTTCGAATCACCTTCAGTGGTTTTTTTATAATCGCACAGTAATTTAGAATCTATTCTAATAGGTACCTACTTACTGTTTTCTATAATCTGCACGGCAATAACTTTCATTGATTTTAAGTATTCAAATGATAAACATAGTAAGTAATATATCGTTCAGATACTTCCTTTACCATGTTTGTGAATATAGGTATTTTGAATTGATAATTTTATATATTTTCAATGTTATGAAAGTTTTATGATAACACTAGCTTTCCGCAACTTCGCTCGCGTGGGTTTTAGGTTTTTTATCGAGCGGGTGGAGACGCAGTGGGATAAAAAGTAGCCTACGTCATCCCCAAGGTCCTATCTATATCTGTGCCAAGTTTTGTTGAAATCGATCCAACCAGTTGTTTAGGCGTGAAACGTAATAGACAAAGTAACTTACTTTTATATTTATAATATTAGTATGAATAGTGGATTTTAAAAATAAATTCATTACAAACGTAATGCTATGTCAAGTAACTCACTATTGTCAAAAAAAATCTTACTGATAAAAATAGCTCGCATAACTTAGAGATGTGACGGGTGTGGGTGAGTGCGGGGAGGGCTGTGCATGAGCGTTGTATTACACTCTCTAAATAAGGGTATGGAACACATTCCTTTGCTTCAATCTGTACGTTTTAAGACTTCTTAGTTTCATATTTAAACTAGTTCTGTCCCCGATTTCGTTCGCGACATTCAGGAAATCTTCAGAGTACCTTTGAATGGGATTAAAAATATCCTTTGTTTTTTACTCAGGGCTATAACATAAAAAGAAACGAAGTTATTAAAGGCGTATAATTTTTCTGTCATAACATAATTTACCTAAACTGAAACACTTTCTTTGTTAGAAGTCTTTACTTATTTGTGGAAAAATATTTAGTAAAAGAAAGTTCAATAAATTATTTAGACACGAGTACATTGACTTTATTATAAAACGTGATCTAAAGTAAACGTTTGTTTAAACATAGGTTATGTAGCCACTTTTGATTGTTAAGATGTAAAATAGTAGTTAAGAGCATAAGTTTAAACTAGGTCTAACTTAGATCGCGGTTTGAAATATGTTTTTATTTGTTGAACTTATTTCAAAAAAAAATTCGATTATATCCAATTTAATTAATTATAGCGTGTTCCAAGCAACGTATACAATTTGCAACAATATTTCAGGACGTTATAGGTACTATTTTCATAGTATTTTTATATACTTATCTTTAGATAAAACTTTAGTTGTTTCTAACGTATACAATACAATATAGTATAACGGCTATAATACCTACTTAATTGATAAGAAAAAGGTTGTACCTAAAGCCAGACAATAGCTGCTGACAAATTGTAAGGTATAATCATTTGATAAAATACCTAAAGGTCAATGGGCATTTTGTTCAGACGTTTGGCCTATGGCGTACACAAACGAAATAGGGCTAGATATGTAGATAAATGTATCTGCTACTCAGTGATATGGGTCGCATTCTAGCAGACCATGTTTCATTTTTATCATTATATCATATAATTTCAATAATAAATAAAATAAAATAAAGACAATACAAACGTTTATTATGCCACCACACATTTTCACAATGCTGAAAGTAAAAACTTCTGTTTTATTAACAAAAGTTTAATACCATCATACATATACTCGCACACATACTGTGAAATAACTTTTTTCTGCCGGTAGGTACATAAAAATATAAAACATATTTTGAAAAGTGGGATTGAATTCTTCAATTTAAAACTGGTTTGGTTTCTGTACGTGAACTTTCATCAAGCAGGCCAAATATGCCCAATGACCTTTGTTAAGAAATTTAATTTCTTTGTTTTGCAACTTTTTAAGATTTTTACAAATATATATTTTTGTTTATTTTCACCAGTTATTTTTTAGTTATTTTAAATCTACATCTAACTGACTTTTACAAATAAAGCAAATAATCCAATAATGGTGTAAATGGTGAGCGTTTAAACGTTGAATTTATTTAATTGTTTCGAAATTCATTCCTACAATGCCTAAACTAATTTGATACGTATAAAATTTGAATGTAAGTATAGGTATAATATATTTCGAAGATTATGAAATTATCTTTGAAATATATTAATATTTGAATTCCGAGTAAACGGAGTCGTCGACAAAATCATGTTAAAAAAATATTTTTAATATGAAAGAGATCCTACTCATATTATAATATAATTAAAAAAGTTTGTATGTTTGTTAGTAGTTATTTTGTTATAGATATTCATGTTTTTTTAGCAAATTGAATGCGAAGGAAAGCGTGGAGAAAAGTTTAATGGAAATACATTATTATTATTAACTATTGTCATTACAACAATGCTCTCGTTTCTTAATCATTTTAATCAACGAGCAAAGCCAGAACAATAATCTTGTATCACCTTTGCATCGTTTGATTTACTTTTATGGAAAATGCTGAATGCTCTGTTTAACACTAAGAAATGTTACACGGATGCATACATTGATAATTTTAAGATTGATATATAAGAGGGTCTAGGGACTACTCCTCATTGATTGCTGAGTTTCCACACTGTGCTTGCTGGTTTTGTGAAATTTCTTCTACGTGAAACACACAAAGCATCATGTAAGTAAAACTTCTATTTTAAATAACCTTTACTTTTATAATAATTTACTTTTCAAAGTTTACATTTATAAAACTTTTAGTTATTGATTTTGATATAAAAAAATATTATTTATAATTAAAAAGTGTTTCTATAATAACTTAGTTATTTTAATTGTTTAATTTTGAATGATAATTTTATTTCCTCCTACCCTTTTATTCCTTCCTACTTTAGCAGTGAAAGGCTGAATATTCATTATTTTTATTTTATTTTCAGGTCTAAACACGCTGATGAACTTTTTCCGTCTGAAGACGAAACAGTTATCGAGAAGCCTAAAGTAGAAAAACGAAAATCGAAATCCAAGTCCAGCGCTGATGACTGCTTACGAAAGAAAACAAAATCATCATCATCATCGTCGAGTGCCGGAACCAGCTCCAGTAAAATGACTGCCAAACAGTTGTTTGGAAGTGACAGCGAAGACGATGATGACTTCGTCACTCAAGAAGATGGTAAAAAAGCTCCTTTATTATCTTACATAAGCCGACGTGTTGCGAACGGGTATTGCAGACAACTCTATCCAAACAAATCAGGCAAGCAGTATATTGAATTAAAAATATACAACACTAATGAAATAGAAAAGATATCTCCGATGAATCGTTGGCGACAAGCAATTATTACTATTAAAACACAAACGGATACTGACACAGAAGCTTGGCGTAATCTGAGCAAATTCATAAAAGATACTCGTGAAGAGTATAAATCATGTACTCCTACGTTCATTGGAACTATGTATTAATATAATAATTTTCTTTTAATTTTTATATTGCATTTAAAACTGTAGTTTCTTATGCTGTATTTCTGTATTTCAAACTCGTTGAGATATAAAAGACCCGATTTAAATGAAATTAATGGATGAGTAAGTGTGGATAAAACAACATAGAACATTTTTAGGAAATCATATTGGTAAATTAGACTCTGTTCCCTTGTTCAAGCGACACCTGCATTGTACGATTACACTATCATATCGGTCTCGTATATTTCAACGTGAATAGTTACTTATTATAGTTATCATATAGGTATATAAGTACTAATTATCAATATAGTTACTTATTATAGTTATAATTCTTTATACTAAATATACTTTGATTATAAATAACATTAAATATCTGTGTTTATTAAATAAATGTCTTGCATATTAAAACGACTACTTTTTTATTTCTGTTTCCAGTTGAATCGTCTGAGGAGCATAATACTGAGAAAACTAGAATTTGTTTAAATGACTCTGAACATGAATTTATAAAGAAAAAGACTGTAAAAATGTGTGAAAATTGTAATATAGAAATAGATAAGAAATTGTTTAAAAATCATTTAAAATCAAATGTTCATAAATCAAATAGTATTTTGAAAACAAAATTACCCAATATTGATATTATATCAACTGCATTCAGAAACAGAATTGTCACATATAAAGTGAACCCTACACCTAACGTTGAGTATATCCTTGCTGAAAATTTCTTAAGTGATATAAAAAATAGTGTCCTTAATTTGTTAACATTATCATTAAAAAAACATATATGTGTAAAAGTAAATTTTGAACTTTTTTGTTTTTATTACTTACCCAAGGATGATAAATTAGAGCTTAAATCTTTTAATTCATCATTTTGCAGTATTTTTCAAAATAGTAATATTGATGAGCTTTATTCAAATATAATGAGTAAATTTATAGCAAAACTTATTGAGTTTGATCACTGTGAATCAGGATGGTCTTTTCATTCAGTTAGTCATTTAGAAATTAATATCAATAAATATACCCCCATGAGGGGAGGCACTTTTTTAGAATTACCTCAGTTTATTAAGAATACTAAGAGTTGCTTGAATATTAAAAATAACGATTCATTTTGTTTATTATGGTCTGTAGTAGCTTCTTTATTTCCGTGTGCTAGAAATGTATGTAGACCGAGCTCATACCCGCATTTTAAAAAGGTTTTAAATATTCAAGGAATTAGCTTTCCTCCTTCATCTGAAGACATAAAACTGCTAGAAAAAAATAATAGTGATGTAAGTATTAACGTTTATGGAATTGATGAAAAGAAACAACTTGTCACCGGGCCTCTATATTTAACAAATGAAAGAAAGGTAAATCACGTAAATTTACTTTATCTAGAAAAGAATAATGTTGGTCACTATTGTTTAATTAAAGATCTTGAAAAATTAATCAAACATCAAATTACAAATCATCATGGCAAAATACATTTATGTGAGAGATGTCTTCAAGTTTTTTCAAGTGTTAATAAATACAAAACTCACGTCTGTTCTAAAGTTGTGACTTTTTTGCCTGAAAAAAACACAAAGTTGCAGTTTAAGAATTATGAAAGACAGCAAAAAATACCATTTGTAATTTATGCAGACTTTGAGTCTATACTTTTCGATCACTCCGAAAATTCTACTAATAATACGTTAAAGTATAAAAAACATCAACCATCATGCTTTGCCTATTATATATGTTGCTCTTTTGACCCCAGTTTAAATAAATTTAAAAAATATAGAGGTTCGGACTGTGTTCCAGTTTTTGTAAAATCATTAGTTAAAGATATAATTGCCATTGATAAAGTAGTAAAAAAAAAAATCCAATGACTTTAACTATAGAACAACAAAAGTTGTATGAAAACGCAACCACTTGTCACATATGTAAAAAACTTCTTTTTGATGATAAAGTAGCAGATCACGATCATTTTACTTCTGAATTTAGAGGGGCTGCACATTCGTATTGTAATTTGATATATAAAAAATGATCTTTTGTACCTGTAATTCTACATAACTTAGCAAATTATGATAGTCATTTATTTATAGAAGAGTTGGTTAAATATGAGGGAGATCTGTACGTTATACCTAAAAGTAAAGAAAAATATATAACTTTTACTAAGTTTATAAAGTCTGAGGAGAATAAACATAGTATTCAGATTAAGTTTTTAGATTCTTTCCAATTTTTAAGTTCTAGCTTAGATGAGTTGACTAAAAATTTAAATGATGAAGATTTTACTAATCTTCATAGATTCTTTACCAATAATGAACATTTTAATTTATTGAGGCGCAAAGGGGTATATCCTTATGACTATGTAAATGATTGGTCAAAGTATGAAGAACCTCAACTTCCGCCAAGAGAATGTTTTTACAACAGCCTAAGTATGAGTCATATAAGTGATGAGAACTATGCTCATGCATTTAAGGTATGGAATACTTTTGACATTAATACGCTAGGAGAATATACTGATTTATATTTAAAATGCGATGTGTTATTACTGTGTGATGTTTTTGAAAGTTTCCGAAACATGAGTTTAAATTATTACAATCTTGATCCTGCATATTATGTTTCTTCTCCTGGCTTAAGTTGGGATGCAATGCTGCTGTATACTGATGTAAAATTAGATTTGATAAATGATTTAGAAATGTATCAGTTTCTTGAAAAAGGTATTCGTGGTGGACTAGCTCAATGCTCTCTAAGACATGCAACGGCAAATCATAAATATATGTCAGAATATGACAGTTCTTTACCGTCTTCTTATTTAATTTACTTGGATGCAAATAATTTATATGGCTATGCAATGACTAAGAAACTACCAATATCAGATTTTAATTTTATGTCTTCAACTGAAATCAACAACTTTGATGTTATGACTATACCAGATGACGCTGAATTTGGGTATATTTTAGAAGTTGACTTAGAATATCCGTTTTCTTTGCACGATCGTCACAGCGATCTTCCTTTTGCTCCTGAAAAGTTTATTCCACCCGGTAGTTTATCCCCAAAATTAATTGCAAATTTATATGACAAATTTAACTATGTTATACATTATATTCATTTAAAAGAATGTCTAAAAAATGGTTTGGTATTAAAAAATATTAAACGCATATTAAAATTTCGGCAAGACAATTATCTGAAAAAATACATTGATTTAAATACTCAGCTGCGTCAAGCTGCAACATCATCATTTCAAAAAGACTTTTTTAAGCTTTTGAATAACGCAATATTTGGCAAAACAATTCAAAATAGACGAAAAGAAGTTGAATTAAGGTTAGTTACTACTTGGAATGATAACTATAATAAAACGAATAAATGTGTTGGAGCAGAAAAATTAATTGCAAAACCTAATCTAAAGAGTGTAAGTGTTTTTTCTGAGCATTTTGTAGCTATCCAATTAAAGAAAGAAAAAGTTATTTTAGATAGACCCATTTACATCGGTTTTACTGTATTGGAGTTTTCAAAAGTGCACTTATATCAATTTCATTATGAGTACATTAAACGAAAGTATGAAGATAATGCAAAGCTCTGTTACACAGACACTGACAGTCTGTTATATGTGATACAAACTAATGATGTGTATAAAGATATTAAAACAAATATTTCATTGTTTGATACATCAAATTTTCCTGTTGATAATCCTTACAATCTACCTAGAATAAATGCTAGAATACCTGGCTTGTTTAAAGACGAATTCGGTGGTGAGAATATACAGGAGTTTATAGGACTAAGAGCAAAGCTGTATTGTATTAAAAATAAGAAGAATGTTCTTAAAAAAGCTAAAGGTGTATCAAAACCCGTTACATCTCGGTTACGCGTGAGTGATTATAGTAAAGTTTTAATTTCAGGTCAAAAATTAAGAAGTAAAATGAATCTGATCAAATCTATTAGACATTCAGTTTATTCACAGCAAGTTAACAAATTAATTTTAAGCGGTAACGATGATAAGAGACAGATTTTACCTAATCAAATACAAACTGTACCATGGGGTCATTGTAATTATGTGTTTTAGTTTTATTACTTATACAAAATATATTTTTAAATAAAAATACTTATTTTAATACATTGTGTATTTATTCACATCCTTAATATAGGTATAACTATTTCATTATTTATTAGGTAAATGTAAATGAAACAAATTGAAATTTCTCGTACAATATTTTATATTTCATTTAAATGTAGGTATACTTTTAAATATGAATTGATAATTTTATGAATCATGCAATTTTTTCACAATTTTATCCACTAAGTTATCGGCTGCATACATAATCTCATCATATCTGTTTTCAGCCACGTACTGCACGGTAATTATATTCTTTGGTGTTTCACATTCAGCAGTGTCACTTTTAAGATCATAAATATTCAGTTTTATTAAAAACTCGCCTTTCCTGTCTTTTTTTAAAACGTAAGATGTAGATGAAGTAGAGGCAACTGGGCTTTCTTCACATAAGTGCAGAATGCGGTCTCGTTTAAGTGTCTTTAAAGACAATTTTGCTTTTTTCTTTATGGATTTTAAGGATTCTTTTGCTCCCATGAGCTGCTTTTGTTTATCATTTGATTCAACTGTTTTCGAGTTTTTTATTTCTTGTTCCAAGTTTCGATCATCAGCTAAGTAACCATCCACATCTTGAGCATAGTAAAATGGATTTGTGATTGGATCACAATTTTCAACTTCAAGGCCAATAAAATCTGTATCGAGCGACATTTCCTATAACAAACATAAATATTTAAGAAAACGAATATAGTTAGTTTTATAATACGACCAATGAAACGTATCATGTAGGTACTTACTAGATTTTTCTTCAAATTTTTCTTTATTTGGTAGTGTGTCTTGCAAAAGCTGGCACGCAAATGATGCAGTTCTGATTATATTAGTAAAAAGTTAAATCATGTCTTTCCATATTTAGAATATCCTATCCTTATTAGGCACGAAACATTTGATTACCATTGCTGACCATTGATTTTTTAGCCGACCCATTTATGTGATAGATCATGTTGCATTATTATAGATGCCTTTAACTGTAACATCATAACATACCTATATAATATGATTCAGCAGTGTGATATATAGTCATTTTACTAACATCCATGAAACATTGTGGTCAAGTTAAAAATAAATATGAAATTTTTAAAACAAAAACAAAGCTTGAAACTGGAATGTATTTGTCCTCCATCATCAAATGAACCAAAACGACATGGCAATTTATTGCCTAACAGTATACGCTGTATTGTTTGCGGTCCATCAAATTGTGGAAAGACCAACTTAGTAATTAGTTTATTATTACATAAAGATGGTCCACGTTTTTGTAACATTTATGTGTATTCGAAATCTTTATATCAACCTAAATACGTATATTTAGAAAAAGTTTTAAATTTGGTGCCAAACACATCTTTTAACAAATACAATAATAACAGTGATATTTTAAGTCCACATGATGCTTTACCTAACTCAATAATTATTTTTGATGATGTGGCTTGTGAAAACCAAAACAGCATTCGGGATTATTTTGCTATGGGTCGTCACAAAAATATTGATTGTTTTTATATAAATCAAACGTACACAAAAATACCTAAACAACTTGTAAGAGACAATTCAAACCTAATAATACTATTTAAACAAGATGACATCAATTTAAGGCATGTTTATGATGAACATGTGGGATCAGACATGTCATGGTGTCAATTTCGTGAAATGTGCTCAACTGTTTGGAATAAACCTTTCAGTTATCTAGTTATCAATAAAGACTGTGAACGAAATAATGGATGTTATAGGATGGCATTTGACACATTTATAGTGGTAGATTAACATACATAAGAGCTTGTTTTATCATTAATGAGTCACTTTTATTTTTGACTTTGAACTGAGTGCAATTAATTCTAAAATGGAAAAAGAACTTAAAGAACAGATTGTGAAATCAGCAGCAGCTGTAAAAAGAAAGGTTGAAATGATTAGAGATGTCAAAAATTCTAATAATATGGCCTTAGAGACAATATTTAAGCCCATAGTTGGCCCACTTAATACATTAGTAAATAAAAAACATCATAACGAAGAACCAGAATATAAAACTATTCTAAAAAAGATCAAAGATAATGAAAGTGAGACCTCGCATCCTTCTATTGAAAGTTTTAGTGAAGGTCTCAGTGAAAATGAAGAAGAACAAGTAGACATAGATACATTTGAAAAAACTAATAAAACTCTTACTGCTTCACCTTCTGAATATCACAATGCAAGTGAAAGTCATTCAGATGACCACAATGTAAGTGAAGAGTCGTATAAATCGATCCATTCATCACCTAACCCAAAAAACCAATCACTATCATGGTCTACATCCTCTGAAATGATGAGTGTTATACCTTTTGGAATAAGAAATGAACGGGGAAAACTACTACTTGGCAAAACACGAGTTTATGATAACGGTAGAATTTTAAAAATTGGAAACTATAGTTGCAGTAAAACTCAGGGCTTAAAAGAATTGTTGTACAAAAAGAAACCTAATTTAGACATTATTACAAATGATGATTTACTAAATTATAAAGCACTATTAATAGAAACCAATGCACATAGGCGTAATTATGACCCATCAAAACCAATCAACAGCAACAAGGAATTTAAATATATGAATATTATTAGACCACTATTTAAATTTTCAAGAAAAATAACTAGCTCGGAGAGTCTTTCAGAGGGGAAAGGTATGAAACTTTTAAAAAAGTTTAAGAAAAACACTGATTATGTTTATTGGGATGATCCAAATGAGTTAGTAGAACGATTAAAATTGTTATATGCGTCAAGAGACGCTGGTAACACTGGCTTAGATAATGAAATTATTGCAATAATCGAGGAACTATATGAAACGGGCATCATAAAAAAATATAAGTAACATGCAATGTGAAAACTGCGCAGTCAGCTAACAGTAAGGAACGCATAAACACTCTGCAATGAATATAGATAAATTTGGTAATCACGTACCTAAACGTTTACGATTAAAAGAATACATTGATACCTTAAACGATACTTTAGTTAAGTCAGAAACAGGTGATTACGACTTAAAATCATCCAAATTAAAAGGTTTGGCATCTCCTGAGAATGATGATGAAGCTGTAAATAAAGCATATATGGATGAAACTGTTCAACAATTAAGACATGAAATGAAAAAAATCTATAGCGATGTTAAAATTTACCTCAATAATCTGGAAAAAGTGACTACAGAAAATTTAAGTACTTTATTTTATTCAAAATCTGAAATAGATCGTATGATTGAGTCATACAAAGTCTAATATAATGAGTAAAAAGGACGTAGTCGACGAACTCCACAGAGCAGCGAGAAGGAATTTTCCCCGTCGATGTACAATCATAAAAGGAATAGATGATTTGTGGCAAGCTGACCTTATGGACTTTCAAAAGTATTCACATTATAACAAAGGTTATAAATACATTTTAGTAGTGATTGACGCTTTATCAAAGTTTGTATGGGTTAGTCCTTTGAAATCGAAGGAGAAAAAATGTGTTACAAATTCAATGCAAAAAATATTATGTAATTCATCTCGAAAGCCTAAAAATTTACAAACTGATTTAGGTACAGAGTTTTAAAACGATAATTTTAAACAATTGATGAATAAATATCATATTAACCATTATTCTACCTATTCTATAAAAAAGGCATCTATTGTAGAACGAGTAATAAGAACATTAAAAGGTCACCTTTTTAAACTGTTTAGCCTACATGGTCAATATCAATGGCTAAAAAAAAACTTGGAAGACGTGGTATATTGCTATAATAATACTAGACATCGAATAACAAAATTTAAGCCCATCGATGTTAATAAAACAAACGAGACGGTTGTCCGATCAAACATAATTAAAACACAAAGTAACAAAAACAAAAATAAACGAATTAAGTTCAAAGTTGGAGATCATGTTCGTATTAGTAAACATAAAGGAGATTTTTACAAAGGTTATACCCCAAATTGGTCAACAGAAATTTTTAAAATCGTCAAAATCAATCACACAAATCCTTCAACTTATCACTTGGAAGATAAACATAAACAAAAGATTTTAGGATCTTTTTATGAATATGAGTTACAGAAAACAAAGTTTCCAGACATATATCTTATTGAAAAAGTTATAAAAAGAACAGGAAATAAACTTCTTGTGAAATGGTTAGGTCTTAGTGATAAAGAGAATAGTTGGGTTGACAAGAAAGCATTGGTGTCATGATATAAATTATGCATTTTTAGTTAATATAGTCAGTTTATGAACACTAATGAAGGAAGGAAGTGGTATTATCAACGATTTAATAAATAATATACCGGTTGAGTTACATCTACCTGGATATCAATTTTGTGGACCTGGAACAAAACTTAAGAAACGGTTACTGAGGGGTGATCGAGGTATAAACAAATTGGATGAAGCTTGTATGTACCACGATATAGCTTACAACAATAGTGATTTAAATATACGACATAAAGCTGATTTAGAACTTTTAAATATGGCTAAGAAAAGAATGAAATCTAAAGATGCTACGAAAGGAGAAAAGGTAGCTTCATGGGTAGTAAAAAATGCAATGAAAGCAAAGCTAAAAGCTGGTGGTGGAGTACGATCTTTTATGGCAGTTGTGAAAAAAATACAATCTCAGTTGAAAAAAATTAAATCTAAAGATGATCACACTGCAATAAAATACGCATATGCAGCCGCAAAAAACTATTTAATGAAAAGAAAGGAATACGGTTGCCCCGATGCATTCCTATCCCAAAATGTGGTGGAATGCTACCGCTCATCCCGATCTTTGCTGGGTTGTCAGCTCTCGGTGCACTGGCTGGAGGTGCTGCAGGTATAGCAAAGGCTGTAAATGATTACAAGAGCGCTCAAAAAAATCTTCAAGAAACCGAACGACATAATAAAATGATGGAAGCTATTGCTCTCGGGAAAGGGTTGTATATCAAATCACTGAAAAAGGGGGGTAGCTTATACTTAAAGTTAAGCTCTTCAAAAAACTGAATAAACGGCTACCCAGACGACCTCTCAATAATTTAGATATATTGGAGCATTCGAGTGACATTCCTTATTTTCGTGGTGTTTTTATGAGAGACTCATTACCCTCGAAACCAAGAGAAATAGAGTGTGCTATACTAAATTTAGACAGTTCTGATAATCCTGGAACTCATTGGGTAGCCTATGTTAAACAAAACGATTATTGTGAATATTTTGATAGCTTTGGTAACTTAAAACCACCTATAGAGTTAATAAAGTATCTCAGATTCATGTCCATACACTATAATTATATACAACATCAAACTTTCGGTACTATTAACTGTGGTCACCTTTGTTTAAAATTTTTAAGAAATTATTGGAAAAACATTTATAAATGAGAATAAAAATATAATTAGTCAGTATAGAAATGTCGTTCACTGTGTCGATAACTGGGAGGGGGGCTTCTTTGATAACAAATTACTCACCAACTTTAGAACTGCATGGCGAATATGAGTGTGCACTATTGTATTTTTCCACTTTTAATTCTATTCCTAATATCGATGAAAGAAATAATAAGTTTTATTATGGCGAAGATAAAATTATCAAAATACCTGAAGGATCATATGAATTTCAAGATATTTGTGATTATTTAGAAATTAATGTCAAGAATGCTGCATTAAAAATGACTTGCAACAACAATACACTGAAAACTAGCATTTTCTGTTCTGAAAATGTTCACTTCGACAAAAGTGATTCTATCGGTAAAATTTTGGGCTTTGGTACGGAAACAGTTAAAGCTAATATAAGTACCGAGTCATGGTATCCTGTTAGCATTTTATCAACACCCATCGTACGCATCGAATGTGATGTAGTTAGTGGATCATTCGTGAATAGAAGAAGAAGTCATATAATTCATGAATTTGTATTAAACGTTCCACCTGGTTATCGAATCATTGATATACCTAAAAATTTAACCTATTTTCCAGTAAACCAAAGTTCAATAAATTCTATTAATATAAGGTTATTAGACAGTGAAAATAAGCAAATCAATTTACGAGGTGAAGAAGTGCAGCTATATTTACATTTCAGAAAAAAATGATAAATTTCAATAAAAACCCCTCTACCTCTTTTATTCAAGTCAGTTCTAAAAGATCAGTTCATAATAGAACACCACTTCAGTTAAAAAAGAAACTAACCAAAAGTAATAAAGAATTTCTTAAACTAGTAGGTTTGTTAAAATGAATATTTTAAATATAACTCAACCAGCATCTTACGACAACCGCATTGAAAGTTTCGAATATCATTCATACAAACCATACGTGACAAGTTTCAACAAGAATGACGAAATACGAATACCTATTAATCAGCAAGATTTGTATGTGCTGCCATCACTCAGCACATTGTATATAGAGGGCAAAGCTGATGTGTTTAAGAACACCGCTACTGCTAAAGAAAAAGCATCAAGTGTAGATTTTGTAAATAACCCTGCGTTATTTCTATTTCAAGACATTCGGTACGAGTTAAATGGAGTTGAAATAGATAAAATTAAGAATGCAGGCATTACAACTACTATTAAGTCTTACCTATCACTGAATGAACATGAATCCAAATGTGCAAAAAATTGGGGGTGGTCGACTACTGGTACTACCAATTACAATAGTGGAGTATTTTCTGTGTCAATACCATTGAATAAAGTATTGGGTTTTGCAGAAGATTATGAAAAAATTATAATTAACTGTAAACATGAGTTAGTGTTACTGAGAAACAATACTAATCTTAATGCCTTAAAATTGAAACCAGGAGAAACTGTGGAGGATATAATGTTAAGTAAAATTGTTTGGCGAGTTCCACATATTAAAGTATCAGATCGTGAAAAAATTAACTTATTAAAACAGTTAGAAAAAGATAGGGCAATTACACTAGCATTCCGTAATTGGGATTTGTATGAATATCCATTACTTCCTAAAACATGTAAACATACTTGGTCGATTAAAACATCATCGCAAATTGAGAAACCGCGGTATGTTGTTCTTGCTTTACAAACCAACCGTAAAAATAATGCTGAAAGATCAATGGCGGAGTTTGACCATTGCAATGTACGCGATGTAAGACTCTTTTTGAATTCATCGTATTACCCCTATGAAGGACTAAACGTCAGTTTCTCGGAAGACAAGTATTCATTAATATACGAGCAGTATGCTAAATTTCAACAGTCTTACTATGGCCATCGAGCTGAGCCGTTGATGAGTTTGAAAGAATTTAGAGACGTTGCTCCTTTATTTGTGATAGACTGTTCTCGTCAGCATGAAACACTAAAGGGATCAATAGATGTACGAGTTGAAATCGAAACAGATCAAGATATACCTGATCTGACCACTGCATATTGTCTGATACTAAACGATTGCATTTTCGAATACAAGCCTCTAACCAACATTGTTAAGAAAATATCATGAATATCAATACTATAATTGTAGACTTACAGGGATTTAAAGATTTTGAAAATAAGTTTATCGTTAAAGAGCTAGCAATAGCATATAAGGAGCACACGCAAACTTTTCTCATTAAGCCGCCCTATGCTTTTAAAACTCTGTCAAACGCAGAAAAGAAACAAGTACGATGGATGGAAAGGAATCGTGGGCTCACTTGGAGTGAAGGATACATTGATTATTATGAATTAAGAAAGATAGTGGTCCCGTATATAAGTAACAAAAAAATATTGGTTAAAGGGTTGGAAAAAACTAAGTGGATTCAAGAGTTATGTCAGAATTGTGATATAATAGAATTAGGTGACAAAGGGTGCCCGAATTTCAAAAAATTATATAACGATTATAGTGAAATTAAGAACGAAGAATCAAATTGTGTTCATCATAAAGAAATTTGTGCTTTAAAGAATGTTCTATGTCTAAAAATATGGTGCAATAATAACGCGACATATAATTGTTTTTAAAGATGCAATAATTAACGATAGTAGGTAAAACATATAAAGAGGTTACTGTTATTTTTATGTCACATTGGGCTCTCATAATTATATTGTGAAGGTCATGCTCAAATGCTACCTTCCTGCAGTATTGTAGTTCAACATTATCATGAATGTAATAGTAGACGTGCAAGGATTTAAGAACGAGTCCAATCAGTTTATTCCAAAAGAAATAGCAATCCTATGGAAAAGAAAATTCATTGTATTATTAATAAAACCACCATACCCATTTTATGAATTATCAAAAAAAGAACGACTAGAAGTAGCCAGGATTGAGAAAACTAGAGGAATTTATTGGAATGATGGAGTTGTGCCGTATTCTAATTATAAAGACTGTCTAAACTACTATTTAAAACAAAAATGTTGTATTTTAACTAAAGGTTATGATAAAGTGTTGTGGATAAAAGAGATGTTCGATAATAATAGTAATAATAATAATAAGATGTTTAATTTAGAAGATATAGATTGTCCTAGTTTTGTAACACTCTATGAAAAATATAGTTCACCCGATATTGTAAGTTGTATTCATCATGATAAAATATGTGCTCTAAAAAATGTAGTTTGTTTGGATAAATGGTGCAGGGAAAATGATGTTTTAACTTCAATAAGTTTATGAATTTAATAAAAATATAATTATTAATATAAAAATAAATGAAAATCAAATTATATGAAAGCATTTTTATTTACCACCTACTCAAAATATAGACAATAATTCAATAATACACTTAATTGTAATAAGGATTTACGGATTTAAGGAGTTTTGAGGAAGCCCCACATTCGAATCCTGTATTAAAGCAATCGGTAAAAGGCTGTGGTTCTGTTCTAAGTAGACACTTCCGTTACGACGAGTGTGCCGGTCGGTCGACCGCTTAGCCTACTGTAACATACGCAAAGATAACGCAGGTCTGGCCAAACGTGGAAAATGAGTCTACATCTTGCTTTATTGGAGCTTGAACATTTATTAATGAATAAATCAAAATATTGGGTGTTTAAAGATTTCGAAACCTTTAGAAACCAATGCTTTAGTTCGGATATTTTTCTATATTATTTTGATTTGCTGGAAAACATCAACGACGCAAACTTTAAACTGAAGCCCCATGTGTTTAACGATAATATGAAGCTGTTTTTCAAGATTTGTAGTTTGGTGACGGACAATCCATGGAATACGCAACTTTTGGAGCAGTGTACGTTTGAAAATAAATATGGTGATAATTTCGAGGAAGCTATTGCTAATTTGGAAGAAGACGATGATGAAATTGTTTGTATTTATATCCAATAAATGAAGATTTAAAAAAAAAAATTATTTAAAAATAATTTAATTATAATGTTGCATGTGAACAAGATTAAAAAGTAATGATAATTATGGGCAACGTTCTACCTACCTAAATGACACCTTTGAAACGATTAAATGAATGCGCTAAGATTCAAATTAGCATTTGAGAAGATAATAAAATTTTAATATTGTATTGAGGATGAGCATTTTTTCTAAATTACTGTGCGATCGATTATAAAAAAAAACCACTGAAGGTGATTCGAAAAAACACCTTTGAATCGATTATTTGAAAGTGCTGAAGGTTGATGTATTTTTTTATTTATTTGAATAGATTGAATAAAGGTAATAAAAGAGTACCTACTTATTTGAATAGATGAAATAAAAGTTATTCGTTGACGTATAGTATAAAAAAATGTATTTGAATAGATTGAATAGAGGTAATTGGGCGAGCTGGATCTCCTGTGATCCAGAGAGCCCAATTACCTACTACTGGCATGTTTTTTATTATTCCCTAAATTAATAACATAGAATAGACGATAAGATTTTTTATCCATTCTTCCTTATGTAACCAGTTTACATAAGCATTAGATAACAGAAATAAATTCTTTTCAAAGTGGATATATTTGACAACCCTACAGCACCCTAAGCTTACGGCGGGCGTAATGGCAGAGAATACCTTAATAGTTAACATATTGTGTGCGTACCCGCATTTCCAGAATTATTGATTGCGTTTGATTGGCATTTGTTGTGCTGTTCCAATATTTGATATGGTCCTTCATTAGGACGATATAAAACTAAACATGGGGAGTATTGGGGAGGATGATCCTCCTTCTTAGATCCGTATATGACGATCCATATTTACTTCATTGTCGTTAACGTTCCCTTTACGATATTTTGCTTTTGTTTCGTGAGAATGGCAAAAAAGACAGAATGCTACTCATAAGTAGCATTCTGTCTGTATACTGTCCAATCAGCAGGTATCAGAAGTAACAGTTTAGCACCTTGTCACAGAACCTTTAGCACTTATTAATATTTTGTTTCATTTGGTGCGATATGGTAGTGAAGTGTTCAGAATTTCTGATACTTTTGAGATCGAACGTATCACATTGTGTTCCTAACTTTAGCAATTTAGATTACAAAGGATCATGCCGGATTCTGGGCCATGATTGCGCATTAACCATACATATCTCATTGACTTTGACTTTGAAATGTCATATAATAGGAAAATGTCAAACAATTCCTTGAGATTGAGATTTCTCTTTTCTCCCGCATTATATTTTAATGACATTCTTCCCACGCAATTAGTATAAAATTACTATAGTATATTGGTAATTTCATCAAAGCGCATCATGGCCTAGCTTGTATAGAAAAATCGGCATAATCCTTTGCTAAATGTAAAATATATGTGATATTAATTAAATGCCTCTGTTGTTACCAGGGTAAAGCGAATCGTGAGCAGTCTTTGGAGCAACTGAGACGACATATCTACAAATACTACGTGCCTCTCGGTCGGCAGTTCATGGTGTTGTTCCCAGAAGGAGGATTCTTGCACAAAAGAAGGGAGATTAGTCAAAGGTAAAAACACATGTTCAGAACATTGCACTGCTTCTACCTATATATTGTTTTACACAAACCAAAGTGCTGATTACACTAACACGTCCTAAGCAAGCTTTAGAAATTGCTTTCTGATTTAAGCTGAATTCAGTCGATTGCGATAAGCACAAAGAATTCAAGAATTAGTTTTTTTTTGTCCTATCCTTGTGGTATCCTTTCTTTCTTTCTTTTATATTATAAATGCGAAAGTCTGTTTGTTTGTTTATTTCTAACGCCTTCACGTCTTAACTATTCAACCGATCATGATGAAATTTTGCATACACTTTGTCAGGGGCACAGAGAAGGACATAGATTAGGGCAAATTTCATCCGGAAATAGTACTGTTCCGGAAGCGGACGACCGAACGAAAACGACTTTGTTACTGAAAAGAAATATTGTCAATTACAAAAATTTTCCATCTGACCCTTTTGTTCCATTCCAACCACTCAGGTATCAATAAAGCTTTATTACTCAATAGGTTTGCAGAAAAGAACAACCTTCCCAAATTGGATTACGTGTCACTTCCTCGTGCTGGGGCAATGAAGGTTATCATGGAAGAGATAGGACCTCATAAGAATTCACTCGGTACTTCATCAAAAGGTAAAATCAAACTTAGCTTAGGTGTATTTGAAACTTCAAAGATACAGACATAGATAATATTTACAAAGAACAAAACCTTACTACATGAATACTTGTTATCTTAACACCAGTTAATGTTCTAATTAATAATGTAAAATAATGATCATCGCCCATTTTTAATGTCCTCACTGTAGGGGCAGGCCTTCCTTATGGGAGGATAAAGAGGATGGACCATAATCACCCACGCGGGCCCAATGGGGATTGGTGTGTGTTAACGATTGCAAATGCACCCGGGACCAACGGCTTGACGTGCGATCCGAAGCACGGAGGAGCTCGAGATAATACATTTTTGGTCACCCATTCCATGACCGACCCTTGCGAACGTTGCTTAACCTCAGCAATCGCTGGGCCAGGTGCTAAACCACTGCGCTATAGAGCTCCTCAATGAACAATAATACTTTGACTTAATTTTGGAATTCCTTTTTTGAACGACGCTTAGCATGTTACAAAAATCATGTTATCATTTTCTTTTAGACGGGAATCCCAACATGGTTGAAAAGATCATCGACTACAAAATCGGGGACACCGTGGAATGGATCCTGGACGTCACCATCGCCTACCCTGAGAGGATACCATTGCACCTCCAGGATATAGTCTGTGCTATAAGACGTCCTTGCACTACGCATTTGTACTACAGATTGTATCCTAGCAGTGAGGTAAGAAAAAATAAAAAATAAAAAAACTTAACATCAGGTGAGGTGAAGCAAGCACTATCCCGTTGTTGTGCTTAAAAAAAGGATTCTTAGCTAGCTTATGATTAGAATTAGAATTATCACCAAAGGTTGGCTTCTTATTGAGGTACTCCTCTGCTTCACAGGTTCCACCAGACACAGAGGGCATGACCAACTGGCTTTACGACAGGTTCATAGAGAAAGATAAAATGCTTGAAGAATTCTACCGCACGGGTACGTTTCCCGAAGGTTCCACCTCGAACGTGACTCGGCGAGTTAGACAGGACAACCTTCGATACCTCATCCTCCATATTTTCTTCATAGCATCCACATACTTACAGTACCAGCTTTTCACATCACTCATAAGTTACATCTGGTAACAGACGCTGTAATTGGTTGGTCATGGAATTCTTTTCTCCTTTTCTATGAACATAATTTCATTGGATGTTGTTTTTTATATTTTTTTCCCTACCTATGAGTCCCGATTTTATTTTGTTTTGAGTTAACTTTTTCATGTAGTTCAGCAACCTAGACAAAATATTTCACGACCAATCAAATTACAAAATATACCTAGACGAGAATTTTAATATCAATAATTTTTTTATTACGATTCTAATGATAGACTGTTTGAAAATTATAAGGTTTTCACTTTCAGTGAAGTAAGTACATCCTCCATTAATGAAATTCTTAAACTTGTATGTTTACAACTTAATTTTCAAACACAAGTCAATTTTAGAAATAATTTGCGCTTTTCTAAAAGGTGCAGGGCGAAGTACATTTCTTTTTATGTTATTTTTACTTTTATTTTTTAGGATAATAGTTTACGTTACCTCGTGTCAACATATCGAGTGTTATCGATGGCGTGCTATGGCTTTTAATTTTAGTGGTTAGTGGCACATTCTTACTATATAAGAGTTTGAAAAGGTTACATACGATCAGTTGGAAATAGGGCATTTAAAATTTTTGCTTGTATAGTAATTATTACAAGAACCCTGTTAAAATATGCAGGTCCTTTTAATGCTATTCACAACGCTTGAAAATGTTTTACGGAATATGATAATATCCTTTTAATAATATGCCATAGCTTTTCGTAAATAATATCGAAGGATAATATCACACTCGCTTCTTCGTCAGGAGCTGAAATTCACATTCCATTAAAGTGACAGAACTATTAGACGTCATTTAAATACCTACTGAAGGTTCAGCTATGCGTTTGTGTTGAGACCTAAAACTTTGCATGGCATTGCGTGAATGATACCAGCTGATCGTCTGACGTGCTTTCCTATGAATGTGTTAATCAAAGCGTGCTGTGACATACAAGTCAATATGTAAGAAGTAGCATAAGTTCTGTGCTTGAGCTAAAACCATTCGTACACTTATGACAATAAAAAAATACAAAATCTTACACCAAACTCTTTTTCACTTCTTTATTATCAGATTGTCTAACCTTAAATTTTAAAATAGTTACTTCTACATAAGCAATCTTGAGTCAACTGAGAATTTATAATACCTACACATAAGGTCCTTTTCAGATATGGCGTTGAAATTCAACAAACAACTTTAGATATTCTGATTAAAGCTGAGTGTTATTTGAGTTGGGTCTCGGGTCATGTTATTCGGAAATTGGAGTAACAAATTTTCGAACGCCATTTCTGGACAGCAAATGGCCTACAGAGCCATTTACAATGTCTAAATTAGAATAAGTCACACTTAAATAAGATTTTTATTAGATAAGTTATTTTACTTTATAATTATAAGTACGTATGATGAATTGTTCCTTTATCATCATATTGTTTGGATATAAAAACACAATTTTAAATATTCTGTGGTAAAAAAAAACACTGAATATGCCAAAACATATTTGCCACAAGTGCCTAGGCTTCTCTTCGATGTAAAGGCTTACCTAAAGATTTAGTTCTGAATTGATTATGTAAATAGTCAGAAATGAGGAGATTTACAATACGGAGGAATTTTAATAGAATATGAATAAGTCCTTTTTATAATAAAAAGAGCGCTTATAATGTAAAATAAATAGTATAGCTAAGATAATAAAAGCTAATGAAATGTATACTTTGAGAATACGTTTCATATCTTTAATATCGTATTGTTTTTTGCGTTTTTGTCATGAGCAAATGATTGATGTTGTATTGAATAAGAAAAGTACTTTAAGGTTTTATAAATAACTTGAGTTTGTTACGAGAATTCCGTAAACCAATGCTATGTCCAAAGCTATAATGTTAGCGATTGTTTAAATTAATAAGGAGAAGGAGTCAATAGAAGTTACAATTTGATTGAAGGCAACAGTTCGTTTGCTAATTGTTTCGAGACGTGATCCATTTCACAATGACATCCGACCAAGTTGCTTGTTTTGTCCAAATGCGTGCCTTTTTTCAATGGAATTAGCTTTTGACAACTCTTCAAAATAAATATGTTCTGAAAAGGTATGAAATATATTTTAGGGACAGATTATTGCTAATTATTTTTCCATAAAGAATAACTATGTACTGTACCATCAATCGTTTAACTAGCTCAAAAAATATTAAAACACTTATGAAAGAGTAAATTATCTTTTGTATTTTCGATATAATCTATTTTTAAAAAAGTTATATCTGTAGTAAAAATGAATTTTGGTCATAATTATCGATATTTTGATTTATTTAGCAGTCAGCACTTTATGTAACTAAACGTAATTTTACAAAACCTTTTATGAAATAGCATTCTTGATAAATGTTTAGTATGTATGATATCAAAAACAGGGATTTATGTTGTATAGGTACCTATATTATAAAACTGTACCATGGAGCAGTATGTACTTTGAAATATTTAAATATAAATATATGTGTGTTGATAATTCAATAAAATTGTGCTCGCATAATGGGTCTATACCTAATTGTAATATCAAATTGATAATTTATAATTATTCACTAGATTTAACTAATTTTAAACTTTCATTTAATAATAAAAACGGGGTAAGTAATAATGTGAGTAATTTAAGTTGTTGTTTTTCTCTTATAACGAGTTAAGTTTGTTTTTTTTTTGAAGTTAGGTTACAATAAAATTACAAGTTTTGTGATGATTTTTTCTTAATTTGTATATTGCTTGTTATAAAGCGTGACAATTCATTATGCATGTGAAATTAGTACACCTATGTAAGTAACTGATAAATTATGATTTTAACCAACCAATCTAAAAGGAACTGACATAAAATGACAGTCCTCAGTAGTGCATACAATAATATATTGTCAAAGTCTGTCCCCTACTCTCGACAGGAATTAACGAGATCGAGTTCACATCAGGAACGAATAAACGTCAAAAATCTGTTATTTTAGTACATTGAAAACGGTTGCCATGGTTTCCATTGTACTGTTTTGACGTTTACTCGATACCAATTCGATCTCAGATTCTCGGTCGTGTTTCGGGAGTAATGTTACTACGTGTTGAGTTTTCAGCATATAAATGTCCTTTTTTATAATTGTTATATTTAAGCTGAAACTTTAACAACCACAGAATAAATAATTATGGAAGGTAACGGAAATTGATTCACATGCACACGAACGTCTGTGCAAAAAATATTTATAAAACCGAGAAACTTATTGTGTTTTAGGGTTCAATTATCCTGTGGTTTTATTATTTTTATGTCTCGTGCCCGTAGCGATGTTTGGTTGTCAATAACATTGTTATGTATATGATGCAATGACTGTGTTTTCGATGTAAATAATGACTTAAGTCCTTATAATGAGTGAGATGTATAAGTACAGCATTTTAGTCAGTGTTAACTATCGGTAAGTATAGTGTTATCTGTAATGCTGTTTATGTTATTTTTAATAGTCCGTTTGATGAAATCTGAATTGTAAGCTATTTAGATTTGTGTCTGTCTCCCGGGTTTGTACGGTATGTAAAATGGTATAGTTGTTTATTCTTTATTGTTGTCATATTATTATCTTTTCTGTGTGTTATCTGAATGCCAATACGAGTAAATATTTGGCAGGTATGAAATAAGAATTGTTGTAAAAGTAATATCAGAATATTGACCTTCACATTAACCCGTATATTTATCTTATCCCTGACGATACTATAGTTGTCAATTTTCTTGTAAAGTCTGGCGCCGGCCAGCATGGATTTTGAGCGGTGAAATTTAATGCATAGAAGCATAGCTACTCAAATAGAGACGGTTATGCTATCCGTGCCGATACCTATACCACAGTCGCCAACCATGTAGATTGTAGACAGTGGTTTGCAACCTTTCTAACCGCCATACGGTTGGCAAGTAGCAAGGTCTAGTCTAGATGGTTAAAACAAGCTGGTTGCCGGTTGGCGACAGTGTGGACTGTGTTTTAGTACCTAATAAAGAGCAATAAAGCGGTAATTTGAAACCGTTTTCATATCAACATCGCAGGATTATATATTTGTGTGCATTTTTTATTCGTATCCCGATATTTAATTATTAAACTATCATTTTGGATTGCCTATTCATATCAAGTTTGGTAGGTATCATATCAGTAAAAATATGTGTTTCATTAATACCTCTAGGATAAACAATACTTTTTCAAATCATATACACTAAAACCGCACGATTTGATATGAATAGACCTTTAAAATGATTTTACTGATATGAGTATATAGGTACAGACTTATTTGTACTTTCTCAATATTTAATTAAAACGATGAATTCAATGTTTCCACACTAGTAGCACGTTTTTATAAAATTCGTGCTGTATTCTTGCATTTTGCCAATTAGGCCTGAAATGTTGTCCTGTAATGTGAGACGCTGCGTTTTGCCTATTTTACGCCTAGGCCACGACCAGAAAAACGGAAGGGAAGGGTTCCGTTGTTTCAAAAAGTGATCCTATAAAAGATCACTTTGTTGTCCGTCTGTCTGTCTTTCCAGACCCTTTATCTCAAGAATGCGTGGGGGTATCATAAACCCTAAAACCATATACTTAAGTCAACAGTACTTCAAGGTACTGTAAAGCTGTGAAAAAATCAAACTTCTAAGTTAACATAAAAAAAGATACGGCCGTTTATGCAGCAAAAAACGCCTATTACGACACTCTTAAGGGAATCAAAATTCATAGGGTACTTTTCATTGACCTAGAACTATGAGAGGCAAGTAATATCATCTTATACTAGAAGTACAGGGAAAAATCTGAAAACTATACATTTGTAGCTAAATCATAAAAAATCGGGAAAATCTTGGAAAAAAAACTACGAGACTCGATTCCTGAATTAATTATAATATACAGGGTGGATTGTTGAGACGGGACATTAAGGGCAGGTACCTTAACCGTTATAGTTACAGGAAAACGTTCCAGGGAGACCATCCATAACTTTTTGAGATATTCTGAACTGCATTTACAGATTTTGGAAAAAAAATACCGTTAGCAAAAAAAATGCTAAAACACCAAAAAAAATTTTTATGCCAATCGATCCTATTTCATGTGGGGATCAAAAGACTCTATGGGACTACTTAAGGTATGAGTACTAGAAACGACAGAAATCGCCAAAAACTTTTCCCATACATTTTGTACGGAAAAACGAAATAGTTATTGAATTGAATACATTATTAACCTATTTCCATATCCATCAAATAACGATGTTCATCAAGGTAAAATATACATTTGTGTGTAGTATCAAAACGCAGCGCTCACTATTGCAGTTATTGTCTTTTCAGAAGTATCTGGCAAGTGAGATGCATTTGATACATTGCTGCTAGAGTCTGGTCTACGAAAGATGAACCGGAAATGGAGGCGCCACTTTCCCTGTTAAATTAATGTTTAGAGGTTATGTTGTTGGAAACTGAACCTTAAAATAAGGCGCAAAAATAGTTCCATTTCCAACCGAGTTCCATTTCCGACCATCTTTCGTTGACCAAACTACGTCATAATAATACCTATTTATAAGAACAATATTTGCAACAATGCAAACAAATTGCGACACTATTCGCCTGTATAAGGTCTAAAAACCTTTTATTTAATTTATTTCACATGAAAAGCTAATACTAGTAATAAGGCCATATTGTTTGGAACCCCTAGTCCAAGTGACGATGATGGCACTTGTTAGGACAAGTCGCTTCATTCGCTGTAAATAATGACATGTCCTCGGTTGGTCAATAAAGCACGTTTGTGGCACTCTGACTGTGTGTTGTTTGATTTTTTACCCTTTTCAGAAATGTTATGTAAATACTTTTTTATTTTATTTTAACAGGGTTAATTAAATTTTAAACTGAGTTATTTTTCTATGGGCCATGAGATTTCTTCCTTACTGATTGATGAGTACACCTACTCGATACTGATAGGATATACTTCTATGTAGAAGCGCTCATGGCGGAACTTAACAGACTGATCGTACTCGATCACGTTTGTTAAGCAACGCTCGGTCCGGTCAGGTGTCGGATGGGTGACCGTTAAAGTTGCATTACAACTGAGCGCTTCCGTGCTTTGGAGGGCACGTTAAACCGTCGGTCCCGGCTGTTGTCATCTGATAACAGTCGTTAAGCCAAGTTAGAGGCCTTACAGGCGGCTTGATAAACTCTAATACCTGAGGTGGCCACTAATCTTCACCGACTCAACTCATCATTTTAAAATGTTTTTGTTATGTAGGTCGCTTTCCCGTTTTAATATTTGACTTTTGATGACTTTTCTAACACAACGGCTTCTGTTATTCTTTAGAGCTAGAAAAATTAGTATGTATAAGTACAATATATTTTTTTATTTTTGGAAACAGTGATATGAATAAAAGCGCTGTTGATATTATTTTTCATGTCTGTCTAGCTAGACACACTATATGCAATACACTATGCCGAAGTTACGCGACCAAGGGTCGGTGGGAACGCTTTTATTAAGAAAAATCTATGAAATAATTTTCGGAATTTATGTGTTGCTGTGCTAGCCATGGGTGCCGCCAGGATTTTTTCAGAAAGATGCATCTGCACACATTATTCTCTTAACTTATTAAAGAAGGATACTGAATTAATTGACCAGGTGATGAACAAATTTGGACAGCAACCTAGATGCCTTCGGTTTTTACTCAAATAGTCACTTAATAAAAAAAATGCACCTTGCTGCTGGCGCCCATGTTGCTAGCCATTCACAAAGCATTGCAGGCGCCGAACTTCGGTCGCGTAACTTCGGCATAGTGGATCTGGACGCAAACATTTTCAGGGTATCTTTCTTTTCTGCTCCAGGCACCTTCGATTTATAATCCATATTAAGGTCTAAATCAATATAGGCACCTACCTACCTACACTACACCTAAACGTTATCGCGAAAGTACACACAGTCGATATCTTCGAATAAATCCAGCGTGTTTCGATTTATCGAGGCGTTTCAAACATCGATTCGGTCTGCCCATTCGAAGGCACGTAGCAATGTTTGCTCACGTTTTCATCAAACGTATATAGGAATTTCGGTAGGCCTGTAGGTATGGTGTGGAAGCGAACGGGGATCAAAATGAAAATGTGACGATGTGGAGCAAAGCGTGATTTGACGTAATTGAAAGGTGATTTATTGACCTGTATAAAAATTTAACGATGACTTTGTTTGAGTAGCGGGAAAATTACGATTTATTTAGAGCAAAAGATTTACAGCTTTTCGATGAAACACAAGTTTGTAATTGAAATGGAAGAATTATTTCGAATTACAAAGAGCTCATTAGGTATTGTTTTTATAACGTTCCGAAATAGACTACATAGGTATAGGTACCTACTCATATTTATGCGGGAAGTGCTGTATAAAAAGCTTCATATACAATTTCCGTGAATTTACAAAGACGTGCCTCGCCCATGCTTCCTTCGCGTCACGGCTCACGTCAACCACAGATGATTTGGCATCATAGTAAATAATCATGTCTCACAGCCTGTAAGTATCACTTTTTGTAAGTTTTACCAATCGATTAGTAGGTAATATCATAATCTAAAAAAATTTATTCTCATTTAACGCGTCGTCAACGCATTGAGTCGTTCTACCTTTCTTTATCTCACAAGTATCTATGCTGACATGGTTACCTACCTATGTTTTATTAATAACTCTATACAACATCACAATGAGATTCAACAAGATATAGGTTTCATACTTTCTACCCATAAGTAAAGCGAAAACATTCTCTTCATATGTTCGCAACAAGTGGATCTGATTGCAATCTCCGCAAGATTAATGGTTGGAAGCTTGGCTCTCGTATATTGAAGGATCTATCATCGTTAGGATTTTTGCGTCGTGTGATGACGAGACCTAGTTCTAGGTCACTGATCTATACCTAAGTTCTGTAACATTATAAGTTTGGGTGTTGCTATAACTTTTTACAATTACAAACTGACAATGTTAGTAGGTAGGTAATAAATAATAGTAAGGAGCGCTCGCATGTATCGATCAATCCCAACATTGTTAGGATTTTTGCGTTGTGTGATGACGAGATCTAAGTATGTCTAGGGAGGAGAAGGGAGCAGATTTAGTATTAACTTATCACAACTTTAACAGTCTCGTATTAAGTATTAACTTATCACAACTTTAACAGTCTCGTCAGCATGAAAATGAATGTTTAAGTATTAATTAGTTAGAAGTGCCGTTCTCGTATTGAAAAATAAATTATTTAACTCATTATTATTATCTCTATGAATCTCTTTATACTAAAATGTAACCTTATTTGTTTTTTCTCGTTTTAATACAATTCTGTCGAAGCTCTAACAAGACTTAAGACGTTGTTGTGCTGTACGTGGGAAGTAAGTCAAAATAATGTATTTAAGTACAAGAAATATAACATTAGACTTGGATCAAAAATAATATTATAAAACATAGAAGATCAAAGCTCTTCTAAAAAAACTTGGCTGTAAGTATTCTGTCATTTCAACAAGAAAATTGTGCTAATACTTAGCATTTGTTCCAAAATTCAAATTTATCGTATGATAAGTAGTAATAATATGAATGAACTGAAAGCCCATCAGACATATACTACAACGAAACATTCTCAAGCTAAGCCAGTTCTATTTGATGGGGGTATATTCAGAAACAACTGCTATATCTTGATCCCCCACCACGTACAGAAATGACAAATTGTATACGCTAAAAGACATAGACAGATAGAACCAGGGATCTCTTTAAGCTGGACAGTTGGCAAAGTAACAGACCATGAATGATAATGTCTGCACCCTGTTATATTTCACACCTTGTAATGTCCCAAAATACTTCCATGCATTGTGCTGGGATTAAAATTATACGGAGTACCTACGATTTAAATGTTTGAAGTATTTAGGGTAGTTTTATTTCTGGGTGTATTATGGTATTAATATTAAACAGCCTTAGTAATACGAGGGTTGAGATAATCGCATTGCTTTACAATGCTTTTATGAAGCACTACTAGAGTACTTTTACATTTCAATATAGCCAATGGAGCTAATGGATTTCTTTTGGGTCTCATCCGCCATATGATCTTTTATTAGTGAGAGCATACAAAAAATCTATTATATCTTAGTTGGTCCATAAAGTTTTCGTCTACAATGAGGACGATATAGAATTAAAAATCATTAAAACCAAACCAACTAGTAATATCAATATTACATTCTAGATTTTCATGTTGAATAATATTTCGCTGGTTTCACATTACATTTTAATAACAAAGACTGTTCTTAAATCAAAAATAGAAAAACATAGGTTCCATTTTCTCGAAGCTCTGCAGACTATATTGCATAGATGAAACACATTATTTGTTTTAATCATTTTCATCGTATACTGAAGACTAAATACACATTTTATACCAATATGTTGATGTTCGCATTCCAACGTATTCATATACAGCTGGCATAACTTATTGAACACTTAAATAAAAGAAATAAAGGCACCATTCCAAACAAGATGACGCCTTCTTACGACCTAATACAATAAGGAAACACTTCCTAAACATCGCCGGTGGGTGGGGGCTGAAAATCGCTTTCAACCTGTAAATAACATTTTCAGGAGTGCCGTAAAAATATATAACTTAGGCGCTACCTCTTATAGGAGTTTACTGGAAGGACATATGCATTTTATAAATAACACAGGCGAATAGCAGTGATATTTGCCGATAACTCCTTAGTATAATAAATATTTTCTTATTGATTTCTTACATAAACGAACTTATAATAGCTGAAATACAAGATGGAAAAATGTAGAACATCTTAGTATTTCAGTACTTACCGTTTTTTTTTTGGTTTCCATGACACAAATAGCTAAGCTGACTTTTATTGCGATCACAGCCTTATCAAAAGTAATTTTATTATAAGAGACTAACTAAGAATAAAAAAAGAAAAAGCTAATAGGTACACTAAATAATATTTATGAGAGAACTAAAGGCAAAGGCAATTTCTGAAGGTTCATACAGCCATTTTATTGTCCTCACTACTGGGGCACAGGCCTTCCTTTATGATAGGAATAGATATAAGTAGATAAAGAGGATGGGCCATAAGTTATGGCCAATAACTCACCCCGCGGGCCCAATGCGGATTGGTGGGTGTTAACGACTGCAAATGCAGCCGGGACCAACGGCCAAACGTGCCTTCCGCAGCACGGAGGAGCTCGAAATAATACATTTTTGGTCGCCCATCCCATGACCGACCCTTGTGACAATCTCTGAGCCAGGCGCTAAACCACTGCGCCATCAAGCTCCTCATTGCAATTTTCAAACGGTTCTAATATTATATTCACATGCAATATAAAATATAAATTAATCTTAAATGCACCAAAACTGCATATAAGATTAATTATACTATAAATTGCATGTGAATATAATAGAAGCACTTGAAAATGCTAGTTTTACTCAAGTCATTCTTACTCGTCTATATAGGAAGATTCGAGGCACATGAGTAAAATTCGAGGCACTTCGAGGGTTTAGTATCTAATCGAATCTAGGGTTACTAGATTTAAAAATGGGATTTCCTGACTTTTCAGAAAATTTCCTGATATTTTGCACACCTACATCTACATTCTTCATTTAGTTGACTTTTGATAATTTTTTCTCATCAAAATGATTAAGTAACAAATGAGTTTTCATTAACTTACACTTACTAAATTTGGGATTTTTAAAAAATCCCTGTCAACGACAGTTTTTCCGTTTTCCTGACAGATGCCTAAGATTCCTGACATGTCAGGAAAATTCCTGTCATCTCGACTCTGTTCTACCTTCTAAAGCCATTTCCAGTATATTTATATCAACGCATTAAACCCATTTTCGTCGGGACCGGCTTGAAGAGCAAGAGATGATTTCGTATCGACAAAAGGAACTGACTATTTGTATTTTTATGATAACGTAAATGGTTTTCATCTTGCGTTTTATACTTATTTTATTGCCACTTTGAATTTGAGTATCGAATGTTTTCGATATTATAAGATAATTAGGAATTATAGAAAAACCTTATCGCTTTTATTAACTTCAGAGAGAACCAAGGGGGGTATTTGACTTTACTTGATTTTTCAAAAGGTGTGTGTGTGTGCGTGTGTGAGTGAGTGTGTGTGCGTGTGTGTGTGTGTGTGTGTGTGTGTGAGTGAGTGTGTGTGTGTGTGTGTGTGTGTGCGTGTGTGAGAGTGTGTGTATGTTTGTGTGTGTGTGAGTGTGTGTGTGTGAGTGTGTGTGTGTGAGTGTATGTGTGTGTTTAACATTAGTTAGATCACGGAACTCATCATTCCAGTCGTACGTTTTTAACTCCTTACGAATAGCGAAATAGTCTGATTTATTAAATTTTGCTTTTGCATTTTCTAAGTTATTAACCAGTTTTTCATCTCTATTCAGCCCTAATTCAATATCAAGTGAGGCGTGATGACCATCTTTCTTCGACTCTGCAGAACGGTAAAATAGTATCAAATCAAGAATTTTATTTGACTTATTGGTGACATTGTTTTAATCTGTTAACACATAGAAAATCGAATAATATTTGACACGGGCCAGTCAGTGAATGGTCCACTGAGGACTCGCTCAGCAGTTTCGATGTCTTTTCATAAAATTATAATTATGAAAAACTCCGTAATATTTGATCATTCTACTACGGTTTTAAACATTGCAACATATTGCAATACGATTTTTAATGTAATGCACATTAATTGGGATATTTTCATCCATATTACCCTACGTCACAACATTTAAATTGCATCCTTGGGGGCTACTCAAATGGCCACTTTTCTATTCGTTCGCTAACTTAAATCTTAAAAATAAGCTATAAATGATCAAGTCAGACGTCGCAAGTTTATGTAAATCACAGACATTGTTGTATTGTACAGAATTGACAAGCCTACGACACGTTATTTTGGTGTTTATGGCTTATTTTTAATTTTTAAGTTAGCGAACGAATAGAAAAGTGGCCATTTGAGTAACCCCGCTTATTTCTTTGAATATAAACACTTATATTATAAGAGATACACTTATATTATAAAGCTTGAAGAGTGGCTAATAAAACCCAAGCAGCAATTTATTGAAATTTAAAGGGTGTTGACGTTATTTCTTGAGAAAACAAAGCACTTCAGAAGATATTGAAAATAATCCAATAAAAGAGGTCATTACGTATTTGCATTCTGAAACTTTACATTTAAGACTTAAAGTTCAATTTATTGTAACTGCAAGTTCAGATCTCCGGTTCGATGCTCCGAGAAGGCAGTATCGAAAAACTAATAAATGTAAAATTTGAGATTTCTATGCGTGCGTATTACTGAAACATTGAAAGGAAACACATTTAAAGATATTTTATTACAGGTTCTTAATATTTTATTTTTATTGTTTGGCACAAGTGTCATAGTGAATTAGGTGGTTGGTTCGATGTCGATTTTCATAACAAAGTGTACAATCAATTTACTTCTGGGCTATTTACATGAGTCGATTTTAGTCACCTGTGACTGTGACGGTCGACTTTAGCCACCTAGCAAGACCACCAAAATTGTGGTGGCAAAATCGCAGGTGATGGCATCGCTGTCGTCTATGTAGTTGATGGCGTAACCTAGGTAACAATATGTAATAATGTTGTTTCAGTTTTGGCCACCGGATCAGATAATTTTGTTCGGTCACCTGCGGCCTAGGCCAAATTGCCATTTACACGGTCGATTTCGCCGTGCGGCGAAAGTTGTACGGCTTAAGTCACCTATGTGAATACCCCATTAACATCCAACCAAAAATTGTAATCAATTAAATAAAAAAATAACCAAAATATGAAATAGTGTATGTGTGTGTTTAACATTAGTTAGATCACGGAACTCATCATTCCAGTCGTACGTTTTTTACTCCTTACGAATAGCGAAATAGTCTGATTTATTAAATTTTGCTTTTGCATTTTCTAAGTTATTAACCAGTTTTTCATCTCTATTCAGCCCTAATTCAATATCAAGTGAGGCGTGATGACCATCTTTCTTCGACTCTGCAGAACGGTAAAATAGTATCAAATCAAGAATTTTATTTGACTTATTGGTGACATTGTTTTAATCTGTTAACACATAGAAAATCGAATAATATTTGACACGGGCCAGTCAGTGAATGGTCCACTGAGGACTCGCTCAGCAGTTTCGATGTCTTTTCATAAAATTATAATTATGAAAAACTCCGTAATATTTGATCATTCTACTACGGTTTTAAACATTGCAACATATTGCAATACGATTTTTAATGTAATGCACATTAATTGGGATATTTTCATCCATATTACCCTACGTCACAACATTTAAATTGCATCCTTGGGGGCTACTCAAATGGCCACTTTTCTATTCGTTCGCTAACTTAAATCTTAAAAATAAGCTATAAATGATCAAGTCAGACGTCGCAAGTTTATGTAAATCACAGACATTGTTGTATTGTACAGAATTGACAAGCCTACGACACGTTATTTTGGTGTTTATGGCTTATTTTTAATTTTTAAGTTAGCGAACGAATAGAAAAGTGGCCATTTGAGTAACCCCGCTTATTTCTTTGAATATAAACACTTATATTATAAGAGATACACTTATATTATAAAGCTTGAAGAGTGGCTAATAAAACCCAAGCAGCAATTTATTGAAATTTAAAGGGTGTTGACGTTATTTCTTGAGAAAACAAAGCACTTCAGAAGATATTGAAAATAATCCAATAAAAGAGGTCATTACGTATTTGCATTCTGAAACTTTACATTTAAGACTTAAAGTTCAATTTATTGTAACTGCAAGTTCAGATCTCCGGTTCGATGCTCCGAGAAGGCAGTATCGAAAAACTAATAAATGTAAAATTTGAGATTTCTATGCGTGCGTATTACTGAAACATTGAAAGGAAACACATTTAAAGATATTTTATTACAGGTTCTTAATATTTTATTTTTATTGTTTGGCACAAGTGTCATAGTGAATTAGGTGGTTGGTTCGATGTCGATTTTCATAACAAAGTGTACAATCAATTTACTTCTGGGCTATTTACATGAGTCGATTTTAGTCACCTGTGACTGTGACGGTCGACTTTAGCCACCTAGCAAGACCACCAAAATTGTGGTGGCAAAATCGCAGGTGATGGCATCGCTGTCGTCTATGTAGTTGATGGCGTAACCTAGGTAACAATATGTAATAATGTTGTTTCAGTTTTGGCCACCGGATCAGATAATTTTGTTCGGTCACCTGCGGCCTAGGCCAAATTGCCATTTACACGGTCGATTTCGCCGTGCGGCGAAAGTTGTACGGCTTAAGTCACCTATGTGAATACCCCATTAACATCCAACCAAAAATTGTAATCAATTAAATAAAAAAATAACCAAAATATGAAAGCATTTTAACGTTATAAAAAAACTTACTACCCAAAATGGGATTGGCATAATCTTTTATCACAAATTTTTCAGCTTTAATTTTGTTCTCTTAATAGTTTGTTGTCACCAACAAAAGGTTATAATCAAAGGTTGTCGGATGTTCAGTGCTGATGACAGATACAGGAAGGGATTGAGGGTTGAATAAATAACTACTAACGTATACTGGGGTACTATACTTTATCATCATCATATCAGCCGCACGAAACCCACTGCTGGGTATAGGCCTCCCCCAAGGATCTCCACACCGGTCGGTCCTGCGCTGCCCGCATCCAGCGGCTTCCCGCGAACATCTCACCGGATCGTCGGTCCACCTACAGAGCGTGTCATCCGGTGTGTAGAAAACTACTATAAAATAAAAGAATTCAAATTATAAAAACGGCCTCACACAGGCCCAGTAGTTTATGAATAAAATTAATTTTACAGACATTTTTATCCTTCAAAATACCCAGTCAAATAAAAAGGATGCTGGGGCCCCTTATACAATATAAGGGGCCCAGCATCCTCAGTCCGCCCCTGGCTACACGGGACGAGGTGAGAGCGGAAATGGAAGTCTGTTTGTCTTCCTCTACCAAAGAACCGGGAATATCCTTGTTGGTTTTTTAAATTTCCTGTTTTGAATATAATAACCTTCTTATGTTTTTTTTAAATGTAAGCTTTTCTACATACTAAATTTAAAATACTTTGATAGATTTTTTAAGTACACACGTAAACGAGGTTTATTTATGCACATTCAAAAACTCTCTTTATTGCTTTGCTGCTTTAACTGCAAAAGAAAAAAAGATAGGTAGGTATATCATGCAGATATATTTTTCAAATTAATACAATATGTAATAAAAACCCTGTCTGATACTAAAACAGGTGCGATAGTGTTGCTAAACCAAGGAACATAGTTCGAAAAACGATTTTTTTTCGCATTTCCATAGTAAGTCGGTCAGCTGACCAATACATTTTGTATGGGAGTATGACATTTTTTTTTTGTTTTTCGACTTATGTTCCATGGAGTATGTTGTTCAGTTTTAGCAACACTATCAACTGTTTAAGAATATGACAGACTTTTTGTTACATATTGTAATACTCGTAGTCAAGTTGACAATATCGTACGGTCAGCAACGAAAGTCACCTAGCACTTTAGTACTATGCCATAGCAACTTTTTGAGTAATGTTTCATACTTACAGACATCTTTCAAAAAAGTTGCTATGACAAAGTACTAAAGTGTTAAAGGACTTTCGTTGCTAACTGTACATACAAAAAACATGACACGTATTTCAACTAAAAAACGCAACCGAATATTATTCTTACGTCCCACATAACGAATTCAATAGTCCCTCGAAATTGCTCAACGCATTGGAAACAACGATACCGCAGTAGGGCCCTTTATACCAACCCTCTAGAGCTAGCGTGCATAATCATTCTACCCCTGACAGAAGAAAAATAGCATAATATTAAACTAAGAAAAAGTGACCTTTGCAACTGGTTCCGCACAAAAATTTAAGGATATGTCCAGTCCATGAAACTAAACAACTTTCTCTGAGAAACATGACTGTCAAATTTCGCCAAAAACATTTTGGTCTTCCCATACTAAATTGATCACGTGATCTCTTTGATTTGTATGGAAAGTCGATTTTTATTTTACATATTTGACCATGTGTTCCTTAGAGAAAGTTGTTCAGATTCATGAACTGAACACGTCCTCAAAATTTGGATGGTGAATACAAAATGACCTTGTACCGATACACGCTGAAATTTTAATCAGTTGGTTCCCGCCGTGGGGTGGTTCCACTCATGATTACAAGCAACTTTTACTTTTTTTGGGGCCAACTCTCCTACTCGTAAAAATCTGCTATTCCATACATTAAGGTCGAGTAGGTACTGCACTTTTGTATGGAACAGCTGATTTTTTTTACGAGTAGGAGAGTTGGCCCCCATAGTAAAAGTTGCTTGTAATCATGAGTGGAACCACCCCACGGCGGGAACCAAATGATTAAAGGATCATGCCGGATTCTGGGCCATGATGCGCATTAACCATACATATCTCATTGACTTTGACTTTGAAATGTCATATAATAGGAAAATGTCAAAGAATTATAACTGTAAACAGCTCCTTGAGATTGAGATTTCTCTTTTCTCCCGCATTATATTTTAATGACAGTCTTCCCACGCAATTAGTATCAAATTACTATAGTATATTGGTAATTTCATCAAAGCGCATCATGGCCTAGCTTTTATAGAAAAATCGGCATAATCCTTTCACGCTGTATTGTAACGTCCTACTCGTATGGATTTGTTCCGGATTCGTCATGTTCTTGACTCGTCGTATTCCATTCTCGTTGTACACATCTCTGAGCTCCTGGGTTCGATCCTCGGCCGAGTCAATAGCCTATTCCCGTTGCCCCACACCTTTGTCCCCTACTGGGGGATATCGGGAAAAAAGTATGGACGGTATATTCCTGTTGTCGCCCACCACTAGAAGATATTGGGAAGAAATGTATGAAAAAAAAACGTTTTTCCCGATATCCCACAGTGGGGGACAAAGTGGATAACAACGGGAATAGGCCGAGTATCCTATATAGTATACTCTATACTGTCTCAGGTCTGGGTTTTGATTTAGGTACCATTGTTGTCTTTGATATCCATAACAGGTAATGGCTCTAGTTACCTACTTAGTAACTTTGGAATCAGAGCGAGCAATGACCCGTTGCTTTATTATTCTTAGATACACTTCTAAAATGTCCATTTAATTAAAAAATCGTACTTGTTTAGAGCGCCGTACTAGCTACTACTAGCGCCACCAATACATTTATTTTTAATAATCGTTAAGTAAACCAGGCCAATTTAAAAAAAAAAACTTTAATCATGCCCTCTTAAATTTTAAGCTAAAATGGATTTTAAAACTTACAGTAAGAATGAAAACTATTGAAGAAGGTCAAAAAATATTAGAAACAATTTAAGAGGGTTTTATCTTAGTATTTTTTAAATATTGTCTTGGTTTACGAGTTATAAAAAAAACAAACGTGTTGGCGGCACTAGGAGTGGGTAGTAGGGCGCCTTAATTCTATAAAATTTGCTTTAATTTTCATTATAATCTCTCATGTTTTTTTCTTAATTCCTTGTAAGCCAAATACCTTCGTAGGTATATAAGTAAAATAATATAATAGCTTTTGATTTTTTCAAAGAAAAGCTTACAAATATTAAGCTTTAGTAGAATTAATCCGTTTTGCAAATAAATTGTTTTGTATCGAAGATATAATCTTCTTCGAAGAAAATATTTTTCTTTTCCAGTATGAAGTTTTTCCTGCAAAAAGTAGACATTTAGGGTTCCTTTTCAAAGGAAATTCAAGAAAATATATATGTAGTTTCTGATATTTCCTTGAGCTGTAGGTATCCGAGGAAATAAATAAGTGGCGTATTTGAAATGTGTGTTTTCTAATAATTTCAAGTGGTCGGAGTATAAGCTTAACTAAAAATCGAAAGCAGCGGCAGCGTGTCGAAACATCAACCAAATGCACCCAAAATTACTTTTATATTGTTTTGTTCTGTTAATTTTTTTAAAGGATTAAAAAACAGCGTTTCCTAATCCATCGCATGGAACCCTCCGCGTCACGCCTGTCGCCGTTCAATTAGCCGCGCAACCCTACGCGTCAGTGGTATAACGTATGTTGAAAACATGTCACTTAGTGAAAGAAACAGTTCACGAAAGTTAAGCCGCCACGCCTAGGATGTCTCGATAATATGCATGAAATGAAGCGAAGTAATATTGCATGAGTGCTGCGAGAGCCTTGCGGCGCCCTTCTGACTTATGAGGTATTGTCTTTGATATATTCAATTTAATTAATAAGAAGAGTGCGCATTATCAAGTTATTTGATTCAATTAAATTCACTTCACGTAAATACCAAACGTAAGACCCATGTAAATACCAAATCGACTAATCTAGTAGATTAGTCAATTTGGTATTTACATGGGTCGACTTGGCAGGCGACTTGCTGGTCGAATTTTGTTAATAAGTTAGTTTTTTTATCGTTAATCGTTTGTAAAATCTAATCGCAAACCTAATATCAATTAGGTCGCGATTCTATTTTACATGCGATTGTCGATAAAAAGCGCTGGTTAACTAAAGTCCACATTAGGTTAGGGGTGTTCCAAAGAGCGACTAGTCTACCAGACTAATTAGACTATAATTGAGTCAAATAACTTGATAATAGGCACGCTTCTTATGGGGAATTTACATGGGCGACTAAAGCCCGACAACTTTCGCCGCACGGCGAAAATCGACCGTGTTAATGGCAATTCGGCCTGGGCCGCAGGTTACTGAACAAATTATCTATCCAGTGGCCAAAACTGATACTACGTTATCAACATTCCTTATTACATATTGTTACCTAGGTTACGCCATCAATTACATAGAAGACAGCGACGCCTTCACCTGCTATTTAATTCTGGAAGTGACTTTCTAGGTGACTAAAGTCGACCGTCACAGGTGACTAAAATCGACTCATGTAAATAGCCCCATTATTCATGAAAGTGAATATGTAGACAACATTACTGGTATTTGTTAATTAGTAGTTAACATAACTGAACCACAGCAATAGCATCTCAAAGTGAAATACTTGAACTGTTTTATAAAGTTATAGTTACCGTTCCCGCAATCAAGAGTGGCAAACTGAAACGTGCCAACTAAACAGTGAACGCAAATGCCAAACCGCAAATAAAACAATTGTCTAATTGGCAAACACAAGGCGAATCCGCAACTCAAACAATCTTCGATCGGGGACCAATTATTGTTTGTTTAGGCACTAAATTAATTGTTTGACTTATTTAATTGTGTTACTTGAGAAATTTGGTAGTATTTGCTAGTTTTAACGCTGACCTTTAGAGGAATTATCATACATTTTGGGCAATTCCTAGCCAGGAGTCGAAATAAATATTTGACAACACCACATACATTGATTCGATTATTGAACACACCATTAAAATCGGTATTAATTACCAGTCACCACAGTCGCCAATAAAAAAATCTGGCGTTATCAATGTTACATTACAATTCAACATGTTAAAAACAAAAAACCGACTTCAAAAAACCTACCTCTAAAAAGCAAGACGTCTATTGAAGTCGGGTGGGGCTGGAGTACAGATTCCTTTTTTTATTCTAAAAGCCCCACCCGACTTCAATAGACGTGTTTTATTATGACGAATATTATTTCTTGCTTTTTAGAGGTAGGTTTTTTGAAGTCGGTTTTTTGTTTCTTTTAAACAACTTTTATTTTTTTATTTTTAGTGTATACCTACACTTGTACACCTTGTAGGTAAATTATTTAGGTAGTAAAATAAGCATAATCGCGAAGAAACATACATACATACGGGTCAAACTGAAAACCTTATTTTTTAAGTCGGTTAAAGAACTACACAGATATCCCTCTTCCAACAAAGAAATCATTATAAATATAAATAGATAAATAAATATAAACAAAGAAGTAATACGACCATTATCATCGATGTAATTCACACAAAATCATACTATTTTCGTGCTTTTTTCAAAATTACTTGAAAAGTACTGAACCGATTACCAAATTTTAAAAAGTGGGTAATAACGTTTGAATCATTTCAATCGGTCCAGCCGTTTTCGAGTAATCGGTGGACATACACAAAAAAATATATACAGACGAAGAGAGAACCTCCTCCTTTTTGGAAGTCGGTTAAAAATAACCCCTAATGACGAATAATGGTAGATATGGACCATCAAACTGACCAACTTTTACTATGGGACCGACTCTAAAATCGTGAAAAAAAATTTAGTTCTTTCATACATTTAGACCCGATAGTTATTATTTTTGTATTAAACAGCTGATTTTTAGGCATAAGGGGTTATTTTATAACACGTTGTATATTATTTACTAGCGGCCGCCCGCGACTTCGTCTGCGTGGACAGTTTTTTTGTTATCCCTCGGGATCAGTACGTTTTTTTTCTGGATGAAAGGTACCTTATGTCCTTTTCTGTACCCCCGACAACGTGTATGCAAAATTTCATGATGATCGGTTCAGTAGTTAAGACGTAACAAACAAACAATCAAACAAACGGACTTTCGCATTTATAATATTACTAGCGGCCGCCCGCGACTTCGTCTGCGTGTAAAGGATTTTTGCTATCCCTCGGGAACGATCCTTTTTTCGGGATGAAAGGTACCCTATGTCCTTCACTGTACCCCTGACAACGTGTATGCAAAATTTCATGATGATCGGTTCAGTAGTTAAGACGTGAAGGCGTAACAAACAAACAAACGGACTTTCGCATTGATAATATTAAGTAAGGATAGTAAGGAAGGAAGTAAGGATTATATTTTGACGGAATAGCTAAGTGTTCGCTGAGTATGTAGCCAAACGATTATTTATGTGTGGTTAGAACAGTGAACAAATCAATAACAAAAGTTGCAGATGACCTTAAATTGGACGACCTAACTCATCGTAATAACAAACAAAAATGTTGAAAAGCTAATTACCCGATTTCAGAAAAGTCTTTCTACAGTTCCACGCATCAATCGTTCCAACGAAGTCACCAGGAAAAGCAATTTACATTGTTACTTTCATCCATTCAATTACGTAGGTCGGTCATATTTTCATAATGGGATGCTGACTCGATTCTCTTTTACGTATTATATTCGGCTTACCTTCGGAGATGAAAGGGAATTTTATTATTAAGGCACTTTTTTATTACGCTCACTAAACATTATGTAAAAGAGGTTTTATGGGGAAATATCTCTGAGCAAATTCTTTCGTAAGGTTCAGCGGAAGTTTGCGTATCTAAATAGTTTTGTTGAGGGCCAATATTGAAAGTTTTACTATCGAAACAAGGCCCATCCATCGAAAAAAACTTAAGCAATCATGTCACCTGTAAAAAAGTGACGTTAGTAAAAAATACTGTCGATTGATGTTAAAGTGACTTCAGTAAATATTTATTAAAAGTGTGTATGTTCGCGAAAACACGATTGAAATAATATGCACATAAAATTTTTCCTGAATACTTTGATTAGCCCGAATAGTCTTAAATCACTTTCAGAAAGCATCTAAATTAATTCAGTAAGGAAATATAAAAAGTCTATGGAACAAAGTCAAAGTCAAAATATCTTTATTCAGATAGCGCTTTTGAATCTTCTATATTTTCCTACCCGTTCCAGACTTTTTTCGAACTATTGAAAACATGTAAGTTATAAGTTTTTGTCTATAGAACAAAGTCAAAGTCAAAATATCTTTATTCAGATAGCGCTTTTGAATCTTCTATATTTTCCTACCCGTTCCAGACTTTTTTCGAACTATTGAAAACATGTAAGTTATAAGTTTTGTCTATAGAACAAAGTCAAAGTCAAAATATCTTTATTCAGATAGCGCTTTTGAATCTTCTATATTTTCCTACCCGTTCCAGACTTTTTTCGAACTATTGAAAACATGTAAGTTATAAGTTTTTGTCTATAGAACAAAGTCAAAGTCAAAATATCTTTATTCAGATAGCGCTTTTGAATCTTCTATATTTTCCTACCCGTTCCAGACTTTTTTCAAACTATTGAAAACATGTAATAAGTTGATAAATCTGAAGCTCACAGACATACTACGAGTAGTCGTGTACGTTAACTTGTATGAGGCTCCTTTTGATGTTCGGCAGAAACAATTTCTATCTCTCAAAGGGAGTTTGAATCCAATATGACTATGTTCCGCCAGGGGCAGTCAACCTTTAGACGTTTATATGGTTTTATTCGTGGACCCGGTTATTAAGGCTAGGCAGAGGCGATCAACGGTGCTGGACAAACATTTTCAGGCTGTCTATGCTGCGTTTAGACGCTTTTACGTTTATTATAGTATAAAATAAAATGGGATTATTTGTAGTACCTACCTACCTTACCCACCTACCTTACCTACCTATAACCAGTTCTTCGTACTTTTTTGTACTCGGTTATTTATTACGAAATCGTATGAAATTTCAATGGGCTTGCAGTTGTACAGATGTACAGTTGTTTTGATAGGGATATACCTTAGTATATCCCTATCAAAACCTGCGATAGTCGTTTTGTGGAATGTAGTTTTGTACTGTTATTTATTCTGTGTGGTTATTGGTACCTTTTTTTATGGCGATTGAGCATCCTCCACTGCAGGTGAGCAGAAGGTTCGTATATAGGATTCGCCAGGAAGGGACCGCAACATTTAATAACGTTGCAGCCTCCTCTCCCCACGGTCGCCGAACACTGGAACTTGCCCTCTCGCCACCGGTTGGTCTTGTGGAAGTCCGTTTGGGGGGACATGCACACGCAGGCCTCCTTTCTGACGGGCGATGGCCGGGCAAGTTTGGCCATCTCCCCAATCTGTCAGGGCTGTGCAATGCAGGCAGTGGTTCACCTCCCACCATCTGCTTAGCCCCGGACCGGGGGAACAAGATGGTATGTTTCCCCTCTTTACCACGCTTGACGCTGCTTCAGACACAATGTGCCTATGCCAGGGGTAATCTCCCTCAATGTGGTGCGCTGCATCCCAGATCTTTCCCTTCCCTGAGGTGGAGAGTAGCCATCCTCGGCTTTGTGGTGATTATAAGTACCTACTTGATAGCATTATTGAAAATAGTGTGCTACTTGACTTGCTTATTCCAACACGCGTATGTTATCAAGGCAGTGTCTTGTATGCACGCGCTTACGAGTTAGCTTAAAGCTTCATTAGCTTTGTCTGTTCTAAAGGCATACATGAAGACAAGGACACGGTAATGATATCTTTATTACCGTGACAAGGATTTGGATAGGAGTATAGAAAACAAGTCTGTAAAGATAAAATCCTTAATCAGAACAAGTTTGGCAATAAAGAAGGGATGAAGTTTTCTTACCATCTAAGTACCACTCAGGTACGTCGGTCATAATAATAAAAAAATGGTACTGAGACTTAAAATACATGTTTTTGACCTAAACATAAAAATATAACTATCTCAAATAGCCGTACAGATTTTAATAATTTCTTGCAGGCTACATTAATATTACCTTATTGTCTCCTATCTTTTGTACGAATAAGTATTAATATCTCATGCAATAGATACCTACTTATATTTAGCAAAAATATGTTTGATTTACAGAGAATATTATTCATGTTACGTCACGATCGTAACGAGAGTGATATTGACATGGAACTAGGTATACTGGAATAAGCATTTTTTTGCCAATTAATAAAAGTGATGGGATGAGGTTTTTGTGAGCACTTGCACTGCACACACACACACACACACACACACACACACACACTCATCCATGCAGTTTGTTGTAATCTCCTATCACTGGTTAAAGAATTTTGTTGTTTGTTATAGTAAAAAAATATTGACTACAGAGCTTATTACAATTTGAATTTCCTCTGCCTCCTGAACTAAGTATTAAACCGTATGTCATAGTGCATGGCACTACCTCATACTTTTAATTTGAACTCAAATGGTAACACCCTCGTATGGTGGTTGTCGAACTTGGACCTCTAAAACCTCTTTTTGGCTGTGACACCTCAAATAGAGTGTGTATTAATCAACATAATAAGGCAGGTTTTATTGCACCTTTCCAGATAGTCACATTCTCTTTGTTAATAAAATCTGCCTCTTGTAGGCGTCTTTGTAGATGAATAATAAAAATAATTACAAACATTTCCAGGAATCCTCTACCATTGTTCAACATTTGTATGTTGATATTCAGCTGGTTACCTACAGAAACACAGTCGAGAGCATTCGTGAATCTCCCACGTAATGAAGTTATTTTCATAAAGTCGTTTTTAGGGTTCCGTACCCAAAGGGTAAAAACGGGACCCCATTACTAAGACTCCGCTGTCCGTCTGTCTGTCTGTCTGTTTGTCACCAGGCTGTATCTCATGAACCGTGATAGCTAGACAGTTGAAATTTTCACAGACGATGTATTTCTGTTGCCGCTATAACAAAAAATACTAAAAATAAAATAAAATAAATGTTTAAGGGGGGCTCCCATACAACAAACGAGTTTTTTTTGCCGTTTTTTGCTTTATATTAATAACGACAACAAGTAGACAGTTGACATTTTCTCAGATGACGCATTTCTGTTGCCGCTATAACAACAATTACTAAAAACCGAATAAAATAAATATTTAAGGGGGGCTCCCACACAACAAACTTGATTTTTTTTGCCGTTTTTTGGTACGGAACCCTTCGTGCGCCAGTCCGACTCGCACTTGGCCGGTTTTTTATTTCATAATAAGCTTGTTATGCACATTGCGCATACTTCAAACTGTAATAACTTTAATAATATAATTAGTTTAGGGGAAGACTGCAAGTGACATAGATTACAATGTAACGAATTTGTTATGTATGTGATAGCATGCCCATGTAACAAACAAAACTCTTAAAAAGGAATTTTAGATATCTTGAAAGCAAGTAGACAAATTCCAGCTGTTGTCTTGGCTATAACTAGTATGTCCCTTAGGATATCTTCGAAATACACTCCAAGGGCTAGTTAAGTAAAGAGCACAGCGTTAAAGGATAATGTTAAGAAAGAGTTATTAATAAGGCAGTTAAGTCTAGCTTAAGGGTGCAAGCTATAACTTTAGTAAAGCTTTTTTTTTTCATAAAATATGCAATTATATTTATGTTATACAGGGTGTTGATTATTCCTAATCTAATTCAGGTAATATTCATATTTAGGTGTATGAAAGCACTATTTAGGCCAGGAAACATCTAGCTAGCTTATTGACCGACCACATTATCTTTTTGAAAGAAAGCTTGTGACTGAGGGACTGTAAAACTGGTTGGCAATAAAAAGGCGGCTACGTAATGGAGGGGATTTAATTATAAATATAAAGGCAAACTTTCAGATAATTTTTCACTTGACAATTAAATTACAAAACCAAACGCCGACGTCAATGTAACATTCATAGATAATTACTAATAAAAAAGGTGCGTTATGCACATCGCTAATCAATCAACTTACACAAATGTTAATTTTGAATGTACAAATAAATATGTTGAATCCTAGGCTTCCCAATTGTGGTTTAGTATGTAGACGGTTTTCGTGTTAAATAAAGTAGATTCTTAATATGTTGTGGTATGATCAGCAGTTAAAAATATAAATGAGCATTGGGTATTTGAAAAAATAATCAAAAGAATAAGTTTTGAAAATATTATAAGTATGAATTTCCATCAAGCGGAAGAAGCTAAGAAGCAAATCTTCATCAGGCTGCAGTAATAAAAAGGCGGTATAAAAAGTTCTCAACCTCGAAATAAGTCCAAAACTCATCATAAGTCGCGAACGCACGTAACGCACTTTATTACAACTCGGATCAAGCGTTAATGACGTGGAACAAGCGGTAACGAGCTACGATAGTGCTGTTCAATATCGATAGTTTTGGTATCGATAATCGAAGTTCAGTCATTTAATTGATTTGAAAAATCATGCATGTAGAAGTAAGCTGTTGTTAAAATTAAGGGATCAGGCATACATAATTAAAAGCACTAAGTCACTGTTTAACAAGGATATATTTGAGTAACTAAAAGCAATACTCGCATTATCAAGGAAACAACATCTTAGACCTTATTAATCACTATAATATTTGATTTACCAAGATTTTACAAGAAAATATAATTAATCTTATCAACACACATATTTTAACGTAACTTTTATAATCACTCACATTCTAAATTGTGTTACAAATAAAACAACACATTAGACTTTATTATTCATAGTGAATAATAGCATAGCCAATAAACGAATCATAAAACATTAATCATCATGAATAAACCATTAAACTTTACTTTTGTAATCACTTCTATTTTAAATTTATTGTATTACAATGAAATAACAAATAGTCTTTATTATTCATTCTAACGAACATTGCATAAAATGCCAATAAAACAACACATTCAATCAAACAAATGAACAGAGTGTTCTGAACAGAATAACATCTTAGATGTAACACAGGTATTCAATACTTATCTTATTATTCGGCGAGGCACAAAATCAGACTGACCCGTTACACTATTTCGATTTCACTTTTATACATTTATTCTTGGCGGGAATTGAGACTTCTTTCACCGTTACTGTCCATAGTCATTTCACTACTTATTATCTCGATAATAACTGTAAAACATTAATTTCCAAGAAAGCATGCGTAACACAATTTTGAAATGGACAGTAAGAGTTATTGAAATAGAATCACGCTCATAAGTGTGCTTAAATATTTCTATAAATTTAACAAATGAACCTTGCTCTAAAGCCAAATACACTTCCGTCAATTTACATACTTTTAATCAGTGCACTAACATCTTATAATTTGTTACTTAACATTTTTACACTACTACAGTTCGTCATAATATTTGTGATCATTAATATAAAATGGTAAATAAATAGTTTTAATAAAATTAACAATTAACCATTACACAGTCAAATAATTCAACCGGAAACCAATAAATATGTTGATAAAATTAAATAATCACTTTCGATTTATTTAAATGCTTATAATTTTGCGAAGATATTAATTTCAGTAATGAAAAATATAAATAAACTTATAATTAAGCCTAAAATTGTTTGAAAACATCCGTATGACAAATTTATTATCAATTGTTACCCAGCCGGAACACTCGATATATTATACTGTTGTTATGATACAGTGATGGGCACACACTATTACTGTAGTAGGTGATATAAATGTACTAGTAATGATTATTTTGGATTTTATCATACATCAATAAAATCTATAAATAGGTCCAAAACTTACTGTTCGTTTTAGTTTCTATTGTTTTATTTACTGTTTACATGTTTTTCTGTAGCAACTAAGTTGATAACCAATGTAATTACATCTAAGCGGCTACGGCTAATACCCGTGCGGCTATACCTAGTTTTAGCCGGCTAAAACTAATATTAGGTGAATTTAGGTGTAGCCGGTTAAAACTAGGTTTAGCCTTCTTTGTGCTTCTACTAAGGGGGAGTAATTTATGGGGTATTAAGAAATTTATTTCTGTTGTCTGTTAAAAAAAAGAACACGAAATTAATTCCTAACCTATATTCGGGATCTATCTGAGTAAAGCAGATCGGTTACCCCTTGTTTTCACCAACAGCTATCGGCTACACCTAGTTTTATCCGGCTAAATCCATGTTTAGCCGCACTCGGCTATTAGCTGTAACATATACATAAAAAAGTGTAAATATTTAAGTAAATGAAATAAATACATAGATCTCAAATAGACTAAAAAGTACTGCTTTTGAAATGTAATTTTTTTCTTATTCTACCCCATTCAGGACATTTTTTAACTGACAATAAAAATGCAAAAACTTTCAGCAATATTATGGAATCAGAAGTAAATTAATTTTCCGTTTCCATATCGATACTTTGCTATTGGAGACAATGGTCGATATTCGATAGGAGTGTCACCACGGCACTAATCGCGACGCGTTCACGTCACGTCCTCGCCGCGGCCTCGCGTCGTGCTCGTAAACACGCCGTTTACGAGGTAACGAAATTATTATGAGATTGGCATTGCTGAGGCGACATACATTTTTAGATTGGGCTATTTTTCTATGCAATTTACTTACCTACACGGAAGTGTTCTTCAAATTTTTGATAAGAATGTTATTTTACTTCGAAGTTGTTCTTTTTTGAGAATTTTTTTACGACAATTTTCGAGTGTAGGTACCTACTTAATTTACACTAATGCACGGTAATACAACGGTTTAATGTATTAGAATTGATGATATCAGCCATTTTTAATGTCCACTGCTGGGGCACAGGCCTTCCTTACGGGTGGATATGGAGGATGGGCCATAGCCCATCACATAACCCACCATGCGGGCCTAATGCGGGTGTGGGTGTTAACGACAGCAAATGTAGCCGGGACCAGGGTTAACATGCTTTCCAAAGCACGGGGGAGCTCAAGATAATATTTTTTATCGCCCATCCCATGACAGACCGTTGCTAAAGTAGCTTAACCTCCGCTAAAGCAGGGTTGTTGTAACTATTGCTATTTTTTTTATAAGTTATATATTTTAATTACGACTCAAATGGATTACTTAACCTAACCAGTAGGCCTCATCATCATATCAGCCGCACGACACCCACTGCTGGGTATAGGCCTCCCCTAAGGATCTCCACGACGATCGGTCCTGCGCTGCCTGCATCCACTGGCTTACCGCGACCTTCGACAGATCGTCGGTCCACCTTGTCGGGGGCCTACCGACGGAGCGTCGTCCGGTGCGCGGTCGCCATTCCAGAACCTTTCCGCCCCAACGGCCATCGGTTCTTCTCGCTATGTGTCCCGCCCATTGCCACTTCAGCTGAGCAATCCTTCGAGCGATGTCGGTTACTTTAGTTTAGTTAGAAGTAGGCCTAACTAACCGAAAAGAAAATCTTTGACAATACTATACTTTTTGACTGTCTTCTCGATTTTTTTTTAAATAGATTTACTTGTCAATTGTTTCTTTGAACAAAACAAGACTTCAAATACACGTCCTTCCAGCAACTTAGCAATCAAACCGTGAAAGGGGACCCGACACATGTAGTTCACAATATCTTTCCTTTCCTCCATAACCCTAGTGGGATGTGACGTCCGAAAATCTTTTTGGGAATAATAAAACCTGTACAAAATCGTGTTCAAAGCAACTAGAATTACTCGCATGAAAGAGCCCCGGATTGTAGGGAATTCGTGTACCTATATCATTTTTATGTTACCTCTAGTACCGCAAAAGACAGGTGGTAATTCAATATTACATGACAGGCTTTCACCCACACGTTTGGCTAAACTTGGGTTACATTTTGTGGACATAAAAGATTAGTAAGTACCTACTCTCATTTTACCTAACTCAGGGTTTCCCAATATATTTTCATACTGAGCCTACCTTAATATGTTGCATTTTTTTGTGACAAGAAGACACCCACGTGTACTTTCTAAATTACATACGATTGAATGCCCCGGTGCGTTTTTGTGATGCATAGTTTGGGAACCACTGACCTAACTGATAAACAACCATTTGCATACTTCGCTATCACTATGCTTTTCGTGCTTGAGTGGAGACCAGAAAGCTAGGTTTGGACAAACGTTATGAGTTATGCAAATTGAAATATTTAAGAGCCAATATGCACGGTCGCCCGACCACTCACTAGCCAAACGGCGGCAACTCACAGACGGTTTTTATTAATTTATATGTTTTTGCAGCAAAGCACGTGCCTTTCTTTTTCCTCGTTTTTTATCTATAATTAATAACGATATTATTGAAACTTCAAAGACACTACCCATATTCAAGTCGCTTGCTTGGTCGCCGAGCCTAGCTAATCGCCAAGAGACAAGTCACTCATGTTTTGGTCGCCGGAAACAAATCGGTCGGCGACCCGTCGACACTGCGTATTGGCTCTAAAAGCCAACAAAACCTATATTACGTGGAAAAAAGTCGATATCATATAGACAAGAAGTAAAACATTTAATAGCTTTGGAGAAAATACTATCAGCCTTATATCTCTGCAATTATGTTGTGGGTTCCACCATGTATCTACTGATAGGAAATCACGCATGGCAGCTAAGCAAACTTATGATAAATTTATCCAAGGGAAACTGGCACTAATGGCAAGGGAAATAAGAGTGGAATGTGAAGAAAATATTGATATTGCTCGCATCCTCGTCATTTAATGATGTCGTGGACGACATGCTTTGATCTCGTTTAAGAAGTGTGGTACAGGTGATAAGCTTTTGACTAAGAACATTGCAAAGGAGATGGTCGACCTAGAATTAATACGAACAAACTATTATATAGGTATCAATCGATTGCTTATACTGAGAGAAATAATCCTATCTAAGTCGAAGACCCCAAATCCGTGGGGTATCGGAGATATACGCTGACAAAGTATGTATAAAATATAGGTTAAGTTGGTTGCAATTGATTTTCACAAGTTGTGCAAAAGCCTTCGGCGAACGAAGTCCATTTAAGTGCAATTACTTTGACTTATTTTTTGTAATCTCTCGCTCTGTAAATTGTATAGGTACCTTCAATCGCTTTTCAGCCCCTTTGTTGCTCAACCACTCCCACCCCCACCAGTGAAAATCTGCGAGGTGCCCGGATCTGTTAATAATGATAGTATGGCAAACTAACAAGAGGGATTACGTCGGTCTGTAAACTGTCCACCTATTTCCGGGGCTAGCTTAGCTCCTAGTCCATAACACTTCTCTTTGCGCTGCAACGCCGGGGGTTAAAAAGTGAATGCTGAGCTCTTATTACTTGGACTAAAGTGTGTCGACGTGAAACTTACTACGAGCAATAGTTGCCGACTATCAAAGGAGGCATCCGGAGCGAGTTCGGCAACTTCTAGATACTGAGCTATGAGGTTTTTTGCTTACGTTTACTTTGAATGTACCTACTAATCAGGGACGTTAGGAAGTTTTATGCGCTCTTTGGTAAACTTGGAAAGGTCTGCTAATAAATGCTTTTATATATGTTTCTACAAAAACTACACTGAAAAAAAAGAATTGTTGAATGTACTAAAGTAGCGTAGGTTGCCTAGTGAACTGCCATAGTCAACCCATTTCTTAGTTAATTTTACTATAACAAGGGTGAATTTAACAATATATACTTTGTTGATTTTACATAACAAAACAGATTGACTAAAACTATTCTTAGAATAGTAAAATTAACCAAACAATTATTTGAATACACTGAAGAAGGTTTGTAAAATACTTCTCCAAATATTCAACAGGTAACGCTACTAAAGTTCTTCGTAATAACTACCAAATTAGAAGATTGATTTTACTTATCACAAATTATGATATATATTTAGTATAATTGACATTAGAAATATGTACATTTTACACAAGTTTGTCAATAAAATCAACAAACAACTTTTGTTTAAACAACAGTACGAGTTTAGCAACACAGTCCTCCGAATTTTCGATAGGTGACGCTTGCTACTCTACTAAAGTTGTTCGTAAAAACTACCAAATTAGAAGATTGATTTTACTAAACACAAATTATGAGATATATTTAATATAATTGACATTAGAAATATGTACATTTTACAAAAGCTTGTCAATAAAATCAACAAAAAACTTTTGTTTAAACAACAGTATGAGTTTAGCAACACAGTTCTCCAAATTTCCGATAGGTGACGCTTGCTACTCTACTAAAGTTGTTTGTAAAAACTACCAAATTAGAAGATTGATTTTACTCAACACAAATTATGAGATATATTTAATATAATTGACATTAGAATTATATATACATATTTTTCACAAGCGTGTCAATAAAATCAACAAAGAACTTTTGTTTAAACAACAGTACAAGTTTAGCAACACAGTTCTCCAAATTTTCGATAGGTGACGCTTGCTACGCTACTAAAGTTGTTCCAAAAAACTACCAAATTAGATGATTGATTTTACTTAACACAAATTATGAGATATATTTAATATAATTGACATTAGAAATATGTACATTTTACACAATCTTGTCAATAAAATCAACAAAGAACTTTTGTGTAAATAACAGTACGAGTTTAGCAACACAGTTCTCCAAATTTCCGATAGGTGACGCTTGCAACTCTACTAAAGTTGTTCGAAAAAACTACCAAATTAGAGGATTGATTTTACCTAACACAAATTATGAGATATATTTAATATATTTGACATTAGAGATATGTACATTTTACACAAGCTTGTCAATAAAATCAACAAATTTAGCAACACAGTTTTCCAAATTTCCGATAGGTGACGCTTGCTACTATACTTAAATTGTCTTGTTTACCCTTTGATGTGACTTTATGTACAGTCGGCAACGCATGAACTTATAAAAAAACTAACTTATTTTGAACCTTGATGGCTTGCATTTGAGTATAAAATTGGTTGAATATCATCGTGCTCAGCGTGCCCTTGACTGTATCTCTAGGGGAGCATCCAATTTACTTGTTGAAAAACTGCCCAAGAATGTACTTCTTTGTTTAGTTACCTAGTAAATGCTTTTAAACTACTATAGTCACAGACACACAGAATACATAATAGTTCTATAGTAATGAAGTTCAAGTTGGACAATAGCGCCCTCTCACGGATTTTGCTTTTCTCTCTCTCTCTTCAAAATCTAGTACAGACTTAACACAATCTTATATTCAATTACATGAAAAGAGATAAGTTGTGATGACTTGTGGTTAATTATGCGGATTGGCTTAGCACTTGAGAATTTTACTGTGTGGACGAACGATCTTAACTTTATATTTGTGTATTAGTCATTATCCATCAATTTATTTTATACAAATAAAAAAAAAAGTTGATGTCTCAGTGACTCGATAGTTCAGTGGTTGGAGCGTTGAACCGGATGTCCGGAGGTCGCGGGTTCGATTCCCGTTGACCTGGTGCGGGTTGTGGTTTCTTTTCGTATATTATTTAGTATAAAATACTAAAACTTTCAAACTTTTATTTGCTAATACAAATTAAATAGGTTCTTTATAGTGTCGAAAAAGAAAAAAAACCGGTCCGATCCAATCCGATTTTGTATCCCAATTTTAAGTTCGATTTAGACTTCAGGTTCGTGTTTTGTTTCGTTTCACGTAGGTTCGTGTTCTAAATTCGATTTCGATTCTTATTTCATGTCATGGTAGGTACAAAAAAAAATTACATTTTGGAAACGCTGGTTATTAAATCCTAAGTGATATTTTGCTTGTAGTAAGATTTATAAGACACGGCTGTACAAGTACACTACCTATTTTTTCTCTTTCTATTTATTTTTGTGCTACGTTAATATGACTTGGTACATAATATACATATTGTGCAAGGTACATAACAAGCAAGGACATTTGGGATGTCACATGTCATAGATGAAACGTGTAGCATCAACCAATGACCATTTTAGCCGCTAACATTTAAGTTGCCGTGGTGTAATGGTGTGACTGCTCGCTAAATGCTCAAGAGGCCGCGGTTCGAACCTCAGTCATTGATGGTTTTTCTGATATCAAAAATGTTTGGTTTGTATTCAAATGTACATATTTAGAATGTTGTTAATAAATAGAAAATGCTAGTATAGTTAAAAAATAATAGAAAAGATGAAAAGGGCAGAAAGTTGTTATTAAGGGACAAACAAAAGAATAACAAAGTGACTCAAAAATAAGGTAAGTAAAGTAGCAAAGAAAAAATAAGAAGAAAAGAAGAAGTGAAGAAGAAGAAAGCCGAAACAAATAAAGTGACATAATATTTCATCGTAAAAGATCGAAAGTAATCGATGTAAAATATACAGGACTGAATCAGTTGAATTTACCAAATGAAATTAGTAAATGTAGCAAAATTAATTTCACATATTTTACATAACAAGTTTAGTGTCATTTATCAAATCTCATCGTAAAACCTCGAAAGTAGTCAACGTAAAATATACAAGACTTTTTAGTCAAATATACAAAATGAAATGAGTAAATGTAGCAAAATTAATTTCATATATTTTACATAACAAGTTTAGTGACATTTATCAAATCTCATCGTAAAATATCGAAAGTAATCGGTGTAAAATATACAGGACTGAATCAGTTGAATTTACTAAATGAAATTAGTAAATGTAGCAAAATTAATTTCACATATTTTACAAAACAAGTTTAGTGATATTTATCAAATCTCATTGTAAAAGATCGAAAGTAATCGACGTAAAATATACAGGACTTGATTAGTTGAATATACGAAATCATACTATTAAATTTACTAAACGTATGGGTTAAATAATCAACCAGTTTTATTTGGTAAAATCAACAATTTAGTGTGTAGGACCTATATTAACCCGCGGATTTGATAAAATTTACGAGGAATTTAGTAAAATCAATCATTCTTTTTTTTCAGTGTAATATTTTTGCGGCTTACATTGCTTATGAAACATCTCTTTATAAAATTAAGAGATATTCTTATTCTAAAACACACCTTAAAGACTTGTGTTTACTTTTAGCAAACTTTGGAGGATGCAGATTCCACGTATGCAAGCGAGCAGTGAAGCTAAACACCTAAGTCCTATATGAACTTTATCCTAGATGTTTTTTTTGTTAAAAACATATATTTTAAGGAACTTTCATCTCAAAACAAAACAATATTCCTCAAACACAATCCCAACCCAAACAAAAGATCTGACATCGAATTTATAAAAAAGCAATCTTCCTACACATGTGGTGTGATGACAACGCTAAATCACGTGAAATATTATGCAAACACACTTAGGGGTGTTAAAAAGGATCCCCTAACAAGACATTAGAAGGCCACAGCGCCCCTTAGGCGGATAAAAGTGGAGGAATCCAGATACGTCCAGGGGGTTGATGCAATCTATATGCAAATATGCGTTCCATCCAATTAGAAATGACACTTGGTGATCGCACTGGGGAGAGAAAACGCTGCGTTGTGACGCTCGCTTATCAAAATTGAACTACTGTGTAGGTTCTAGGATGTCTACGGTTAGGCTCTAAAAGTTAACTATGAAATGTTAACTTTAAAATCTATCTCGAACTGGAAGAGAATATCTTCTAAATTTATATAATGCCATATTTAAATATAATGTCGTTCCAAATCAGTGGCGAACAATTTTGGTTGTACCAATTCCGAAATCAAGCAGTAATAATACCAGTTCTGAACCTAAGGTAAGACCGATATCGCTCATTTCATGTTTATGTAAGATTTTTCATACCATGCTATGTAGGAGAATGGAATGGTTTGTTGAAAAGCGCAAAATACTGTCTCCTTCCACAACTGGATTTAGACGAGCCCAATCTTGTCTTGATTCATTAGCCAGACTAGTTTCTTATATACAGTTAGGTTTTTCCAAAAACATTAGTACGGCAGCTTGTTTTGTAGACATTGAAAACGCCTACAATAATGTTCAAATAGACAAAGTTATTAAAATACTTGATGAACTTGGAATGGGCAGTAATATATGTGGTTACCTCTGGTCATTTTTAAGTAATAGGCAATTGATGATAAAAAATGATAAATTTAGTGACAGAGAATGTGATATAAGATGTACCAACATAGGTCTTGCTCAAGGTGATCCTATATCTCCTTTGCTATTTAACATTGCTACATATCAAATTTGCCGTCGAATTAAAGAAGTTTTTGTAGCGCAATATGCAGATGATTTTGTCTTATACATAGGTCAGGAAGACATGGATCTATGTAAAAGTAAATTACAACAGGCATTGGATGATATGGTTTTAATGTTGGATGAAATCGGGCTTCATATCTCTGCGAATAAGTCATCCTCTTGCGTTTTTAGTAGGGGATATAAAAGGAGAGAATTAGAATTGATGATTGCAAATAATAGGATAATGGCTGTAGATAATGTCAAGTACTTAGGCTTGTGGCTCGACAGAAACCTCAGATGGAACAAACACGTGAATGAAATTGCTGAAAAAGCTACAAAGTTTTTAAACTTATTGAAAGTTTTAGCTGGTTCTGGTTGGGGCGTGCACCCTATACACTTGCTTATTATTTATAGGTCTTTAATTCGCAGTAGGCTTGATTACGCTTGCTTTATGTACGATAGTTGCTCAAAAACTCAACTATTAAAACTAGACAGGATACAGAATCAAGCTCTTCGGATTATTGGTGGGTTTGTTAAGAGTACACCGATCCATGCGATGGAGAGTGAATTATGTGTTCAACCATTATTTGTTAGAAGGTTATATTTAGCATTTAAGTACTGTATCAAAACCATATCTTGGGTGGATAATGATACCGTCAAACTCCTTGATGAGTTAGGTGCTGTCATTAATGAAAGATATTGGCAACCAAAAAAGAAACCCCTACTTGTGACTGTCTATAATGAATGTAAGAATTATAATATTCATAAATCAAACCCATTAGATATGTTTAAAATGGATGTTTGGGCATCATATATAGACGTAAGGACAAATATAGTAGATAATTTAGATTGTGTAAGAGAAACCAAAAGTAAATATTCACCCACCTCTTTGAGAGTCGAAGTAATTATTGAGCTGAATGAAAAGTATGAAGGCTGGGCACGAATTTTTACTGATGGTTCAAAAGAATCTCTTGGCTTAGGTGCTGCTTATTGTGATGATAAGGGAAGGTCAGCTATGTTCAAAACTGTTTCAGAAATCTCAATAATGACCATGGAACTATTTGCAATCTCAGAAGCTCTGAAGTACATTGATAGTTTAGAAGGACATCATTTTGTTATACTTACGGATAGCAAAAGTGCCTTACAGCATTTAGCTCGATGCGCCTCTGGACATAGCAGAGGTGCACCGATAGCTTATGATATTTTAAACAAAATCCATCAAATCAATTATAAATGTATTAACCTGAGATTGCAATGGATCCCTTCCCACATAGGCTTAAAAGGAAACGAGGAGGCTGACAGATTGGCAAAATTAGCAGTTAATGAAGGTGCTGAAACAATTATTTTACCAATGTATTCAGAAATATTAAATAAATTTAAATTAAAATGTTTTCAAAGATTTAAAGAATATTTTGATGAAAGGAGCAAAGAAAAAGGAATTTGGTATAAAACTTTACAATGTCAGCCTCCAAAGATCCCATGGTTCTATAATATAAATAATGCAAATAGACAATTCATAATAACAGCACTTCGTATTCGTTCGGGTCATTATCCATCCAAAAAATTCGGTCATCTCATGAGAAAAATAGATTCTCCAAATTGTGAAATTTGTGGTACCGTTGATGACATCCAACACATGATCTTGGAATGCATCAAGTACAGTGGGGCGAGGGATTCATTGATACAGAAACATAAGATAAATAGACTAGACGTAGGGAAATTTCTGACAATACTAGCAGACCCGCAATCTGCGGTGTTTAAAGAACTTATCAATATGTTTCTGTATCAATGACCCAAGTGTTCCCTTATATCTATGATTGTTATTTAGATAAGGGTATGATGAGGCTGACATACCTAAACTAGGTAAAAGCCTCTAAATTAAAATAGATTAAAAAAAAAAAAAAAAAAAAAAAAAAAATAACATATATTCTGTCATGGCCAGTATAAATGAATGTTCTTTTACCATTTTTATATCAAGTCAGTATCCCAAAGTGGGAATGTGTAGGTAATTTATTTATTTATCTTTTTCGTTGTAATAGATAGTGGCACTTCCTTATTAAGATTTTTTTCAACTTCGCTTTGTGTTAGCCTTAACATTTAGGTAATAATTATAGTAATCAGCCTCAAGTTTCTTTTCCTTTTGCATGTGGTGTTCGCCTTAAGAGCCCGTATCGATTTTGCCGCTGACTGCAGCTCTCTCGCTTGCACATTTCATGTTTTGTCATGATTTCTTAAATCTGAGTGCGCAATTGAAAAATGTGTCTCGGCCACTTTTCGTGATATAAGATTACAGGCATTTTAAAATATTTTTCAGTTTTTTGTTACTAAAGTACAAAAAGTTATCGTTTCTAACAGTTATTTGAACTGGCAAATATAATATTTTTTTGTACTTCAGCAACTCGAAACTGAAATATATGTTGAAATGTCCCTAATCTTATATTGCGAAAAGTGGCCGAGACACATTTTTCATTTACGCAACAAAATCTTGAGAAAACATGAAATGTGCGAGCGAGAGAGCGGCAGTAAGCGGCAAAATCAGTACGGAGCCTTAAAAGATTGTTTCATTTAGCAAAATAAGTAGATATAAAGATTTAAATGTTAATTTTTTATCTGAACGTGATCATGATTGTGGTAATGGTTTTTTTTTTATTTAGATAAGATCACTGGTGAACCTAAGTAAAAAAAAAAACATGCGTGAAAAGTTATCATTTTAGTAAAAATATTTCGTTACCTAGTATGCGCTTAAAACTTAACTAAAATAAAATGAAGAAAACTAAAAAAACTGAGACGTTTATTCTGCCCAGTGTGTTTCTTCTCTCAGTTCCAGTGGCTCATTCGAATAGATTATTGCATTGTCACGTCATTTGCATCTGTATAACGGCTATTTGCAGATCTACTGAAATTCTTAATGCAAGTAAAATAAAGTGGCGGTTTGATTATGTCGATATTTCTTTGTTAGAATTTTAGACAAGCAACATACTTATTGCTCTACCTGCAGTCTACACTGATTTCATAATGCATATATTTATTTCTTTATAATTCCAAATGAAAACATTTTTGGAGTACCTATTCATTATCCTGTAAATTAGGTCTTGCAATCAGGAATCATATTTTCATGCTCGACTCTATTTTGTTTAAGTGGCAACCTGAGCGAAAGTGGCGCCGCGGTGAATTATAATTCGAATACACAATTTTAATTATATTTTACGTGGAATTTTTAGGGGCCCACAGACTAGTATTTTTAGACGGTATCGTTACATTCTATCGTAGTCACTGTTAGAAGTAGATAGTAAAACTGCTAAAAGTGACCGTTTTTGACACATTTTCTATCAACTTCTACGAATGACTACGAGGGCATGTAGTGATACCTTCTAAAAATACTAGACCATGGGCCCTAAAACTCCACGTAAAACATTATTAAAATGTTTTTCTATTAATAACTTATTAAATAAAAACCTCTGAGGGCGCCACTTTCGGTCATACAACCACCTTAAAAGTGTTTCCGAGAAAATGCCCCAACAACAGCAAAGTCAAAAGAAACATTCGTAGCTGATTGAAAGTTACATAGTGTCAAAATCTTCTTGATATTATTACCTACGTCATTTTTGTAAAAAAAAACAATTAAAAATGATTATTTCATAACATCTTGGATTCACACCGAATTAGGCAATCTTGCCATTGTCATTTTCATGTGATAATCCTGTGGTCTAATATGGAAAACCCCAATCCGAATTCGTGCAAATTGGATAAAGTCCTTTTTATGAACCGTCGATTTAGAAACGGTCCGGTCTGGGATATTTCCGTTGTATTACTTCCGTTGGGCGGAGCTTACACGGGGCTTTATTTCTCAATTTTCTAAAGGCCGACATCGTACGCATTTCTACCAATAATGCAGACTTCCGAAAAATAACTATTTAATGAACCAAATGGGTTTTTTTCCGAATTCCTGAATTACTACTATTATCTATCTCGTACTACATATTAGAAACTAGGTAAAGTATCATTTCTAAATTGTTCCACTTTGTATTTAAATTAGACAGTGGATAAGCTTTTAATTAACATTATAGATGTGAAAGTTTGGATGTTTGTTAATCACGCAAAAACATCTGCCCCCCTAGCCAAAGTAACATTTGCAAATTTTCGCTATCGCTTCGCTTCGAAACATGTATGGATTTGACGTTTTAAAATTCGATTGTTAACGAAACCTTATGTCAATCCTATACATGTTTCGAAAGCGAAGCGATAACGAAGATTAGCGAATGTTACTTTGGCTAGGCCCTCTGGACTGATTTGGATGAAATGGTTCCCTGAGGATGTTTCAACTGTCTACGCGGACGAAGTCGCAGGCGGAAGCTAGTTTATCATAAAACATTAAATTTACATAAATGATAAAACAAGATTTGTAAAGTAACAATCGCTTATACTTTACACATGAAAAACATTGACGTCATTATTTACTTAGCTTTGCGGATTCAACCTAACTTTTCCTATAACTTGCCATCGATTTTCATACTATTAATAACATAAACGTCTCCAGCGGTCTGTGAATGTGCTCACAGACGATGGATTTCAGAGGCTTTGATGGTTTCCAAAAGGAGATTTTATAATTTAATATGGAACACATCGGTTATGGACGTGGAAGGATTTATTCCTAAATCCGAATTGAAATTTTAATGTCAATCTCTTTTTAATCTGTATGAAACGCGATGATATTTTTATCAGATGACTGCTTTGTAGAACTTTAAAGTCTATCTAGGTAGCCAGCTTAGAATATTCTAAGGTATTAAGCTATTTCTTGTTTTTGCATTCAAATATTCTTTAATAAAACTAATAATTTTACCTTTTAGCATTCGTAATAAGGAAAGTTTGCGTTTTTCTAATATAAAAATTAAGAGTTGGATTTTTTCTGTCATTTAACGCAACAATATTCGGGTCTGCTAGACGTGCTGAGTCAGCCCACGAGCATATAAGCGTAATCGCGAATGAGCGCACGATCGAGCGAAGCGAGCGAATTGCGAAGCGAGACTCGAGTACTCAAAGGAATGAGATTTCCTGGAAATGTTAAAACTACTCACTGAGCGGTGTGCGAGTCGAGCCTGCATTGAACAGAGAATTCGGTCGTGTCGCGTCGCTGTTTTCCAGTACGCGTGGCTCAGCGTGATAATGCGTGATATGTTTCCAAATATGCACATATTTGGAGACAAGCCACCTTGACTTTGTGGCAGGTTATGTTAAAGGTGATATTTTTTTTATTTATGACACAATTATTGTATAATGTTAGACTTCCGTTGAAAGTAACTAGTTATGATAGTCTTTATGAACATTAATGCCGTTTCCAGATATTCTGTATCCGAACCCAATGTCTTGGGGGTAGGATCGGAAATCACTTACGCTTTGTGATGTTGAGTACCCATATCTGGTTACTGGTCTTTGAATACTGGGATCCAATAAGCGGGACATTTGTACTAACGACTCTTTTACCTACTTTTACATTTGAAGCTTAGTACTGGCCATTTTAAATAAAGTGCGTGCTTACTAACAATTTCATGATATACCTATGTATTTAGAAGTTATAAAAGTATATTCGGTAGGTAACGTGAAAATAATTGACACCCATTTTTTTCTATTTTAATGAAATAATTTCGGTACAAAGGATGTAAAAGCCGATGAAGAAAATAATACAGTTGAATTCGCCTTATCAAAAAGGAACAATGCCAAACTTTTTAATACAAATTGAGGAAACAATGTAAACAATAAGCCTTATAACGCTTCTAAAACACTCCAAGATGACTTTAAGCTATTCAAAACATTTGCTAATTAAACAGAATTTTCCCAAGACCAATGGGATACAACGAGAAACTTTTTAATTAAAGAAGTATTGACGTTTCTTCAAAGTTTTCGAGGGACGAAGATTGATTTCAATTAAACCATCGGTAGGTAACCAATTTATTAGACAAGAGGATTGTAGAAAAATCGAGAGCCTTGTGGGATTGATTTTAAGGATAAAATTAAAATTTATTTTAAGTTAGTAAATTCGTACTTTTGGTCTCGAGATTTTAATATTATTCTGAGATTTAAGGACGATGAAAAAGTATTTGATAAATTGTCATTTGGATATTTCGGAAAAAAACCTTTTTTTCGTCAGTTAGTCAGTCAGGTCACGCAAATTGAAGTCAATTACAAAATTACATAGTTTGATTTGAAGGTAGAAAATATTTCTTTAGAACACCCAAAAATTAAAAGAGTACTTAGAGTGTTCAAGGGTAGTTTATAAAGTAAAGTCAAAGTCAAAAAAAATAGCTATATTCATATAAACTTAATTTGAATCGTCTATATTTTCCAGGCTCCAGACTTTTTTAATTGACAAGAAGAACGGGCGCAAGAAACTTATCAGCTTTAACAGAAATAAATAACAATATTTACAAACTTAAATATATCGTTACCAGATAATTACAACAGGGTGATAGGAATAATCCATATGCCATAGCATATAATGGCAACAATGTACTTATAATAGCAAGTTATGTGTTACATCATTTCCACGCATTTTGGTCTTTAAGATAATCGTCTACTTTATAATAACCTTTACCCGTGAGCGTTTTTTTAACATGGTTTTTAAATTCATGCAAAGTAAGATCAATCACTTGTTGTGGAACTTTATTAATAAAGGCTATGCCTTTCCCCATAAAATCAACCTCTAGTTTTTGCAAGCCACACGTGTGAAAGCACTAAACTTAAGAATCGCCTAAGTCTTTTCTTATCTACAACTCGACCAAGTTAACTTAGTGAATGACAGCTACATGACGGCTAAGTTTATGACACCGTTTTAATTTGGTCATGTTGTAGTTAGGAAAAGATTATTGTATAATGTTAGACTTCCGTTGAAAGTAACTAGTTATGATAGTCTTTATGAACATTAATGCCGTTTCCAGATATTCTGTATCCGAACCCAATGTCTTGGGGGTAGGATCGGAAATCACTTACGCTTTGTGATGTTGAGTACCCATATCTGGTTACTGGTCTTTGAATACTGGGATCCAATAAGCGGGACATTTGTACTAACGACTCTTTTACTTACTTTTACATTTGAAGCTTAGTACTGGCCATTTTAAATAAAGTGCGTGCTTACTAACAATTTCATGATATACCTATGTATTTAGAAGTTATAAAAGTATATTCGGTAGGTAACGTGAAAATAATTGACACCCATTTTTTTCTATTTTAATGAAATAATTTCGGTACAAAGGATGTAAAAGCCGATGAAGAAAATAATACAGTTGAATTCGCCTTATCAAAAAGGAACAATGCCAAACTTTTTAATACAAATTGAGGAAACAATGTAAACAATAAGCCTTATAACGCTTCTAAAACACTCCAAGATGACTTTAAGCTATTCAAAACATTTGCTAATTAAACAGAATTTTCCCAAGACCAATGGGATACAACGAGAAACTTTTTAATTAAAGAAGTATTGACGTTTCTTCAAAGTTTTCGAGGGACGAAGATTGATTTCAATTAAACCATCGGTAGGTAACCAATTTATTAGACAAGAGGATTGTAGAAAAATCGAGAGCCTTGTGGGATTGATTTTAAGGATAAAATTAAAATTTATTTTAAGTTAGTAAATTCGTACTTTTGGTCTCGAGATTTTAATATTATTCTGAGATTTAAGGACGATGAAAAAGTATTTGATAAATTGTCATTTGGATATTTCGGAAAAAAACCTTTTTTTCGTCAGTTAGTCAGTCAGGTCACGCAAATTGAAGTCAATTACAAAATTACATAGTTTGATTTGAAGGTAGAAAATATTTCTTTAGAACACCCAAAAATTAAAAGAGTACTTAGAGTGTTCAAGGGTAGTTTATAAAGTAAAGTCAAAGTCAAAAAAAATAGCTATATTCATATAAACTTAATTTGAATCGTCTATATTTTCCAGGCTCCAGACTTTTTTAATTGACAAGAAGAACGGGCGCAAGAAACTTATCAGCTTTAACAGAAATAAATAACAATATTTACAAACTTAAATATATCGTTACCAGATAATTACAACAGGGTGATAGGAATAATCCATATGCCATAGCATATAATGGCAACAATGTACTTATAATAGCAAGTTATGTGTTACATCATTTCCACGCATTTTGGTCTTTAAGATAATCGTCTACTTTATAATAACCTTTACCCGTGAGCGTTTTTTTAACATGGTTTTTAAATTCATGCAAAGTAAGATCAATCACTTGTTGTGGAACTTTATTAATAAAGGCTATGCCTTTCCCCATAAAATCAACCTCTAGTTTTTGCAAGCCACACGTGTGAAAGCACTAAACTTAAGAATCGCCTAAGTCTTTTCTTATCTACAACTCGACCAAGTTAACTTAGTGAATGACAGCTACATGACGGCTAAGTTTATGACACCGTTTTAATTTGGTCATGTTGTAGTTAGGAAAAGATTTAGGCGATTCTTAAGTTTAGTGCAATCGGCCATAAATCTTGGAACGGCAAGTATATCTTTATATTTTTTGTATTAAACTGTTGATTATTGCTGTTCTTAGCAAATGAATCATAGTGTTTCCTTACATAAACTAAATTTTCGTAAATGTATTGGCCTGCGAATGTATTTTTTTTTTATTTCTTTAAACAATTCTCTCAAGGTCTCAAGACCTCTCCGCCGAAGATTGTATATGGCCCGAACAGCTCTTTTTTGGAGTACAAAAATATATTCAATACTGGCAGCTGAGCCCCACAATAGCAGTCCATAAGACATTACACTATAAAAATAACTAAAATATATTAATCTTGTCGTGAAACGTAGTTTTTTTTACATTCTCTTTGGTTTCAATATCAGTTAAAAGCCTTATTTTCTTAACAGCGAATGCCGCTGAACCAATACTACTTGACAAGGCTTCAATATGTGGATCCCATTGCAGTTAAGAATCTAGTGTAATATATGAAACGTTTTGAGGATTCCAAGACTTTGCTGATCGTCCAGAATCTGCTCTGACTGGAATTTCTTAAGCCATTTGCACCCTTAACAGTTCCAGTAAGCTTCCACGGGAGAGTCGCATAAGCTTGTCGTATGAGAATATCCAGTTGGTATGCTTTGCGTCAGACGGTGAATTCCCATAATAGAATTGTTGCAATGCTAATGAGCTCTACGTAGAATCTTGTCTACGTCTAAGCATAACTTGCTTCTATAAGTACTTTGTTGAAGTAATATAATCAGTCTATGTTGTTGCCAATAATCCTGTCCCCCTGTTGTAATTATTTGGTAACGATAAATTCAAGTTTGTAAATATCGTTACTTATGGCTGTTACAGCTGATAAGTTTCTTGCGCCCGTTCTTCTTGTCAGCTAGAAAAGTCTGGAACGGGTGGTAGGAAAATATAGACGATTCAAAAGTACTTAATAATTAAGTACTTTTGAATCGTCTATATTTTCCTTGCGAAACGACAAACTCCTTCGCGAAATGACAAAGTTATTTGAATAAAGCTTATTTGACTTTGACTTTGTGATTAGATGGATATATCTAACGGGATCAGGACATTGGAGTAAGATGAAGACAGTATAAGATTCAATTTTGAATTATTATTTAATACTGTAGGACTATAAAATACACCAAAAGCAAGCTAAAACTAATGAACTTAAAATTGGCGTGGGTTACCTTACCACGAACATTAAACATTTACCATAATATTTGCGTTAGTCAATCAGTTGTCATTTAGACAATTGAATAACACTTGTCACTTAGTCATTCCATTACCTCGTCATCCTCAATGGTACAAAATTTCTCAACACAATGTAATAAGGGGTGTATAACGCAACCAATTGAAGGTGTACTATGAAGACTCGCGCAGCAGGTACGTGAGTTAATAACTCAAACTTGCCGTCACAGCCGTGTAATATAATTAATAGAGAGTTTGTCGCGTTCTACGAGCCACCCGGAATGCCTCCCTACGGGTAAATTCTTCTTGGATCTTTAAGTAATTCCCTTTCCAAACATTCATTTCGTTTATCAGTTTGATCTTCAACATCGTCATGGTCATTAATTGTCTGTAATTTGACCGCTCAGGAATTCATCCTATATAGAGCCATCGGAAAACAATATTCCTTAACTCATGCCAGAGTTGGGCGTAATCAACAACTTTTTGTAATCATAATTTCCAACTACGACTACAAATAGTTAACGACAAGTAGTTATGATTACATGAAATCTAACTACAAATAATCAGATTACCTAAAGTAATCGTTAATCTGTTTAGTAGTTAATAACTATACTGATTAATTTAGTTCTGAGAATATTTTGTTTTGTCAGTAGAAACGTAAAAAGCTGTAATTATACTCGTATGTTGATTGATCGATCGAAATTTTACTTGGACTTGACAAATACAAAAAAAAAATTTGCTCGAAACACAGTTCTTACAGATGGGAAACGGCCGATTGAGATTTTAAACGTGCTCAGTGGCGTGCACTCGGAGAGGCCTATGTTCAGCAGTGGACGATGATAGGCTGATGATGATGATGATGAGATTTTAAACAACAATTTTCAATTCACCATTGGATATTTTTTACGATTGAATAATCAATTATAAATTTTGCCCAACTCTGACTCATGCCTGTGAGTGTGAGTATGTAGGTACCTAAATGTTGAGGGATTTCTGATTTACTTTTCAAACGTAAATACTATTAAAAAATTTAGTAGCTATGACATACATTCGGGTATTTCTCTAAATTTATGTTCAGCAAGATTATTCTGTACATTTATCCAACAAAACTTACCTATTAGTAAATAATTTTGGGATCTCCTTAAGTAACACAGTGGAACAAACCAACCCTCATGCTCGCGAAATGACAAACTTCGAAAGCGTCGGCAAATAGGTATTTGTCGACTAAATTCAGAAGTTTGTACACAGCACAATGTTCATACTACACGTACTCAGCCTTGTCTGTTACAAAATAAGGTGCAAATTGCTTTAAACATACACTTAATACAAGGTTAACACTTGGATCTTATGATAAATCTTTCGACTACAGTTATGACGAGGATAGTAGCTGTTACGTCGTTTTATTAAGTCCTATATCAGAAGATATAGGACTTATTAACAATTCACTTAAATTATTTGTGCATAAATACACTGCCAGGAAAATTATGAAATATTTTATTAATATCCAATGTTCAAGATGTACACACGACGACACATCAGATGTAACAGTCGTGCAAAAACAACTTTTATTATTTAATTATGACGACTATGACGACCTGAGTAACGCAGGTCAACATGCCGGTCTAACACGCAAGAGGTCCCGTGTTCAATTCCCGGGCGGGCAGAAATTGGATTGATGGATTTTAATTTCTGTGTGTTACTACCTATATATAAGAACCTATATATTTAAAATGTATATTATAAGTAGTATATCAGGTGTCTAGCACCCAGTTACAAGCTTTGCTTAGTTTGGGGCTAGATGGCGTTGTGTGAAATTGTCCAAGCATTTATTTATTCATTACCTAGCGACCGCCCGCGACTTCGTCTGCGTGGATATTATTTTGTCTATCCCTCGGGAACGGTTCCTGTTTTCGGGATAAAAGGTACCCTATGTCCTTTTCTGTACCCCTGAGAACGTGTATGCAAAATTTTATGATGATCAGTTCAGTAGTTAAGACGTGAAGGCGTAACAAACAAACAAACAAACAAACGGACTTTCGCATTTATAATATTAGTAAGTATAGTAAGGATGTATGTTACTATATAGAACCTATATATTTTAAATGTATATTATAAGTAGTATATCAGGTGTCTAGCACCCAGTTACAAGCTTTGCTTAGTTTGGGGCTAGATGGCGTTGTGTGAAATTGTCCAAGCATTTATTTATTCATTTACTAGCGACCGCCCGCGACTTCGTCTGCGTGGATATTATTTTGTCTATCCCTCGGGAACGGTTCCTTTTTTCGGGATAAAAGGTACCCTATGTCCTTTTCTGTACCCCTGAGAACGTGTATGCAAAATTTCATGATGATCGGTTTAGTAGTTAAGACGTGAAGACGTAACAAACAAACAAACAAACGGACTTTCGCATTTATAATATTAGTAAGGATTACGTAGTGCATGGCATTATGAAGGTCACAAGATGAACATGTTACGTCTAATGTGCCGTCCTCTGTACCTTCATTTACTTTAAGGATTCTTGTCATTACTTCTACAGATTGACCGTAAGGTAAGGTAAAATTCATTCGTGCTTATAAAACGCCAGAGAATATTTAAAATGCGTTTTATTGCAAATATATTTTCGTTGTATCTTTTGTTGAAGCTCCAGTGCTTACCATAAATTTCTCTTCCGAGACATAAACGTTATTAAAGTTCAGACATCGCGCAAACTAAATAAATCAAACGGAGCTGGCTTCTACTGCTTTTTGTTACGATCGTAAAAGTCAAGCGATATAAGAGAAGGCTGTATCTTCGGATGGGTGGGCATGATCTAAAATAGGTTGTAATAACAAAAAAAAAAGGCTTTGATGTAAGTCCTTATAAAAGAAGTCAAATTCAACTTTGATTTTTCAAATATTTGAATTTCACTGCCGTTGAGTTTTTTTTTCACTTATAAGTATTAAGATGCTTAGTACAACAAAGGTACCTACTTCGTGTTCGTTGGCAAATAACTTATTGATTTTATTAGTCTGGTTTTGAGTTGTTGCATATTAAACTTATTTTAATAGATTAAGAATTTAATTTATTTAATTTTTAGATTTTGGGCATTAACTATTACTTACTTTTAAATATTCTTACCCGTCTGAGGTGTTAGGTGATTTTATCTAGTATTTTTTCTAAAATATTATATATTTTAAGAATTTCTGATTTTGTATTAAAGATATTTAGCTCTTACTTATTAGTGCATAACTATACATTGATGTTTCTATTGTTTGCAAAAAAATTCACAGATCTCATGCACCACATGACCTTAAAATGACATTGGAAATGATCTTCAGTAATAAAAAAGAAAATGAACTTATAGGAAGGAATATTAATATTATAATATTTTTCAAAACATGTTTTACCTAGTAATTTATTGTTATAAAAAAAAGACGTTTCAATACTACTTCTATAAGTACCTACATAGGTACTAGGTACAGCTTTGTTGTACGAACATGCATATTTTTTTAATAAAACATTTATTTTAATTATAATTAGAAAATACAAAGGTTTTAGGTTACAGAGGTTTAAATTTAATATTACATTTATACTACATACTTAAAACAGCTTTTATGTAAGAATATACCTACATACATATTCGTTAATTTTTATGTTATTTTTCTAAAACATTCATTTATTTATTGTTAAAATACCTACATAGGTAATCCAATACTAATTACTTCTATACTACAAACTACAATCATTGCTAGACTCCGAAGCGGAATTTTGAACCCTAACCCCCTTAGTGCAACACGGCTGAAGCCCGTCTAAAAAATATTCAAAAGAATAGAAACCGATGCGCAAGTTTTTTTCATTGGTCACGTGCAAAGCGCCCGGTCCTCGGCTTTTTGCATAAAGAAAGGTAGGTAGGTATCTAATGTTATTAAAATTATAAATTAATGATATCGTAGATATTCTTTGAATGGATAATATAAATTGTTGTTATTTAACTTGGTTGTGTTACGTTATAATAATTGTATATGTATACCAACGATATAATGATTGTAACTTTTTTCACTTTACACCTTTCATACTTGCGTTCAGACGACATGCTATTTGGCCAATAACGTCCGAACAACTGATAAAGAGGTAAAAGTTTTTATGCTATAAGTTCAAAAAATTACCCTTTCGCTACATCGTTAAAGAGACAATTCATATAGGTACCGCGGCGTTTCGCTATATTGTACTCAAACAATGTGCACGGGTAAGTAAGTACAGAGTATAGACGCTTCTCGCTCGGTACGGTGAGGGGCTAAGAAAATTTAGGAACACTCGGCTATATTGACTCAGTAATAACGGAAATATACGGATGTCGCACTTTGGTAAAAAAGGAATAACCTACCTTAGCGATCAAAAAATCTTATTTGTTTATGATTTCCTTCCAAGATACTTACAAGTTAAAGAAAAGTCCGATATAGCTACAAAACGGAAAGACTTATTCGCTACAACCAACATTACCAGCACGATAACGTCATATTTTAAAATAAAAAATATAAAAGTAAGTATTTATTTTTCGAATTAGTAAATATTTATAAAACAACAGAACTACAATCAAAAAATATAATGAATTCCATAACGATTTATCGAAGAAAACTCCTAATATGGAAATCCGATGCGCGCGCCGAGACGCTCAAACCTACAGTTTAAAAAGTCGTGTTAACTACTAAAATAATAATAATTTTTTAGATATATAATCTGAGATATAATCTTTTTCTATAAGTACATGTAGATTTTATGCAAAAATAATAATAAATAAGATTAGATGTTGGGTACATTAGGTACTCCAAAAAAATTACCCTTTTAGACCGTTTTTTTTTTAAGTTTAAAAGAGAAAATGACTAATTCAATTTTTTTTATGAACATTGTAGCTCTTGTAAATACAAATATTTAGACATCTAAATTAACTATATTGACTTAGAAATAACGGAAATATCGACATGTCCCACTTTTGCCGAAAAAGGGGCCCTATACAGATGCGATCGAAAAAAC